>JAMZAV010000325.1:0-600000 GCA_024449915.1 Sweltsa coloradensis
CCCAAAAGGGCACAATTGCCCCGTACGAACGGGAAGAAGTTGAATCACATGTTAACTTACGACACGATGCACAATAAAGCTTCCCGGCAACGAAAAACGGGAACATCACAATTTTAACTTTCCGTACGTTACCGGAACCAATCGGAATCAAGATGTAGGCCTAGGCTACACGTCCTAAAACTATTTTATCAGCTGATTGATGCTTTATACGCGAGTAAATATGCTAAATAAATTAAAATACAAATATGCAGAAAAACAAAATTTAATTAACACACTTAGGACCTTTCTGAATAGTGGAAAACCTTAGGTCTAGGTCTCGATTTAAGTCACGAATTACGTCATCAATCACCCAGTTTCATCCGTGACGTCACAAGTAGCTCCGAATAGTCACGCACACAATCGAGACTGATTGAAATCAAGTAATAAGAATAAGAATCGAAAGTGCACACTAGATTCAGGTCTTGATCATGGCGGACGTTATTAACGTGTAGGCCTATTTACATACCGTACCATTTCCATATCAAATCCCTTTCGGGAGTTGATCGAAACACTTCCAAATCACGTTGAGTAGGCCCTAGCCAAGTAAGTTATTAAATGTTGGTAATAATATTAAATAAATAGTACAGAATAAAAATTTGATATGGAAATGGTACGGTATGTAAATAGGCCAAACACGTTAATAACGTCCGCCATGATCAAGACCTGAATCTAGTGTGTCAAGTCTTCATGTGAGGGGGTTTGCGTGCGGACAGTGCGCACCCCCGTAAAGCACTGGTGCCTGGCACTGAGTGCCAATAGTCCAGTTCATTAGCATGAACTGGACTATTGGCACTCAGTGCCAGGCACCAGTGCTTTACGGGGGTGCGCACTGTCCGCACGCAAACCCCCCCCTCACATGAAGACCTTGACCAACTAGATTCAGGTCTTGATCATGGCGGACGTTATTAACGTGTAGGCCTATTTACATACCGTACCATTTCCATATCAAATTTGATTCTGTACTATTTATTTTAATATTATTACCAACATTTAATAACTTACTTGGCTAGGGCCTACTCAACGTGATTTGGAAGTGTTTCGATCAACTCCCGAGGCCGCCATGTTCTAGAATGACACTAGTGTGGTATTTTCAACGAGACCAAGATCAAGTAATGAGACCAAGCAATAAGTAATAAGACCAAGTAATGAGACCAAGAACAGAATTCAGAAACGTCCTTTTTATTTGATTTGTTCCCGTCAGTTTGCTTGTCTCGGGCAATTGTGCTCAAAACCTAACCTCAAAATTTCCATTCATGAATTCTAGCCCTACAGTAGGTACCTAGCCCCTAGGCCTAGGGTACGTCTTAAAAGTAAGCTAGTAGGGTTAAACGATATTAACCTAAACCAATAAGGTGTTTTCGTAATACACACCACAATTTTTCATAGCTTACCTTATTAAAAATCCAACCAAATTTCCGAAAAGTTTCCAGAGTGATGGCGTATCACATCACATCTTCCTTCACCCCCACCGCCAACAAAATGCAAAATGCGGCAAGGTCTGCTGGATCTCCGCCTAGCGGAGGATCGTCTAACTACCTAGTGGCCACACGAGCGAGTTAGATGAGCCTCCGCCAGGTGGCGGAGATGTAGAGGACCTTGAAATGCGGGTCCAGATTCCAGGCGGCAGTGCTGGCGCCTAATTTAAAATTCATTACAAATACAAACCAAGTACAAACATAATTTTGTAGCCTATCCAATATGATTAAAAAAATTTTGTACAACTTTTATTCCCTTTTTATTTACTACAACTTATTTAACTTATTTAGTCTTATTTAACATATTTAACACAACAAAAAGGCAAATAAAAAAATGGATTATGGAAAAAGACAGAGAATTCTCGTCGAACCTTGTGAATAATGTACTTCTTACTGGTACTCACTTACGCATCTAGTTATTCTTCTCATATTCATGTGTATACCTTACCTAGCTATACTAGGCCCTAAACGCCTATTTTTCAATTTGAAGTTAACTTAGATTTTAATGTTGGATTCCTTTCCAATATAACGTATCACCAACACTATATCAAATACATCTATTGATTGTATGTATACAACTGAAATGAATTACAGGTGATTTTGACTTGTATGTAAATTTTCATTAGGAACTAGGCTAGTATCTAGAGTATCGTACAAATATTCCAATTGTAAACTTATTATTGACTACTAATTGACACAATTGATACTATGTCCATTACAATTCTAATTAGCTTAGATCTTAATCTTAGTTTTTAGATTTTTAGATTTCTTTACAACTTTAGGTACTACCAATTTTCTGCAATGAGAATGTCTACTAAATACTCAATGTCATCTCCTATTGATTGTACGTACACAACTGGAATGTATTATTTATGATTATGACTTGTATGTAACTTTAAAACTTTATATCTAGAGCTAACATCTAGATTACGAATATCTAACTTGTAACGTTATCGATTAGTTTCCTGTATTGTTAAATAGCTATAATGACTATAAGCCGCCATCTTAAATGTTTCAAAGAACTTCACAATAGAATACACCCACACACAGGGCTTCGCTCTAGGTGGGTTTTTTCTTGCACCTATAAAACCGGCTATATTTACTTGTGTTATGTATACTGTATACTGAAGAAGAAGAATAAAGTCTTATCTTATCTTATCTTATCTTATCTATATAAATGACTTATGTAACCTATTAACAAGTGGACAGATTATTAATTTTGCGACGACACGAGGTCTGTTCTTTTGTCCATCAATTTTTACACCTTTTGCACTTTTAAAAGAAAATAAGCGTTCTTTTGTCCAGGTGTAATTACAATTATTTCTTCCAAAGACGTGTTCTTTTGTCCAGGGGTAATTACAAACTTTACACTTTTTGCACCTGTCTCTTGAGGAGGGTAAAGGTGTATCTAGGGAAATTCGCACTAATTTCAAAAGTAACCCTGTGTAATGTGCAGTTGTTTAATAAATAAAAGATAAAACTGGGAATAATAAAATAAAATGGAATAGAATTGTAGAAAATGCACAAAGTTGGTTATTGAGTGAGATATTTTATAAAAGTGTTTGATAATGCTTTTAATGAATGAATCAAATATAGAAAAGGGGGGGGAATGAAAAGAAAAGAAAAGTAAAAAAAAAGAAACAAAAAAAAGGGAAATGAAAAAAGGAGAAAAAAAAGAAAAAGAGAAAGAGAAACAAAACTTTAAAAAAAGAAAACGAAAGAAAAAATGATTTATTAGACGACCCCACCAAACGAATATGAGGTTTTGCCAAAAAATCAGGAACAGCAAATCAGGAGTATAATCAAAAAACTTTCGCGTGGAAACCTTCTTGTGTTCAATCTTCATTTTTGTGTTCAAAAATCTTGATAACAGTTTTAGTCCAAAAAATCTTGACACTTAATATATAATTATATCAGATATATAATTATTTAAAATTGTGCATTAAAACTGATCACAGCAATGATACAGGACACCTAACTCAAAGTTGCAAGCTCCATCAGTAGGCGGCAACCAGACAATCTGGGCAGAAAAAAATTGAAAATACATTTGATTATAATACCCATTCAATAATCAAAGCAATAATGAGCAAACAAGAGAAAAGCAAAATCATTAATAAGACTTATGAAGGTAAATTAACATTACACAACACACAGACAATAACCTACAAATAAATAGTAAAAATAAAATTCTTTGCTCTTTGATCAAAAATCATTGCTTCAATTTTACTTTTAAAATTGTACAATTCCTAGATCAAGTAAACTGGCTTCTAATAATCATAAGAAATTGAATTTCCAATAGGATACGCCTCTGTACATAAATGCCCTTTTAAATGCTTCAGAATTTAATCTAGGAACTTTTTTCTATCACGATCAACAATTTTAAAATTTGGGTAGAATACCTTAAAAACGTTATCTTTCAATACTTTGTATGTATTTACCAGCACGCTAACACTTCATCCTTTCCCCTCAATCGTGAAACAATCAGACTGCATTAATCTCGCTCAAGGGGAAATGAATCAAACAGATGGTCCAATTCTACTCGGGAGTCAACATACTCAGTTCGTCTTACTGCCCAAACCACTAGCAATAACCCAATAATAAGTCGCATTTAATATCATTTTTATTTGTTACCAAAAATTGTTGTGTGTAAATGCATTGTTGGTGTAATGCTTTATTTCAAATATTTACTTAAATGTAGTTTATTGTTGTTTCTGCATCTATGTAATTAATTTATTTTAGTTGTCCTCCTTTAAATCAGTTTTTTAAACTGAATAGGATTGACGTTAAATAAATAAAAAAATAAAAATAAATGAAATACAAGCAAATACCGTTCAATCTATTTGTTACAGACTGTTTACGTGTGTAGGCCTCCATTGTTTCAATCTCCCTACCCTGCCCACACAAGAGGACACACTTTCAAAATGCGAAGTACAAATATCTACAATACAAACTGACTAATGGCGTTTCATTTGGGATGCACTCGGCGAGTGAGAGATGTCATTGTTGTCAACCTCCACTTGAATAACATTACAAAACTGAACAAATGAAAAGACAAGTGCAATCCCAGTGCGCACTAGGGGCACTAAAGCGACCTGAGAGCGGCAATTTGGAAACGCCATAAATACAAAGTAGTGCCACCTTAAAACCTTTGGGTGAAGGTAAAGGGTCGGTGTCAGTAGGCCTAGGCTAGGCTTCCCGGGGACGGCGGGGGGATGGGGGAAGCCCGTAATTCAAAAGGGCCACATGGGAATTTCTTTATCACTTCACTTGGGCTAAAAAACGACCACCGCTTCGAACTATGACTCATTCTGAACGTACAATTTTCCGATAAACATTATGCATTATGCAACACTTGTTTCGCGTTTGTTACCGACAGGGTGGGGTGCGAATTAACGACTCTGCAGAGGGATGGGATGGCTTAGAATAGTATTTTCGTTAGCAACCGGGGCCTGGGCGAGCCCCAGCCTTCGGAGGAGAATTTGTTTGGGGGTATTATTGCCCTTGAGATGGGCCTAGAAGCGATCTGAGGAAAATATTTGGGGGATTATTGCTCTCAAGATGGCCTTTAGAAACGATCTGATGAAAATTTTTGGGTCATTATTGCCCTCGAGATGGCCCAGAAGTGATCTGGGGAAAATTTGGGGGTATTATTGCCCTCAGATGGGATTTGAAGCGATCGAGGGTTATTTGAAAGGAAAATGTGTAAATTGACGCATTATTTATTAACATACGAGATAAAGCATTGATATGTTATGAATAGTGGGAATCCAGAGTGGGGATTTAGCCATCCTGCGGGATACCTTTCGTAAAAAGAGCCCGGATGAAATTACCAGGGGGGAATCCCCCTATCCCCCCCCCGTTAATTCGCACCTGTTACCGAGATAGAGCACTTAGTCGAGAATGCCGCGTAGGTTAAATGTTCGCACTATAATGGCATTCCGCGACAATCAGTGGGACTAGGCCACACTGACCTGGTCTTTTTCAAGACCCTAATGTTGCCAATCATGCTGAAAGGTTGACGAAGGTTTTTTTTTTTTTTTTTTTTTTTCAAATTAAAAAAATTTGTTTTTAAAAAGCGTTATACGTTTCTTTATAACGAGTTAACAATTCCTTGTAAAAGATGGGTATGTGGGTGTTTTTAATTTAATTTTAACCAATATTAGATTTGTTCGCAAATAACTTGACAATGTATTAACTTATTTACGTTATCTATGCAGTTATAAAACTGATTTCAACGGACAACCCCAATTTAAAAATTATTTATCCTATATCCACATGGATAACGGTGAAACCCTTGTACACAAGTAAAGGAAACATCCTGGATTCGAACTTTGGGAACGCAGCAACAGTAATATAAAATCAACCCAGGGGTTTTTCAGTTTTTTAAAACTTTTTAAAGGGGTACTTAGTCTTTCCCGTGTAGCAACCGCTATTTTCCCTCTAGACAATTTAAAAATTTAAAGTTATTTTTTTAAATTTCCCGTCGAATATTAATACACATTTTTTGAATGAAAATGACTAAAATCCCCTTTCAAAAACTCAAAAAACCCGGGAAAAAGGGGCAGGCTAGACGTTGTAAGTATAATTTTTCTCGACTCTCAAAAATTTTAAATGATAAGATTAAAAAAATATTAGTTACTTACGGGCCAGTGATTGAGTTTTTACAAAATACATTAATTTATAGTCTGCAAACCCTTTTTACAAATCCCAAAAAAAAACCCCTTTCGAAAAAAATTTGTTGGGTTTAAAAGGCGTAAACAAATTTAAAATAGAGGTATTTTTTACAAAAATGGGATACCAGGTGTGGGGTCCTTGTATAATAAATAGTTAAATCGGTCATTTTTTTTCATTTACTGAAAATATAATATAATTTTTAAATTAATTTTCTCAAGTCAAAAAAAAGGCCCTAAAATGTTTTAAATCGAAATTGTGGCTCAATTCAAAGCGGAACTGAAAAACAAATAACATAAATTTTTGGGAAAAATGATTTAAATCGGATATTTTTTTTTAAAAACGAGAAAAACACTTCCCCAAAAAAAAACCTAAAAATGCTTAGAAAAATTAAAAACAATAAATTTTTATTAAAATAGAGATAAGTCCTATCAACTTCATTTTTAAAATTTTTAGAGCGGTTTTCCCGTCTTTTGCCAAGGGGGTTTCCCTTTGAAAACCAAACACCCCCCGGACCCTTTTTTCAGTTAAAACCCTTTCAAAGGGTTGTACAAAAGCGAATTTTTTGGGCCCACTGAACAGTCGATGTGGTCACGGGGGACTGCGAGGGATTGGATACACGAAGATTTGCGGGGGCAAAGGGGGGCCCCCGTTTTCCGTTTCCCGGGGCACGCATTTTTCCAGTTTTTTCCGCCGCTGGGGCCGCAGCACCGCAGGGGTTCAGGGTTTTCCCCCAAGGTTTGCCCGCGTGGGCGGGCCCGGGCTTTTCCACCCCCAAGAACCCTTGTCAATGCATGGGGTACTTTTTAAAAATTTCCATGATTTTGAAATGTCGCTGGGGGCCAAACATCTCTGTATCAAAGGAGGCTACGCATGAAAGGATCGGCAAAATTAATTCTTTCTTTCTATTTTTTTTTTGGGTCTAAATTTTTTACTTTACTATTGGGCTTTTTTGACATAAATAAACCCCATATGAGCCCTTTTTTTAACCCCCTTGAATAACCATGCAGCATTTTCTTTGGGGGGGGCGTTTAGTCTTTTAAAATATTATTTTTGGGCTACTATATGGGCCCTACTTAATTTTGTTGCTTTTTACCCCCTTTTTAAATTTGTAAGGGACATGGGGGGAAAGGGGGGTAAATGGGAACAGGGGTTAAAAGGAACAGCCCAAAAACTACCCCTATAAACCTATTTAAAAAAATAAAAAAAACTTTTCCCCATGTGACCTTTTTATTTTCTAAACCAAAACAATCAAAAAAACCGCTAATTCTGATGTTAATTTTTAAAAGTTTTCGATTTTTTAAAAAATACCCTACACTTAAAAGTTGATGTAAATTTTTTAGTCAAAAAAAAAAATTTTTGAAAAAAAAAATTATGTCCAAAAGTACCCTAAAAAAAAATATTTTTACCCTATAAAAATTCCCCCTAACTATGAACGATTTTGCAAATTTTTTTGCATTTTTGGGTTACCTTAAATCCCATTTTTGGGCCCGGGTTTTAAGGCCCCGTTCCCCTTTAACCCCATACCACCTCCATTTTGGGGGGTAATTAGGGAAAACTGGTTTTGGGGGAATTTTGGAACAAGGGGGTAAAAAAGGGAAAAACACAGTTTAAACCCATGGGGTTTTTATTTTGGGTAAAAGGGAAAAATTTCTCGATCTTCACAGCCATCTCTTTTTTTGACCATTGTTGGGTTTACCAGGTGTTTTTGAAAATTGCCCTTTTGGGCCCTTTTTTTTGCTTGTTCCTCAATTTTTTTTCCCGACACTTTAAAAATAAACCCCTCAGTGCATATATTTTACAAGATTCCCATAAAATTGATGTGCGTTCCTAAATTTCCCCATATTCCCACCGTTAAAAAAATTTGATTAGAAAAATTAAAATTTATCCCCCTTCCCAAATTTTTTCCCCTTTTATTTTCAAGGTTTTTATAATAAACACTAAACTAATCCTATTGTCCAAAAAACTAAGGCCCTATTTTTTGACCCCAACCCGTAGCGCTTTGCCTTTTGGGTTTGGTTTTAATTTTTAATTTTATTTTGTTTTTTTACATAGCCTCCACAGTTTTTAAAATTTTGACTTGATTTTTTTTTATTGAAATCATACATCAGATAGGAATGTTCCTATTTACCCCATTTTGTTTTACCTCACACCAATAAGCTACAGTGTTGTCTGTTCCCATTTACCCCAAAATGACGGGGTAAATAGGAACAATATAACTTTTTACATTTGATTTTTTTCTAGTACATGATTTTAGGAACATGCCACACAAGTTATTACTTACACTAACAACAGTGCAAAGAATAATGTACAACAAAAAAATCATAAAAAAGTCAATTGTACAACTTTTTACAGAAAGTCGAAGATGAAAAGTTCTAAAAGTGTTCCTATTTACCCCACTTACCCCCCTAAGCATTAACTATAAGGGAGATTATAGATTAATCAACCAATCCACCAACAACCTTTTAGTTAATATTTATGACCGTTACATACGTAATACAACTTCGGATTTGTCAGTAGGCCCTAGTATATACGGGTTGTACGAAAAGATACATACTGTTAGGATATTGTGGTGGCCTTGTCTGTAAATCTGAATGTAAATCACCACCTCGAACTAATTACACTGTATGGATTGGATTGGATATTGCTTAACATAATGCTCTTCGGCTATTCGAGACGATGAGTGGTGATAGATGAGGATGAAGTATGAACAGAAGGGAGGAACGAAACCTGGTACCGGCACGTAGCCTACTCCTTTCGAAAAGTACCAAGGGGACCAACTGCTTACTGTCCCATCCGAAAGGACGGTGTACCTTGACAGTCATATCATTAGTCATAGGTTCCTCCACTAATCCGGACTGCCGAGCAGACGTCGAGGCGAACGAAGCCGTTACACTACCTCTCGAACCCTCCATCTTCTCTAACCAGCGGAATACGTGAGTTTCAGGGCAGAGCGGGCACCCATATAACACTGTATGTTCTTACAGTTGAACTCATATGTTCTTTCCATGCATGCATGTTTGTCAATTGACACCTAGGGCGTTTAGACAGTAGAAGTGTCTATGTTAGATGCAAATATATGCTTATATATTTTTTCCTATTGAAAGTTAATCTGCATTTCATAATTTGTTTGCCAAGTAGGGGTGTGAATTTGGAATGCATGTTATTGTTTTTGCGTGTTTGAGTGTATATTATTTTTGCACAGTTTCAATACACGATGTTATAAAGGGTTATTTTCGATTAGTACTATGCACTAGTATCTATGCAAAACAAAAAATGCCGGTTAACCCGATAGCGACCGAAACTTTATTTGTACCGTCTGGCAAAGAAAATCGTACATCGAACGATATTTGAGAAAATTGTTTTTCCTTATAATGAGGTGGAAGGCAACGATGTATAGAAACAATATAATAAAAATCGTCGCTCTAAATTAACTGTAGCACCAAGCTCAGAGTTTCTACGTTTGTCACAAAATTTGGTTAGGTTACGTCCCGCCCCAAAAAATTACCAAATATATTTTCCTGTTATATTTGACCTCACTTTATCTAACATTGCAGTAATTTTCCTTTGATTTTAAAATACCGTTTAAAAACCGATACAATAGCTTTAAATATAATCGTATATCTAACTACTAGGATTACTTGCAGCTTTAGACACTATAATCTTCTGAAGGACTACTAGGAAAACGCTTAAGTCCCGCCGCGTTGATGGATGAGCGTATTTTTTTTAAACGAAAAAAGCGAAAAATGGCGATTTTTTTAATAGATCATTTTTCGATTACGCTCAAATTTCACACGAATATATTAACTCATTAAATTAAAGTTCTGTGAAAAAATCATTACAATCGGATAAAGCATGTAGTTTTATTCGTCGAAGAAATTTAAAATTGAAAAAAACGGGAAAATTGCGATTATCATGAGAAATGTTTTTCGATTGCGCTCAAATTTCACACGAATATTTATTTCATAAAATTAAGGTTTTGTGAAAATCATTACATGGGATAAAGCAGTAGGTGTTTATAAGACGAAGAATGTTTTAAAAATTTAAAAAATCGCAAATTGCGATTTCACAAGAAATAAATTTTCGATTGCGCTCAATTTCACACGAATATTTAATTCATAAAATTAAGGTTCTGTGAAAAATCATTAAATCGATAAAGCATGTAGATGTTATAGTCGAAGAATTTTTAAAATCGAAAAAAAATCGTAAATTGCGATTTTCATGAGAATAATTTTTTGATCGATTTTTCCCCCGTGAGTTCTTCGTTCAGGATTCACGACTCCATAAATTCATCGCAATTGTAGTATTGGTTTAGCCGAATCGTGTTCACAGACACACAAAAATTACAAAAAAAGAAAGAAGAAAAAAAAAAAAAAACATGCCGGATTTTTTTCCCAGTGTAGTGAAATGGAATCTTCGCTTCGCTCGCGTAACGCTCGCTACGCTCATCCAATTAGTTTAATTATTGTTCTCAAACGTTCATTCACAATGATTCAATAGATATCATACTTAATATGCTTTTGACTGGTGTTTTCACGCATTTGAGAAATCACATTTTTTTATTTTAACGTGAACATGAACATGAACGTGACCATGAACATGAACGTAAATATGAACATGACCGTGACCGTGAACATGAACGTAACATGAACATGAACGTGACCGTGAACGTAAACATCAAACATCGCAATCAAACAGTAAAAAAGTGTCCCGAATCGTATTCGAAGGCATCTACTGATCCAGGGTTTGGCTCGGACGTCCAGTTGTAAACGTCAATTCCACGAAACAGACAAATTTTTTTGAAAAAAAAAATCGATTTTTTCAATTTCGATGTCGATGTCGAAAATTTTTCGACATCGCGATTCGACATCGATTATTTGACTTCGATGTCGATGTTGCTATTTAACATCGATGCCCAGTCTTATGAATTAGTGAAATAACCTTGGTTTGGTAATGTGTTGTGGCTTGTGAGTTTTGTTTGTGTGTTTTTAGTAGCCACCATCCGCCTGGTTAGAGACTAGACAGACATATTTTAGGCTGGTATGTTGAAAAAATCATTGCATTCATTCAGCATTGCATTTGCAATAATATCACAATTCAATTGGTTTAGACTTTAGAGTTTTGGCAGTACCAAGTACAGTAACATAATGAAATACAAAATTGTGAAATCAGTAGCAGGCTCTGAAACTAAATACACTCATAATCTTCTTGGCACAGGGGGATTTTTGCCTGACATTAAATGTGTTGTAATGAGTTTGAATATACAGTTAAAATTAATATTAAATATATTAATTAATGTAAATGATGAATTTTATTACTGTCATCTCTAGTCTAACACCTAAATGAAGAAATAATGTAACAAAGTAATAAAGAAAGTAGGCCTACAAATCAAATTGAAATCAACTAGGCCGCTAGGTCGCAGCACTTGTCACAATCCAAATCCAACCACTCCTTGCCGCTAGGTTGCAGCACTTGTCACAATCCAAATCCAACCACTCCTTGCCGCTAGGTCGCAGCACTTGTCACAATCCAAATCCAACCACTCCTTGTCGCTAGGTCGCAGCACTTGTCACAATCCAAATCCAACCACTCCTATGGTTTGGTTTTGGTTACAGTCTCTGATATTGTGATTTGTGTTGCAGGAAATTGGGTAGTTCACATTTTCCTACTTGCGCTGTTCCCGATCGTGATATCGAGACAGTCTCTTGTTGGGGTCCATCGCTCTCCAATCTGCGCTCGGCTCTACCCAGCGCATTAAATCCTCTGTGCACTTCCCCCCGTTTGCGCCTGTATGTCGCACGCTGGCAACGCCCGACGGCAAGGCTCGCTCCTCGCGCAGATGAATGAAACTCTGACAACTACCCGCACACCAATTGAAGATGCCTCTGAAACAAGCAACATACAAAGGTGTTATGAACTAATCCCCAAACTTCACTTTTTCAAGACCGTAGACATGGCCTATATTTGGATTGTCATTCACTGTACTACCTGTTCAATCCAATGTTTTTAATTTTAACTCATGCTGTTGTGCGACTACTTTTTGTACTTGGCACCATAACTACTTCCCATGTACTCTCTTAGTAGTGTTATTAGAGCTGACTTCTAAAAGTCTGTGGACCGACAGAAATCTCCAGCTAACTTCTGTACAAGTCTATATGGATAGACTTGTACAGAAGTTAGTTGTAGGGATGACTACTGTTGTTTCATAAACTTAATACATGCACTTCCTTCCTATTCCTTGGGCCATTTAGGCCCTACACAGTTTATGGAGATCGTCTTATTTTTCAAGGCCACCCTGGCTGGCCAACTCTTTCAAACAAGGTCAGCAGCTAGCTGCTTAGCGTTGACTTAGTTTATGGACTTAGCTATTTTTTTTTCAAGGCCATTCATTGGTTGTTGGCCTACTTTATGGACTTACTCTATTTTCCATACCTACAATAACTTCACTGGGAAAATATAAATTTTATTAACAATTTAAATTACAAAGAAAACATAGAAAATTTACAAAAATAATATGAAAAAACAAGCAAAAAATGGACAAAAAACACGAAAAGAGGGCCAAAAAAGTGTTTTTTATACTCCCTAAGTCTTTTTTGCACTTCAGAGCTACCATCCCCCATGTTGGAATTTTTTCACTTAAACCGAGTGTTCTCCCCAAAGCAGAGACGGGATTGACCCTAAAATTTGTCAAGTGCCCACCAACCATGCGAGATGCTAGTTCTCGAACACGGTGGTCCAAACAGGTTTGAACTAGACCATATTTATGTTCAAGAACTAGCAACCTCAACGAGTGGTGTTCACACGAATTCTGCCATCAACCCCGTCTGAGCAAGAGAAATAAAGAACAGTTTGCAATGATACCGTCACCTACAACTATGAGCATAAGGTCTGGGTCAGGCAACATATCGGCCATAGCTATTGGGACAGTGACCCAAGAAGCACGTTGAATAAGAAGCATATTGAATCTAACGCAACCCTCGAAAAATAATTGAATAATTGCATAATAATATTTTATTAAGTTTTAATATTTCCAACACAAGTACGAAATGATCCATAAGAAATATCCCCTAAATCAAGTAGGGCTATCTTTTAAAAGTGAGACGATTGAAAACCCGTTTGATAAGATACGCACACGCATTGTCCCGTACTGATTATACGTAAGGCTCAAGTGTAATAAATGAAATCAAGTATGTGAAAGAATTAAACTCTATAGAAAAGTACTCTGAAGTTGTGAGGAACTTCTTTGCAAGACAGTTGTAAATATAACTGAATAGAAGATGCATTACCCTCACAAACTTAAAAGACTTCACACAAGTTGATATGAAAAAAATGGTATAAAAACAAAGTTTAATATAATTATATAATTTTTCGAGGGTTGTACATTTGAGTTTACAATAAAAACTTTTCAGACACAGGTCAGTCCGTGCTTTCTGGATTGTTTACAATTAAATATAATAATATGCTCATACTTGTAGGGTACAACAATAGATCTTTTCATTTTGACTAACCAATTAGTTTTATAAATATGTAAATTCTAACTAGCCTTGTTTCTTAGATTTTACTTCAAAGAATTCAAAGAATATTTCCAGAAATCTCAAGGCCAAATTAACATCAATCCTGTGCAAAACTAGAAGCGCTGGTAATATGTTAAAACCGCACACAATTACCGGTTGTTGGTCATATCTTTAGAATGCAGGATATCAGTGAAAAGTGGTAAATCATCCCTATATAGTTTCGTTTAACCTAGAGACTGCATCAATGAAGTAAAATATTTTAAACAGTACTGCTGTTCTGGTAAAAGTTATTGATGAATTAGCAATCTAAATTTTCCTAATAGCATGCAATTACTCAGAGATTCAATTTGAGGCAAGTATTCGGTAATCCACTCAAAGTAAATCGAGTACCTAAATATATCTGCAGAGATTAGATGAACCAATGATTATTACTAAATAAATCTACTATTTTACGTTTGATCTTTCATTTAAAGGGGCTAAAAACCCAAAAAATTATTTTTTACCACGTGATCTATAGCACAATACTACACTAAAATGACCGTTTAAAAAATTATATCTTGTAACTGTGATTTAACACAAATTTTTGAATGTTTTTGATCCAGAAATTAGTTAAAATTGGAGTTTTGGGAAATTTCTTAAATCGGCTGTAACCTGCTTCTTTTTTGGTCCACATAGATACTAGAGCATAGTGCCAATCTAAAATGCCCCTTTATAACATCGTGTCTTGAAACTGTGCCCAAATATACCCTCAAACACGCAAAAATATGCATTCCAAAATCACACCCCAACTTGGTAATCAGCATGTTTTGACCAAACTACTTGCCCAAATTACAAAACAAAATATAGAGAATTTACAGAAAAGACTGTAGAATACGTCAATAATGGCCAATATTTTTTTGGATCAAAATCATCCAAGGTCACGGGGCATAAAGATCGTCCCCATGTTATTTCTTATGGGAGATTTTTGCCGATGGGACCTAGCTCGAAAAATGTCATGTTTGACAATTTTTTGGGAGGTCATGGTGGCCCCAATAATTTTTCTGTTGATTGCTATATTCATTACTAGTTAGCCTAAATGAAATATATTTTTTGAGTTTAGCGGTTAAATACCCCGTTAAGTCGAAGAGTAATGGTTAAGTAAAGTTAAAAAATTTCAAATTTGAATTGTACTCCTCTGTGGAGTAATTTATATTACTTAGACGCAATTGAACTCAAAACTCAGGACTTGCACAATCCTACTTTTTACAGTAGGTTTAATTAACAATACTTTTACGTAAGTAAAACAGGAAACGTATCTCACGGGCGAGCAAGACATTAAATCGGCGGTTATCACGGCGTATTTGGCGGGAAAACGTAACGTAAGGGAACGTTTCTCGCGGATAATAGGCGGCGGATCTTGAAAACTAAATTTAAAAAAGCGCAAAAATTTAAAATCGATTTTTTTGTAAAAAATCGATTAATCGTTTTTGATTAATAATGGATGAATCAAATCGATTTAATCGTAATTGTTGACACCCCTAGTGAGAGGTAAAAGCGAATTTATTTGAGTTGATATGAAAAGCATGGTTTGGCAAAATAATCGATTTATCGAGGCGTTATCGATAAGTGGTAATATTTTTTATATAAATATTTCGATTTATCGAGGCGTTATCGATAAGTGGTAATATTTTTTATATAAATATTTGGCTTCACAACGAATAAAAAAAAAAAATGCTTAATTTCGTAATTTTGGTTGAGGTGCCGGGTAGTTGAAATTAAACTAATCCAGGCTGGTATCCTGGCTTGGTGGAGGTGCCGGGTAGTTGAAATTAAACTAATCCAGGCTGGTATCCTGGCTAGGTGGAGGTGCCGGGTCTTAATCGCGATTGTGAGATCGTGAAAATCGTTCGAACGCGAGGCGAGTTAGCTCTGACCTTGGAACTGTTTATGGTTGTGCCTAACCATTTTTAAAAAAAAGTTCAAACAGAATTTAAAATTCAAAACTGGATTAAAACCGGTTATACCAAAGTTATCCCTAGATTTTACTATAAAAATTACAAATAGAGTAGCATAGCTATGCGTTCTAGGAAACAGAAATTTTGAACTTTTTGTGGATATTTCACGTCCTCCATTCCAAATCTGTAGGCCTACAATTACTCCTCGCACACCCTAGGGGATTGGATAGGTGGTTTAAAAATGTATGTTCCTCAAACTGACTCACCCACCTTGCGGCCCGAGCGTTGGCGGCAGAATGCATGTTCCAGAGACGAGCGAGGATGCGTGGGCTGATCTGGTGTCGTGGGCTCCTCCCCCTAATAACAGAATGAACACAGTGAGTAACAAAAGAAAAGAATAAGACCACAAGGCTGGATCATGAGATGACGTACCATAGACTTGTGGGATTGTAAGGAACTGAAAATCTATTGTTTTCACAGCCCTAATACACAGTTCCGTAATTACTTGATGATAGGCCGCCATTGATTAATAGCTACACCCCTATTTAGACCAATACAATTTTAAACTCTTAATATACTACTTGCATAGTCTGGGAATTGTATGGCATACGGAATGGTCAGGGTCTCCAAGGTCGGCCGAGATCGGCTCAGCTTCAAATGTTGCAACACGGCTAGCGGGTAGGGGCTGCATTATATACCTGAGAATAAGACACAGTAACTCAACTCATTTAACACTCGCACCTCAGTTAAACAAGTGTTGCAATGACAGCATCATTGATTAAAAACAATGATCTTGCAATTTTATCGTGCAAGAAAAACACTGCACTGCTAAGAGAGAGTGCAACATATTGCGAATGTGTAGTGTCTGCGCTAGCCGGCCAAGAGAGAGAGACGTGTTGATCACAGGCGCTGCGAGTGGGATGGGTAACCGGTCTCGTAGGCAGCTGCCGGCATGCGGGGTTGGGGAAGTGAATCTGAGACTACAGCTCACAAAAGATCGCGCTCGCTGTCAATGATGTATTGTCTGGCAGGAAATAGAGCTTCGTTCGTCGCTCGGTGTTCATAAAAGGCAAAAACGATTCATTAGGGTAAAGTTAACATTGAGAAACACAACATTTTGAACAATACAGCTAGGAAAATGATCGGTTGATGCGGGAATATTTAACAATGTGTAAATGGGACTTTTGAAAAGACGTTTCAAATATAGCAATCATGGCGGGAAAACGGACTATGCGGGAACAAGTACTGCTGCTCGAAAGTATCAAATTTTTAATCAAAAGTGGGATTTTCAAGCGTTGAATATCTGTCCCCATTTCCAACAATGACATTGGGCAAAGTAATAGAATTAAGTAGGGATGGCCCATACCATTGATATTTGATACTAATATCAAAGATTAGTCATGTGGGGAAGATGGTTCATCGCCGTGTTAAAATTTCTGCGGAAAATAATCAGAAGTTGAAGTGAAGTACAACTTCTCAACGCAAGAATGCGCTAGTGCGAACCGCCAGTCACATCACTACCTAGCGGATATCCCGTGCACTACGCTATCCAGCTTCTTCCCCTACTTTGCTGCCTGCAACAGCCTGCGGCAGACCGTAGTCCATCTCACTCGCACTGGTGTCCCTCCCCGTAAGAACCTTTCTTTCTCTTTTATGGCCCGTCGGCAACCAGCGGCAACACTGTGAACGGTTGTCTTGCTACCCGCCGATAGTTTTGAACAGACGACCAATAAAAACCCTTGTGCATGTCGTGTTTGGCCAATAGCATCATTTAGAAATAGCTCCTAGTCGAGGTGTGATACGATATGAACTATGAAGTAGAGAACACATGTGTTCACTGGGATGGTTTTGATAGCCTATGCGCCTGAGCGTTTATTGTAAATTATGTGCAGTGCCTACCCTCTGTCCTCTGCCATACAATCAAAGATTAGGTAATCATGTTGATACAATCTATGTATAATCTGTAATACAGAGCAGGGTCATTTTTAACATTGTTGTGTTCATGTTAATACTATAATTAAAAAACGCAATAAAAAATATGATGTGCGAGTACAACACCGCCGATAGACATTAAAAATATAACCCCGACTGCGAATCAAACCCAGTATACCCAGGTCTCCACCGGACACAGTATCTAGAATTTAAATTATCAGTCTGGGTGGTCTACTCTAGAGAGGTCAAGTCAAGTCATGTAAGGTCAAGTGGCCGGAGACCTGAGTTCGATTCTAAAGATTGTGTCACAACGTCAGATAGAAAGGTCATTATTAAACAACAAACATAGAAACGCACCAATTATTATTGATTGATCATTCAAATAACTGTAATAGGTGGTACGTTCGCGGTAGTCGGCGCCCACTTTTTTTTAAAGTCGAGGGGTGTCCAAATAAGTTACCCGAAATATTAATCAAGTTGTTTGCATGACGTTTCCGCGCACTATTTAGGAGTAAAATACAATGTACGTTTGCTCTTGACTACTAGTCCGTACATTGTATTAATATTCAAAGAATTTATTCACATTTCATTCCCTTTTTTGGGTAGGTTTGTGCAATGTCGGTGGAAGTGATAAGATATTCCATTATTACTTCATCAGCTATTTCATACACACAAACAATACTCTATTTTCATACATTATACATTATTACATTGATTTCTACTTATTATTTATAATTTTACGATTGCGATGGTAATCAAATAGTATATATTTTATACACACGGATTTAAATTGATGTGTAGGGATGTCAATGTCAGAAAGCTTGTATTTCACACTAAACGTTCATACGGTCACAAAAACGTGTAGGTCCTACACGTTTAAATGACTTATTGGCGATGTTACAACAAAAATGTTAAAACGGTTTTTCCGATCTCGATCTATTTCACGTTCGGCTACAGGCAAAGATTACTACCGTTGAGTGACTAAACGTTACTACCATCTTTGGCAAAGACAATACAAGGCGTATTACCCCCCCCCCCCCACCCCTGGCCACGCGTGGCGGTCCTTGTGATTGTAGTGGTCGCATAAACAATGTATTGTGCTACTCTCTCGTCTTCAGGATTGTCTTTGTGAAGGTCACTGCAGAACTCTTGGATGTGTGAAGTTTGATGTCAGCAGATGTCCCCCCTGTTCATTTACCGGGTTTACCGAGGGCTTTACACTTCTTTCAAGTGTAGTGTCCGATATTTATTATTACTGACAATATGAGTGATATTCACAAGAACGCACACACACAATCTCACATTGAGATTGTTGAATGTTCTGTTCAGCGCGGGTTGGAAGATAGATAGTGGCGAACATGGCTTGACCTTCAGCGAACTATAGACAAAACAGATGCGCCGAATTTCGTAATGGAGCGCAGAGACATGAAATAATGTGCTATACGAGTGGTCGTAATGACGTTTGACTGTAGGCCTACGAGTTTGCGATGACTCAATGCTGCCTGCCGTGGTGAAGAAGGGAGGGGTGTTGAAATTGGAGACTACTCGCGCGTAATTATTGGTTTATGAGAAAACGGTTCTGTTGGCCGCACACAAGATAAAAATCGTTAACTGATTACGGAGAATAGGTAAACGTGCACCCGTATCATCCCTAGTATAACATATGACATCATGCTTACGTATTGATTGGGAAAGGCTTGCACAAAAAGCACATGAAATAATATATTCATCAAGAGTTATTTTTGTTATTTATTAATTTTGCATCCTGATTCCTGACACCGAGATAGTAGTGAGAGTAGAGAGTAGACATGATAACCATTCGTTCCATAAAGTACAAATACACGCAAATACATAATATGATTGCTAAAATATAATATTACTGTTCTAAAACGAATAATAATTACATTTGTGATTAGTCTTCTACGCGAGCGCAGAGATTTTACAATGGGGGGGGGGGGGGGGGGGGGGGGGCAACGTATTTGAGACTAGCATGGCTATAATTTACACCTAATACTTAAAATTTAAAAGTGAGATGATGAGAGAAAAAGGTAGGTAAAGGATTCGGGAAACTATATGTAGATATATTTTTATTTTTCAATTTCATTTATCGGGAAACATTCACGTAGGTGTAATTGATTTACATAAAAAAAAAAAATTTCTTTATTTTTTTTATTTTTAATCAAACATTTTTAGTGAATTTTCATCGTATTTACAAGAAATGAAACGTGTTTAGTTTCTTTGATAACATTAAAACAAAAGCGTGGTTTAGTGATTCCCTTAAGAAGTTGCTCGTGTCGTATGGATTAACACAATTAGTTGTGGACGTGGAAGACGAGATAGTCGATTCTACGTTTTTTTGTTGTTTTATGTGCACTCGTACTCTGTAAACGATGTTTTATACATCAACTATCTGCGATATAAAAACTAAAAAAAATAACGTGAAGTGGCCCATTTTAATAAATCACATAATTTTGTATGTTTTGACGAAGCATACAGGCAAACATATTTTTGTTTTACCCTCTTCTTAAAAAAAATACTAACGGAAGGCTGTTTAGTACTGTACGTTTCACATTAGATAGACGGTTCAGGCACGGGATACGTCAGCCAACGTAACATTCCTGATTGTGTAATTGTTTCTTCCTTAAAATGAATTGTTGTCAGTATCATCCGACGTTGCTTTCCCAAAAAATAGAGTGGAAATCTTGATTTTTCAACTCTAAAATCTGCCCCCTGTGCCCCCATGGCATGAAATTTAGGGGGGCAACGCCCCCCTGGCCCTCCCCCCCCTATTCCGACGCCACTGGCGCTCGTGTCGTACGGACTAAAAATACTCCTCTAAGAACACTAGGCTTAACCCCCACCCCCTGCGCACACCTACGGACCGTCACTCTTCTGTCTGTCTCAAACAGATTGACAGAAGAATAAGGATGGAAAATAATTAAGTTTTTCAATTAAAAAATAAATAATCTAGTCGCATTTAGCGTAGCATTGAATCAGTATTATCAGCTTATTCACTGATAGCAAAAAAAGGATTTCCTTCACATTTCACACTGCCGACTCTGGTAGGCTCTGATACGGAACGTCCGATACCGGCACGTAGATTGTGAGTGAGAGCGCTTCAGGTATCCAGTAAGAAAATAACAATACATTCTCTGTGCAGCAGGAAAATAATCAGTCTCATATCTCCTCAAAGTAATTATTTATTAAGTGGGTTGAACAGCTAGAACTCTAAAAAATATGTTACTATAGGCCCTATCTATATTGCCAATATAATTAGTAATTACGATACTTGTTTATTATAGGGACCCCCGCGAAAAGGAAAGTAGGTTAGTGGGTTTTGGGGGGGGGGGGCATGAAGTGCGTTGCCGTGGTCAGCTAGCCCCCTCCCCCCGCGGCGCTTCGCCATTCATAGGCCCTACTGAAAATTATAAATTTTATAAATCATAAATACGGAATTTGTGTGGAAATCGTTTGTATTCATACCGTACTGAAAATTATAAATTATAAGTAGTCTACGTTTTTCTCTGGCACTTGCAAAATATACCCTAATTACAAATAATTTTCAATATGAATTCAAACGATTTTCACACCAATTCCGAGGGGTGCTTTTGCTCCAGGGCACTCACAAAGTCGGCGCCAACGTCTCCCATTTGTTTGTAGTGACTTGAAAGGGTTGTACCGGTTGTACGGAAGAAGCGCGTACAACTTCCATAATATACAACAAGAACGCCAAAACAATAATCATTAAACTTATCGATATAAATTAGCTAGACAAACAAGTGCTATTGATACATAAAAACCGATACAACTAACAGTTATTTTTGTTAATGCGATCAAAAACATGAGATGCTAATTAGCTACTTTACATATTATTATAGCCGTACGGTGGTACGCATCCTATACTCTGAATTCGTTCTATAACGCCTTGAATGCAATGACCAGTTTTGCACATACCGGTAATATGTTTCGTCGTTCGAATGGACTATATTAAGAATGACTAATTATTTCTTAAATTGTTTATTTAATTGTTATTGAAATTAATGCTGACTGTTATTTTTTGCGTGAAGGTCTATATTATGTTATTGTATATTCCGTTCCGACTTCCGAGCAGTGGCGGATATAGCCGGTTGGAGGTGGAGCGCTCCCCCCCCCCCGAATAAGATTCTGATTCCAGCACCTTTTATGCTTTTTTAATAATATAGTATTAGGCCTATTTTTGAAAGTTTCAAATCCACAACTTTTGCCTCTTTCGGCGACAATTAGCGCTAACGGCTGAAAATTTCAAACAGACCCTGTACTGGTTTTGCAAAACCGCCCCAGATAGATCCGCGAAGAGCAAGCAAATCTCTGAACCAAGCATATTCGTAGGGAGAAAAATAAGCCAGCCTGCCAACCCTAAGTGTGGTGGTCGGTCACGATCGGCCTTCTAAGGAATGTTGCAGCTGACTTGGCAACAACGCTCTACCCCTCGACGCACTAGCTCATCTTAAAGTGGTGGGGATGCCCGACACTTCGTGCAGACTCGACAACGGTACCGAGGTTGTCCGAAACTCATTTCAGAAGTTTGAGAAGAGAGCGCTCTCGCGCTGAGACGTTGTACTAGTGTTCGGACTTAGAAAAATTACTCTCAAAACGCGCAGACGAATTCCCATAAGGATGAACCATCTTCCCCACATGACTAATCTTTGCTGATATATCCACAATATATAGATATTGCATTTTAACACCTCGCGGAAGTACCCCGAATCTGGCCCATGGTGGCCCTCCCGGACCTTCAGGCGCAACCACGAACAGTCCGTTGTCATGTCAGCGATTTTATTGAGCATGGTTGGTGGTCATGTATGTGGGAAAATAGGTTTCTGCCTATACCGGCATCATCTGGGATAGTAGTCGAGGTTTGCCGATAGATGGCAGTTGGTGTAGGCCTACGATTATTAAATCCCGTAAAGCGAATTGAAAGTTGCAAAGTTTTTTCGTAGACGATTTAAATTGAAAATGGCGACTAACAACAACTTCGGGATGACAGCAGGTGATATAAATACAGATTTAGATGAATTAGGGAGCGATGATGAAGAATATTGTGATGAAATATTATCAGAGGATAATAGTGGTTCTGATATCGACTTCAGAAGTGAGTCAGAAGCTGAAAGTGAATACCAAGTAATAGTGACAGCGATCCTTGGCCCAGGCCTAGAGCTAGGCCTAATCGTGGGGGTCGGTTTGAGCCTAAAAATCGCATCAGAAGGCAAAGACCTACTATTACAAATAATTATTAAACTTGAAAACATATTGCAAATAACCCAATTACAGTGTATTTTACGAACACCAGCAGAATTTGTCCTAGGGCAAGCCGACGCCTAGGCCCAACACCAACTGAGATCTCTTGTCTAGCCCTCGGTGAGTTTTTGACAGATGATTTCTGGGCACACATTAGGGATGAAATGAAACCAACGGATATATTACCTCTTATGCATGCTAGGTACAACAAATAAATTTTCAACATACTTTTTCCAATTTTTTCTTTTTCAAAATGGGTTGAGTTACACAAGTTGTAGGCCTACTATTTAAGATTTACTACACATCCCAATTGTTTTGAAACTGACTGAACATATTTAATTTTAGACTTGATGATAAAAATTCATGAGATTATTGAGTGTACATCTAGTATGAACAAGCCCTGAAAGTTTGATATGTGTAGGTCTAATAGAAAAAAAGTGAGGTGTATTTGATTTGAACAATGTGTAAATAAGTTGGGGATGGGAAAATAAATCGTGTTTACAGGCAGATTGGGTTGGAGATTAATGCTACATTGAGGGGTTAACTAAAATTTAGGAATACATACCTACACTGGCACCCACACAACACTGACACCCACACACCCAAGATATTTATTCATTACTGTAACAAAAGAAACACATAAAATAGGTTAGCTACGTGAGTTGAGTAGCCATAGTGTTGATAAATATTCAAATTCTGTATTGCGATATTTCCCACCCCTATCAAATTTGAAAATTTCCAAAACGACCTTGATTTTTTTTAAACTACTGTAGCCCTAGGACTATTTGTTCTTGGAGATTCTGCAATCCCGTAGCCCTAGGCCTAGTACCAGATTTTACAAGATTTCACGGTCAGGTGTTCTGTATTTGTGGTAAAACATAATCAATTGTATCTTTGTGTTTGGTTTGCCCAAAACTATGACTATGAAATTTATTCATATAGGTCATACTTAATTCAAATTAACAGTTTTAGTAGTGAAAATTTACTTTTACCATAATACCTTTGGTGTGGACCTGCCTCTACTTATATAAATTAACTTACCTAGATCATCTTCCTTATAACGTGTGGCCACGTCCAACTCTGCCTCCCCTCCAACTTCTCCCCTCAAGACGCCACTCTTCCCACTCCACCCCGTCACCTCTAGTACCTCTCACGCACACCAAGATATAATTCATTACGTAACAAAAGAAAACGTAAACAGGTTAGTAAGCGATTGAGTAGCCATAGGAGCTCATAGAGTGATAAATATTAAATTCTATTGCGATATTTCAGGAAAAGTATCATTCTATTGAATCAACATCGAATTCTAGGGTTGTAAAAAAACACTGTTAGGGAGTTAGTATTTATAAAATTAACTTACCTAGATCATCTTCCTTATAACGTGTGGCCACGTCCAACTCTGCCTCCCCTCCAACTTCTCCCCTCAAGACGCCACTCTTCCCACTCCACCCCGTCACCTCTAGTCCACCTCTCACCTGCACACTCAAGATATTAATTCATTACTG
The DNA here is from genome assembly GCA_024449915.1 of Sweltsa coloradensis. Taxonomy (NCBI): domain Eukaryota; kingdom Metazoa; phylum Arthropoda; class Insecta; order Plecoptera; family Chloroperlidae; genus Sweltsa; species Sweltsa coloradensis. The sequence continues at coordinate 24,348 of JAMZAV010000325.1, forward strand.
TAACAAAAGAAACACGTAAACTAGGTTAGTTAAGCGAGTTGAGTAGCCATAGTGATGCTCATAGATGTTGATAAATATTCAAATTCTCATTGCGATATTTCAGGAAAAGTATCATTCTATTGAATCAACATCGAATTCTAGGGTTGGTAAAAAAAACTGTTAGGGAGTTAGTACAGTAAGATCTCTCTTATCCGAGTTGGATGAGACCGGGGGCACCTCGGATTTGCGAAAAACTCGGATGGCGCGGATCAATTGTTTATTTGCTCTCGTAGCATAGCCTGATGTGGTAAAATGAAATATGACACATGTAATGGATAAAGGAACATAAAATACACACGATACACTTCATACAGGGTATACTAAATGATTTAATAGCTTGTAATTCAAGCTCACGAACACACGTACACAATTAGGCCTACATGTCGTAATAAAAACGTATGTCTAGGCCTAGGCCTAGGCCTAAACTCGACGCAGTAGGCCTAGGCCTACAATGCAAACATAGGCCTAGGCCTAGCTCTCTTTCTCATGTGGGAAAACCTCTCACTACTATGCCCGCGCTGAAGCTCACGACGCAAGATAAGTCTGGGAAAGAAATAAGATAAGCCCAGGAATAACAATTCAATGCGTCGTGATTACGAATTTCGTGAATCGGTTGAAACATGATTGCATCTAGTTCCACAACGACCATCTTTGAACAGCTGTGTGTGAGATGGCTGGATCGTTTGCGCACGCGCAGGCGCGCGACGCACACTGACCTCTATATGCTCAGTGGGTGGCACTGACGCTTACCGGCGATGCGCCCGACGCACACTGACCACTGAACTCTATACGCTCAGTACACTGATGCACACTGCTCGAAAGTCGAGATATATCGCCGATCTATCTTCTTTGCACTCACTCGTAAGGCATGCCTACAAATGTATGCGAGTACATTTAAAAAGTGCGGCGCGGCGTCTGTAATTATTTTTATGTTTTATTTACGTATTTAAAACTTTAATTTTTTTTTTAATTTTTTTTTGGCGGCTCGGTTAACACGGAACATCGGATAAGAGGAGATCGGATAAGAGAGATCTTACTGTATTATATAAATTAACTTACATAGATCATCATCATTATAACGTGTGGCCACGTCCAACTCTGCCTCCCCTCCAACTTCTCCCCTCCCGACGCCACTCTTCCCACTCCACCCCGTCACCTCTAGTCCACCTCTCACCCGCACACTCAAGATATTAATTCATTACTGTAACAAAAGAAACACGTAAACCAGGTTAGCTAAGCGAGTTGAGTAGCCATAGTGATGCTCATAGATGTTGATAAATATTCAAATTCTGATTGCGATATTTCAGGAAAAGTATCATTCTATTGAATCAACATCGAATTCTAGGGTCGGTAAAAAAAACTGTTAGGGAGTTAGTATTATATAAATTAACTTACATAGATCATCATCATTATAACGTGTGGCCACGTCCAACTCTGCCTCCCCTCCAACTTCTCCCCTCCCGACGCCACTCTTCCCACTCCACCCCGTCACCTCTAGTCTACCTCTCACCCGCACACTCAAGATATTCATCCATTACTGTAACAAAAGAAACACATAAACTAGGTTAGCTAAGCGAGTTGAGTAGCCATAATGTAGCTAATAGATGTTAATAAATATTCAAATTCTGATTGCGATATTTCAGGAAAAGTATAAGTCTCTGGAATCAACATCGAATTCTAGGGTCGGTAAAAAAAACTGTTAGGGAGTTAGTATTATATAAATTTGTGTTAAGTAGGGGTGTGGAAAGGGAGCCCAACAGCTTACCTGGTCGGTGACTGCAGGGATCTCGTAGAAGAAAGACACAAATAAATAAAAATAAACATAATACAAGAAAACGTCAAAACTGTTTCAGCCAAACAGGGCATTGCTTACTCGACGAGAGCGGAGAGTTAACTAAACTAGGTTTGTACAGCTATATACAGTTATTTACAAGACACGCCAGTGGCGCTGTTGGGTGGGGGTGGAGTGCAGGAGAACAAGGAGGGGGGGGGGGGGGGGGGGGGGAGGAGGGGAGCAGTGGAGTACACCCTAACGGATGTTGAGGTTAGGGGGAAGCCTCGAGTTGGTAATCCACTGGTGAGCCAGCTCCCACCTCCTCAATTCATGTTTGTTGCAGTGGGCAGGTAGGGCTCTCACAACACTGACCTGGTAGAGTTCGTTGAAAGGCTGGCACGAATGCTACCAGGCCAGTGTTGTGAGAGCCCTACCTGCCCACTGCAACGAACATGAATTAAGGAGGTGGGAGCTGGCTCATAGTGGATTACCAACTCGAGGCTTCCCTCTAACCTCAACATCCGTTAGGGTGTACTCCACTGCCCCCCCCCCCCTCCTAGTTCTCCTGCACTCCACCCCCACCCAACAGCGCCACTGGCGTGTCTTGTAAATAACTGTATATAGCTGTACAAACCTAGTTTAGTTAACTCTCCACATTCGCCGAGTGAGCAAGACCCTGTTTGGCCGAAACAGTCACAAAATTACCAGGTATAGTTGGAATGGGCAACAGAAGACACAGATAAGACTATGTGGTTGTTAGTAAAGACAAGCACAGGAGGCTGAAGGATGTAAAAGTCATCCCAAGTGTAGGACTAGATGGGGATCATAGGCTGCTAGTAGCAGATATCCAAATAGAGGGAAGTGTACAAAAGAGAAAAGAATATGCGGAAAGGAAGCTCAAAGTATGGAAATTAAGTGAGACGTCAGTCAGAGAAGAATATCAACAGAGGATTAGAAAAGAGATTCCAAAGGGAGAGATCCAAGGAGTGGAGGAAGAATGGGAGGCTTTAAGAGAGCACTGGTGCAGGCAACAGAGAAGACGTGTGGAAGAACAAGTGGGGTAAGAAAAGAGATGGTAACAAGATGGTGGAACAACAAAGTAAAGGAGAAAGTACAACTGAAAAATAGAACATTGAGGGAGTACATGAAAGACAGAACAGATGAAAAGAGAGAAGCTTACAAAAATGCAAAGAGGGAAGCACAAAGAACGGTTAAAGAAGAGAAAGCAGAAGATTGGAAGAATTTTGGTAAGAAACTGGAGAAAGACGCAGAAGGAAACAAGAAGATGCTGTATGGCATAGTGAAGAGTAAGAGGAAGGAAAGAGGGGGACAAAGGTGCCTAACTGATGACTGGGAGAGACTCATTACAGATGCAGATGAGATCAAGGAAACTTTGAAAGAGTATTTCAATCAATTGCTGAATGCGGGAGCAGAAGCAGAAGATAGAGATGTAGAGTTGGAAGGGGAGAGGGAAGAAGCAGATGTGAATGGACCGACATGGCAAGAAGTGGAGATGGCATTAAAAAGGATGAAGAATGGGAAGACTGCAGGAGTTGACGAACTGGTGGAGGAAATGATCAAAGCTGGGGGCCCAGCTGCTATGCATTGGCTATACAGAGTGATCAGAGCGGTATGGAAAGAAAAGAAGGTGACTAGATTTGGAGAAAGGAGTGATTGTACCAATATACAAGAAAGGAGATAGAAAGAAGTGTGGCAACTACAGAGACATTACTCTATTATGCCATACATCAAAGATATATGAAAGGATTATAGACAGAAGGATGAGAGTAGAGGTGGACCATGTGCTGAACAAAGAACAATATGGGTTCAGATGGGGAAGATAAACTATAGATAGACCCAATATTTGTACTTCGACAAGCCATGGAAAAAAGTTGGGAGCTGGGTAAAAGAATGAGTATGGTCTTCCTAGACATTGCAAAGGCGTATGATAGTGTGCCAAGGAATGTAGTGTGGGAAAGCTTGGAAAGAAAGGGAGTGGACAAAGGACTGATAAGACAGGGTTAGAACTTAGAAGTATGTACACAGTATGTGAAAGTTGTGTTAAAACACAGTTTGGGCTGTCAGGGTGGTTCCAAATAACACAAGGGCTGAGGCAGGGAAGTGTGCTGTCACCACTGCTATTTATAATAGTGATGGATGACATCCACAACAAAGTAAAGATGGAGGAAACGGAGGAGGTAGAGGTCATGCTGTTTACCGATGATTTAGTGGCGTGGTCGGAATATGAAGAGATACTCCAGAGGTACACGGACCACTGGAAGAGGCACATTGAAGAGGCTGGCATGAATATAAGCGTGATCAAGAGCAAGATTGTGACAATGCCAGGAGAAGGAGATGTAAGGAACTACCATGCAGAGATCAAGATTGGAGCAGAAACCCTGGAGGTGGTGGAGAGTTTTGGCTACCTAGGAAGTGAAATAATGGTAAGCGGGAAAGATAAAAAAAGGAAATTACCAACAGAATTCAAAAGGCCGGTAACTTTTACCAGTGCGTAAAAGGCCTGGTGTGGGATAGAGAAATACCCTTACAGTGCAAGATGACACTATACAAGACCTACTTCAATCCGATCCTCACATATGCGGCAGAAACCTGGACTATGGGTGACAGAGAAGAAAGCCAAATCCAGGCGGCAGAGATGAGATTCCTGAGGAGCACAGTGGGCATGACAAGAAGAGATAGAATTAGAAATACGAACATCAGAGAGATGCTTGGGGCGGAGAAGTTAGTTAGTTAGTTAGTTAGGTAGTTTTATTAGTATCCAAGAGATCTTACATGATAACAAGATATAGGATTTGTCCAGTTGGTGCCTATAGGCCTACATAGGCCTACATACATAATTATTAGGTACAATAAAAATAAATCATATCAATAAATTATTATAACCAAGATATAGACCTAGTGTAGATAGGCCTAGGTATTAAAAGTTAAAACATACATCCTGTCTAAGGTAAGTACATATAATATACATAAAATACATAAAATCGCAGCATTATGACAATAAAACAGTAACAATACTTAACAGTTATTTACAAAGTCATCTGCTTTATAAAATAAGAAACACCCTATTATGAAATGATTTCAAATATGATATTATAGCACTTAGCTTACATTATGCAGTGATAGCCCGTTTTAATTTAGATATCAGGTTAAACAATTCCAGAAGGACAATGACTCATTGTCCACGCGTGTACTATGTATATTTTAAGATATCTGAAAAAAAGTTGGACATGTTTATTTATTACTGTATATTTTTATTGCATTCTGAACAGTAGGCCTATTCACGGCGACGGCGTTCAGTTCAGTTCATCAGTCAGTAAATGACGTGGCTGATGTTTCATTGACCTAGAAAGTTAAAAGGGTGATGGTATGGTTGAGGCTTGCGTGATGAAGAGGGCGGGGGGGGGGGGGGGGGGAGAGATAAGGCTTGTGATTTACCATAGTTCCTGTGATACTTGAATTGTGCATCAACTCCGAAGTCCTTCGCGCACAGTCGGCATTTAACCTTCTTTCCCACGTCTATCTTATCAAAGAACTTCCACTCAAGAGATATTCTAAACAATAAACAGTCATGCGTCACTGACTCAAATCTCAACACGCGTAAACAACTAAGCGGGCGGCGGGCGACGAGCGGCGGGCGACGAGCGACTGCGAGCGGTCTGGAACCATCTGGAATGTGTTGGCCGGTCAGGGGGGGGGGGGGGGGGGGAAGGCCACCGTGGCAAGGGATCGCAACCAACTTACCGTTTTGCGGGAAGGCGGCGGCGGCTGACTGAAAGAGCTCGTATTTCAAAATAGAATTTTGAAATCTGAAATCTCGACGACTGAACAATGTCAATTGAAAGTCGACGTGTATTTTTTTTTAAATTATGTACACGTCTCATCCCTATCTAAGATACGACTCAAAATATCCGTGGTATGCTAATTTAGCCGCGTTTACGCCTATTCTTTTATAATGCGTATTGCGTAGCAGGCCGAGCTCAATCTTGGGCTAAGAGTTGCTATATGCTGGGACCAGCTTAGGGATTGATCAATTTCAATACTTAGACATGTTGCCACTTCATGTCGTTCGAGCAATGTATTGAATAGCGTTATTTGTGGGTGGGAAGTGACACGGTTTTGAGATGTGTGAAAATGGATGTAATTTGTTTTATCTTTGTTAAGGGTGAGTACATTTGCATTTAACCAGTTGTTAATGAGATCGGCAATTAGTTTTGCGTATACTTCTAAAACTTGGAGGCTATCCGCTGTTATAATAGCAGTAATATCGTCTGCGTATAAGATGATTTTAACAATGAGTTCTGATTATAAATTATTTACATATTGTTGAAGGTCATTTATATATAAAATAAACATTAGTGGTCCAAGAAGAGATCCCTGCGGAATCCCCGCTTCCACCTCTAGCCATTCTGAATAAAAATAATTACTTCTTCCTGCACTGTTTTCATTTTGTACTTTTACCCTTTGCATCCTCGCAGTCAGATACGATAAAAAACAACTTAAGGGTTTTCCTTTGATACCATAAAGCTCAAGTTTTTTTTTATTAATATTGTATGGTTAACGCAATCAAAGGCTTTACTAAGATCAAAGAATATACCTAATGCACATTTGTTGCCATCTAGAGCATTTAACAAATGATTTTCTATATCAGCCAAAGCTGTTAATGTTGATTTTATTTTTTAGAAAACCATGCTGAGCTTGACTTAGTATTTTATTTTCATCAAGGTATGTAACGAGTCTGGTTAGCGTTAGTTTTTCTAAAATCTTGGATATAACCGGTAATAGAGATATTGGCCTATAGTTTGCCATGTTTTTAGTGTTTCCTTTCTTGAATACAGGTGTAATGTCTGATAATTTTAACTTATCTGGGAAAACACCAGTTTCGTATGACGAATTAAAAATATTGGCTAGTGGCTTTTTTGAAACGTGAGCACATTTCTTAATTAGAAGTGTTGGGATGTCGTCCCATCCACAGGATAATGTATTTGGGAGATCTCTTATTGTATTTACAATTTCCAGTTCTGTTACCGGTAGAAATGAAAACAAAACTTTAAGATCTCGAGTATTCTCGGCGACTATGCTAATTGGATCCAAGTTGCTATACCCCTTCTTTTCTGCCTCATATATATGTGTCTTTAAAAAAGACATTGGAGATTTCTGCTACCGCTACTGGGTCTGTTACACTAGTTAAGGCATTACGATCTGTAATTAGTGTAATATTGTCTTCTGTATGATCCCTGGGTTGTTTCGTCGTGTCGATGATGAGGCACTGCTCGACGTTTCGCCACCCATGTTGGTGGCTTCTTCAAGAATCATCATTCTTGATCATCATCATTCATCATTCTTGAAGAAGCCACCAACATGGGTGGCGAAACGTCGAGCAGTGCCTCATCATCGACACGACGAAACAGCCCAGGGATCATACAGAAGACATCTACGGGTCGTGAAAGCCTACAACATCTCATAGTGTAATATTGTTTAGGGTTTTGATCTGTTTCTTATGTGTGTATGTTTCATTTAACAATCTGCCATATTGATTTTGATTTATTGTTAGATCTTTTAATGAGATTTGTATTAAATGTTCTTTTTGCTGTCTTAAGATCATTTGTATATATTTTCTTTTGGTGTTGATAAGCTTTTTTTAAATCAGTACTGTTGCTAGCCTTACTGTGAAAATAAAGGTCTTTAAACCTTTTCTGTGCGGGCCTTCTTGTTTCCCCAGTGTGGCCGTCGAGTATACTCGAGCTGGGGTTGTTTCGAAATGCGCGCGCTTGTTGCTGCCGATAGGTATAATCGATTGTAAAAAGTTGATTTTTCAACTGTGCTGCACTCTATGTGCAAGCTGTTTAACCATCTTCTAGTTTGGTAGTTTCACCACAGATGGCTTTGTCAGTTATTTCAGTAGTGCAAATTGACAAAAACAACAAGTGAAGATAATAATGGCGTCTGGAAAAGGTTAGGATGATGAAAGGACACAGTTATTAGGCAAAATGGGTTGTAATTAGGAGGTTTATGATCACTATTCGGACTTGGTTAGCAATCATAGACTTTGAAGTAAAGGTTGAAATAATAGAGAAGTAGAGGACGTTGCCAGTAGGCCTAGGTGACGAAAACCAGCTCATACTTACGTAGGCCTATGCTAGGGCAATTGTCCATGTAAATAATAGTCTTGACAGTATAAAAGCAAGACAATCTAAACAAGGTGTATAGTGTAATGAAATCTACTTCATTTCAAGGATGATTAAACATTTTGATAAGTTAAATATTACTATCAAATACAAGTGAGAGAAATTGGCTTTTTGCTCAAAATAACCCAGCACTGGGGAGTTGGGTGCTCCGTTCAAAACCCAGCATTGACAAGGTTAATGTAGCAACTGGTTCTTTTTATATCCTGTGTTACCCAACTGTTATGTTTTTGTTTTAGTTTAATTAGCTTTTTGGGAAATATCTGTTCAAAATGAAATTTTAATATTCTCAAAAATCCGTTATATTTTACAAGAGTTGTGTGTGTGTGTGTGTTGTATGTATGTATGATACAATGAGTTCATAGAATGTGGTTATACTGCTAGTTATAAAAAATGAAACTATATAATAGGTAGTAACGTTATAAATATAAATCATTGGACTTTTTCACTGTTAGTTAACAAAATATTTATTTAAATGTGATATTTATAATAAAATGATTATAATAATTTGTGAAATGTTTTTTGTTCTGTCTGTTGTGGTTTTTTAATTGTTAATTTTGTTTGATAAAGATTTCTGGAAAGAAATCAAAATATCACATTTAAATAAATTTTTGTTAACTAACAGTGAAAAAGTCCAATGATTTATAGTTTATACTGCTAGTGTCGAATGATCTTTTATTAGTAAATTTCTGGCTAATTGTTGGCTTTTTGAACACATCTGCCTTTAGAGATATTATTTGAGCAGTGTGATCTGAAAGAGCCAGATCATAATTAAAAGTTTTGTATAATAGTGGATTTATATTTGTGATGACTGATGATGTTATCTATGCAAGTATTACTAAATGGCCTAGTGATTGAGTTTATTGTTGTATGGAGGTTAAAAGAGCCAAGGATACTTTGAAAATTTATAGTATTACGAGTATTGTCTAGTATATTTATTAAACGAGGGAGCGGAGCGACCGAGTGTCTCCATTCAACTCGAACGGGTCTCATTCTGTGATTCTGTCTGTCTGTCTGTACGTCGAAAATCAGCCGAACCGCTGAACAGATTGGGCTGAAATTTTAAACAGACATCCGGTACGAGTTTATTGAGAACTGCTAACAAAATCAGCTAGATCCATTGCGATTTAATCCCACAATAAATAAAAATGTGATTTTTTAAATATCGAAAGCATTTGTTTAGTAGCAGTAGCGGGACGCCAGTTACGTGGCTTGCATGGCCTAGTGGTAAGCATGTAGCCTACCGCACGGAGGGTTGGGGTTCGATACCCGTTGGGTAGAACTTTTTTATATTTTTAGACCCACATATTATTTTTGAAGGGTGTTAAATGGGAAATAAAAATTATGTGATTTTGTTTAATATTGGAAATTTGTAAATGTTTCACGCTAATACGTTTTGAACACGATTCGCATTTTGAATGTTCAATTTAAACTAGGGAAACGCAAAGTCGTTGTTAAATGAGTGAGTAAGCCATGTGTTGAGTACCCGGTATAATTCTCCATACTGAGCTAGATCCAGCCTTAGGTAAAGGGGAGGATAGGGATGTTCCCGGGTACTCAACACTTGGTTCACTCACTCGTTTAACAACGACTTTGGCGTTTCCCTAGTATATTTATTAAACGAGGGAGCGGAGCGACTGAGTGTCTCCATTCAACTCAAACGGCCCTCATTCTGTGATTCTGTCTGTCTGTACGTCGAAAATCAGCCAAACCGCTGAACAGATTGGGCTGAAATTTTAAACAGACATCTGGTACGAGTTTATTGAGAACTGTTAACAAAATCAGCTAGATCCATTGCGATTTAGGCCTACAATAAATAAAAACGTGATTTTTAAAATATCGATAGCATTTGTTTAGTAGCAGCTAGCGGGACGAAAGCTATGTGGCTGGCATGGCATAGTGGTAAGCATAAAGCCTACCGCACGGACGGTTGGGGTTCGATACCCGTTAGTTCGAACTTTTTTATATTTTTACACCCACATATTATTTTTGAGGGGTGTTTCATGGGAAATAAAAGTTAGGTGATTTTGATTTATCTTGGAAATTTGTTAATGTTTAACGCTAATACGTTTTGAACACGATTCGCATTTAAAATGTTCAATTTAAATAACTAAGGAAACGCCGAAGTCGTTGTTAAATGAGTGAGTGAGCCAAGTGTTGAGTACCCGGGAACATCCCATTTCCTCCCATATACCCAAGGCTGGATCTAGTTCAGTATGGGGAATGATACCGGGTACTATACACATGGTGCTCACTCACTCGTTTAACAACGACTTTGGCGTTTCCCTAGTATTAAAATCTCCACATAGAAGCAGTTTGTTTTTTCTCACAATGAACTTGCTCAAGTATTTTCAACAGTTCACTGTTGAATAAGACAATATCACCATCGGGTGACCGATACAGTGTAGGCCCCTAATGACAATGACATTAATTGTGATTTTTTTCAATATTAATTCCATAGCCGAGCATTCAAAATTTCCATTTTGGCTAGATGTTGTAAGATCATTACGTTTTTTAATTGAAATATTTGCCGTTGTAAAATATTTTGAATTTACAAAAATGCCTGTCCCCCCCGTATCCATTTTGTCTACAGTAGGCGTCAGCAATGAGTAAAATCTGTGATGTTTATGTGTGGTAGATCTAGATTGCTTAACCAGTGTTCAGAAATGCACAGTATATCGATATTATTTAGATTTTTTAAACAAACCTCAAGTTGGTTAATTTTGTTACGTAGACTTTGAATGTTTAGATGCATAACTGTCATGGCGGAACTTTGGTTAGGGAAATTGTTTATTGTTTGTTTCCGTTGTAAAATTAAAATTAAAATCGATGCCTTCTATATCAAATGGTATTATCTTAGTACCTACTAGGCCTACAAGTACCGACATAGCTTGTTTAATAATAATAATAACCTTCAGTACTGAAGGTCCCCCTACAGACACGAGCCCCAGGACAATTTCATTGACAAAAAATTGACAGGATGGGAAGGACACGTCTGAGATGGTTTGGGCATATGAAACGAATGACGGAAGAGTACCCAGGAGAATGTATGAGAAAAGGATCGAAGGAAGAAGAAGACGGGGGAGACCACGGAAGAGATGGAAGGAGACCATAGCAAGAGACCTAGATATACTAGAGGAGAGAGCTGGGAGCATGTAGCAGAGACTCGATTGTGGGAGGATAGAAAGAAGTGGAAGAATTTGGTCGCGAAACCCAAGCTGACCCTGCCTGAAGCAGGAAACGGCGATGGATAATGATGATGATGAACTATTATATTATAAAACACATGATATCATTATTAAAATTTTAAAGGAATTTGAGAAATGCAACTGGGGACAGGCATGGAGCTGATGTTCAAGGCTTTAACTATCAGTTTTTGTCATTATAAAATTATATATTCATATGTTCAATTATTTGGTCAAAAAGTATATATTATTTTTTGTTTAAAAGAGTAAAAATAAAACTTAAATATTAATTTTAAAGCATAATATTAGCAAAGGACATAATTTGTCCCTAATCTGGAGAACGACCCAAAAATTAACTTACATAGATCATCAACGTTATAATGTGTGGCCACGTCCAACTCATCTTCCTCTCCAACTTCTCCCCTCCCGACACCACTCTTCCCACTCCACTCCGTCACCTCCAGTCCACCTCCTTGACGTAACCACATCATTCTTAACAAAAATAAAAATAACATTTTACTCTCTAGGCCTAGGCCTGTTACATCTCCTCTTCTGAGCAGGCCAACCCATGTCAAGTCAGGTGATAACCTAAAGTTAAGAGTCAGTACACAGAGCAGCCCCGCACTATAGGCCTACACGCCCACTAATATCTACCGATTATTACGAAAATTTTAGCCGATTCCAAATATGAGCAAATTCGTATCTAATCAATGTTTATTGGAGCGGTCCATCTGCTTCTAACGACGTATTTTGAGTTGAATTACGAGTTGAATCAGTTGAAGAGTGTTCAGATCTTTGTGGAACAATTGCCGGGATTCTAAGCCGCCATTGCCGGGAATTGCAGTACTCCCCACATTGTGTGCAATGTCCGGGACTTTTGCACAACTTACGTACGCTTTCGAGAGAGCATAACTTGCGAGTTTATGACTCTGCCACACTTGTAAGTAGAGATGAACTGAGATTAATTCATTTGTGAGATAATTGAACATTTTTTTAGAGCAATAGTTTCCATGAAGCGGATGGGAGAGAAAGACCTTGTTAGCCGCCATTTTTAGCTACGTCATAAAATTGACCAAACGACGCCATATTGGTACACGGTGGTCACCACTCACCACGATATCCTTCCGCGCTCCGGGATAAGGGTGAGCATATCGTTTAATGCACAACTGTTGATTTAATATTGCCGCGAACCCGGGTATTTACTGTGAAGATTGGATTTAAACTATAAGCCGAGCTATATTTGAACATTGGTGGGAATAAACCCGACACGTCATTTCGTTGCGACGCGACCTTGAACTGACCGTCTGAACTGAGTTTGATACGATCGCGGATCGAGAGCTTCCGTGTTACGTACGCGCGACGCGAGGAAGAAAAACATCGGCAACCACTATGCATGGTGATCGCTACGCTTCCAGTAACTACACGTGAAGACTGGAGAACAACTACTCAAACGTCGAACCAAGGACCTTGTAATCATACAGCGAGGGTTCTGATCCCTAGTCGAACTTGAACATCTAAACGATGAGTATCTAATCACATGTTATTTGATAGAGTATTTTCATAATTCATTCAGGCATTTGTAATGAGCCTAATTAAATAACATGGGGGTATTTAATCATTAGAAATCACTGATCAGTGCTAGGAGAACAGGGCATACCATCATTTGTGTGCTATTTGTGTTTTAAGCCTTAATATTAGGGTTGCCGTCGATAATCGAAATATCGATCGATTATCGATATCAGTAATATGATATGATAATCGATTCAAGTATTTTGATATGATATGATATGATTATCGATTTAAATAGTGACATCGATGTTTTCGCGGTTTACCATGCTTAAAATGCCGCGCTGTCGTATCAACGCGCCGATTGGTTGTCGGAGTAGCCAATCGCTGCTCAAGTATAATGCCACGCCCACCGCCGCCAGTGCGCATGCGCTCGCAGCGCGATACAAGGCGATACGAAAACATCGCCCGGCCCGATTGCGATTTGCGATGTATTCAGTACGGCTCGACGTGTTGTGGCGTGAACTTCTCTAGCGTCAGTCTGCCCAATTATATTGAATTCGTGATGTTTCTTCCGTCCCAAACCCAAAGAAGATATTTGCCATTACTTCTGACGCTGCCTAACAAGATGAGTCAAGTGTGGCAGTTTTTTATTATTCAAAGAACGACGACGAGGAGGTTGGGAGGAGATAAGGCTGTGAGCTCGAATGTCGATGAGATCTCGCCACTATCTCTCGCTCGCTAGATGCGCGTACTGTTGGAACACGTAAACAGTGACACCCGATGCAAGTCAAGACGTATTAAAATTAGGCTGTGTAATTGAAATTCAGCCCTCAATTTTATTTTAAACATTCTAATCCTTAATGATCTCTTGTATTAGTGTTACAATTTTGCGTTTTTCTGCTTCCTAGGCTCAATTTGGAATTTGATATGATAATCGATTTGGGTCTATGATATCGATATATTTCGATATGATAATCGATTCGATGCCTCCGATTATCGATCACGATTTTCACATCGAACGGCAACCCTACTTAATATACTTTCTTTCGAAGGTTTATTAATCTGTTATTTTTTATCCAATATAAATCCAATATGTTCCCTAATTGACAAATCATCCCATAGTAAATTTAATTGTATCTGGATAGCCTACTCTCCAAGTAGGTAACTTGATTCTGTTCAACCTACAATTGATCAACCTTTTTGATTTTAACAGTATTTAACAAAATACTGTAGCCTAACTTCTATAATTTTGTTGTATTTGCTTATCTTTTGTTGAATTTTAATATTTAGGCCTCATTTTTTCTTCTCTCTGTGTTTCTCCGACTGGAGCTGAGTCGTGGCAAAGTTAAGTCTGTTTCTAGACAAAATAGAACCCCGAGATAATAAATGAGTCTAATATTGTTATTCATTCCAAATCCAATCTAGTTACTTAAATACTGTAACTTTTATAATTGTAGCTGAATTGAAGTTCGTTTCTCTACAGGCAGACCCTACGAAAAACGTGTGGGCAACTTACGAGATCAAGAACTAGATTTGTAAATGTATGGTCATTCGAAGGGTTCCGACTTCTGTTTAGTAAATTCTCAAAATATGTCTTCTTTTGTATGTTGGCTCGCAGTCGCACCGCGCCTTGAGAGGATATGCGCTTGCAGGACTGATACAGATGCAGTATGTTGGGTCTGTGTACTTTTCGATGCGAAAACACTATTATCAGGTAACCAATGCGTAGGCATCCTGTAAAAGGAGGGATCAAACGCAGTTTTTCTTGTACCTATATTAGGCTAAGAACTGATACTTGCTTCCTATTAGTCGAATTTCACAAAATCGTGCCGTGATTGGTAAAAAAAAAAAAAAAAAAAAAACATTTTCACCCTGTTTGGAAAATAATTGTATTTGTTTTCGTTTCTGATATGACCGTTTTATGAATCTAGCGGTTTGAAGGTTAAATCTAGCGGATATTTAGAAACTTTTAGTTTCCACAACACACAAAAACTACATTATTTTGGTATTGCGTTCAGACCACAACATTTTTCTAAAACGCACCGAACGCACTCTAAAATCCTGATTTTCAAAATTTCCGCCTGCAGCGCTATTGTTCCCCCCAAACCCCCCGCGCTTGGTCCCTATGCAATACCCCCGGGATCTTAAATAGCCCCCCCGGGATGAAAAGTCTGAATTCAACACTGGCTGACCCTAGGCCTAGGTCTGGGTAAAGGCCTAGGGCTTAGGCCTACCTAGACCTACCCTAGCCTATGTCAAGGCTGCCTTGGACCTACCAAAGCTAGCTAGGGCTGGCTAGGCTAGGCCTATTACGACATAGGCTCTAGGTTGAACTAGGCCTATTATCAAATAAAACAACAAGTGTATGGAGGGTCATTCTCCACTAACTGGCAGGTTGCGGACGGGACATTTAGAAACTTATAATATTCATTAAAGTGTGACAAATATCCTAAACATAAGTGTCAATATACTTTTTCAAATTTGTTCAGACACCCCTAAAGCTGAAAATTAGGATGATAATTAGGAGAAAAAAACATTGATGGGTTAAAAAAAATGATTTGCATGGGATGCGGACGGGGCGCACAAAGTTCAAGTTTTAATCAACATTATTCCAGATCAAAAATTTTCTGAAATGTTTAAATTTTTTTTTAGTCTGTTTGGATATTTGCTAAATATAACTCTTTACAAACAACATACTGAAGATTGGAAATTAAATCAATAAGTTTAAGACCTATATGGAATTAATTACATTTTGTTGTGAGATGCGGACGGGACAATGCCCGGGCGGGACAGTTTTTATCTCCATACTAAATGTAATGTTAATTATTTACTTAATTAAAAAATATGGTCCAAAACCAAATTCGGTACTATAACTTCACATTTTATTGATAGGTAACCCACTGTTTTTTGATACAATCTCTTGCTGTAGCCAAAATATCGTGCTTGACGATCAATCGGTGGAGGATCTCCTGGCAGTGTAGCAAGATATGCTATTTTCTTAATCTTTTCAAATTGTGGGTTGTCCATTGCAATAAATTTATTTTTTGTCATTGATGCTGGCTTGAACATGTATTTAACCATAATGCTATCTCCCACAATTTCAATGACTTGGCCTGGCCACCATTGGTCGATCGTAAAGTAGGCCTACGTCAATCCAGGTTCCTTAAAGTTCCCCGCATTACCCTAATGTGGGGGGTTTCTACCCCTACGTCTTCCCATCTGATTCTTCATCTCATTGTGATTGAAGAAGCTGATGCTGATTTTTGGTCTGGAGGCCAGAAAATGTAGAGTTTATTTGAGCATTGGATTGAGAAAGGACCGATTGGTTGACCTTTTTTAAACATTGCAAAAATAGGACCTATCCAGCAGGTTTGGGTCTTTTTTCTTCTTCTTCTTCTTCTTCTTTAAAGCCACGGCCACTGAACTAATTTAAATTCCATCTGCCTGGCCAGTAGGCCTACCTACAATATAAATAGTAGCCAAGTAGGCCTACATAATAAGTAACATGGTGTTTAATCCAATCTTGCTGGCAATTTGTTGCAGTCAAGCACATTTCTTACAAAAATGATTTTTCTTGGGATTTAAATATTTTCAACTTAATATTTGTTTTTAAGAATGGTTTCCCCTAACATTAAAACAACAAAACGGAAATATCATGCATCCCTACATTCTTGTATCAAAATCTAAGTCCGAACATTTATTCCGTCAGCACTCGTTTAAGCCTAGATGCGGACGGGACACAATTGATAAATTCCATAAAAAAATAATTTACCAACAAAATTTTGTTTAAACTTTGTGTACTTCATTACTAATATGTAAATAAAGAGAATACAAAAAATCAAAAGTCTAGCTTTAGTTTTGATGGAGTTTTACAAAAGATTAGCTGGTAATCTGGTTCTCGAACTTAGCAAATTATTTTTAAAAATATATATTTTCATGGGAATGTAATATTTTTTCAAAATTTTTGTGTTTTAAGTATATACACACACACACAATAATAATTAAAAAAGAAATCATCAAAAAATACACTCACTGTTATCAAAATCAAAATCTGAAAGTTTGTCCCGTCCGCACCCATTTTCCGATAAAATGTACACATATCATGACTTTGTTGCTTGGTGTGCCAAAAACACGTTATATCTTTGTAATACTAAGATTCTTCAGACTTTCTTCTTTAAAATGATATATAACATGAAGTAGTGAGGTACAAAAAATATTTTGCAATTTCAGTTTCACATTAGTGGAGAATGACCCTGGAGTTAAATCAATTATGAAAACTTAGGTAATTATTACCTCATACATAGCTTATTATAGCCAGGGCGTGGTAGGCCTACTCTTTCGGATGGTATGCCCCAACTTAACAACACTACGCCAACATGGCGGACAGTACTAACCTTTTTCACTAAAATACTCCACCTACAAAACCTTTAACGTTGCTAATTTAAATATAAAACACTTTCAAAGGAAAAGTACTTTCGTTTGAAATAGCGACGTTAAAGGTTGAATTGTTTTTAATGGAAAAAAACAGTGTTTAAAGTTGGGGCATACCATCCGAAAGAGTACCCAGGGCGTAGCCTAGGCCGATATTAATGGCCGGTTCACATAAAGTCATAAGAAGTCGTATGGTTTAGTCCGTCGTTGTCGTAAGAAAATAGCATGGGCAAGGATAGGACTGTCACAAGGTCTAGTCCGTCGCAGCATGTCGTAGTCGTTGTCGTAAGAAGTTGCAAGGTTTCATCTTTCCCTACGACTTCTTACGACGAGCGAATCAGAGCTTGAAACGTCACTTACAACCGACCAATGAGATGATACCTACTCGAGTCAGTTGCGCTACTATGTTGAGAGTCAATTGAGAGACTACTTCCGGTTCCCGTTTCTACCAAGGTTTTACTTGGATGACGTCACATCCAAATGCCAAAGAGCTTCGACAATAAATGGCGCATCTTTACGCGAAGTTCTTTGTTAAAACCATTGCTTGGGACTGCTTGTGACTAAGACTACGACTAGGACTAAACCATACGACTTCTTATGACTTTATGTGAACCGGGCATTAGCTAGTACCTAGTAGGCCTAGGCCTAGGCCCTAGTAGAGCCTAGGTAGGCCTAGCCAGAATGCGTCTGGAAACATTGCAAAATCTCGTTTGTGGATTTGAAACCGGCATTTTAACTATCTAGGAAGAACAAAATAGTTGTAGAGGATACCTCAGTGTGTATACAAGTTATAATGATGAAATATTATTGAACAAAAGTAGGCCTAGGCCTAGGCCTAGGCCCTAGGCCTACCAGTAGGTATCAAGAATATTACCGTAACAGCCGGGCCGATAAAAAAACGTGAAACGTGTGTGTTGAAACTGAAAGACTTTATAGGCTAAAAAGTTCAGTTTCATAAAAATACCAAAAACTTCTTTGATCAAGTCAGGTTTTTGCTGGCCTATAGTACTACCTACATCAAGGGGGTCAAGATATATTTACCTGTATCCCATCAATACCATAGAGAAATCAATACTTCCAACGCGGGCGTGAAACGGGCTCCGTCTCTTCTCAAGTTCTCAGCTCCAAAAACGATCGCGCGAGGAAGGCTGCTGCAGCACGACGGCAACTGTATGAACCAGCAGACCCGACAGGTCTACCATCTTTGCAGCAGACTTTCAACAGTCTCACCAACTACTAAAATAGGCCCTACACCGCCGTGATCGTGATTCGTGAACGGAAAGGTAGAACGTGAAAAATGTAGGCCAAAACCTCCAAAACCATGCATAATGGGCAAAATTGGCCTTCTAAATAGTAAATACTATGCTACATAATACATATAAAATTATACATTTTAAATACTATACAGTTGTTTTTCTTGCTGCTTCATGCTGCATGCATTCATGCATTCATGCATTTTCATTTTTTTTTTTAATATTTTCATGCAAATGCTTCATACCGGTCAAAATTACAAATAGGCCTAAATATAGTACCGGTACGTACCAAGGTCCTCTAGATCTCCGCCACATGGCGGAGGCTCGTCTAACTCGCTCGTGTGAAGAATCGCGTGCATTTCGAGATAATAAAATTGACAACCCAATAATAATGAATAATAATTTGTTGTAATGTAATTAATAAAATGAAATAATTTTAAATACCCTATGTTATATTATTATAGTGTAATGTGTAGGATATTCATGAGCAATTTTTTTTTACGATTTCAAAAATTTATTTCTAAAAGCCTTTTTTCTGAAAATTGGATGAGTGTAGCGAGCGTAGCGAGCGAAGCGAAGATTCCATTTCACTACACTGGAGAAAAAATCCGGAATGTTTTTTTTTCTTTTTTCTGTATTTTTGTCTGTCTGTTAACACGATTCCGGCTAAACCAATATTCCGATTGCGATTAAATTTTATGGAGGCCTTCGAAATCTCTGAACTTATAACTGACACGTTTTGAGCGCAATCGAAATTCTTTTTCTCATAAAAATCGCAATTTTACGATTTTTTTCGTTTTTTAAAAAAAATTTCAACTTATAACACCTACATGCTTTATCCGATTGTAATGATTTTTTCACAGAAACTTAATTTAATGAATTAATATATTCTTGTGAAATTTTAGTGCAATCGAAAAATTATTTCTCATAATAATTGCAATTTTACGATTTAAACAGCGTTTTGATAAAAATGCCAAGGCTCTTACAATTTTAATTTATTTTTTAAAGTGAAAGGTGATTTAGATTAAAAAACAATACATCAAAACATTCACCAGACGGATTTTATAATTTTCGTTTTGTTTGATAAATATGATTTTTTTCCTTTGCATTGTTGGAAAATGTATGTTTTTTGTAACAAATCTATATTTCCCATATTTTAATTAAAAAACCATAAATTTCATCAAAAAAGTGTCTGGTGAATTTGTCAGAATAAGACTTGTGAGCACATTAAAAAATAAATTATCCTTTTATCTTAAAAACTGTAGGCTAGAAGTAGGAAAAATGTTAGCAAATGTGCTAGAATAAAAGTTTTGAGAGAATAGCATTTAATGTTTATTTATGTTGTTTTTTGGTAAATTTGACTACAACATAGCCTAAAGGCTCAGTTTATTTATTAAACATGAATTCACTGGGCCTTTATAACCTGTTAATCTAGGCTTCTTTAAAAATTGACTAAAATTGTTATGAATAACACTCTATACAGCCCTAGATTAGGCCTAATATCAGTACTGGTAAGCCATTTTCCCATGTAAAATATCATACAGCGCTAAAGAAAAAATTCATTTAATGCTTTTAGCATTATATCAGTATAAAATAAATTTATGTATTCAATAGATAAAAAAGTAAACTTAAAAAGCAATTAAAACAATAATAATGTAAAATTGCCGTTTTTTCATTCATTTTCAGTGAAATACCCCTTAAACAATTACGCTCATCCAACAACGCGCCTGAAAAAGTGTTTGCGAAGCTTCCTAGTTTATTACCAACATTGCTTGTGCCCAAAGCAACATAATATGTGATGACAATAGTGTACACAAATAATCATAAAAACACTAGTAAATGACGGTATTTTTCAAGGTGGCGTGTGAAAAATAACTATGTCGCCGAGAAATGCTCGTTTTAATGGAAAACGACGATATGTACAAACATAGCCACTATGTAACGTTATAGTGGCATTCACCCTTATTACAATCATGGTATTCAACCTCATTGACAACCTCCATTTTTTTGTATATATATTTAGCTCATTCATATGCAAAGTGCGTGAAAAAGTACTATATGCTCGGGAAATGCTCGTTTTAAGGGAAAACGACGAGATGTCCAAACAAAACCACTATATGACGTTATAGTGGCATTCATCCTGATCACTTACATGGTATTCAACCTCGTTGGCAACCTCCTGTTTTTTAGGTAATCAACTCATTAGTATGCAAAGTGCGTAAAAAAGTACAACATTCCCGGGAAAAGCTCGTTTTAAAGGAAAACGACGACATGTCCAAACATAACCACTATATGACGTTATAGAGGCATTCATCCTGATTACTAACGTGGTATTGAAAGTCGTTGACAACCTCCAGTTTTTTAGGTAATTAACTCTCTAGCAAGCGAAGTGCGTGAAATAGTACTTGTTACTACATTCCCGCTCTAGAATTAATCACCAAGATGGCTTCTAATTCGCTGCTGCGACGACCTAATCTAGAGAGTTAGACGATCCTCCGCTAGGCGGAGATCCAGCAGACCTTGGTATACGTACAACAAGGTGTTTAGGTGTTTATTAATGCAGTAACTAGGTACCGTATGCCTCGCCTACCTTTGCATAAGATAGCCTAAAACCTATTTTGAAATTTTAAAATTTTGATATTATTAAACATTCAGAAGTTAAATTTTTTGCTATCATCCTTTAAATAATCATTTAAAGAATGCTTTATCTAATAAGAAATGTTCTACTTTATGTTTAAAATTATCAATAGATGTAATTATTTTTATTTCTTTAGGTACCGTAGTTTATTAAATACATAGTATAATTTTCATAAAGTTAGAATTAAGTTGGGCTACTTGACAAAAATGTTGTTTTTTGGACATAAAGGTCATTTATATTTTCGTGTTTGGTATGAGAGAGTTTCATAATTTTTGTCTAGCAAATGAATGTTTTGTTTAACGATTAGAACTGATTTGGGAATGTATATACGGTACAGTATAAGGTAAGAATCTTAAAATTTTGCACTCAAGATTGAGAGTGAGTTAACTTGGGTGCACCTTTGCTTTATTTTTATAGCCTTTTTTTTAATGTTGTTCACTTTGTGTTTTGTTGTGCAGAATGTTCCCAGAATTTAGTCCCATCTCAACAGGCTTTCAAAAAGTGCCTAATCCTAGTAGTAAAGTATTTGTAAGCCTACAAATAAATTGATAATATAGAAAATAAATGAATACATGGTGATAGTATAATATGAACAAAAATAATAGGAAATAATAAATTGTTTAGTTTAGTTGGGGATGATAGGCCTATGCACGGGTGGTACCATCGTATGAAGGTCCTTATATTATGTAGTAGGTACCTATTTCAGCATTTATTTATTATTACGCAATGTTTACACAAAATACATTAATAATAAGAATATCAGACCACTATTCCAATATGCGTAGGGTCGGGGGGTGACAAGTCCCCATTTTCTTGGGCTACGGCTTCTCAGTGCTTGCTAGCCAGGCTCAGCACCTTAATACAATAGATGTGATGAGTACCGGTACCTAATTGATGTATCATGCTGAAAGCATAAGTGTCTAGGATCTAGGGTGTGCACAGTGGCCAATTGTTTACAATGCTGACTGTGACTATTTACTTATTTGCATTCTTACAATTAACATTTGAGCATTTGACATTATTCATAAGCCTTTCATAGTGCACTCATAATCATGTCATTACGACATGAGAGTATTTAAAGTTCTCCGTCTATAAAACTAAATAATTATAACTAGGTACACTGGTACGCTATATACAACAGTGCCTATCAGGCGTGGTATAGACAAAATTAATAGGTTTTTATCAAAATACAGTAACTAGTACATCCAAACCAAACTTAAGTGTTCCACATAAGAATAGCCACTAGGTACTCATTAAAAAATAAATAATAATACTATAAACTTTTTTATACAAGGGGCCTCATTAAAATATTCTGTAACAGTATATAATCCATGTTCCAATAAAAATGATTTAACTTTGAGCTTAAATGTTTAGCTCTGCTACAAGTGTGCATTGCTTGTTTTATGCCATCTGGTAGTTTATTAAACATTTTAACTCCAATATGGACTGGATCATTATGTAGCAACTTAAGTCAATGCCCCACCTGGTGTAGGTTGAGTCTACCTCTGGTGTTGAATCTGTGAAGCCCATCATTTTGTAGTAAAATATTATGTTGGGAAGTCTTGTACAGTAGGCCTACAAACATTATTACCTCCAGTATGTGCAGGCATGCCACCGTAAGAATTTTCAGTTTTAAAAATGTGGTCGACATGAGTCCCTCCTTTTTAACCAAATAAATACTTTTGTAATTTGTGTTGTGGCACCCCAAAATAATATACCGTACAAGATCAAAGATTGCACGTTGGCATAGTAAACAAACTTTGTATTTTTACTGTCACATTGTGAAGATAAGGTCCGCATCGTATAAAGCACAAGCTACTAAGACGTTTGCACAAGCACTCAATATGAGATGTCATTTTTACTTATAGTCAAGTGCATTGTTAGCAGCAATTCCAATTACACGGAGAGGTCGAGTAAAAGCTGCGTTGGCCAGGAGAAGTGACTTCAATTTGTATTTGAAGGAGGGCAGTGTGGTGGATGTAATGCGGTCGGGAGCTTATTGAAGATGGTGGATGCTAGGTATTCAGGGCCTTGTGAGAAGAGGTAGAGGTTGTGGGAGGGCTTGATGACACAGAATGTTTTCCGTGACCTAGTCAGGGGACGAGAGTAGGTTTATTCAAAGAGAATTATTTTTAACATGACACACAAAAGAGATTCCAATGTTAGAACAAACATTATATAATTATGTAGATTTGTTCTTTTTTTTAGTTCTCCAAAATTTTGTGTTTTTGTTTTTTTCACAAGTTACTTCTACCAAATATAGCTTTAAAAACATGCCTACATGACTAAATGGCAACTGAAGTGAACACTGTAGTTTACTTAATGAATCAAGCACAGGCGCAAGAGTATCAAAAACAGGTAGCATAGCTACTTAATCAACAGATTGTCGAAGAAGGATTCAAAATTAAATAATAGCGTAGTTTTCTTCTAGCGTGGACTTATCGTTGTTGGTGAAGGTGACAGGTTTAAAATATTCCTCCTTTGGGTAAATTTGGCCCGGTTACTCTGCATCACCAAAAATATTCTCGATCATAATTTTGGTTGCAGGGCAATGCGTAACTATAAGCTCAAGTATTTGTGAGTAAGCCAGATTTGGCCAGATTACTCACACAAACTGTGGTTAGTGGTTACAAGTTATCAAACTTATTTTTGCTATCAGATTTGGTTAAGTTCTCCAATACAGGGAACATCAACAAATTTAAGTTTCTTTGTAAAAAAAAAAAAGAACTGAGTCACGTCCCTGTTTCTCTTCAAAATAGGGACTTAGCTCCTTTAAAATTACTTCAAAAGTTACCAAACTAGAAACATTGGTAGAAAATAACTCACAAAATCGTATCTTAAAGGGGTATTCACCCGCTAAACTCAAAAAATATATTTCATTCAGGATAACTAGTTATGAATTTAGAAATCAACAGAAAAATAATTGGGTTCACCTTGACCCGGAAACAAAAATGTTGAGCTTAGTATTTTTCGATCTAGGTCCCATCGGCAAAAATCTCCTATAAGAAAATAGCATCGGGACGATCTTTATGCCCCGTGACCTTGGAGGTTTCCGATCCGAAAAAATACTGACCATTATTGACGTACTCGACAGCCTTTTCTGTAAATCATCTTTATTTTGTTTTTTAATTTAGGCAAGTGGTTCGGTCAAAATATGCTCATTACCAAGAAGGGGTGTGATTTTGGAATGCATATTTTTGCGTGTTTGAGTGTATATTTGTGCACAGTTTCAAGGCACAATGGAATAAAGGGCCATTTTAATGGTATGATGCTCTAGTATCTATGTGGAACAAAAAAGGAGCAAGTTATAGCCAATTTAAGAAATTTCCCAAAATGCCAATTTTTGCAAATTTCATGATCAAAAAATGGAGTAAAATCACAGTTACAAGATATAATTTTTTAAACTGTCAATTGAGTGCAAGTATTATGCTATAGATTATGAGGTTAAATATAATTTTTGGGGGTAATAGCCCCTTTAATTAGTACCGTACATAACATATTCGTTCTCAGAAGAACGGGACATCCTGAAAACCAGACCAGAATTTCAAACTTTAGTCCAGAATTCAGCAGTATTACTATAACACAGGGTTGCCACCAAGTCAATTTTTTTATCCTTGAAAGAAACTAAAAAAATCCTGAGAAATCCTTGAAAACAGTTATTCAGCATTAGCATTTATTATAACCGCGAAGGAATGTTACAAATTTTCAGGTTTCATGCCAAAATATGTTATGCCAGCCTGATTTTCGAGAATCTAGTTAACATTAGGTGCAGAAACGCATAAGAATCGGAATTTTCTTTGAATATATTTTAATGTTTTACTTTTACTCACCATAACTACCACTTGCGGGAAATGTTATGCAGTCACTTACGTTTATTTTTACTAGTACCTGATGTTCTTTTACTGTCTACATTGCTTTTTTTAGCTGAATTTTAAAAAATGTATTAATTTAATGTATTTTTTAAAGACAGTAGAAAATCCGAAGATTTAGCCAAAAATCCTGTTATCCTTGAGACACTCTAAAAATCCTGAGAAAAGGATAAAATCCTTGAAAGTGGCAACCCTGCTATAACAGCTTGAGGAACTTTTAAGGAAACAACATACAAAAGTTCCTGATATTGGAAAGGGAAAAGTTCCCATGATAGTTCCACAAAAAGCAACTCATTCTTATTCATCCGCTAGACTATAAACAGTTGCGAGTCGTATTTATGCTTTGCACCACAACATTCAACAAGAAACACAAAATTAATAAAACCTTGTTAACCCAGCCATTGTTTGATTATTAATCATCACCCAACTCACCCAACCCAGTCGGCTAGATCTGGTGTACTATTATTATTTTAGAAAAAATTGCTATGAACAAAGCTTCTTGCTAAACAGAAATTATACTGGCAAACTAGTGTAAGTTGACATGACATGTATGAATGGTCTTTATCCCACACATATCACGTAAGCTCTTTGAAATTATAGCATGCATCCATATTGCAAGCAATTGTTGATCACATTAAAAAAATTGGGGATACTTGAATGAATGTCCTAAATGATTTGCAAAGTAACTTTTAACAGTAAACTGTCACAACGGGTTATGTTGATAGAATGCCAATCGACTGGAGTATCGAGTGTTGAGGTAGAATCCAACCAACACCCAACAGCTTACCATCATGTTGTGATGGAAGATGTTGAATTAGAGAGATGTAAATTAAATAGAGAACACACACACACAACAAAACAGAAGAAGTCGTTGCGTCTCGAGAGGTCTTAATCACGAAGAACATTGTCATTTAGTTGATCTTGGGCTTTACGTCTCGTACTTATGCGTTTTCGCTAATCTAGAAAATGCGCTACGATGATGAAGCACACATAAAGGAAAGCGGGATGAACCCACACATTGGGAAGACAAGAAATGGCCACTGACTTCTCCAGTCAAATGGTGATTTAAATAAATAAACAAACCTAAGGTTAGTTCTGATTCCTGTTTAGCAGTCTGTGGTGACCAGAGTTCTGGCAAACATAATTTCCCAACATTCTGTGCCGAGTTACAAGTTGCCCGTATCATGTCACCATAGAACTATGCACATGGCTCGACTCTAGATTAGGGGTCAGGAAATGCCATGCCACAAGTTGCCCGTATCATGTCACCATAGAACTATGCACATGGCTCGACTCTAGATTAGGGGTCAGGAAATGCCATACAATTATGAAATGTATTATTAAGTTTGTTGCATAGATATTGAACACCTATAGTAGGCTAGATCCGCAGTCTCCAATATGTCCGCACAGACGCGAGCGTAGCAAATTGAAGCGCCAATTTTGCCATATTAAAGATAGCAATTTGGCGTTTTAACCATAGAACTATGCATATGTCTCGACTCTAGATTAGGGGTCAGGAAATGCCATACAGTTATGAAATGTATTATTAAGTTTGTTGCATAGATATTGATTGAACATCTATAGTAGGCTAGATCCGCAGTCTCCAATACGTCCGCACAGACGCAGCGTAGCAATTGAAGCGCCAATTTTGCCATATTAAAGATAGCAATTGGCCATGTCACCATAGAACTATGCATATGTCTCGACTCTAGATTAGGGGTCAGGAAATGCCATAAAATTATGAAATGTATAATTAAGTTTGTTGCATAGATATTGAACACCTATAGTAGGCTAGATCCGCAGTCTCCCAATACGTCCGCACAGACGCGAGCATAGCAAATTGAAGCGCCAATTTTGCCATATTAAAGATAGCAATTTGGCGTTTTAATTTATGCTTTTTTAATGCAATAAAGTATTTTTCTGGATTGTTTGATATGGGTTTAGCTTGTGTAACATGGGATTGAACAAACAGAAACAATAAGAAGTTATTGCAGAAGGGAATTTAGTAATTATTTGCTGTTAATGGCTAGTAGCTCACCTGTCAACCTGATGGCCACCTTGAGAACTACTTGGGACCATATATATACTTTATGCAAACTGCCATATTCAAAATGGCTTCAAATTGTCACAAAAGTGGATTAATGACTGCGGATCTAGCCTACTATAGGTGTTCAATATCTATGGTTTGTTGGCATTGGTATTCAATATTCATTGATTCGGACGTGCATGGTGAATGGTATCACTGAGAACCACGAGTGACAGTTGGTCTCTATGACTCGTCTTTAAGAAGGAAGTTCCAGCCTATACTTAGTTCATATCCGATCAACTACTGTATTGTTCTGAAGGTACGTCTGTAATTGTTTTTCGACTGCTACCCTGCTAAAAACTTGCCTGCTCTGTGCTAGCCTGCTTACACCTCGCCTACTTTTGATTTTGTCAACAACTACTCAAAGCCTGCTTATCATGGCTTCCCACTGCCTACTTAACGGACATACGTTTTTAAGTCGCTCTCAAAACCCACCCACGAGAAGGCGGTAGCTTGAGTCTTTTTTTAAATTTGTAAACAAACAAACTTTCTTGTGTTTGTTAGTCCATGTGCGTTGTATCTCTCGTTTTTGGCTTGTCATAGGGCCTAGGCCTAGCATAACCTCCTTGGCCAAGGTCAAGAAGTTAAAAATAAATTTAAAATCATCAAACTATATCACAAAACATTCAAAATGCTAGATTTTGGCTGGGGTCTGAGGTCTAGCTAGGCTAGGCCTAGGCCTAGGCTACCCTACGCTAGGCCTAGGCCCTTGGCCTAAAACATGCATTTAGTTGTTTGAATTCCTGACACTGCTAATTTTCTACGTGGTAAGAAAATAATTCATTAAATATAAGATCCTAGGAACAATTTAAATTAATTAATTACAATCCTGCTTGCATTTCACTTCTTCGCATTCGGCCATCTTGAAGTAGGCGAAGTAGGCTCACAAGCATACACTTTCGGCGACTACGCTCGGGTGCTAACCAAGTAGACGACCGATGCCTACTTGTGACATTTCGACGCCAACTTCATCACTGAATTCCGGCTAACGAGTCGACTCAGCCAAGCAGACTCGCTCAAAAAGTCGATTACAGACGCACCCTCAATATAAGCCTACCCTTTTTTCATTATTTTTAAGTCTCAAAGTCCCTTGCCAGCTAATATTTGCGTATTTTTTTAAACATTTCAACAAGAAAAGTTAGGGGGTCGGCTTATATTCAGGGTCGGCCTATATTCGGCACAATACGTACTTAGTATCCCATTCATAAGTGAGCAGTTACTCAATATTCATCCCCTATACGATACCAAGACCACTGTAGCCCGCGGCATTACGGATATGTCGGCAGTTGTGAGGGACACATCTCCAAATAAGCTTACGGCTGCAGTAGCGACATGACCTCGCAGGCGGTAGGGCCACCTTCCTTTGTCTCCACTCATCACGTGCATCCAAGTCAACTGGGGTTTTTGTGGTGTTGATAGATCTATACACATAGCGTTACGAATAAAAGAATGGATTACAAGGAAAATAAACACAAGTTTTAGTACAAGTACAACACAGATAAATTTATTATATGAACATCAATGTCGATGAATGCAAGCAATGCAAAGCATGCACATGTTAAGCTCTTAAAATTTTTCACAGTAAAATAGTTGGAACGATTTAATAAAAAATATTAAGTTGCATTC
This sequence comes from Sweltsa coloradensis, assembly GCA_024449915.1. Classification (NCBI taxonomy): domain Eukaryota; kingdom Metazoa; phylum Arthropoda; class Insecta; order Plecoptera; family Chloroperlidae; genus Sweltsa; species Sweltsa coloradensis. Next base: position 52,961 of record JAMZAV010000325.1, read on the forward strand.
TGCGATAGAAAGTGTTCGAGTCATACTACGCTAGAGAGACCAGTTGTGCAAAGAGAGGGGTTAGAATCGAGGCAGCTTCGAGCCGTTTTACGTCGACATCACAGCAGTCACAATCACAGAAGAATCTTTGGTTGAGTAACACAGGTCGGCCTTCCGTTACGTTATGTCATCTAGGTCTTGTAAGAAACTAGCTAGGCCGCAGGAAGAGAACGGACTGTACGAGCCAAGGACGGCGAAATGGTGCGCGACCTTGAACTCTGGCAGGAAAACAAGTGAAGTATTGTAAGGAACTTGGATGGAAAGTCGGCGGTTGAACATGATAACAAGAAGTCCTTGAACCTGTGACACGTGTTCAAGAGTGGTCGGTTTGACCCGGGCACGTTGCCCAGGCGCGCGAGTCGGTACACATTTGGTACGGACCGTCCACGTATTATATCATCGCGGAAGAAAACTGCCTATTTAACCCAAACACACAAAGCAGTGACTAATTTATAGGTCTCGTCTAGCCCGAAGACTTCGACTAGAGACGCAGAATGCAACAAAACCAAAGTCTGCCTATCCGCCTTAAATGTAAAAAATAATTCCAATTCGTATAATGGTTTGCATACTGAAGGTTAAACAATTTTTTTATACTACTAGAATTTTGACACAACAAAAATTATTCCAATTCGTATAATGGTTTGCATACTGAAGGTAAAACAATTTTTTTAATACGTACTACTAGAATTTTGACTACAACAACAGTTATAAACAGTAATACAGTTACATATAACATTTAAAAATTAACAATGAAGCCTACAAAACACTCAGGTTTACAAAGATTAAATAATGGCACAAACAAAGAAGCGATGATCATCTGTTTCAAACAATATGGCAAGCACAGAAGGTGGACTTTCAATATACCTCTCCAGGCAGATATGTAACATTCAAAACCTTTCACAACCATCGTGAGACTACAGGTTGGAATTACAATTGACAATGCTACAGAAGTAAAGCAACATAAGTCTAGAGCTAGCTAAGTAGTGGTTACTTATTATCATATCATATTAAAAAGATTCAGGGCACACAAGAAGTAGGCCTCGCCTACCAGATGTATAATATCATCAAAAGACATTGTGCTTAGAAGTTTGAAATTAGTTGAAATGAAACTATTGAAAATCATATCAAGATGTAGACACTAGGAACGAACTCTTGTACTTGAGTAGAACCCCGTATTTACGATCCCGGCCGGCACTGTTGATTCCCCATCAGATAAGGTATATTTTACAAGTCTCTTGGAAACAATGATGAGTTTCCCGTATTGTATGATTTCCCGCATTGAAAATGTTTCTAGTACCCACGTAAGAACAGACTTTTGATAACTCGGCAACCATTAGTCATGCGGACCTTGGCGTCGTTCTGTTGTCCGTGTCAACGTGTGTAGTGTGTATGAAGGCAACATTTTAGTTAATGTTTACTTGCATACATCGACTAGTTCGGGTTGTTACTTGTTTATACTAAACTGCGTGCAAGTTTAAAATCATTATTGGCACTTTTGCTTTTATAAGAAACCTAAGTTTTAAAGGCGGGAAGGAAATTGGTTCTCTCTGGTCTCGGCGCCCATAAAGTAAGCATGGTATGAAAATGTGCCTCGCCTCGCCGTATATTTTGACTTGTGCAAAAGAAACCTAACCCAATAACATCACAAGATGCATAATTTTGTGAAGAAGATTATGGCATCCTACTATGCTCGATGGTCTAGTAAGCCAAAAGAAGAAGAGACAACGCTTACTACATTCAAACTATTATGAGTTGAATGGACCCATGTTTGCGCGCTGTCGCAAAATGTACTCTGTCTGAGCGGCATCGAATCTCTTGGTGTGGCATCCTCGCTATCCAGGCGCCTATCCATGGTTGCTACATTTACTTCGCATTCAAGATTTTGTTAGCATATGTAGAATATTTTAAAAGTAATGTATAATCTAGTACAACCCAGTGAACTCACAGTTGCCTCAAAGCAAGTCGAATACCAAATTTTGTGCTGATGCCACGGCCAAAATGTGTTGACGTGCTTTTTCATTAGCAGTTTGAAAGGTTTAGCAACAGTGTAAATGTAGAGTTCACTTCAACTAAAAAATAATGTCATTAATATTTAGGATAGAGCAGAGATATCTATATCCACGCAAAGTGGAAAGATTATAGTTTCTTAGAGTATGGATATAATTCCGGTCCGTGGTCGGGTTACCAAACATTTAGCACGGGTTAATCGCTTATTCAACGCCGGCGGGAGAGAACCAGACAACGCCCACTTAGGTTCCCTATGCACTTTAATTTTACCCTCATGAAGCCTACCCCAATTACCTAATTTGAACAATTGTAATTTTGAAGCAATTCGTTTGTTGCACAGTCCTTCAAAGACGTAAAATTGGGGTTCTACTGAATAAGAGGATAATTATTAAGTACCATAGTAAAAAATAAAAATTAAGATGAAGGTTCACTTCTCTTTAAAGTAACATAATCAAATTGTTACTACGTATTTACTTTTAACTTTGTTCCCTGAATAAAAAATATATGCTTAGCTGCGCATTTGAGATAATGATAAAATATTAATAATACTTAAGATAAGAAATTTGGTATTGGTCATCAAATAAAACTACAAACTATAGTTTAAAAGAAGTCAGTCAATGCATTTCCTTAATTCAGGTCTGTTAGGAGGTGCAGATACTGCTCGGTGTATAGCTCGGCAGTAAGGGCCCCCAGAACGTCCTTAGCAGTATTGACTGTCTGCTTGGGATCTTTAATGAGCTTGATTGCGAGCTCGATGGTGTCCTTTAGTTCGACGTGCGACTTGAGTCCAACCAGTGCCTCAAGGTCGCGGAGCGCTCGCACAGCATCCACGCTGGCAACGGCAGAAGCTGCACCTTCCACGCTAGAAGCACAATACCAGAAATACATTACACAAACTACTGGTACATTACTAGGGACCCTGAGAAATAACAAATAAAAAGTTCTCATTTTTTAGAACTAGGAAAACGCGTAAGTCCCGCCGCATTGATGGACGAGCTTTTTTGTAAGTTTTTAGTTTGCGTGGGACCACTTTTCCTTTGCAAGTGCTTTGTGAATGCATTGTAGGTGATTGTTGTCAAGTTTCTGTTGTTACTTGTTAATTGTTATTAAATACTTCAAAAAACTTAATTTAAAACCTTTATTTATATGGTTTCTGCATAATTTTTTAACTTTTTCTTTCAAAAAGCAATACATCACCATTACCTTAATGTCCATGTAAAATATGAACGTTATAGCCCTACCCGTTTGGTCAGAATCGGCCCAAATGTCACGAAAATATCGCACTAAAAATCGGAAAAAATCGTAAAAGTACGATATTCATGAGAAATATTTCTTCGATTGTACCAAAAAACGTGGCAGGTCTAAGTTCAGAGATTTCGAAGGTCCCCTCCAATTTTCATAGAGATCGCATATGCCGTTTGCCCGGAATTGTGCGAACAAACAGAAAGAAAAACAAAAAAAAACGAAAAAAAACATTGGAGCTAAATTTTTTGAGGGGTCAGTGAAATTGAAGTCTTTGCTTTGCTCATCCAATAAGTCTTCAATTTCAGTACATAAACTCAAAAATATAAAGGCATCATTTCGTTAGAAAAATAGCACTGCAATCACTAGGCGCCTACTCTACAGCAAAATGTACACGTAAGTCTACTATACATGAAGAGTATTTATTTAGGCCATCTAAAGTTTAATTTAATTTAAATTAGCTAGTGTTTTCGACACTAATATTTTCAACTGTCACGGTGCCAGCCAGGTAAAAAAGAAATGATGATTTCAATGCCCAATTATTGTCACATTAATTGAATATTTTTTAGCTAAAGCATAAATAGTAGGGTTTCCGTCGATAATCAAAATATCGATCGTCTTCTTTGTCTCTCATCTTCAGAAACTCTCGAAACTCATTATTTTCTACCTCTCACACAACTTCATGCTTCCGACCGGACTGGAGACGAAACTAGGTCACAGTTCTCCGCCCCCGATAGGCCTAGCTCCCTGCCTCGCATACCAGTTCAACTTGGCAACGCCGCGAGCCCAGCCACCTGTTCTGTAAGCTAGACAGCCGGCGCCAGCCCGTGCTGCAGACATCGAGCGTGCTGGAATGCGAGGCCAAACACCTCACCCCACTGCCGCCGACAAGGCAGTTATGAACCTGTCCAAGAGGGAACTGACACCGTTGGAGACTAGCACTCTTAGTCTCGGGCTCTCTTGCCCCCACACCTAAGTTATCCGATAATTTCTATCTATAAATAAAGGCCTAAACAGTATTCTTTCCAATTGCCATTTATTCATGTGCTGGCCTACCAAATATTTTAATTTTGCTAAATTAGTATAAAGGGCTTGTAATCATTGTAACTTATCAATATTTTTACTCATTTTGAAGGCCAACTTATTATATATTATATTATATCATATTATATTTATGTATTAGGCCTACTATTGTATATATCGTATGTGTGTGTCTACTGTATATTACTATTTTCAATCTTTCCTGACAAAACCTATATTTGTATTATGTATGAATCAATGGTGAATAAATTATCTTATCTTATCTTATCACCTGGGATGCCTCCAAACATAAAGTGAACTTTCTCGACATCGACATTTACCTGGAGGACGGAGCTATTAGGAGTTAGGACGGGGGTTCATCTCAAACCTACGAACCAGCAACTATACTTGCACAAGGAGAGCTGCCACCCCTCGCACACCAAACGTTCCCTCCCCTCCTCGCTAGCTACTTGAGGTCGTAGAATCTGTTCCATTGAGCGGGATCTGGAGTGCTACCTACAGAAGATACTCCGTGCCTTCGTCGCTAGGGGATATCCAGAGGATCGGGTCCACCAACGTCTGGCACCCCGCCCCCAACCCAACCCAATACTACCAACACAGACATCGTTCCGCTTGTCACACGCTGGTACCCAGGGCTCCACCCTCTGAATGCTATCCTACAGAGAGGAAGTCATATCCTGGCTGAGTCACCCTTTACCGAAGACCTGAGCCAGAACATACCTAGGGTGGCATTCAGACAACCTCCGAACTTGGGGGACTTGCTGGTGAGAAGAGATCCGCAGAAAGCCCACAAGTGGAAGCTGTATTGCTTGTGTGTGTGTGTGTGTGTGTGTGCGTGTTGCGACCGACCCAGGTGCAAGACTTGCCCCATGCACGAGCCTGTTAGGACGTTCACTGCCCACCTCACCAGCAAGACCTACAAGATACATAACAACACCTGTGGGACCAGCAACGTGGTGTACCAACTTAAGTGTACGCGATGTCCTGCTGAGTATATTGGGTTGACCACCAACACACTACGCATGAGGATGAATGGGCACAGGCAGGACGTGCGAGAAGAGAATTTGGAGAAACCAGTGGCACTGCACGCTTATGGGCATGGCACCCACACACACACACACACACACACAGACTGTGTCAAAAGGTCTGTCCCACCCACCATACAAGCTGGTGAACTGAGAAGGTGGGAACTGCCCTACCAGTGGATCTGAAAATCCCACCAAAATCCGAATTTAAACCTACGGTGATTCTCCTTCCTCTTCCCCCCCCTGTCACCCAATCCACACTCATTCACTCACCCCTCACCCCTAGCCAACAGCTAGCTTAGTTTTAGTTTTCAACTCAGTCTCTCTCTCTCTACACTCACTGAGGAAGGTCACGTGGACCGAAAACGTTTTGATTATGTAGTTTATTTGTGTATTTGTGTTTATGTTATCTTTTGCAACGTGCCTACTCCATTTAAGGTAAGCTGTTGGCACCCTATCTCTTTATGTCATTCACATGATCCAGCCTTTTGGCATTCCTTTCAAACAGATCAGTAATATGATATGATTATCAATTTGGGTCTAGGATATCAATCGATATATTTCGATATGATTATCGATTCCATGCCTCTGATTATCGATCACCATTTATTTTCACCTCGTATGGCAACCCTAATAATTAATAAATAGTAATGGGAAAAGTTCCAGATTTTGCTCTAATTTAGCAGTAAAATGTGACTATTACTAGGGGTGTGCGAATATTCGAAATTTTCGAAGTATTCGAGAATAATTTACTATTGGTATTCGATTCGAAACTCGAATAGTAACTATTCGAATTTCCGAAGTATTCGAATTCCCGAAGTATTCGATTTGAAATTCCCGCTAGTATGCAGGAAACTACATTACCGATCGACGCACCCTATCGTCAACTCCGCGCAACGTGTTTCAGCGGTCGTACCAACCAAACCAAGCTGTACCAACTTCACCGTTGTCACGACGTCGTTGAACGTAAGAAATTACTCCGAAAACGTGATGCAAACCTCATCTTTCTTGCGAAAAAGTTCTAAACATGGTCTTTTCTCGGGTAAATGCTCATGTAAAAACCCGCATAGGGCTCTCGTGCTTACAGATTACGAAGAAGAAGCGGGCCTTGAGCCCGAAACGGACATAGCCCTAGGCCTAGCCTAGCCCTACCCGCTTCAAAGTCTAGGCCCTAGCCTACGGCCGAAAAAGTGCGATTTGGTACTTTTTTAACCCAAAAGGGAACGAAGCCGAATGTATGCATTGCAAAAAAAATTAAAAACCCCAGGTCAGAACAATGAACATTGTTTTTAATTCCCTGTGCTTTGCACAATGCTAATGCTAGGCCTAGGGCCTAGGCCCCGAGCCTACCTAGACCTAGGCGTACGTACGTACGTAATAGTTCAACCAAGTACTTTTTTCTAATTAATTTAAACGTAATAACATGCAAATTTTATTTTGCCAAGCTTTTCGAGGATGCTGTTATGGGACACTGTACGTTTATGAATAAAGAATGCGCAAATGTGGAAGGGTAGATGAGCTTGGCCCTTTTTTTAAGATCTCATTTCTTTTGAGTGTGTAAGGTTTGGCTGTATTTCTACAAGTTTTTAATTCCCTGTGCTTTGCACAATGCTAGGCCTAGGGCCTAGGCCCCGAGCCTACCTAGGCCTAGGCCCTAGCCTGCCTGCCTAGGCCTAGTGCTAGGGGCTAGCCATTGAATTTTGCCAAGGCTAGCCTAGGGTAGACCTAGGACCAAAGATCCTATTATTAATTAATAATATTAATATTAATAGCCATAATTAGGGGTGTGCGAAGCTTCGAAATTATCGAATCCGAATCGAATCTTTCAGGATTCGAATTCGATTCGTCGTTCGAATCCGAAATCGTAAAAATTCGAAGTATTCGAAACATTCGAATCCGGCGCCAAACTCCCGAGAAACACGCTAATAAATCGATAGGTCGATTTTATAGTTTGCAATCGATCACGTGATAACATGGCCGCCGCGTACGTAAACGAAGAATTTCCGTTCGCATCTTGTTGTTCAAGAAAAAGCGATGCTTTTCTCGCACGTAGCATTCGAAAAACAACAGTGCTCCAGTCCTCTCTTCTCTCTTGGACGATGCTGGCAGGCTGCCTGCAGGCGTTGCGCAAGGCCCTACGGCGCAGCGCGCTCTCTCTCTCTCAGGCGAGCCCTAGCCGGCCGGCTGCCAGCTCAGATGACAGGCGGGCGCCGTGTTTATGTCAGTCAGTCAGTCTCCCTTCACATAGCGATGCGTTTGCATTACGTGAACGATGTCCATCTCCGAACTCGTAAGTAATAATAAGTGCGGGTCCATACAACACATGTTATGTTTAGCCCTACTAATGTGCTCTTAAATGACAGCAAGAAGTTTCCTCGCAATGTTATCTTGAAAAGTAGAACAATGCCAAAAGATAAGATAAATACATCGCGTTCAGAGAAGGCTGGATGGATGAAGTGTTGTTGATTGGCTGAAGATGTCACGGAGTCTCGAAAACGTGGAAAAAACAATGAAAAACAGCACGGGACCATGAAATTATGGCATTTTTTTATGTTACTTGTTCCGTGTGAGGTAAACCAATTTTGGATTCGGATTCGGATTCGCGAATCTTTGTGTTTGGGATTCGAGATTCGGATTCGAAATGAAAAAATTGGATTCGCACACCCCTAGCCATAATATATTATAAAACTTAAAAACAACTAAATGTTTATTTTTATGTGTGCGCACTGTTTTGACAACTATTCGATATTCGACTTTTTTACTGTGTACTATTCGATATTCGTATTCGAACTCAAAAATCACTATTCGCACACCCCTAACTATTACCTTATTTCACTATTATCAGTAAGAAGAAAAACAATCATATTAATATTAATATCATTTAGTGAAAAAAATCATTCACAAAATTTCAGGATCCGTATACATTACCGAATGCTCAAATTTAGCATTAGGCCTACGAATGTATTAGTCTCCCAAATGTTCCACGCAACACTAACCTGTCTCGGGCTTCAGTGATCGCACCAGGAGAGGTTGGAACGACTCGGAGCGTCGAGTGTTCAGGGGGTCCGTCAGGAAGCTGAGCGAGAAGGAAAGCTGCCATGGCGCGACACAGCAGGCGGCCTCTGTTGGACACAACGCACATAGCACAATCAGATCAGTTCACAGGTTGGGGTGGGCCGCCCTGGCTTAGTCCACGACGCGTTTCGTCCATCTGGGACTCATCGATGGTAGCTACTGGAAGAGCAAGGCGGCAAACAGACCAACACCAATGTGACCAACCAACCCCTTCTGGTCAAATTGTTCTCTGTTATAGGTAGAGAAAGACTCAGTTCTCATAGACAGCCATGAGGAATAACCTTACGGTTTACGGCAGCACCGGCACCTCCACTATTCCCTACCGATCACTCGTCTCGTTCACCTGCGTTCAAGTCAACTAGGATGCACCCGGTCTGCACGCATCTGGTCGTCTGCAGCAGGCTACTTCACAGCCCATATATTCAGTCAGTATAGATTGGAGAAGGGTTGACAGGTTGGGAAAGCATAGAGAACATAAAGCCCAGCCTGAAGGGCTGGGGGCAACAAAACATTTCATCAGCAGGTGAAAAGTTTTTTTGCCCCCAGCCCTTCAGGCTGGGCTTTATGTTCTCTATGCTTTCCCAACCTGTCAACCCTTCTCCAATCTATACTAAACTAGCCGGTTGGCCTTTTCCTAATTGTAAGATATATATATCAGGTATATTGTCAGTCATTCACATGCACAGACACACCAGTCAGCCAAATCAGTGAGGAGGCATCCCTCCATAGTGATGGGATTTTTCATGAAAAAAAATAATCTTGAAAATTTCATGAAAATTTTCATGAAATTTTCGTGAAAATTTTCAAGGTTTGTTAAATCTGTTATTTGAACTGTATGTTATATTATAAATAAAAATAATTCATTTCTATCAAGGATGAAGCCTACAGTGGGACTCAGGCTGAGGTGGAATATGTCTAATATGCAATATCTTGTTGATTAAAGTTTATTCTTGCAATTTGCAAATAGGCCTACCTACATTATAAAAATAATCATTGAGACAAAAATGTTGAGTATTGAATTGGAATAGAATCCAACTATGAATGATGGAAACAAAAGCAACATAAAACAAAAATAATATCAAAATGTTAAAAAAATACACCCAACGTTTCGGGTGGTTAAGGGAAAGCCTAGATTATAGTCACTACAAACAATATGGTACCCGGTACCTACAGACTAATCGGAGGCGAAGATCGCACACCAAAGTAATGTTTGTCCCGGTCTCTTTCCATTCCACTACCCTCCCCTAGGCATTTAAGTTCCACTTAACCCTCAGCTTATCTGGTGAGGGCCCAACCAGACTATTGCCTGCCTATACAACCTACAAAAAAATAATAAGTTAGCTAGACCTTCATTTGCAGGCTTCGTATTTGCAATGTGACCTAGCTCCCACATTGACAAACTTCTAGACCTAGGCTAGGCCCTAGCATGCATTAGGCCTATTGCTGTACAAGAGGCTAGCCAAATTCTAAATACCAAATACCAACTGGGCAACTGCATAATAAAACAACATAATAAAAATAAAAACTTGAAAATTTTCAATGCACGGCCCTTGAAAATTTTCAATGAATTGAAATTTTTCAAGTCCCAACACTAATCCCTCCATAGAGTCTAAGGAGTTAGAAAGTTAAATGTTAATAAAGATAAAGTTATAATGTTCAAATATTTTATAAAGGTTATTTTATCATCAGATTTTGGTTACAATCCAGAAATAAAACAATCACCAACACCTATAATAGGCCTAATTAGTAAAGTGAACGATACGATGTAATAATTGTATATTATTTTGCATTATTATTATTTTGATACATTGATAATCTGTTGTGTTAACCTCTATATAACTTTGCGCGGTGTTTATTTCTATTGATGTTAGCCAACCATCCCATGGCATCTCTAAAGTGTTCTTTGCTGAACCATTATATCATATTCATCTTACATTAAAACTTGCCTAGAGGAGGAGGCAGTGGGGGCCAGATGCGTGGGCGGCGAGAGAAGCGACTCAGTGACGAGTGGCGGTCACGTCAAGGTCGTTGACCTTGGCAACGACAACATTCTGAAGTAGATGCATTCTCTCTTTCAAAATGACTTGATTGATTGGGGTTCGAAGTAAGAGTGTCGTTTGTTTGCTACATGAGAAAGGACTTGTCGGAAACTTACTTGAGGGAAAGAACTTGATTTTTCCTCAGGCCAAGAGAGCCCAGAAGGGTCCAGAACTGTCCCTTCTCCTCACACATATCACTGAAGTGCGAGATCAAGCGGCGGATGCTGCGTGTCGTGCTGACCATATTCCCGCTGAGCAGGTATTGCCTGTAGGTCAGCAGCAGCGCAACGCCCCACAGAAGAGGAAGCTTCGACTCAACCAGCCCCCTGAACAAACACGACAACTATTAGTATGATCGGTCACCAATCACATTCACATCACCTATGTTTATCTTTATTGGATGAGCGTAGCGAGCGAAGCGAAGATTCCATTTCACTACACTGGAGAAAAAATCCGGAATGTTTTTTTTCTTTTTTTCTTTCTTTTTGTTATTTTGTCTGTCTGTTAACATGATTCCGGCTAAACCGATACTCCGATTGCGATGAAATTTAATGGAGGCCTTCGAAATCTCTGAACTTAGAACTGCCACGTTTTTGAGCGCAATCGGTAAATTTTTTCTCATAAAAAACGCAATTTTACGATTTTTTTCGATTTTTAAAAACTTTCTTCGACTTATAACACCTACATGCTTTAACCGATTGTAATGATTTTTTCACAGAACCTTAATTTCATGAATTAAGATATTCGTGCGAAATTTGAGCGTAATCAAAAAATTATTTCTCATGAAAATCGAAATTTTACGTTTTTTTTTTTTTTTTTTAAACAATTCTTTGACTTATAACACCTATATGCTTTATCCTATTGTAATAATTTTTTCACAGAACCTTAATTTTATAAATTCATATATTTGTGTAAAATTTGTGCGCAATCGAATAATTATTTCTTATGAAAATTTCAATATTACAATTTTTTCCTTTTTTTAAATTACAATTAATTAAAACAATTTAAAATTTAAGTAAATTTTTCATTAAATTTAATTAAATTTAAAAAAAATCTTCAACTTAGTAATGATTTTTTCACAGAACAACAGAAAATCCGCATAACACATGGCAGCTCAATGCACCAATTACGCTCATCCAACAACGCGGCGGGACTTAAGCGTTTTCCTAGTAATTATAATTTGCTCATTGTATCAAGGCTAGCAATCAAGTTGTACAATGGAAGCTGGGAAACTTCATTGATAGTCTATGCTTTATGCCTTGGACCAATTTCCCGGACATGCCCACGTCTATTTAACCAAATATTTATTTGCACAAAATTATCGGGCCTTATATCCGCAAACCAAAGAATAGATAGGCCTACCCAATATATTGATGTACACTTAGCGTCAGAAGTAAATCAAGGGAAATCTTTTCCCGACACAAACGACATTCACTTGGCAAGTCACACAAAGCTAGCACTAAATACAGAAAGCTAGACGACGGCTTGCCTTATTTATGTCACTAGAATAACTGGCCCTAATTGATATCTACTAGGGATGAGATCCACCCTCGCCGGATCCGGTTCGGAACCGGTTCCTACACATATTTTTCTTTCTCAATTTTCATAAATTTGAATCTGCGTCCGCCCGGGCTAATTTCGATTGAAAAAATTGGCGGGGCGATAATCGATTTGACTTTCGATAGGGGGTGGAGCCGTGTCCCAGACATTGTAGGAACTGCTTCTGTGGAGGAACAGCAAGAACAGTTGCTTTTTGGGAGGATGCAAGTTAAATTGAACAGCCAAGACAAACAATGGCCTAAAAAATTGTTTTCTTTCGTTTTTGTTTATAAAGTTTGGATTATGTGATCTTAAATGTGAAAAATGTAATTAGTATTTGATTAAAATAATAAAATGTTATTAACAAGTTCTGCAATGTTATAAATCTATTATAAGCCTACTATAAGGCTAAGCCTAGGTCAAAATTGTGATGCAACATTCATAGGGCCTTCATAGGACATAGGGCCGGTTTCCGGGTACCCGAAGTCATCCCTAATATCTACACTAGAAATAAGCCTGCGCTAAGGTTATTCAGTGTTTGGTGAAGCCATTAATATATATACAAACCATGTTCTAATATTAACTACGCCCTGGGCCTAGTGTTGAAAACTCCCAGTAGGCCAAATGCTACGTAAACTAGGGCTGCCATGTTTCCTTACGCGTCTGTTAGATGACGTCATGGAGTGATAGCTCTGTGAATATAGTGCACCGAGCAATGCCAGAACGAACCGAATATTCACGACAATCACGAGCGAGGTCGTTAACGGCAGGTATCTTCCAGACCCCTTGATTTACTTCTGAAGCCAGAACGACGCCATACATAGATTTCACTGTGCAACTAAATCATTCTTTAACAGTCATCAAACTGTGCACCCACACAGTGTAACCCATCCTTAAAATGGCATCAAGCCTCAATTTGAAGTAACGTTACAGACCCCGCCTGGGACTTTCCCACAAGGCTTGCCTAGCCACCGCTAGGCCTACACTAAGAGACGTCACTTACGAAGGCTTCACTTGGCAGATCCAGTCGACCAGGTTGGTCAGTATTACCAACTCCTCTTGGATAGTCTTTGTTTCCGTCATCTGCTTGTAAATGCGTGCGTGCAGAGTGAGCAAATATCCCGACGTCAGCAGTGTCTCCTCGATGTTTGGAAGAATGGGTGTTGACATCAGTTGGACAGCCGCGCCCCAGGTCGGGGCTGATTCTTGCACCACTGTAGAGCAGACAAACAGTATTCACGAGACATTCAACGGGGCTCGAGCGCGTTTTATTTGGCGTTCCTCATTTCACATGACAATTATGATAAATGCATTTATGTTGTAGTATAGATCATTCAAAGTTAAAGGTCGGTGACTTTTTCAACGGCCTCACATGTTAACTAAAATAACAAAACATCTGTGAGAAAAAAATTACCCAAAAAATCTTGTTTTTTTGTTCTGGAAGACTTTTTTAGATTTCATTTTAGGGAGCTGAAAAAAATATATACAACCTTTCCTTTGATTGATCTATGTTGTCCATATAAGAACAGGGAAAATCTAAAAAAACATGTGCCTAAATAAATATTTACTTGTTTCATCATTAGGCTACAAACCCACCAAACTAAAAACAGTGACAATACTTTTCTTGCAATCATCACCTGTGTTCTTAAAGTACACCGTTAAGCAGGTCTCCAGCAACTGAGCCATTAAGCTCGCGTTGGTGACGTCGGTGCCGAGAACTCCCAGGAAGCCTTGCACGACGTAGCTGGTGCAGTTCTCTCGCTGCAGCCACGTCAAGCACAGTTTCAGCGCCAGCTTCTTCAGCTCACTCGGGTCTGGACGGTTGAAGATCACGACCAGTTCCTTCACCAGGAGAGTGCATTCAGTCAGGCGGTGTTCCTCGGGAACAGCTAGAAAACAAGCCACCACTTTATTTCATCCAGAACTAACAGGATTCTTCTCTTGCTTTTTACAATGCGTAGTACACTTTTTTTGCTCAACCATAGTAAATTTGTTGATAGGGGCTGTTTGTTTTTTGTAGTTCCAATATGTAGGTCACAAGCTTGATGTGAGTGGCAGCACAATTTATAGCATTTATTAAAAATACCCTGTCAATGAAAATCAAGACTCTGTACAAAATGCATTGGGAGAAAATTACATCATAAGATTCTCGTTAAGTAAAATCCATTATCCGTTTTAACTTGTGGGATTGTAATGGCTGTCGTTTATTTCTGACCCAGCCCGAAGTAGTTTAATACCTAAGCCCAACATGACGATCAAAACTCTACCCACACATCCTAAAATTACAAAGTTCAGCTTGACAACTCTGAATGAGGATTTCTGAATTGGGTCAATAAATATTAGCAATTCCACCTAGATGTAGGCCTAAGTGTTTTCCGACTATATTTAAGATTAATGGAATCCCTCACTTTTCCAGGATTAACCTAACTTAAAATCACATTTCAGACAGAATTAGGTGAACAAAATTTCCTTACGACAACATGGTTGACAGTTGATTATAAATTGAAACTGGTAGAACAGGTAAATTGATTGTTAAATTGAAATTATTTGGACGTACACTGTTCTTAAAATAAATATTTTATAGTGCATTGCTGCCTTAAACAGGATGTTTTGACATTTTGGAGTTCATGTTCTTATCCTCACCTATTATTTGTACATAATTTATTTCTGCAATGATTTATTTTCATTTTAATCATAATTTGTTAGCAAATGTTTCATGGTTGTTTTTGTCATTTACTATTTGTTTGTATTGTTAAAACATTGTTTTGTTCAACCCAGTTTGATAAAGATGAAGAGAAACGGAACTACGCTCCCTTTACTGCCTTTAAAAGGAATAACATTCAAATCAAAAAAAGTTGAATATCACGCCAAAATAAGCTTAAAATTTTCTGAAAAGAACTCAATTTTTAAAATCTCGGTGGATCGCCTTTAATGATGAGAAAACTTATTGGAATTGCCACGGTCTTAGCTCCAGTCGGAGAACACTGAGAGGAGATTAAAAGTTGAGATTATGCAATCAGATGAATACCTTTAACCTCAAATAAACAATTTAAAATGGGTGGAAACAAAGTCCTGAAAAGTACACAAGTAGGGCATTAAAAACTTGTTATCAAGCGTTTTTGTTGTTACTTACTAGGATCAATCAACCTTGAATCAATTAGAGTTTCTGTGGTAACACAGAATGCTAGTGTACTAGAAGGGTACAAATGCATATTATCAGTTATCACACACGTAACAATTTTGATTGTGAGGAAAAAGGTGCAATTAATTACTAAAATGTCAACAAACAAAAGTTCACCTCCATTATGAGTATAATTATGAAAAACACAGGGCAACATACAGGTTATGCATAGTTACTGGTTCCTATCTACCGATCGGTTTGTCCCTAGCATAATTTGGGTAAAACCCACCTTTCAAGTACATACAATTGTCTATTATCTAGATTAGAGGCCAAAACAAGGTGGTTATTATTCTCGTACTCATCGTGACGTTGTCTTGAGGTGAGGCGCCGGTATAGAAGTCTTGCTTCGTTACCACAAGTCCTGAGTTCGATCGACGTATGCGAGATCGCTGGTCGCGTAATGTTCGGGTGAGCTCGGGAGCTTCCGTGTTTTGGTAACCTCCCGAACCATTGGCGCGCGCAGTACGGCTCGTTCGTAGATATGACCTTGGCCCAATGCCATCCGAAGCATTCTGTACGTGTGAGTTATTGTTTCTATTTGCCGGACTCGAAAAACCATTGCATTGACCTTGCTAAGAGAGTCACTTCAAAGTGATGAATGATGTAACTAGGAATGACCTAGTTGCCCGTTTCTTACGACCGATTTACGAGCGCGTGAAGTTCTTGACGATGTTGATTTAGTCGGCTGCCTACATGCCAGATGTCCAAACCACCTGCTTATTACAACATGGCCGCCATTTCCGGTATTGTGTCGAAAAGAAACCCATGCGTGATAAAATCTAACTGGCGTGCGTACGATAATTTGGTTCATGATTATCGTGCATCTCCGGATATGTGAGAGTTAAAGAATACTGTAGTAACCACTACAGATGGCGTCGGCTTGCAACAGTTACTCACGGTTACTGGTGGTAGTTTCTTGAGGTCAAACACTCCCGAACTTGGCACTCAGTTATGCTTACGTGTTCACTTTCCTATCAGTTAGCATGATCAAAGGATTGCTCATGATATTGTAATCAAACAATACGATGCGTTTATGAGATTATTCCCCTCGTTTCCATGATTCTAAAGATTCATCACTCTAGACCACGCTCGCCACGAGGCACGCCATTGCCAATCCTAGCCACGTTATCACCTTGCAATGAAAAGTTTATCGAGAGTTATTATTTACATCTTCACTTGTTGATTAATGTCTAATGGTGATCCGATGATACTGTATTATTTGTCTTTAACACACGTTATGGAAACACTGGCAATTCAGCACTAAAATGTCCTAAAGTTGCATGATCAAAGGATTGCTTTGATTGCTTTGACAACTTTTATACACGTCCACTGTTGATCGATGACCGGCTGAAGAGAACATGCCTCCTTTATCGGAAGTCCATATTACCCACAAACCCCTTCTTTTCCGGTTGCTCTGGGATTCTCATCACCCACTACACACTTATGCAAATGAACACAGTGCTGCTATCTTAACATTGTTTTTAGAACTAACCTCGCAATGTTCTTCCCATCATGCATAGCACCGTCTTGTAGCAACCCTCGACAATCCCACTCGCAAGCTCGCAATTTGCGAGTGAAAATTTGTTGCTTGCGAGTTGGAAAATTACTCGCAGGTAACTTATCGTGTGACCGCGCTTTTTTTACGATCTAGCATTTGAATTGATGCGCCTGCAATACAACTACCGCGCATACCCTGATGCGCAGCATGGCCTGTTACCAACCACTCGCCAAAAACGATCCATCAAAAAGACAAGGTCAAGTTCCAGGCTACCCAACAACGCACGTAACAAAGAAAGAGACGCGACGCCAAAACTAGGCCTAAAATCAATGCAAACGACGAAACCATTCTTTTTTTTAACTTCATCTTACGTTATTGGAGAGAAATATGAGAATCCACCGACAGCCCAAATCCCGTGCAACATCCTCCTGATAATAAGTGTAACTGTGTAATAATGAAATCGTGAAACTTGTCCAGCATCTCGCAGACTTGCAAACGTCAGCTGCTAGGTTGAAATCACAATAGGGCCTAGGGCTAGGCCTACCGCGATCTTGGATAGTTTTATGAATCATAATAAACAAAAGTAGTGTTTATTTTACGAATAAAATCAGTGACCTTGCCCATTCTAATGAAAACATGGACGTAAATCTAGTAGGTGGTAGGCCTAGGCCTATTTGAACTCGCATTGTGCCGCAGTCCTAGCCTAGGCCTAGCCCCTACTTCACATTGACCCGAGGATCGAACTCCTATGACTTGACGTAAGGAGTTGGTTTTGCAACATTAGCTTTCTGTTAATCGTTCTTTTAAGATTAGATGTCGCCTCAAATTGCGTTTTAGGCCACCAAATACAACACAACCACAAAAAAAATTCGCCTTCGGGGAATTTGCCTCCGGCGGCTGGGGCTTTGCCCCAGACTCCGGTTTACCCGCGCTACCTCATTGCGAGTGGATATCACGTTTTGCGAGCATACTTTTTGTGGATTTGTCGAGGGTTGTCTTGTAGGATACCAATGACTCTCATAACCTTCAATGTTTCCGACACTCAGAGGTGATTATGCATGCCCATTAGTTGATTAATAGTTATAGTATAATGATAACAATTAAGTTTCTGATAATAATAAAATATGGAACACCAATGGTTAGATTTCTAGGATGCCAAACATTGTTTCCGACAGAGATAAAGCTGAGAGTATTCTGCCACCATACCATCGGCTTTGACAGATGGTTTAGTTAGGCTACTGTTTGTTATTTACAGCCTGAAATCTCAGTCATAGTTCTAGGGGATTTCTAGTTAATCACGTTCATTATTATTGGTGAAATTATATTAATTTGAGGCCTGAACCCTTGAGAAATGATATGCAGTTATGTGCCTACAAGGCTAGGTTAGGCCTAGACTTGTTTTTCTAGTTTTGAAATTTAGGGCGGCAAAAGATGGCTCCGCCACAAAGACACTAGACTTTGTGTCGAAATATTACAAATAAAATATTTATTTTAAGAACAGTGTACGTCCAAATAATTTCAATTTAACAATGGTAGGCAGTGGTGGCACGTCACTAAGAGGATCCCAAGATTACACCAAACAAAATAGTTTGATTACAGATTCGGTTTAGTGATTTGTGGTCATTTGATGGGAAATTAAAAAATTACATAAACACACATAAATATATCTAATTAAATTAAATAGCATGGAATTAGGCTATAGGAGAAATTAAGATGGCATGTAAATTATCTGCCACCCCCTAGAACCACACCTAAAGATATGATCTTGACAAGGAGGAGAACGAGTTCTGTCCCTACTGGAAAAATAGAAAATGTCTAATGGCCTGCCCAAAAATACATGCATAATATAATATGCTACTTACTTCGCTGGGTGACGTTTTCGATTGCCGAGAGTAGAGCGTAAATAGCCCCCGACACTTCATTGACATGCTTGTCTATGAGATTGAGAGCTTTATCTTCAGTGCACTTTACCAGCATCTTCAAGACTCCGCGTACGTAGAAGATGCGCTTGTACAACGTGGTCGGATGGAGGGGCTGCACTTCCGTTGTAAAGCCAGCTGCGGCTTCCAGCAAGCTGAAATATTAATACAAGTTGGCTTTAGTTATTCAACATTCATATTCAATGGAAATTAATGATTCCAACAATATTTTTAGTTAATGCATATTTTCAAGGACATTTTGCCAAATTGGACTTAACATTCTGCCAAATGAACAAACATGATTATATTCTAGTCTTGAAAAATGTTACAGATAACAATGCTTCAACTTGTACTTACTTCATGACGCACTTGTCGATTGGGTTAATGTACGGTTCACTAAGACCAGCTGCCACCCGCGGGTCATATCTGAACACCCAGAAGTCAATGACTTGCCCGTAGGAAGTGGCGTCCACCAGGTGCCATTGAAACCTCTTGGCGACGGACAACATTTCCGTGATCTTGGAGTTCTTAAAAGAAAACAAACAAACTAAAATAACAATCAGCTCTTTATAAGTACTGAATAGTGTTGGGCCGGGAAAGATTAATAGGTGGCTAGGAGCCAACAGCTTACCTTGAAAGAGCTGGCAGCTGTGTAGAGTGGTGAACAAGGCTGTTCAAGCAGAAACGTTGGTGTATATATTTTGTGACCTTCAACTCTACACAGCCGCCAAACTCTTTCAAGGTAAGCCATTGGCTCGTAGCCTTCTATCAATCTTTCCCCACCCAACACTAAACCAGCCTCTAGGCCCTGTCAACCCTGGAAGTTAGTACTGAATAGGATAGACATTAAATAGATCAACATGCTAAGATGAATTACCTTGCGAACTTCCTTTTCCTTGGCCATCTTAACGTGCAAGTGCAACAGATACATATGAATTGTCTCCTGGTGTTCAGTGTCGTTTTTATATACGTTCATCGCGTACGCCAACCAGGGCTGCCATGCGACGCTGACGAAGATAGTGCCGAGGAAGCAATACACTTCGGTTGGCATGGACACAGTAACCACCTGAAACCCAGAGTTGCTTGTGCAGCAATACCAACCACTCAACTAAAATACACCGTTAGTTTGTTCCTAGTATTGAACACTTAACAAAGTAGTTTATTCCAAGACATTGGTAGCCACGGGCATTTCCTAAATCATAACTTGGCATTTGATGACTATAAAGGTGCTTGAAAATAACATTAGCATAGAAAATATAGCCCAGAATTTACATTTGTAATACAAAATATAATTTATCATTTTATAAGAGTTTACTACAATACAATACAACAGCTTTATTTCCATGGCTTAATGTTATAATACAGTAAGATCTCTCTTATCCGATCTCCTCTTATCCGATGTTCCGTGTTAACCGAGCCGCAAAAAAAAAAAAAAAAAAAATTAAAGTTTTAAATACGTAAATAAAACATAAAAATAATTACAGACGCCGCGCCGCACTTTTTTAAATGTACTCGCATACATTTGTAGGCATGCTTACGAGTGTGAGGCAAAGAAGATAGTCGGCGATATATCTCGACTTTCGAAGTGTGCATCATGTACTGAGCAATAGTTCAGTAGCCTTTGGCGTCGGCGCATCCCATATCCGTCAGCCACCAACTGAGCTTAGGGCTGTGCGCCGGAGTGCCGTGGCATACAATCCAGATCCACACTACGTGATCAATTGCGTGTGACTGATGTCACTCTGTTTCAACGTTCACGAATCGTAATACGATGCATTGATTGTTTTCGGCTTTTTATTTCTTCCGTTTATCGCACCGGAGCTTCAGGCGGCATGAGAAGTAGTGCGAGGTTTCCAATACATGAGGCAGGCTAACTAAGCCACTGAACGGTTGCTTGTAGCCTACCAGCACTAACATAAAATACCTTTATTACGCCTAGTAATTGACATAACAAAGTGTTTTCGCTGAATACACTATTAAATCTTAGGCTATTCCTAATATGAACGTTGGCTTGATGATATGGTTGCCTTGAAATGTGTCATTATCATTAATATACCTATGCACAGAAAATAATAATTGTATACAAATATAATTTTTTAAAGAGTTTACATACACACAGCTATTCCATCGGATAGAATGTTATTATAATTCATTAGGGGTGGCAGTAGCACATTTGAATTCAGTCGAGTCGAGTCGAGTATTCCTTTAAATCGAGTATCGAGTCGAGTCGAGTATTCATTTCAAAATTTAATTTTTTTATTTAGTCGGTCCACTTGGAACACAACGATTTTTCTGTTGTAAACATATAAAAAATACATCATTGTACTTGTATCAGGCTATTGAGGCCTTCCTGCCATTTGTGCTGGTCAATTTCAATAAAATTATAATTATACAAAATGTTATCAAGAGTTCCTGGCCCCATAACAATACTGCTACGATGTTTTAATCCGAAAAAAAAAATCCTCCAAATTCGCACTCGCATTATAATATTCGCGGTCTAGGCATCTCCAATGCTATTTCAGCATATTTGAATATTCCCCGCCCTTGAATGGTTCCAGCAGAATCGATAAAGAAGGTTAGGTAACTTCTTTATCGACTGGGGTAACCTTCTTTATCGACTCTAGTTCTAGCGATGGCCGACGGAGCGCGCCACGCGTCGTTCGCGTCATCAAACACTGGCATCAAAGCAAAGATGGAAGATTGAAGGAAGAGACATAAAACATGTCAAACTACGCCAACTACGATTTTAAATACGTAAAAAGTGCATTAATGGAATGTTCACTGGCATTCTTTCTTCTCGATAGTTGATCTGAAATATTAGTGATAATATAGACGCAACGAAACCAATAAAGGATATTTGTTTTCGACGCCGTGTAGGCCTAGGTTAGGCCTAGGCCTAGTCCTATTCCCGGTTCCCGCATCCAAGTCTCCGTTGTTGTTTATCGTAATAATTTTGAAAGCACGCAGTCTCTAGGGCCAAGGCCTACTTTTTGCCGTCACAGTACACACGTAGTAGGCCTAGGTTGTAATAAGCCTAGGCCCAGGTCTCTGTACGTAGGCCTAGCCCTACTGTGATGATGGTTCTTTTCAGTTTTCATAGGATTTCATATGTTTAAAACTAGACTCGAAAACTTCGAGCCTAAAACCAAACTCGACTCGATGTCGAGTATAAAAAAATACTCGAAAAAACTCGACATTTCGAGTACTCGCACACCCCTAAATGTCATGTTCACACCTGCAAAAACTTGTTTACCAGTAAGGAGTTTTCATGCAGAGATTACATCATGTAAAACTCTTAATCGTCAAACAATGATGATCCTATGCCATTGTATTGATTTTTGAAGGGGGAAAATGAAAAATTGGAAGATACCAATATAGGTAGGCTAATTGTTGGACAAGTGGTTTACCCTATACATGAGATCCATGTCGAGCAAAGTGGGTCGGAACATTTGCCAAGGCAGGGTCTCCATGTGAGCGTGAACCACCAACAATGCGCTCTCCGGTATGCAGTGATGAGCGAACTTGGCCACGTAGTATTCCCACAAGTGAGAGAGGACGTCAACTGAAAGCACATCAGTTGTAATTTTTACCTAAGAGGGCACGTCTCGGCCAGATGGAGTACAACACATTGCTGCACATTGCCAAACAAATAGAGCTAGACCACTAAGTAAACTCTCAATTGTACAGGAAACCTACATCTATGCTCTAATGCTATTCTATTTTCAGTACCTTTGAATGTGTTTTCTTGTGAATTTGTTGCGTTTGCAAACTGGTAAATTAACATAGAGTGACAAACTCATACTTCTAAGAATGAATCTGTTCTACTAGTTTCTTGATTATATATATAAATAATAGTCTAGATAATAGTATTGAGCAAAAAACAAGAGTACCTGTTAACAAGAGTCTACGTAAGGTAGGTAATCCAAATGAATATTATTCCGTCTTTCTCCTGTATGCCTTCAACTGAAGTGGAACCATGTGAAGTGTTTCCTGATACGCACCCCATGCATTGACACATCCAATAATATTACCTGATACAGAGTCCAAGATGAATCGGACCCCTTCCACGAACATCATGACCGCTCGGCTGGCGTGCTGCTTATCGGGCGGTATCCAGGGGAGCAACACAGACCGATCTTCGGCGAGTTGATCGATCCACGGAGCGACCGGCTCTTCCAAGTGTTCCGTCCAGAGGGGCGCAATCCACGGAGTATACATCAATTCCAGCGACTGCCACAGCTTACAGCAGACTACAGAGGGACAAGTGTGTAGAATGTAGATACATTCTTCTTGCAACCTACTACTAGTTCAGCATTTAAATTCAATTTAAGAGTAAATTAACAGCATAGAAATGTTAACAAAAGTTAAGGGGTGGGCGAACGTTCGAAAACTCGAGTTCGGCTCGGCTCGACTTTTTAGGCTCGGTTCGGTTTTTATAAAAACTTCGAACTTTAAACAAACTTCGTCTTGAAATTATGCCAAAAACTGATTTTATAAATCGTTCGCGTTTTATAACAACAAAGCAGCGATCGCCAGATTGGATATTTCCAACAGCTGATTTTCCAACGCCTTGAAAAGTTCTCATGTTGTCATGCTGTGATTGGCTCGATCGGAAGGAAGCTATTTCTTCTTATACGTAGTACTTTATTATCACATATTTCACCAAAATCGATGGTTATTTATTCTAATTCGAAAAAGTAATCTCAAATAACAATAATAACTCGAGTCATTTTACCTTTACCCTAGTTTGGAACACGTAAGTTATGCTCTGCCTCAGCGTGTGGGCGGAGCATGGGGGGGCCTAACGCTCGCAGCGCGTGTTTGCTACTGTGCGGTCGACTTGTTTGCACACACAAACCTACTGTCAAAGTTTCCCTGGCCTAGGCCTAGACCGTATATTTCTTGTGTTTGTTAATAACTAAATATCAGGCATGGACAGCACTGAGTGTGACAAAGACGATCCTGATACTACACATACCGATACATGTAGGACTGTCTATGATAGCAAACAGAATGCAATAATATGGCATTTCTTTAAAAAGATTGTTGATTGCATTTATTTAAATAATACCAAAATAAAGGGTAGGCCTAACTAATGAGCTATTTAATTTACTAGGAAACGCTCAGTTGGACGCGTTGATAAGCGAGCACGTGCTATAGCTAGACCCACATTGCACATTTTTTTAAATTTTTAAATTTGCGACGTTTGCTGTCTACAGGGCCATGTTTCCAATATTATTTATTATTGCCAAGGTATTTGGGTAAACCCGTGTGTAAAACTTTACTTTGTGGATAAAATCCACCGCCATCTAGAGGACCTTGACTCCTTGGGAAAAACTATTTAAACTCTTTGGTGACAAATAATACACTGCTTAGCTTCGAAAGTATTTTGATAACTTCTAGATGGCAGTGCATTAGAAACTTCGCGCGTCTTTTCGTTGCCATGGCAACGTTACTTTTGTTATTATGTAATTTCCATCTACACTACTTATCGGATCAAAATAAAATTAACATATTCGTGACCGGACAGACATTCTAAATGATTTGGCTATCTCAGATTTTGTCACCGTTTAGTTTGAAAAAAAAAACTTTCGATTAACTTTAATGTAACTTTTTAACTTTTTGAACGATTTTGCCACAAAACTAATGGCATTCAATCGAGAACAAAGCTTGCGGATGGTCAAAATTTCAAATCGATCCGAGTCTCCGTTCGAACGTTATGGCGAGACATACAAACAAAAAAAAAAACAAACAAAAAAACAAAAAAAAACAAAACGAGTGACAAATTTTTCCGGCAGAGTCAAATGGAAACACTCGCTTCGCTCGCTTAATTAACAACATTTCCAGTAGTAGCCATTTTTTGTTGTTCCCGTGTTTGTATGTCTATTTGTTACAGTATAATTATGGATTTGTAAAAGTTCGGCTCGAGTTCGAAGTTTAAAAAATTTTGGTTTTAAAAGTTTGAGTTCGGCTCGAAAGTCAAAAACCCAAGTTCGCCCACCCACCCCCTACAAAAATTACATAACCAGTTGTAGGTTAGAGGGGGCCAACTCTGCCTTGGGGTTTGTAGTGAGCAAGCAAAAGGAACAAGTTAACTACTATGTACCTGTAGTTGAAGGGGACGAGGAGAGAGAACTGTATTTTGAGATTGATTAATTGATTGGGAATTGCTTAAGAGGAGGCCGGCATGCTCATTTTACGTGGTTTCAAATGTCTCAACCAATTTTAGTCGCACCTATTTATGAGTTTATATAATTATAACTTACATAGATTTGTGTAATTCTTTTGACTCTTTACATGTAGATCATGGAAAATAAACAAAAAATAAATTCCATTTTCTTGAATTTAGAATTTCGAAAAAAAGGTTTTGGTGAAAAAAACCCCAAACCCCCGGGGCTTTCCCTTTATCCTTTTGATAAAAAAATTTGAAAACGAAGGGGGGGATAGGCAGGGTAACCCGGGGAAATGCCTTAAATTATAAGTAGCGGGTAGTAACCCCCAGAGGTGGGGGGGAATGGCCAGGGGGGAAACGTTTTCCAAATCAAATAGGGGCCCCTTTCCTCTTAAGGGTTTTAAAATTTTGAAAAGATTACCAAATAATGAGGATTTGAAAAGGAAAAAGGAAAACACGGGAAAAAAGGGACCCCCCGGAACCAGGAAAAACCAGCGGCGTAAAATAAGTTTTTACCGGGCGGGCTTTCATTGCCCCCATAGAGGTCGGGCGGGAAAGGCCACGGAAAGCTTTCAATCGAAAGAAAAGGATAGGCATTTGGGTTCCCAAACGGGAAAAAACCTTTTCATGCGCAAAAGGAAAGAAGAAAGGCCCAGTTTGTCACGGGAAAAACAGGAAAAAACAGTTCATGCGAAAGGGTAAAGTAGTGGGCATTTTGTACACGGGGAAAAAGGAAAAAACAGTTCAGGGCGCAAATTAAAGTAGTGGGGGTTTTTTTGTACACGGGGAAAAAGGGAAAGGAAACGTTCATGCGCAAAGTAAAGATAGGCAGTTTGTACACAAAACGGGAAAAACATTTTCTTTCGAAAAGGTAAAGTAGTAGGCAGTTTGTACACGGGAAACAGGAAGAACTTTTCATGCGAAAATTTTAAAAGAAAGTGGCATTTTGTAAAACAGGAACAGGAAAAAACAGTTCTGGGCCAAAGAAAAATAGTAGGCAGTTTGTACACGGAACGGGAAAGAATCGTTTCAGCCCCAAGTAAAGTAGTAGGCATTTTTGGACAAAGGAACAGGGGGAAACATTTTTCATGCGCAAAGTAAAGTAGAAAGGCAGTTTGTAAACAGGAACGGGAAAAAAACAGTTAAATTGCGCAAAGTAAAGTAGTGGGCCCATTTTTTACACGGGAAACAGGAAAAAACCCGGTTTTTTGGGGAAAAGGGTAAAGTAGTAGGCAGTTTGTAAAAACGGGAAACGGGAAGAATCATTTCATGCGCAAAGAAAAGGGTTGTAGGGCATTTTGTACACGGGAAACAGGAAAAAAAACATTTCATCCAAAGAAAAGTAGTGGGCAGTTTGTACACAGGAACAGGAAGAATCAGTTCATGCGCTAAAAAAGTGGGCCCATTTTGTACCGGGAACAGGAAAAAACATTCATGCGCAAAGTAAAGTAGTAGGAAATTTTGGGTCCCAACACGAGTAATTACAAGAAAAAAATTCTGAGGGGGGTTTAGCTCGTGCAAGCTAGTGTTGGTCCCATAGGCACCGAGGCAGGTACACGGATACGTACCAGCAGACGTTCTTTGAGCTACAGAGCCGCGCGAGATGAGTGGGGCTGATTCATATCAGTATAAGTGGCAAGTATTCCACGGCATAATGGATAGGAAAAGTGAAAGGGGAATCTAGGAAAACTACCAGCAAGCATGGCATTTATAGCGTTGGCACCAACACTAGTATTACACCAGTACGTTATATAAATACTATAGTGTATTGACAGTGTAAATTGTTGTTTAATTGTATTTAATTAGAGGACGTGCGAGTTAGCAGTTTTTTATTTGAGTCGAGTTTGAGTTCGAGTAGTTCACGACTAGACATTTTTCAAGTCCAGTTTCGAGAAGTAAAAAAATATTAAGGAAAAATTATTTAATTTTTTATTGTATTTACTGTAGGTTTGGGCATCCCAGAGTCGGTAGCAAAGTTTAGGCCATGGCCTAGATTTAAAAAGCGCCTAGGCCTAGCCCTTGGAATGAGGCTTAAAGAGGAATTAAGTTTTGAACACTTTGTGTTTTATTTAAGCCTTTCTTCCACTAGGGTATACAAGATTATTAGGCTTGTTTGTTTGTCCAGTTCCCATTACTACTGGTACATGTTTATCACAAAAAGTCGTTTTTCAGTCCTGGTGTAACTGTTCCTGTGGCAACCCAAAACGTTTTTTGTGCTGGTGTAAGTACCACTACTACCTAACCTGAATTTTACACCTGTTTCTTGAGCAGGAGTGGGTGTAAAATAACAAAATATTGCGCCATTTGCATGTATGTATGTATGTATGTATGTAGGTATGTATGTATGTATGTATGTATGTATGTATGTATGTATGTATGTTAGGGATGGGCGAACGTTCGAAATTCCGAACTCGAACCGAACTTTTTTTGAAGTTCGGTTCGCTTCGAGTTCGAAATTTGAAGTTCGAGTTCGTGATTTATCAAAATTACGAACGTGCTGCGAACTTTTAAACTTGCAGCTGTCGCGCGCGAGAGAATCCTTCAATGGTGAGGCAGTATTATTCATTCGACTATCGATTTCCTGCGATATTTTCGATAATTGAAATGGAAGCAGCTCTCCACCAATTGCGTGCCTTCTAATGTTCGACTAATCGATTCGCAGCAATAATTCGATACATCATGAATGTATCCACCAATGAGAAAGCTGCTAATATAAGACGCCAAGACGAGACGCTGTGACATTTACGACGATATTTACGATGTTTTATAGAGCAACAAGTTATTTGGAATCACTGAACAATGATTAAAGACCGATTAACCACGTTTATATGCAATTATGTTAACAAATTAATTTCTCGCAGGCAAGTTTTAACCACATTTGCGTCAGCTTACACTCCTGAATACGATGTCGATAAGCTACATAACCTCAAAATAGATCGTCATTTTACGTTTGTTATTCAAAGTTAGATAACAATAACATGCCCATGCTCTAGGCCTAATAAAATTTAATTGTTGCGGTATTTAGACGAGAACTGGCCGCGATTTCACAACAATCTTTGTTAGGTTAGGTTTATGGAATAGGCCTAGGCCTAGACCTAGGCTAGGCTAGGGAGGCCCTAGGCTACATAGGGAATATTTTGGCTTAGGGGCTAAGGTTAGGCTAGGGCTAGGCCAAGTAAGGAAAAGCCTAGGCCTAGCCTAGGTAAGCCTAGAATATAGAAGATAATAGGAGACTAAACATGTTTTACAAGCTACTATCTAGACCTAGACCAAGACAAGGGTGCTGTGCCAAAAGGGCTAGGCTAGACAATCCTGTCGATGAAATAGATCTCCATAGTAGGGAGATATAGCCTTAGCCTAGACATTTAAGTATGCCCAATTGAAATTCCTACCTCCCTGTTTTTGGTTTTAAGCAGAATTTTTTAAGTTCGGTTCGAGTTCGAAGTTCGAAACTTTTTTTTACAGAAGTTCGAGTTCGGTTCGAAACTTAAAAAACCAAGGTTCGCCCATCCCTAATGTATGTATGTATGTATGTATGTATATGCATGTATGTATGTGTATTTATTGAGTATGTATGTAATGAGAAGCCAAGAAAGAAGCTAGAAGATAAAATGGAAAAAACCGGGCCGAGCAATATCTTTCCCAATGATTATATGAATCTTCACGGCCTTTCTTAAAAGGGACAATGCCAATCAACCAATCGTTAAGCAAAAACCTTAGCTCAGGGCCGACATAACCTAAAACTAGGATAGGTCTGCTTGAAAGACGTTTAGCAATATTATGCACAACAATGTACAAGAAACCTATTATCTAGGCCAAAGTATTGAAATATATAGTTAGGCCCTAAACATATAGTCTATCATTGTGTGGTATATAGGCTCTAGGCCTTCATTGCCTCGTCAAATGTCAAAACTGGGTGCAAGTATGTTAGTTCGTCCTACTGAGGATAACGTGTACTTATTACTCCCATTTCCGTTTTTATGACGTACATCCAGATGATTCCAGGAGTACATATGTGAACTTGGTACAGGACAAACAAACAAACCAATTATTAGCAGAATTTTTGTACCTTATGCCTATGGCCACAAGATCATTCTTTGAATTTGATTCAAAGCCTAGGTCTGGAACCATCTGGCCCTAGATGAAAATCAAGATCTAAACAAACAATGCCTAAATCCACTAATACAACAATGATTTATGAATTAACTTGTGTTCAGCACAAGCCTACGCAATGTGGCTTCAACCTTAGCTCCGCCTTTTACGCTCACTCCATTGTTGTATGAACAGCTTTTTGACGAAAATCAATGAGATTTTGAAACTCGGATGTACATCCCTAGAATCTGGAAATAACAGTTGTAATATCGAAATCTCGAGTACTCACACACTCGTGTATTTTAACGTTTTAACAAAATAACCAATATGTATACTTGTACACTAGGCGTCAGAAGTAAATCAAGGGGTCTGGAAGATATCTACTGTTATCGACCTTGTTCGTGAATATTTGCTTCGTTCTGGCGTTGCTCGGTGCGCTATATTCACAGAGCTATCACTCCATGACGTCATCTAACAGACGCGTAAAGAAACATGGCAGCCCTAGTTTACGTAGCATTTGGCATATTGGGAGTTTTCAACACTAGGCCCAGGGCGTAGTTAATATTAGAACATGGTTTGTGGATTCACCAAACACTGCATAACCTTAGCGCAGGCTTATTTCTAGTGTAGAAATAAATTAGGACCAGTATTTCTAGTGACATAAATAGGGCAAGCCGTCCACTCCTTGCCCATCCACTGGGAGCTAGTTTTGTGCAACTATTTAGTGCTGTGCCTTTTGGAACAAATACGAGATTTGCCGAGTGAGTGTCGATGGTGTTGGTAAAAGAATACCCTTGATTTACTTCTGACGCCGATCGTATTTGACTATGGACAAACATTTATGGTAAATAAAACCACCTCAAAGCGGTAAAAAATAGATTAAAAAGCGGTTCAAAAAGTCGGTGTTAAAATCAAAACTTAACAAAGGGCGGTAAATTAAAGCGGTGAATAAATTTGTTGATTTGCACATCACCGTGTGTAATTTATGCATATTGTAATGTACCGGTAATAATTTATATTTAACAAGAATGTAATGGAAGACACTAGCGCTGTGCGAGTACTCGATTTCTCGAGCTTCAGTTTTGAGCTCGCGCCGAGCCGAGCTTGGTTTTAGGCTCGATTTATTCAAGCCGAGCCGAGCTTGGCTTTATGCTCAATTTATTCGAGCCGAGCCTACAAAAACACGCAGTACACGCGCGCATTTTCATCAACACTCAACAGCCATTCTTGTCAACAAAGAATTTCGCGGAAGAATGCGGCAGCCTGAGCCATCGATCAACAGTCGACTCGACGCAGTAGAATGCGAAAGGCCTAGGCCTAGAATGCAAACGTGTCTCTCTCATGTGGGAAAACCTGCCCGCGCTGAAGCTTTTGTCGCAAAATAAGCCTAGGAAAGAAAGGAGATAAGCCAAGGAATAACAAACAATCCAATGCGTCGTGATCGTAGAAACATGATCACATCGCAATAATTCTTCTTCCAACTAGTTCCACACCGACCATCTTTGTTCTTACTTCTTCGTCAGCTGTGAGTTGAGTTGGTTGGATCGACCGAACGCGCACGTAGATCGCGCAGGTGTCACGTGTTGGCTTACAACGCGCTCTGTTGTCAACTCGAGTTACTCTTTAGCAGAGTCGACAAAGAAGTTTCCCCAGGTCTTCTTTATCGACTCTGCAGGCAGCGGGCAGGCTCCGCGAGAAAGATTGCATCGACGTAGCGCGTAAAATAATAAACCCGTGAATTAGCCTAAAAACGGTCGCAAAAAATACCCTGATCTTATAATCGGCTCCGGGTAATTTCTAGAACCGGGTACCCGATGACATCCCTAGAAAATATGTAGCCTAACCATTTTTAATTTAATTTAATTTATTTATTTAAAAAAAAAAATTTGAAAAAGCTCGGCTCGGCTTGAAAATCAAGCTTTTTTTTAATGCTCGGCTCGATTTAAAAATTCTAGGCTCGCACAGCCCCAGAAGACACTAATCTAGTCTTAGGCTAGGCCTACGCCAAAATAGCTAGGGCTAGGCCTAACAGAACTGCCTAACTTGCCCTAGGTCTAAGCTACTGTTCCCGGTTAAAAAATCTAAACTAGAGCCTGATTTTGTGGTATAGGCCTAGGAAATGAACTACTACATGTATAGGTACCAATGAATGTCATACACAAATGAAGTGTAGGCCTAGGTTAGGGGCTTGAGATGTGTAGGTTGGGGCCAAGGATCTAAAATATTGACTCAGTGTTAAATTTCTTCTGTGCATTTGTTTGCAGACATAACTCGACTATGCCTAGCTTAGGCCTAGATACAACCGTGGAATCATAAATGTTCAATCCTGTGTTGTTTGCTGAAGATGGCCTAGGCCCTAAACCTGCTCCATACTAGGCCTACCCTAGGCCTAGGGCCGTCGTATTTGAATTGCTTAGGGCTATGTTTAGGGCAAATTTAGTCAAATCAACGATTTTCTTACGGTTAACTTAACGTGCTTTAATTCAGTGCCTCAGACATCGCAAATTCGAGGTTAGGTTGGCCCAGGCAGCCTGTCAACTCTTTTGTTGTGCTGGAAACACATCTTATGCAAGAAACAATGAGTAGGTCTATTGAAATCAAACAAATAACATATCTCTATTTTCATGCACGGGAGATAAAACATTGATTATTTTCGGCATTTCATCGGCAGTTCACGATCCCAGGATGACAGCAATTTAGGCCACAAAGCATCACAATTCTGCTGGTATGAACTACTATCGACCGAAAAATCGATTAGTCGAACTTTTGGCGAAATAGATTGCACAGTCAGCCATCTTGAATATGATCGAAACTCAAAATCTAGCAAAATTTTCAAATAATTCTGCACTTTATGTGATTTGAACACTAAAAATTGGAAAAAAAACATCGCAAAAAGTTGTGAAATCGCGGAAAAAATCGTGAAAAACGGGAATTATCATAAAAAATCGCAGAAAACAGTTGGAATGGTAAAAAAATCGCAAAAAGTCGCGAACTAATAGCCCAAACTGCCATTAAACACCCTGCATTGGAAAAAATGCATTATTTCAATATTTGTAGAAAAAATAAAAAATATCACGTCCCTATATATAACTCTGATTGACAACTTGAAATGCTTGCATGTAGAAGACAATAAATATTCTTGTACTGTTACCACCTCTTCCCCGATCCTCAACCCAATGTGGCGTGGCTACTAGCCACACAGTCCTACCGATAAGGTAAAACGCGCGGCGTGGTGGCTCGATCAGCGGGAATACTCAAACTCGAATCTTGGATAGAACTTGCTTGCGTAGCGTCTTCTCGACTAAAGCTTGCACGTAATTAGAAGGTAATACAAATACAATAAGCTTACTTATCATGGAGAGTTGGCCCTCTTCGTGTGCTACCCAAGCCACAGTTAACAGATGTCCAATGAGGGCTTGGAAAGTCGTGATAGGTTCAATATAAGTCCGGTACTTTGGGTATAAACCATACAGACCAAATTTATTCCTTTCAGCGAGGAAATACGTGCTGAGGAGTTCAGATGTTTGGAGAAGCTGTAAGAAGAAAAAAAGCATTGTTAACAAAGATCAGTTGAAATATTTACATAGCCATGTTGCAACATTCCATGGTTTCAGGTGGCAAAACTCTCACAATTAACTAAACGGCTAAGTTGAGCAACTACATATTCTCTACGACAAATTACAAATTTCAAAATATTTGTAGGCCTATTGTTGGTTGCTAGGGCAACTATTCAAAATTCAAATGGTAACATAATTATTATAATGACAAAACAAAACTGAAGTGTATATAGATCGTATAAGGGCGCATCAACTGTAAGGCAATAATGCGCTACTCTAGCCTATGATAGGCTAGGGAAGTGTAAGAATTTCATAACTTTTAATAGTTACATATTTGACTAGTTTGTTTTTGTGTTGTTTGAATTGTGCGTTTGAGTATAACGTAGTAGTTGACTTTGAGACGCCACCTTGTGTAGGATGGACGCTAGAAGATATCTGCGTGATATATCGTCTAAAAACTGAGTGTTATTCAACCTTTCATTTACTGTGTGTAATTATTTAAACTGTGTGTTTTCTACTGTGTGTAACCATTAACCAACAATCTGCGTGATTCATTATTAAACACCATCATCTTAAGTTTTGTGTCCGTACATTACTGTGTGTAACGCCCATAGTTGTTCCTGACCTGAAGGCCGCCCTAGCTTTCGGCTACTTTACTGTGTGTGAAATAAGTAAAAAAGCTAACATTTCAGAAGTGGGATGTAGTGTACATGTAGTGTACATGTAGTGTACCGATAGTGTGCTGATAGTGTACTGTAGTGTACCAGATAAGTACGGACGTTTACGGGATAATTACGTAAATAAATTGATTGAATATGAACTTTTGAACTTGAGTGTACAGTAGCCATTTTGAACACTTGTACGAGCACGTAGTCAGTCGTAGTACGCCGATGTCCGCGAGAAAGCGCTACAGTAGCCTACAGGCTTGATGTGAGATTTCGAGCAATCTCATTGGTCGAGAAATTCTAAATCCAAAGAACTTAGCCCTGAAAGATATGACATTCGACGACCGCATGTGTTAGAGTTGATGTTGTGATTTGTGAACATGTCAGTTGTTCAAACTGTTATTATTTAATGACTATTTGTGTTTTGAATATTAAAAACCTGAAATAAAAATGCAGCGATACGATTATGTAAATGCACAGGAGCATGCACAGGAGCATGTGGATGAAGTTGAAGGCAACAATCCAGGTGAAGGCCTACCATTGCCAATAGTTAACCCAAATTCAGAATGACAATGCTACTACCCTAGACCTAATGAGAATGATCATTGAGCAAAATAGACAAGAGGGATGAAGTTATTAATAACCTATTAAGAGCAAATAATGCCGCTGGGAATGTAGGTCCCCAGGCTTATCACATTATGCCTGATCTTGAAAAGAGCATAGGTAATTTCTCAGGAGAGGATGATTTGTCTAAAGCAGGTGAGTGGATTCATTCCATTAATTCAATGGCCATGTTGCATAAGTGGCAGGATGCATTTAAACTGGAAAGTGCAAGAGGGCACCTAACAGGGGCTGCTAGTCATTGGTTCTCAACTAGATATACCACAATCCATAGTTGGAATGACTTTGAAGAACAGTTTCGTAAGACATTTATAGCTAGTGCAAAACTAGGTTTGCCCGAAAAAGTCAAAATTATGCAGGCACGAGCTCAGAAGAAAGGCGAAAATGTTTATGCATATTTCCATGAAAAGGTTAAACTTTGTGTCAACCTTAACCTAGAATTTGAAGATGTAAAGAAACAAGTCCTGATAGGGTTATGGAGTAAAGACCTTTGTGCCAGTCTAATGAATCAGCATCACACAGATACTGACCACCTACTGAGGAGCATCAGGGGGTTTGAGGAAATTAATTCTGAACGATCACAAAGAATAGGTTTAAGCATGCGACCAGATAGACCAGTAAATCGGGATAAGCAGCATCCAACTAGTGATAGTCCAACTCAGCAGACAGCGCAGTGTAGTACAGGACGAGTTCCAGTGAACTATTCTCAAAATAATTGGAGGGATAAATCTAGGCCTAAAATTCCAGAGTTTAGTAGAACCCAAGGTAAGACTTACCGTTGCTACAATTGTGACAAAAATGGACACCTTGCTAATGAATGTCCAGAACCAAGGAAACAAATGATTTGCCGAGGTTGTGGCAAGGCTGGACACGTAGTTAAGTACTGTCAAAATAGTACAGCCTTTGAAGGTAAGAAGAAACGAAGAAGGAAATGAATGCAGTTGAAGGTAAGGAAGGTGTTGGACCGGAAATGGTTATGAAGGATGTTACAATAAATGATAAGTTTACCGTACGTGGCATGATAGACACGGGAAGCTCAAGCTGTACAATTAAAGCTTCCATAGCAATTAAATTTGGGCTGCCAATCACACCTTCGAGTAGTGAACTTTATGGATTCGGTAACATAGGTGAATCAATGTGCACAGCTGTTGGTAAGACTGTATGTAAGGTAACTATCAACGGAACAGTGGGAGAAAAAGTGGTACTACTAATTGTGCCCGATACAGCTCAATCCGTAGATGTACTAATAGGCCGTACATGGACCGAGTTACCACATGTAGCGTATTTAAAAATCAATGATTCATTTGTTATTGGAGACAAAAACATGCACCCTTTCTCCGAAATGCAAATTGATATTCCACAAAATACCAAGGTACAGTTAACTGTGAGAGATGATACTGTCCTTCACCCAAATTCTGTCAATTTTGTGAATGTGTGCGCTAAGGGTATTCTTGAAGATGGGGAAATGTCACTACCTATCTTGAACATGCAATCTAAGGAGATAACTGTGAAACGAGGTTCGAAAATGGGACGAGCAGAAATCGTAAACCTTATGGTAGATGGTGAGGAAGATTGTATTGTAGAAAGTAAATTTGGGCATAACAATACAGATGTCCAACATACTGCAATTAAGCGAGAGGATATTATTGTGGATGAAAATACATCGGAAAAACAACTAGACGAGTTGCATGACCTACTCAACGAGTTTAGAGACTGTTTTGCGACTACTATGGATGAACTTGGATGCACTGACCTTGTTGAAATGAAGATTACTGAGATGCCAGGAAGCAAACCAGTACACTGCAAACCATATCGCACTACGAGTGAAGACAGAGAAACAATACGCAACATTGTACGAGAGTGGAAAATGAATGGCATCGTTAGTGAAACGAGATCCCCATATTCTAGTCCAGTTCTTTTGGTGAAAAAGAAGACAGGTGAGCCGCGACTAGTGGTTGACTACCGTAAATTGAACTTACAGACAGTTAAAGATCGGTTTCCACTGCCTAACATTGACGATCAACTTGAAAGATTGGCTGAGTGCAACTTGTTCACGATATTAGATCTAGCTCACGGGTATCTACAAATACCTTTATCAGAGGAGTCAAAGATGAAGACAGCTTTCGTGACTGAAGACGAAACTGGGCAACTGGAAAGGATGATGTTTGGATTGGCCAATGGACCGGCGGAGTTTCAGCGCCTGATGAACACCGCGTTAGGATCTCTGAGAAACTCAGCTGTTCTTTGTTATCTGGATGACGTCTTGATACCAGCAAAAGTAGAAGACTAATTTTTTTTTCAAGACTGTATAGTTACAGAGTTTTAAAAAACTAGAATTGAGGACAATTCAATAATGCAGGATAGCCGAGTGTAAGAATTTCATAATTTTTAATAGTTACATATTTGACTAGTTTGTTTTTGTGTTGTTTGAATTGTGCGTTTGAGTAACGTAGTAGTTGACTTTGAGACGCCACCTTGTGTAGGATGGACGCTAGAAGATATCTGCGTGATATATCGTCTAAAAACTGAGTGTTATTCAACCTTTCATTTACTGTGTGTAATTATTTAAACTGTGTGTTTTCTACTGTGTGTAACCATTAACCAACAATCTGCGTGATTCATTATTAAACACCATCATCTTAAGTTTTGTGTCCGTACATTACTGTGTGTAACGCCCATAGTTGTTCCTGACCTGAAGGCCGCCCTAGCTTTCGGCTACTTTACTGTGTGTGAAATAAGTAAAAAAGCTAACAGAAGGGAGGAAAGACCCATGCTGGATCCAGCCTTAGATATAGGGGGAGGAAAGGAAATGTTACCAGGTAGGACTACTCAACACACTCACTCGTCTAGCAACGACTTTGGCGTTTTCCTAGTTATTATAATGACAAAACAAAACTTAGCATTCACAGTCTTGAATATGTTCAGTAACAGTATAAAGAAACAATTGACAAAAGTGAAATTCACCAAGAGGCTTGTAATTAGGGATGCCAAACGATTAAATTATTATAATCGATAATCGAATTCACTTTCACCTCCATAATCGATTATTAATCGATTTTAATCGTTTTGTACAATGTCGGTATAGTAGCAAGTTTCTTTC
The DNA here is from genome assembly GCA_024449915.1 of Sweltsa coloradensis. NCBI lineage: Eukaryota > Metazoa > Arthropoda > Insecta > Plecoptera > Chloroperlidae > Sweltsa > Sweltsa coloradensis. Next base: position 89,773 of record JAMZAV010000325.1, read on the forward strand.
AAACTTCGGTCTGGTTTCGGTTAGTTTGAATCGCCCGCGCAAGCCACGAGTTCGCACGGAGTGTGTGGCAGACTACGGCATATGGGTCAAAATACTCATTCGACTTCTTTACGACTATCGATATATTTTACGCCACGGAGTTTTTTTTGTTTCATTCTGTCCAAGATTTCAACGATAATGACGATAATTTCTGTCCTAATTAGGCCTGAAGGGCTTTAGTTATTCACTTACAGTGTTTTTTTGTACCAATAAGTAATTAAGTATGCTGAATACGCGTCGCAATACTATTTTCATGTGCAGCGTAATTAAAATTTACGTGATGTGAACTAAAAATCGTAGCGACTTTTCTAGCCTTACTTCTCTTGTAATTTGTGAACAAACATACAACTCGTATTTTTATAGATCGTAGGCGTTGAATGCTGGGTCTAGGGTAGGCGACTAGACCTAGCTATTCAAAATATGACTGGAAATTCGGCTCAAATTATGACGCAAAGTTATGCTGTTGCTGTTCTTAGGCCTAGTGTAAATGAAACTGTACCACATTAAACTAGCATTTTTTACTAGGCTAGCAACATCGTCGAATTCTAGGCATTATCCCTCCTAGCATTATCAAAATGATTCTGAAACCATGATGCAGAATGATGCTGTTTATGTCCCAGGCCTAGGCCCACTGTGAAAATTGAACAATATTGATTAGGCCTATGCAACAACAACAGTTTGTAAAATACATTCGATTAACTGCGATCCTTGTGTTGTAGGCCTATTAAATAGGACCACTTTGGTTTCATTGTTTTGTCTTCTCGTTAGGCCTATAGGGCCTAATTGATGTTGTAAGCATAATATGATGTTATAGGCCTAGGTTTCAATTGATATTGGTAAATAGAACGCTGCAGCTGTGCTGTCAGTCAAGTCGTCATGTAAGGGGGGTTTGCGTGCGGACAATGCACACCCCCGTAAAGCACTGGTGCCTGGCAGTGCTGTCAGAAATGATGGATCTTCTTCTTAGCGCAATAGCGATGCTAGCGCTCGCGCTCAAGTAGGCGGCGGATCTTGAGAACTAAATTTAAAAAAGCGCGAAAATTTAAAATCGATTAAAAAAAAAATGATTAATCGTTTTTGATTAATAATCGATTAATCAAATCGATTTAATCGTAATCGTTGACACCCCTACTTGTAATACAGTCTATATGTACTCTTAAAATAGAAATGATCTAGGCTACAAATACTAAATATAGAAACCTTAACATTAACATATTACTACAATAGCTAGGCTACATCATTTCACCATCTGACATAATTAAATTAGAATCATACTTATATCATACTAATATCATACTAATAGTCTACCATACAATATTACCATAGTATACGCAACAACAACTGGGCACCTACCTCTTGATACGGAAGAGTGGTTTGTTCATTGGCGAACAGCCTAATTTCATCCCTCAGCCTCGGCGCTTCCATACCAAGGTACACTTTCTTGTTCTGCATCAACGAATTGATGAAGTTATACCAGACATCGAGCGAGACGCGTTGTTGCGCTGACGCTCTCAGCAAATGATTAAGTATGTTGCCGAAATTCTCAGGGAACTGATACAGAAGCATAGTCATAAGGTCTTTCGTGAAAGCCTGCAACCAAGAACAAACAACTGAAAACACCAGATGATTGAAACTAAACAATCCTAAAAAATAGGCAGATATTTACCGTGAAAAAAACTTCCAATATTATAAAACATTTTAGACTTTTACAGGCTGAATATATTAAGGCAGGGTTGCGGTTTTCACGGATTTGATCCGTTTTTCCAGGTTTTTAGGGTACTTCAAGGATGACAGGATATTTGGGGAAATTCACGGATATTTTGTTAGTCTTATTTTCGTAAATTTGAATATGCGCGGGCTGAAAATATTGAAGGCGTTGTGATATGTGCACAGCGCAGTAACACCAATGACTGGATATTATTAGAGATGGGCAAAAATAATTGATTCTTTGGAATAATCGATTATTGCCTTTCGATTCTTTCAAGACGATTTAATCGTTGAATCGATTCTTTAGTATCGATTTTTTTTTGCAATAATCGGCTCTCAAAAAATTAACTAAAAACATTGAAATTTATTATAGAAACTTATAAATGCTACGTTATTTAGGCCAATTTGTGGCCTGGACTTACGAAGAACTACAATTTCTGATCTAGGCCTATGCCACGCTTAACGCCTTTGTTTTTGAATGCCCACTCAAGTGAAGTCACAAAAGTGGCCCTACAAGTTATAGTGAAATCATCAATAATATTGAATTCATTAACCTTCAAAATGGTAATTATCCACTTCAAAGTGTGTTATACATAAATCCTTCATAAATTCCGTTTTGTGGCCGTTTTTATCATATGATTTGATTAATCGGTTAAGACTCCGTATCATGGGTGGTAGAATTCCTTTCCTTCGTATTATCGGTAAAGTTGCTAGCAGCTCTACCGACTAGTAGGCGGGTTTGCAGTTGTCAATCATGCAGCATCTTACAAAAGGAACTGGCGCCAGCGAATATGTTTGAGTTTACCTGCCCGCTCCGACTCCGAGGCATCGTGGTTTTGAATGGCTTAGGGTTACAATAGGTTTGCGTGCACATAAAAATAAGTGCATTGAATATTTTAATCTCGATTTGTATGTTATTTATTTATTTGTTTACAATCTGAATTGCATATTTGAAGCAATATTCAAATTGTGTTTAAAATGATACCTCTTGGCAGTAGGCCTTCCCTGTTTCATAAACAAATACACACGTAAAAGTATAATAATAGGTCCATCCGTCCACTCTGTTTAAAATTTATTTGTTTAGAACTAAAACGAGATTATCACTCAGATCAATATTCATTCAACGACAAAGTAAACATTGCGATAGTAATCGACAGTCCGCATTGCTTGGTTAGAATGAGGTTCATATCCCGAGACAATAAGAACTGTGTATCTTGAATAACTTTCCATCACAACACATGGTTAAAAAACCTAAATTATGTATTGTTAATGTGTCATAAATAATAAAATTAAAAACGTTTAAAAACGTAGAAAATGATTCATGTCCCATCCCCTGAGCGCGTGCATAATATTGTTTACTAAATGTTGTAAATAATTGACTTAAACAAAATATGTCCTCAATGGGCGTATTCTAATACGTATAATAATCATTCATCAATGTGTTTACATTTTTTATTACATTTTAATGTAGTGCCTACAAATATACCTATGTGTATAAGTAAATGGTAGACACGGGGGGGGGGGTGGGGGGGGGAGATGTGTTCTGTGTGAATGTATTACACACGAATATTATAAGAATGTTTACCATAGTTGCTATCTAGTGCGACGGTCGGTCGCCCGCAGCCAAGTGCACGCGACTGCTAGAAGCGATGACTAACTCGAGACCCTGTTTACGCCTACCCGAGTTGGGGGGTTTTCAGCTATCTGCACACGCCGCCCCGAAAAATTTACAATCTTGAAACTCGGTATATGACCTGATATGTAGTCCATGACCTACCAAAAAAATTCAGCCGATTCGATAACCCGTTCTGTGTTAAAAAAGTGATTCAAAATCGTTGAAAACCTACCGGCTGGCTAGCTAATTCTTGGGGATAGGAATAAAAGCCTACAGAGAAAACGGTAGGCCTAAATCCTAAAACTATGAAACTTGGACCACACTGAGATGTACTTTAGACGCAATCACTTGCTTTCAAAACCAAATCCAAAACCATTTAAATTCAAAACCATTAATAAATATCTAACACATGGGCTCCATGCGCGAAATTTGGCATGGGGTTAGATAAAAACATCAGAATCAATAATCCGCCGAGAGGCAAGCGATATTCCACCTCCAACACCCCATAAATCACCTCCTAAAATTGGAATAATTCATAGCTCTAACCCAAATTTGATTTTTTATTCAAATTAGTTATTAAAATATGTTTTAATGTGTTTTAACCCAATCGGAAATTCTCATTTCCTAAACCACATTTTTTCAACCCCCATCCCCAATAGTTTATATTATTTTTACCTTGATTTCCAGCATTCACCATGAAGGCACCTAATGAGTTATCAGCATGAAATTTAGCATGATGGTAGATAATAATATAAAAAATAATCCGCCGAGAGGCAAGCGATATTCCACCCTCAACACCCCTTAATCATCCCCTAAAATTGGAATAATTCATAGCTCTTACCAAAATTAGTTTTTATTCTAATTAGTTATTAAAATTATGTTTTAATGTGTTTTAACCCAATCGGCCTATTCTCATTTCCTAAACCACATTTTTTCAACCCCCTTCCCTAAAAGTTTATATTATTTTTACCTTGATTTCCAGCATTCACCATGAAGGCACCTAATGAGTATCAGCATGAAATTTGGCATGACCTTAGCCGTCCAGGCTAGGCACTTACAAACTGAGCTATGCAGCCATCAATTTAATTCTTACAAAAGACTAGTATAATAAACTATTTAATTTAATTTTGGTAAGAAATCGTTTCTTTGTTTACTTCACCGAAATGTATTGATATCTAGTTACGTAATTAGAAGTGAATAAAACTCCGTCTAAGCTGTACATCCGAGCAATTTAGATGGAAAATTACATTGAAATTTCCCTCATTCTTTTAATTTTCGTTTATAAGTATTTCCCGCCTTGATATGAAACAAACAGCAAAAAGATGTGATATCCCCCCAAATACAAAAATTTGTGAAAAACGGCACCCAAGCTCTCCTTCAAAAGTCTTTGGCTGTGAATGTTGTGAGATATAGAATTTGAGCCAATCTTTTCCTTCTTCCTCCCTAGTTTCGCATTGAAAAGAAATAAGATCATTTCGCCTGTTGACGAGTGCCAAGCCAACCATTTTCGTGTAAACAAAGTGAAAATTTTCAACTCAAAATCATTTTAACTCATTCAGACCATAATTAAATTGGCACAAATTAGGATATTTTAAGCTAAAAATTAACATTTCGTGATTTTTTCTGATATTTTTAGTATTTTTTTTTATATTTTTCATTGTAATATTTAAGGAATTATGGGAAATTTTGGATTTCGAATAAAAGCAACGTTTGATGTTCAAATGTAAATTTTAAGTGCATTTCTAAAACTAGATTTTTTTCGGAATTTTTTGCATATTTTGGATTTTCCGTATCTCAAATACTGGCAAAACTATTAATATTTTAAATTTCCGGGAAAAAACCAAAAACACTTTTTTTTGCCCGTTTTTACACATTTCAATTTTCAATCTGCTCTAAAAACGGTACTATTCGTCCTATCGCGATGCGGTAAAAAAAATGTGAATTTGAATTCCCCAATTTTTTTTAATTTTTTGTTGGCCAAATTGAAAAAACTTTAAGTCTAATTAAAAAAAAATCAAAATTGTTATGTCCATTATAATGGACACGTGGTCTGAATGAGTTAAAAAATTACTTGGCCATTGACTTTTTAAAGTTCTTATAATGAACCAAATTCAATGGCCATTTAATTTTTTTTATGATTTTGAGTTAAAAAATTTTACTTTTTTTTACCACAAAAATGGTTGGCTTGGCGCTCGTCAGTTTAAAATTTTTACTTTTTTTACCACAAAATGGTTGGCTTGGCGCTCGTCAACAGGCGAAATGAACTTTCTTCTTTTCAATGCGAAACTATGGAGGAAGAATGAAAAGACTGGCTCAAATTCTATATCTCACAACATTCACAGCCAAAGACTTTTGAAGGAGAGCTTGGCTGCCGTTTTTTTTTTTTTTTTTTTTTTTACAAATTTTTGTATTTGGGGTTAATTTTTCTTCCGACTGATCTAAACAAACAACACGCAAACAACTCCGTCGGACAACATCCAAGTCAGTGTTCCAGCACTAGTACTTGACGGGCGTACACTTATTGTTTTGTCAAATTATACAACAAGCACTAACTCGAGCAGCATTGTTTTTCCGAACAATATAGGCCAATAAAATAATATAATCTCGTATGATCTAAAACTCGATCTTCACGTGACAAGTGCCAAAAGAGAACTGAAGACAAATGTTGAGCAGTGGTTAATTTGGGGGAGGACGCAAAAATTATATCAAAAAGTTTAAAATTTAATTATAGTAATTGTTAAGTCAATAGAATTACAATGTTGTATCATACTATACTATTTACAAAAAAAAAACGATGTTTGATTTGGAAAAATTACTTTTATATACCCAATCTTCTTGGGAACGAAGAGTTTTGGTTCAGTCTATTCCAGAGCATTATTGACGACATTTTGAAAGTCAAAGGAAAATGGCTGAAAGTTGGTTGAATGAAAAAGGAAATTAAATAAAAAAGGGAAAACAGTTTTTTGGGTGACGGGACAGGACAGGAAGGCGATTATATGGAAATTTTGAGTAAAATAAAAGTTCTAGGTGCAATACAATTTTGAGCTATTATTTTTTATTGTTTAAACACTCCTTTGTCTCAGCTCAGTCTCAGCTCCGAGTATCTTCTTCTATTTACTGTTTTCTTTTTTTCCTTTTCCAAGTTTCAATATTTGATTCATCTGAATTAATTTCAATTATACATTTTATACCTATTAATTAATTTGGTATTTTTTGTTTGTTTTGTTTATTGTCCTAATTTCGTGTTCAGGTTTTTAGTAGGTCCTACAAGCCCAGTTGTTGTTTAGTTCCTGTTTGGTTCCCAAACGAAAACCATGTCAACGCAAAACGATTATTCCTCCACTATTACAATTAGATGTAAGCTCATCTACGACTAGAACGACCCAACCCTTGACAACAAGTTTTATCTTTACAAATCATCAATAACTGGAGAACTTGTGACTGGTTTCCTACGACGAGCCCTTTCATTTTCTCAACAAAAGCAGTCTTTGAAAGGAAGACGGCCAGACGGGTCATTTCCAAATAGCTGGCTGGACTTGGGGAAAGACACATAAAAAACGGTCAACGTTCACGAAGTTTAGGAGGTCGCTGCTAGATAGTAGCACATTCAATCAAACTTCGGCCAAATTTTTTGAGTTTACTATAAATTTATTCTCCGAGATATGGACATTGGGAAATGTGTTTTTCAAAAACTTAAACCTTTTCGCAAGTCAGATCGTTCTATCTCTTTTAGTTTCCAAGATAATGAAGCATTAGTTTGTGCTTTGTTTTACATAAAATTGATCATTAAAATAAAAATGTGATTGCGAAAAGGTTTAAGTTAAAGTCCAACTTGAACAATGCAACTTACCCGATTCAAATATTGTGAATGGTTTTCTTTAAAAATGTGGTCAAAGTTGGCATTTTTCTTGTTCTAAAATGGCTCCGTGATACGGGCTCTTAATGAAATTTTTGCCCATCTCTTATGGATATCATTGGATATGAACTCCCATTGGCCGAGGCAACCGGCCAATCAAAGATGTGTCCCAGTCATTGTAGATACTGAGAGTGTAGCAAGAAGTAACAAAGAAGGGAAAATGGAGCCTGTGAATTTATTCTCCTTCGTATTTGTTATTCAGGTCTGGATTAATATTGTTACTATTGTATAGATTGGAGAAGGTTGACAGGTTGGGAAAGCAGAGAGAACATAACGGGTCGACAAAACTCTTCATCTGCTGATGACAACTACAGCTAATTTAAATATGTTTGTTACCTTAATCCACGACACATTTCGTCCTTCTGGGACTTATCAGGCGGATGGTGGCCACTAAAAATCAGCTTTCTACATGCAAACTTACAAAACATATACCGTAACCAAACCTGTAGTAGGGCCACGCAAGAAGTAAATTCTGCATGCATGTTGTCACCATCAGCAAGGTTACTTCACACACCATTCATACTGAGGCACACCGTCAGAACAACCAGTAAGGGGGCTTCCCTCCCAACTCTGGTGCTCGGGAGACAAAAAATCCATGACTTACCCTGGATTCCAACCAGGACCCTTGGCAACAAGAGAAAAGCTACCCCTCCTGCCGTTGCTAGGCCAGGGTGCCTCTTCATTCATTCTAGGAGAATACCGTATAGTACCGAATATAGGCCGACCTTTTTTTCATTATTTTAGGTCTCAAAATCCCTCCTCGGCCTATATGCGAGCATCGGCATTTTGACGCGCTAATTTCAAACACCAAGTTACAGCGCTGTGTGACAAGGAAATACGTATAGTTCACTGCTTGTGTCTGGCGCTGCGCCAACAATACGGCAGGCACGGAGGACGCGACGCTATCTCCAGGCCTACTGCAGGCCTACTGACGAGTGAAGAATGACGAGGAACTAGGCGATATGACCGGTCTGCTTGGAGATCGTGTCATAGCGCTACGTCATCACGGGCTCCGCGTCAATAGGCTGCGCGGGAAAAGCAACCTTGGCACTGGCTCCGCGGAAACAGACCGCAGGAATAACGGCGCGTAAAATAAAAATATTTCATTAAAAATTCCTTTTTTAAAATTTCCATGACCAAAGTTTGGGGGTCGGCCAAAATTCTGTACTATACGTAGAGGTCCTTGAAAGTGGTTTTATTTTGTAGTGAATTTCGTTTTCAAAATTTAAAATTTCGGTGTTATTGGTTTAAAGCTGTATTTCAGCGGTCTTATCTATTTTTACCAATTTATACGCGAGTAATATTTGTTCACGTCTCGCATATCATTCTAGCCACAAAACAAAAAAGTTTGAATGTACTTATCACTGCCTCCTAGATGTTCGTCGTGGCTCCTCGTTCCCTGCCTGTCCATGCAACATGGTTTGATTGTTGAAGAAAATTCGCACTTTTTTCCCACAGCGCTAGGTACCGTCCCCAAGAGCTTTCTTTTGTTTTCGTTGTTTACATACGATCTGCATACGATTCAAATGTCATCATGCCAGAGTTGAGCTATATTTTTCTTCATAATAGGCAATGGTGCGTGCAAGAAGTTGTAAGATACCGGGATGCCATTATCTAAAACAAGTAGGCCTTTCTTTGCATGAACTACCGGGAAATAAGGAAATTGTGCCACCCAGCCCCCCCAAGACTCCCCGTAGCACGCGCCATTGCTTGATAGAGAGAAATATTATTTAGCTCGTGGCCTGGTCAAGACTAGGGCCCGAGTAGGCTACCTAAGCCTATTGATTTTTAATATGATTAGGAATAGGAGGCATAGGCCCTCCAGATAAAAATAACATGCCTATTAGCCCTTGCCTTATATTATCAAACAACAAAGTTATCAATATCTACTTTTTGTTTAATTACCAGCATAATATAACTAGACAAATTTGTATATTACTATTCTGCAAACCTTGATAAGTGATGTACGTACACAAAATACGATCTAAAACATTCAATTTAGTTGGATTTAACAGTAAACTACATGGGAGATGACATTTAATGTGACAACAACATCAAAAACAAAAGAAAGCTCTTGGGGACGGTAACTAGCGCTTTGGACAACAATTAACACTGTGCGCGTGGACAGGCAGGTAACGAGGAGCCACGACGAACATCTAGGAGGCAGTGGTACTTATGTTCAGACTGGTGTAATACTCTACTAACATCATTTTTTAATTTTTTTAAAAATTTGTTTGGTTGAACTATACTGGCATAAAATATTGAAAATTACACCTTAATTTAACAATAATTCCCATTCTTAGTGCTTTTCGTTGTTAAAAACATGATTATTGTGAAATTCGGTGTTATTACGAAATTTACACCTTTTTTTTACACCTGTGTTTGGCAATGATTCAATTTTGGCATTTTCTGGTTTAGATTTGATCAATTCATGCTCATTTTATGAAATTAAATGATTAGCACTTATTTCGGTTTTATCGTCAGTCACGAATTTCAAGGGGCTCTAACTATATGGTAGGTTGGGGTTGTTGTTCATTACAAGTGTGACTCCTTGTCCTGCAGGGGAGGCCTAGCAGGTGATGAACCTGTTAGACCCTACTCGTCTTTTCCTTCAACCTCTTCACCTGCAGCCAAGAGCTAGTATAGCACGTGTACCTGTGCTATAGCCAAGACCTTGCAATTTGTAGTATTGTTTCCTTTCGTTTTCGAATCCCAGTCACAATTAGTAGGGCAGCCTCTCTCGTTGCCACGGGTCTTGGTTCAAATCCAGGGTAAGACATGGTTCTTTTGTCGCCCAAGCACCAGAGTCTAGGAGGGAAGCCCCCTCACTGGTTGTGCTGTGTTGTGACTTTCCACCCTTCCTATCTCTAATCTTTTCTCTTAGAATGAATGAAGAGGCACCCTTGCCCAGCAACAGCAGGAGGGGCAGCTTTTCTCTTGTTTCCAAGGGTCCTGGTTCGAATCCAGGGTAAGTCATGGATTTCTTGTCTCCCGAGCACCAGAGTTGGGAGGGAAGCCCCCTTACTGTCTGTGCTGACTGTGTGCCCCAGTATGAATGGTGTGTGAAGTAACCTTGCTGATGATGACAACATGCTTGCAGAATTTACTTCTTGCGTGGCCCTACCACAGGTTTGGTTATGTGTTGTGAGTTTTGTTTGCATGTGAGTAATTCCATGTCAATCAACCAAGTCTTTTTCATGACTTTCTCTGATTTTCTTGAAATTTGGTACACAGGCAGATACTATTTCAAATAGAAACTGTGATTTTTTTTAGATTTTTGTGATAAGTCGTTTCTGATATATGGGGTCACCAATATTTGACCCCGGGTGACCTCGTTTGCGTATCGCGCCACGATTTTCTCAATAAATTCTTCCCTAATTATGCTACAGACCTCAATGAGAGCTCATTTTAAAGCTCTTGAAAAGTTGTATCCAGAAAATATCATACACATACACTTTAATGGTAACATCTGGAGTTGTATGTTGTTACATCTGTTGAAGGTCAAAGGTCAATAGCTAAAATACTCCATCTTGGATTGTGTTGAAATTTTATATTATTTAAGTAATACATGTGTGAACAATTCCTGAAAATTTCAGCCTGTTATATTAAGGAGTTCTTTAGTTATAAATTATTCTTTCTATGATATGTAAGTAAAAGCCACTTGTGGTGTCACATTTCACATTTCACAACACATTTTGTCCTGTGTTTTAAACCCCCTTGGTTTGTTCTGAAAAGGGCCAAGGCAAAATGTTATAAATATTGTTTGGTTCAATTGAAGTAATTAATTACCTTACTTCTTCAATCTTGCCTCAAGAAGTCTTGTCGCTCTATTGCCGTCTTCCTTTTTCATCTTGTACGTTCTTGCTCCACTTCCCCTAGTTCAACGGAAGCAGTTGAAAGAACATCTTCAATAGATACAACTAATTCATCATCTCGTGCTGGATAAGTGAAGGAAGGTGATGGTCCATGTGGGTACAGGAATCTGATTTGTAGTTCATTCAAAGTCTTCATTTTCTTCAATATAAATCCAAGCCACCACTGGCCTTCTTACTGTACCGTTACAAAATCATTCACCTCTTTGAAAGATACCTTCTTATAAGGTGTTACTACCACCACTTTGCTTGAATCTGAAGTGGAAGACTGTTTCACCATCAAAGTATGTGTTGAAGTTGGGATAAATGCATGGAAACTGAGTCCCGGTAATAGGTTGGAGTAGGTTGAAACGATTATTTAATATTTGCCTATTGACCTCAATATCTTCAGTTGGTACAAACTTGAAAACACTGCTTTTAAGATTGTCTCTTGCCCATAGGAATAAGTCGTGAGCAGTCATTAGGTATTTGGTCCTCACTCGGTCGTTGGAGACTTGCTCTAGCTGCTAGCCTCTTTACCGACCCACCAACTCCATCACACGGTCCCTTGCCGTTGATGTGGCAATGAAATGCCATTCAGCTTGAATACCAAAATCAAGTTCGTGATGACACAGATTAGCAAAATTTTCTTGTTTTTATACTGAGATGCTGCTCCATCAGAGAAATAAAATAATTTGGTTAAATGTTCGATTTTTTGCTGTAGAAGAGGAATAAGTAGTTTTTGAAAGGTGTAAACTGCAACAGTGTCGTGAACAAGTGAATCTGATATAGGCTAAATACATAACTGGTATACTCCAGTTTTGACTGATGCACACAGGGGTCGAAATTAACGCTCGCCCGCTCGCCCGAGGCTAGTGAAACTTTGCTCGGGCTAGTAAAAATCTCATTTCACTAGCCCGACAGGCGAGTACTTTTTCCAGTGTTCCCAATTGCCAACGATAACCTTACGAGTTTCCAATAGTAGTTCGCTACCTAGTATGAAAATTCGTTCTAAATATGTAAACAAAATAAAAATTGCTTAATTTAGGCTAAAATTAATAATTTATGGTGAAAATTCGTTTTCGGTCACTCACTAGTCTCCCACACCCACACGTCAAACCCGGCGAATATTGAGTTTTTCAAACATTTACGTATGCTCGTTTTACATCAATTTAACCTGTTTGATTGCGGGCTAGTAAATATGCTCTCGGGCTAGAGGACTATTGTTGCTATTAGCCCGAAGGGCTAGTGGCAAAAAAAGTTAATTTCGACCCCTGGATGCACATAATAACATACAAATGGGTGAAGCGTGGCCTGGCTATTAGTCAAGTGGAAGCCCTGTGCCGTATCTTGAACAACAAAGCTATAATTTTCTGCAAAGTCACCTGATACAATTATTTCACCGGGCTGGAGTGTAGATTTTATTTGCTGAAGAAAAGTAGCCTGCTGTTTGGCAATAAAATCGTGATTTCGTAAAAGTTCAAGTTTATCAAGGAATAATCGATGAAGTCTCTCGTTGTTTTTTGAACCGTATCGAGATTGCAGCGATCGGTTGTCTGCCATCGTTTGTAAGACACTTCATCAATTATGTTTTCATCAAACAACTTCTCCAAATCATCCCTCAACTTTGTTGTCCCTGGGCAATATTGGCATAGTCCTAAGTGGCAATCAGTCTGCTGAGGGGATTGACACATCATGCCTGACAGAATATGATGGTATGTTTGAAACTGGGAATCTTGAGAAAGTGTTGCTAATTTTGAACCAATTATCATCAATTTAACATTTTGATGGATAGTGCACACGCAAACCGAGTGCGTTCCTGAAGCACCTGGCAGAACACAGTGTTTTGGTCGCACCTCTGCACATTTAGAAAACCCTACCTTTAAGTTTGGATGCTTTCCTTTAAATGCTCTGTATGTTTCTTTTAAATTAGTTAAGACAAGTCTCTTCTGATGTTGAACACGGCATTTGCCTTCCTTAATTGACATGTAATCTTTTGAGGAATTTTGAAGGAGTATATGAATTGTGAAATTGAAATGAACACCTGACTCATAAGCAACTCATTAATCAAGACTTACATTAGAGGCACAACCAAACAATATTGATAACAATTTGCCTTTTCAGAACAAACCAAGGGGGTTTAAAACACAGGACAAAATGTGCTGTGAAATGTGAATAGTGACACTACAACGTGGCTATTACTTACATATCATAGAAAGAATAATTTATAACTAAAGAACTCCTTAATATAACAGGCTGAAATTTTCAGGAATTGTTCACACATGTAGCCTATTTACTTAAATAATATAAAATTTTAACACAATCCAAGATATGGAGTATTTTAGCTATTGACCTTTGACCTTCAACAGATGTAAGAACATACAAATCCAGATGTTACCATTAAAGTGTATGTGTATGATATTTTCTGGATACAACTTTTCAAGAGCTTTAAAATGAGCTCTCATTGAGGTCTGTAGCATAATTAGGGAAGAATTTATTGAGAAAATCGTGGCGCGATACGCAAACGAGGTCACCCGGGGTCAAATATTGGTGACCCCATATATCAGAAACGACTTATCACAAAAATCTAAAAAAAATCACAGTTTCTATTTGAAATAGTATCTTCCTGTGTACCAAATTTCAGTAAAATCGGAAATGGTCAGAAAAAAAATAATCATATTTTGGTTGATTTCATATGGAATGACTCATGTAGCTAGCTGATTTTTAGTAGCCACCATCCGCCTGATGAGTCCCAGAAGGACGAAACGCGTCGTGGATTAAGGTAACAAATAACTTTAAATTAGCTGCAGTTGTCATCAGCAGGTGAAAAGTTTTGTTGCCCCCAGCCCTTCAGGGTGGGTTTTATGTTCTTAATGTTCTCTATGCTTTCCCAACCTGTCAACCCTTCTCCAATCATACTATACGGTAGGTTAGAGATAGGAAGGGTGAATAGTCACAACACAGCACAACCAGAGAGGGGGTTTCCCTCCTAGACTCTGGCTTTATGTTCTCTATGCTTTGCTTTCCCAACCAGTCAACCCCTCTCCAATCTATACTAAACTAGCTGGTTGGCCTTTTCCTAATTGTAACAACCAGTCTTTTGACTTTCTATCTTTCTTCACCTATGGGGTTGAGATGGGCGAGCCTAGTCTACACCCTCTGGTGGGTCCGTGTTTCCTTGTTCCTTACAAGGTTGACTCCTTGTCCTGCTGGGGGGCACTAGCAGGTGATGAACCTGGTAGGCCCTCCTCTTCTTTTCCTTCAACCTCTTCACCTGCAGCCAAGAGCTAACACATGTGCCTGTGCCATAGCCAAGAGCTTGCAACTTGTAGTAGTATTGTTTCCCTTCATTTTCTGATCCCAGTCACAATTAGTAGGGCAGCCTCTCTTGTTGCCACGGGTCTTGGTTCAAATCCAGGTTAAGACATGGTTCTTTAGTCGCCCAAGCACCAGAGTCTAGGAGGGAAGCCCCCTCACTGGTTGTGCTGTGTTGTGACTTTCCACCCTTCCTATCTCTAACCTATTCTCTTAGAATGAATGAAGAGGTACCCTTGCCCAGCAACGGCAGGAGGGGTAGCTTTTCTCATGTTGCCAAGGGTCCTGGTTCCAATCCAGGGTAAGTCATGGGATTTTTGTCTCCCGAGCACCAGAGTTGTGAGGGAAGCCCCCTTACTGGTTGTTCTAATGGTGTGCCCCAGTATGAATGGTGTGTGAAGTAACCTTGCTGATGATGACAACATGCATGCAGAATTTACTTCTTGTGTGGCCCTACTACAGGTTTGGTTACGGTATATGTTTTGTAAGTATTGTTTGTATGTAGCTAGCTGATTTTTAGTGGCCACCATCCGCCTGATAAGTCCCAGAAGGACGAAACGCGTTGTGGTAACAAACAACTTTAAATTAGCTGTAGTTGTCATCAGCAGATGAAATGTTTTGTCGCCCCCAGCCCTTCAGGCTGGGCTTTATGTTCTCTCTGCTTTCCCAACCTGTCAACCCTTCTCCAATCTATACAAAACTAGCCGGTTGGCCTTTTCCTAATTGTAATTGTTACTATTGTGAACGTGATTGAACATTGAGAAAATTCAAATTTAGATGATTAAAAAGTTATTACAAAGTTCTACAATGTTATCAATGTGTATAAAGGATGGGCCTAGGTCAAAATCTTAGTGCATCATTCATCAGGCCATGCCTACCTGTACGCTAGGTCTCTTGTAACTAGGGTCTAAGGCAGAAATGATGATTACATGTTTAAAAAATTAATTTTTCTGTAGAAGATACACAATTGTATGCATTCTTGTCACATGTGAAGCAGTCACAGGTGTTTTTGGTCTACATATTCAATCTGCAAGGAAGGGCTAGGATATTTTGTAGGTTATGATGGTAAAAATGGAAATATCACAATTTTAGCCTTGCATCAGAAATTAATGTTTTTTGTTCTCTCTGCGGATATTTCACGTCCTCTTACAGGATTTGAAAAAAAGAAAAAGATATATTGCGATATATTTTCGGCAAAATGGCGATTATCGATATGAATTTATTTATCATAACGCAACCCTAATAAATACACGATGCGGAGAAATGACCCTTTTCAACACTCCACAACTTACTCAGCTTCCATTATCGTTAACTGTTAAGCCCAGAGTGGTGAATTTGTGACGACAACAGTAAGTAGCCTATACAAATACAAATAAGAGTAATTTAATGGTGTAAAATTAAATCTCGGGTAATTCACCAGTAGGCCTACAAAATTTAGTCGGGGCGGTAAATTTGTTACTTTGTATGCTGCTGTTGCTGAAGGGTTGTCTTTGTTTTCTAGGCTTTGAAGAACTGTTTCCAGATATGCATTAGTGCCGTGATAGAGAAATAAAGGCTAGTCTTTAACTACCAATGTTCAGCCATGCTTCCTAGTTACCTTGCTAATGAAGGTTATAAATTCCACGGCCTTGTTGGTGTGTACATTCCTAAGAATCATTAGAAAGAATAAAATGGTGGAAAATTAAAAATGTTATCCTCGGTAAATTGAGTCTGTAATTTACCAACTCACATCACTGGAATTTTTACATAAGGGAGAAATGTGCCGATCATCAATATTTAGTATTTACCTTATTCAGCTTCTCTTTCTTTTCATCGGGCTGTAGGCCAGCTGCTGTAATTGCTTTGAAAATTTCTTCTATTAATGCCGAACGATCAGCCAGCGTTGTACGATGCGTCAGGAGCCAAATTGGTATATCAAACTGAAATACAAAGTTCAATTTATAGCCAACTTTACAGTGGCCAACTTAAGCCCAGTTTTCCCAATTGTTAAACAAGAGTTTAAATTATTTTAAAATAAAAGTTGGTAAAAAAGGAATAAAATGAAAAACCAGTTTCCTTTAAACTAAGCTAACGGAGCCAATACTACGTGGTTGAAGTACAAAGTGAGTAGTAGAATCTAATATTTAGACCAACCTGCGCAACGATCATGAAGAAAACTTCGTGGTCAAGTACTGCATAGGCCTTGCTTGCCATTATCCCATACATTGCTATGAATTTATATGTGGAGGCCTCGACAGGATGAAAGTAGGAGCTCAGAACTTGGGCCAATCGCATATTTTCCACGAGGGCGTGAAGAAACTGCTCCGCGTAATACCCGTCCTTCAGAAACACCTGCAAAGAACAATGAGTGTGACAAGTGAGTAGAACGGTATCAATAAAAAGAAGGTTCAAGTTTAAAAAGTAGGACTTGCATCACTAATACGTATGACAACATTTTAAACTAAATTAATTAGTTCCGACAATAAATTTATGTTTTTTGGCCACTAATTCTGGCCCTTGCTAATTTTAAAATGGGTTTGGGGTCTGCGGGTACCCGAAATTTTGGGTAATTTTGGGTCTTGAAGCATACCCAAAATTCGGACTTTTATAAATGTAAATCAGGTTTTTTCGTTTAGGCCTAGGCCTAAACTTTCAGGAATGCTACAGAGCGAGAGATCAAACATGATATTTTGTTATTCTGGAAGTTAATAACTGGTGTTTTTCTAACAAGAACATTTAGCTTAAAGCCTAAAACACTTATGAAAATTCTAGAGAATTATCTGGTAGACAAGCCAATACGTTTTCCACAAAGCAGCTGCACTTTGCAATGACTCAGTAGAGACCATGACTGCCGCATGACGCATACTAAAAACTTAAAAAAGCTCATCCATCAATGTGATTAAAAAAGCGTTCACGAAGCGGCATAGTTTACAATCGTCTCTCCCTGAAACTGGTAGTTGGTGGCTAGCAAGGTGGACTTACGCTTGCCAACGATTTCATGCAGTTGTGCAAGATCTCCCTGGTCGGGGGAAAGAACGCCAGCTCCTGCGAGTAGTTACTGAGCAGGTGGAACAACAGAGTGACTCCTAGTTCCTCTGTAGCCAGTTCTCGCTGGGAGCTGAGTGTGCTACCATTATTCTTCTCCTCGATAACAGACCTGAAAACCAGAAGCAAAACACAACAGGTAACGAGCATTCTGGGTAAGACTAGATGGGACCGAATACGGAATTTCGACATCGACATCGATTATTTAACATCAATGCCTAACCTTAATTATTATTATTGTGACTGAAAAACTCAAATGTGATTGAAAATGCACAAGGTCTAGCTGAGTTTTTCTACAGTGATATTATTATTATCTTATGGAATTTGATAAATTTAAAATATTGCTGTAATTAGCGATGATAAGTTTACAAACTATTAGGGGTGTGCGGGATCCCGACATTTCGGGATCGGGATCGGGAAATCACCTTCCCGATCCCGTTCCCGAAATAGTTATTTCCCGAAACTCGCCGGGATCGCGTCAAAAGTCGGGAAATTGAAATTCCCGCCTCTTCAGACTATATGAAAGCAGTTGGCAAGGTGCCCACTAGATCGCAGCACTCGCGCGTGCTTGCTTGATGCATTAGCATCCAGAGTGCAGTGCTTCAAAATCGAAATAATATTCGATTTTCGACCTGAAACAGCTGGGAAATAGGCCTCCACCAAATTAATCACAATGACTTGACTTGCAAATTGACTTTAGGCAAGGGCCTAGGTCCCTACTTGTATTTATATTTGTCAAAGCCTAGGGCCTAGGCCTACCCAAAATTAATTATTTGGTTAGAAAGAAAGGCCTGTGGTTTAGATAAGCCCATGGATGCTAGCCTAGGCAGGCCCTAGGCCAAATGCTTTTGGTAAGTTGAAAATTGTTAGTTTGTAGCCTAGGCCTAGGCACAACTTACAACTAGCTAATTTGTAATTTGGTCTCTCTTCCCAGTTGGTCCTAGGCCTAGGCCTAACCTTCATGGCTAATCTAAAGCACAGGCCATTCTTTCTAACCTAATTATTACTAGGACCCTAGGCCTATTTGTTTTGGGTAGGGCCTAGGCCTAGACCCTTCAAGTAGCTAGGCCTAGGCCCAAGCCTAAAGTCAAATTGTGAGTCAATGTGATTAATTTGGTGATCCTTTGCAATTTTTGTACTTGATAAAGTGATATAAAGATGCTGCATTTAATTTATTTATTTGTCGGAAAATTTCCCGATCCCGTCCCGATTCCCGGATTTTGTAATGTAAAATTCCCGATCCCGTCCCGAGTCTGAAAAATCCTTTCCCGCACACCCCTACAAACTATGTTCTTTTTCTGCAATGCCAATGATGCAGTATGCTGGCTACTACATAAATTAAATGAAGGCTTACAAAGAGGGTTTTGCTAGTGTCATTTAAGTGTAGCCTGAGGTAGATGGGTAAAGTAATTCATTTCAAATAAGTAAAAATGGCAATTGTAAAAATAGGGGCTGGTAGTGCACAGAGGTTTCACTAAAAACTAACTCTACACAAGTTTGGTTGTTTCAGTTTACAATACTTACCCAACGCCATCTTCTAACGCAATCAAGGCTGCGCAAGTCTCGTAGCGCGGTATCCTCACAGCTATATCTATGGAGGTTAGCCAGTCCCTTCGGGATTCTTCAAAACATTTCTTGAAAAGATCGTTCACTTGTGACTCAGTTACCTACACCACAGAAACAATAAAAGATACCTACATTAAACATAAGGAATTGAACAATGGTTCTCAACCAGTGGTGTGCATATCCCAGAGAAAATATATTTATTTAGTTGTTATTTATTTATGTACAGTCAAAACTTCTCTAGGACGTTTCTGAAGGGCCAAGGATAAAAGTATGTCATAAACGTGAATTATTTTAAAATAAAAAATGAACATTCTAAGGCCACTTACCAACACTCTCATTTCGGCTTGTCCGGCGCAGGTGCTCTCCCTAGAACGTTGGTTGGTTCCCCTGTGGGGAGGAGAGCTATGACACATGGCTGTGAGAACCTTCTCACACTGCACATTGCTGTACATCAGTGGCAGAGACTCTTGGATAGTGCAGTTCAAGGCAGCATGCTCAGCCAAGTCATTGCTGAACACTCTGAAACAAAGAGTACGGGTATGAAGTAATCTTGCATTAACATTACAATCAAGTAAAAGTGAAAATTAATGTTATTTATAGGTAGGCCTATGTATCAACATTCAACACCATAGTGAATCATGGCCAAGTTTATTCTGTGTTTAAGAGTCTTCACAAGACATTCATGCTTTTGTACACAAGTAAGTACACATAAATTTGTACAGCGCTCTGGAGAAAACTTGAAATTACATAGTATATGCAAATTCTAAAATGCACAAAACACCAACATTTTTATACAGAACATTAACAACATACAAAAACCGGAAATGCTTAATGTAATAAACACCACTATGCATAGTGTTTAAGCATAAAGTCGGTGCATGTGGAGCACGTAACAAGAGCTTCCAGTGCGTCGACTTTATGCCGAAACATGGTGTATAGTAGGCCTAGTGTTTATTACATGAAGCAATTATGTTTTTTGTATGTTGTTCTGTATTAAAATGTCAGTGTTTTGTGCATTTTACAATTTGCATATGTAATTTCAAGTTTTCTCCAGAGCGTACAAATTAATGCGAGTACTTACGAGCGTGAGGATACATGAATGTCTCGTGAAGACTCTTAAGGGGTGTTCCGCGTAGATACGTGCACTGTAAAGGCTCAGTTGTCGTCAGCACCCGTGAGGGAAAATAAAATAAGCTTATGACTTTCAGCTGCGGGATCGATATTACATTCCCACTTTCTCTGGTGATCATTCACAGTTCGAGCGTTTACGCTATCACGTGCATTTAACTGGACTTGGACACGATTGTTTTGGCCAGGGCTGTTGTGGTATTGGTTAGAGATGGGCTGATACCGATTCAAAACCACACAAACTCATACCGTAATTGATTCCAATACCGATACCTGGGAAAAAAGGTTAGAAACAGGCCCACCTACCTTAGAAAGCACTAATGTAATGAAAACATTTCCAGCGACATCTCTATCAAACCATTGTCTTCAGTTACAGTGAGTGGGTCCCATATAAAACACAAGTCATTAGGCCTAGTAAAGAGTAAAGACCTAGTGTAGTTCGAACTGGCAATGTGTCTTGCTGCCATGTTCCTTCTACAGTAACCTACCGATATGGTAGGATGGGCGTTATCGCCGCGGTCCATCTCTAGTACTACCGACAGTGTTGGCTCGAGCGTTTCGACTCTGATTCGGGAAGTCCCGGGTTTCAGTCCCGGCGATCCTGACTGAAGGTTTTCCCCGAGGTTTTCCTCAGTCGTTAATGCGAATGCAAGGGATCGAGTCCTCTTAAACAGCCCTCGGACATCCCTTCACAATAATTGTCTTATCCGCAATATACCTAGTTAGTCACCTGAAGAGGGTCACACCGGTTATACCTGATGTGTATACCCTAGGGTTCGAAATTTTCTGGAAAAATTGAAGTCGAGGAAAAAAACGGATATTTTCCCGTTTTTTTCCGGAAAAATTGGAAAAATTGGGAAAAATTGAATTTTCTTTACTTTTCATAAAGTTTATACTTCCTCGTAGTTCATTTTAGATTAATGGCATCTTTATGGTAAATTATAAATTAAGATTATTATTGTTAGTTTATTTTCATGTGTTTACGTACGCGTGTTTACTATTGATGTTTATAAATGACAGCAAAATGGCAGCAATACTACATCTAGCATTTTCCAAAATCCCTTGCAATTATTACTATTTATAGCCAGGGGTCGAAATTAACTTTTTTTGCAACTAGCACTTCGGGCTAATGGCAACAATAGTCCTCTAGCCCAAGAGCATTTTTACAGTCGGCAATCAAATAGGTTATATTGATGTAAAACAATAATAGGGTATATGTGAATGTTTTAAGTCACAATATTTGCCGGGTTTGACTTATGTGTAGGGGGGACTAGGGAGCGACCGGAAACGAATTTTAACCGTAATATTAATAATCCTAAATTAAGCGATTTTTTATTTTGTTTGCATATTTACAACGATTTTCCATACTAGGTAGTGCACTACTACTGGAAACTCGTTAAGTTATTGTTGCGAAATATTGAGATTTTTTGAACGGCAATTGGGAACTCTGGAAAAAGTACTCGCCTGTCGGACTAGAGTAATTAGATTTTTACTAGTGCGAGCAAAGTTTCACTAGCCTCGGGCGAGCATTAATTTGACTCCTGTTTATAGATATACTATGTTAAGCTTTAGTCCCTCCCACGGCATGCCCTATTACTTTACAATATGGTCACAAAACTGTCTTTGAAATGAGAATTCCAATCATAATTTTAGTCTAACCTAACAAGAACAACTAAGGCATTTACCTTTCATTTTACTATTAAAATAATGAATTAAAAACTGTGAGATATGTAATTGGGCTACCTTATTGATAAAAATAATCATTACTACATTCATATCAATTTTATTTATCCTATGCACCTTAAAACCAATTTTTTCATTTTTTCCAATTTTTCCTATTTTTCCGACGTGCCCGGAAAAAAACGGAAAAAAACACGGTTTTTTTCCAAAATTTCCGGAAAAATTGGTACCTTTTAAATCCCTAGTATACCCTACAGTGGGCATCCTACAAAAATGTATTTATTTATTCATCTCTAGTACTGGTAGCAACAAGCAGGTTGCAACTACTTACTGGCCACTAGTTGCGAGGATTTTCAACTGGTCGTTAACATTCGGAATGACTATCTGGTGGACTTCATTCCAGGGGCCCCCTGGAGTAATATACCGGAACACAGGCATCGGCATTGGCTCAGCGGGCGCAACGTATGATGACAACCTGAAACACGCCACAACACTTAAGTTCAGTTCACAAATGCAATTGAGTAAGTTAATATGTTTATATGATGTTATCCTTACACCCACAAGGAAGAGAGAAAGATAACCAATAACATTATTAAAAAGTTTCCAAATATACACACAAGCCTACCAGAATTGATTAATTGATAAATAAATACATTTGTATTTAGAGTCTACCCACACCCACACAATCACTAGACCTAACTAGGGCTTGGCTTCTATAAAAAGAGCTTATTGGCCCGGAACAATATTAAAACGTAACTTAAAAACTTATGACCGAGGCCACTACTTACTTTAAACGAATTTTCGGGTGAAACTTCCTCACCCGATCAGGTTGATGCCGACTCATCGACTGGTCGGCATCAACCTAATGATGGGTGAGGAAGTTTCACCCGAAAATTCGTTTTAAGTAAGTAGTGGCCTCGGTCATAAGTTTTTAAGTTACGTTTTAATAGGGCTTGGCTATTTAGGACCTTTGAAAGTGAAAAGGCCTACACATAAAAAGCCAAAAAAAGGCCTCATAGGAAGTGTAAAAATAGGCTTAGAACTATTTTTGAGGCATGTCAGGAACATTCGAGCCTACATGTAACTGATTTTCAATGGGAAACTTTAATTTAAAGTAGATCAAGCTAACCCTGTCGGTGCCGGCCCATCCATGAGTGGACAATGGCCACTAGACACCAGTATTTTAAATAGGAAACACTAGGGGTGTGCGAGTAGCACATTTTGAATTCGAGTCGAGTCGAGTCGAGTATTCCTTTAAATACTCGAGTATCGAGTCGAGTCGA
The DNA here is from genome assembly GCA_024449915.1 of Sweltsa coloradensis. Classification (NCBI taxonomy): domain Eukaryota; kingdom Metazoa; phylum Arthropoda; class Insecta; order Plecoptera; family Chloroperlidae; genus Sweltsa; species Sweltsa coloradensis. The sequence goes on from JAMZAV010000325.1 coordinate 112,897, forward strand.
GTATTCATTTCAAAATTTAATTTTTTTATTTAGTCGGTCCACTTGGAACACAACGATTTTTCTGTTGTAAACATATAAAAAATACATCATTGTACTTGTATCAGGCTATTGAGGCCTTCCTGCCCTTTGTGCTGGTCAATTTCAATAAAATTATAATTATACAGAATGTTATCAAGAGTTCCTGGCCCCATAACAATACTGCTGCGATGTTTTAATCCGAAAAAAAATCCTCCAAATTCGCACTCGCATTATAATATTCGCGGTCTAGGCATCTCCAATGCTATTTCAGCACATTTGAATATTCCGCGCCCTTGAATGGTTCCAGCAGAGTCGATAAAGAAGGTTAGGTAACTTCTTTATCGACTGGGGTAACCTTCTTTATCGACTCTAGTTCTAGCGATGGCCGACGGAGCGCGCCACGCGTCGTTCGCGTCATCAAACACTGGCATCAAAGCAAAGATGGAAGATTGAAGGAAGAGACATAAAACATGTCAAACTATGCCAACTACGATTTTAAATACGTAAAAAGTAGGGCTGGGCAAAGAAATCGATATTTCGATACGATATCGATATGAGCCGATTTTTTCGATATCGATATTTGGTTGAATATCGAAAAAATATCGAAAAAAAGTAATTAATTTAAAAATAAAATAAAAGTCTAAAAAAAATTTAAATTTTTTTTCAAAAATCAAGTTATGATTTCTAATGTTCCACGTTTCAATTGCCTGTGAAAAAATATTATAACTTTTAAAACTTTTGTTCTCATCACCTTTCATCTCCTCCCCTTACCACTCGTCGCTACACTTGTCCGTCCCCCCTTCACCCGCTGCGCGCGCATAACCAGCCGGCCGTGTCCGTCTTACCACAAAACATTTTGAACAATGTTAGGGCCTAGGCCTATGGTTTTTAACAGGGTAGGGCCAAGCACAAGCTCACATATGCCAACCACAGTCCACAGTTCACCAGTCTGATTCCTGGTCTTCATTGTTTTGAAGTTTACGTCGTAGCTCCTTCGCAATTCCTTGCTGATTTCAGTGATTTGTAAGGCAGAGGAACCTTTCTTTTCCACGCAATCAGCAGTCTTCATTTGTTCATCTTGAGCCATTTCATCTTCTCCTTCTTCATCATCACTCATTATTACGTTACGTAGACTCTTAGCAACGTAGATAGACAACCCCGACGATCAAAGTCCATGTAGGTCAAGCTAGGTCACGACGTGATCAAGACAAGTAACTGTGCGACGACTAGCAGGCAGCTGGTCTGGTCGAGGCCGTCGGCTAGGTTCGCCCGAGTTCGGCTGGCATCGAGTGGGTGGGCGGGGCGAAGCGCAGCAGCCGATGCGCGCGAGTTGTATTGCGGGTAGCCCTAGCCAGGCGCTATTTCAAATGCAAGCGCGCGGAAATAACGCGAGTGCTGTTTTTGAGATTGTATTTTCGGAAAAAAACATCGCGCTATATTCGGACCGATATGGTAATAACAAAAATACCCTTCATTAAAAGTTTCATCAGTTAATAACCACCCAAATGTAATTAATCAATAAATACAATGGTTTAGAAAATACTTTGTTTTTCATTTCACTGCAAACTGTTATGTGGGAGGGGATATTAAAATACGTGTATTGCTTTCGATATATCGATATCGATATCGAAATTTTTGACAATTATCGATATTTGAACTTTATGTCATAGCCCAGCCCTAGTAAAAAGTGCATTAATGGAATGTTCACTGGCATTCTTTCTTCTCGATAGTTGATCTGAAATATTAGTGATATAGACGCAACGAAACCAATAAAGGATATTTGTTTTCGACACCGGGTAGGCCTAGGTCCTATTCCCGATTCCCGCATCCAAGTCCCAGTAGTTGTTCATCGTAATAATTTTGAAAGCACGCAGTCTCTAGGGCCAAGACCTACTTTTTGCCGTCACAGTACAGACGTAGTAGGCCTAGGTTGTAATAAGCCTAGGCCTCTATACGTAGGCCTAGCCCTACTGCGATGATAGTTCTTTTCAGTTTTCATAGGATTTCATATTTTAAACCTCGACTCAAAAACTTTGAGCCTAAATCTAAACTCGACTCGATGTCGAGTTCAAAAAAAAACTCGAAAAAACTCGACATTTCGAGTACTCGCACACCCATAGGAAACACCAACCAAATAAGTTGGACACGATTCCACCTACAGGCGACACCAGAATCAACTCGCCTAATTCCGAACAACCTTCGAATTTATTATGTGGTCCATTGATAGGACGGCTTCAAAGGCACCTTTGAGGGTCAACACGTTACAAAGCTAGATATCAAAATTCAAAATACATAATGTCAAATAAACATTTCAGTATATTTTCCTCTTTAGTACTGTAGACATTCACAAACAAGATATTTTGTACAACACTGTACCTTCAAAAAATATAATTTAAAAATAAAAAAGGCATTAAGTGACAAAAAATCAACGTGAAAAGGCCTATAGGAAGGCCTACTATTGAATATTTGAAAGAGCACACTTTATTTCCAAAACTTGCAGCTGTTTAAAAAGTGTTTTGTGTTGCAAACCCAACTCACCGCTTTGATATTCTTTCTGGGCATAGATCCTGTCGGTTTGTCATTTGCACTCTCGGTTTTGCTGTTTCTTGGCGATGTAACGCTTTTAACAAGAGAACCTCATTCTTTATCTGGAGTTGATCCACGTCATATTCAATTAAGATATCTCGTCCAGGAGTCTGGAAAGAAGGAATAAACATGTATTAAATTGCATTTGATAGAAAGAAACCTCTCGCAATGACTAGTATTGACAGCACACAACGGTCAGGATGATCATATTGAATATTAGTAGGGTTGAGCGAACTGTTCGAAATACGAACCAAACCTTAAAACCGGTTCGGTTCAAAAAATATTTTGAAAGTCGAACTTTGAACCGAACCTTTGAAATTTACGAAGCCACGACTACAGCAGCGACCGATCAATATAATCCCACCGCGGTCGCCACTCAATAATCAAAAGTCGAATTAGCGTTGCTCGTAGGCCTAGCGCTGCAAGTAGGCCTACGATTGCGTCCCGTCATCGACGGTACGAATTTAACAATGTTCTGTGCTAAAAATTAAAAACGGATAAAAACTGTTGTTTCTAGACGGTTTTTTGAGAGAAATTTAATAAAATGTTCCGTGTTTTTACTTCTGTGTTGAATCATTTTCTCGTGAAAATGAATAGCTACGCTTAATAAAATGAACATTTTTTGTTTGTGTTTGACAATGATTACAATTGTATAGGTTAGTGTTGGTTGGGGAAAGATTGATAGAGGCTGGGAGCCAACAGCTTACCTTGAAAAAGTTCGGCGGCTGTGTAGAGTTGAAGATCACATAAATATATACACAAATTACAAATTACATTACGACGAAACGTTTCGGCTTGAACAGCCTTGTTCACCCGTCGGAGTTGAGAGAGTTACTAACTAAATAAATGGCTACTATTTACAAATATGTACAAGAGGCGCTGTTGGCGGTGGAGAGGGGAACTAGGAAAGGTCAGCCAGGTAAGGTAGTTCTCTGTTTCCCCTCTAGACTCCAAGGTTAGCGTAGGTTTAGGTTGGGAGGCTCACGGGAGCTGGTGACCATTTGGTGTGCCAGTTCCCATTTATTGAGCTCTCCTTCACTCCAGTTAGGTGGTAATGCTTTAATGATGCTGGCGTTGAAGCAGTCATTAAAGCTAAGGTTATGAGTGGCTGCGTGTAGTGCCACTGGTTTGTCATTGGCTCTCACTGTGTCGTGCCTGTGCCCATTCATTCTTTGCCTCAGGGTGTTGGTGGTTAGGCCTATATACTCCGCAGGGCAGTGCTGACATCTCAGTTGGTATATGAGGTTTTTGGTGGTGCAGGTGTTGTGGTGCTTTATCGGATATGTCATCTCCGTGGCTCTGGTCGTGAAGGTTTTAGCTGGGAGGTTTATCGGGCAGGTGTGGCAGCGATTGCTCTGGCAGGGGTAGGATCCTCTGGGTAGTGTGTCCTCTTTTTGTCTTCTCTGTAGGTCGTGTTTCACTAACATGTTGCTCAGGTTTGGTGGACGTCTGAAGAACACTCTTGGGATGTTGTTGGCCAGGTGTTGTGTGGTGGCAGAGGATGCAAGGAGGTGGCTACTGGCTACCTCTCTTGAGGATCCCGTTGAGGATGTGTAGGCCAGGGTGCCACTGTGTCACCAAGGGTATTGTGTCTCCTTGGGTAGTTGTAGGCTTGATAGGTTTGTCCGTGGTGGGGCGGAACACTTGTTGTTCGACTTGTTCTTGTGGATAGCCTCGAGCAACAAAAGCATTCACAATGCGTTGGCAATAGTGTGCGAGGTCTTCTTCGTTTGAACAGATGCGTTTGCCTCGGGTAGCCAACGAGTGGGGCAGGGACCGTTTGGTATATTTTGGGTGGCAACTCTTGAAGTGTAGGTACTGCATGCTGTTGGTGGGCTTAAAGTGTACGCTGGTGCGAAGCTGGCCCTCTTCGATGGAGATGTCAAGATCTAGGAAGTTGATCCGGATGCGTGACATCTCCCACGTGAACTTGACTGCATATGAGGAGTTGAGTTCCTCCAGGTACTGTAGTAGGCTTTCCTCCCCATGGGTCCACAGGGTGAATATGTCGTCGATGAACCTCAGCCAACATAACGGTTTTCGTTGTTGTCAGGACTGGAAGTTAAGTCTCCAGTTTACCCATGTAGAGGTTGGCGTAGGAAGGGGCCATGCGGGTTCCCATCGCTGTACCTTTGGTTTGGAGATAGTGCTTGTCCGTGAATCGGAAGTTGTTCATCGTGAGTACCATGCGGGCTAGTTCTACTAGGAACTGTGTGTCAGGTTTGGTGTTCTTGGGACGGGTGCTTAGAAAATGTTCCATGGCTGAGAGACCCTGGCCCATTGGGATGTTGGTGTAAAGTGAACTAACATCGATAGTGACCATGATAGTGTCGGCTGGCAACGGAGTGTCCAGGGCTCTTAGCTTTTCAAAGAAGTGGTAGGTGTCCCGTATATGAGAGTCTAGCTGGGCCACCAACGGTTGTAGATGGTGATCAACGTAAGCCGAGATTCTCTCAGTAGGCGAGTCAAAGCTGGCAACAATGGGCCTTCCTGGGTTGCCAGCTTTGTGTATTTTTGGCAACATGTAGAATGTTGGTGTGCGAGCTTCAGTGGGTGTGAGTGTAGATATGGTGGCTGAGTTTAGTCCTTGGGCTGGGCCTCTATGATTGAGGAAGTCCGTCACGGTGTTTAGATGTTTTGTGGTGGGGTCACCCTGAAGCAACTTGTGAAGAGCAAAGAAGAAGCAAATTGTATAGGTTAGCTAGGCCTAAGTGACAGCACCGATCCAAACACGAAAACACCAATCTTAAAACAGATACCGCGACGTAAGAAGAAACAGACTGTATCCGACGCATACGAGATCCGATAACTCCATCTAGGCCAAGGCCAAGATAGCCATCCGTATGCCTAAGCATATAATAACCACACTTTTCAACAAACATTTCTCTCAAAATCTCTCTCATTACTGTATTTACCTTGTAATCTCTATACAGCTTAGGTAAATCCTGACCTTGAACCTAAACCAGCACTAAAAATCAATGAAATTTGTGAATTGTACATAAAAATCTATGGACTTGGAAAATCTTAAACATTTTTCTTTTGGTTGCCTAGGCCCTAGACACTTTTAAAAAAAGGTTCGGTTCGAGGTTCGCAAACCTTTTTATTGCAGGTTTGCACAACCTTAAATATTACGCCTAATGCGTCAAGCTTTTAGAAGAAGTCATCTCCCCATGTCCACTCTGGCGACGAACGCTGGAAACCCGCTAGAGGATAGAATCTACACATGCTATCCTCGCGCGTTAGAAATTAACTAATTGAGATCAGTATTGTAATGTTCTATCGCGCACACAACAAGCAGCACTTAATTGAAATATAACCTTAAATATCATATTTTAAGTTTTAATAGAACATATTTCATTCCGTGAAAAAAATATATTGGAGCCACTGAAAACGTTATCAAATGCCGACTGAGTTAACCAACTACCTACCGTTATTTTCTTCAACTTACATATTTCCTACATTGAATATTATCTGTCCGCAATCCACCTACCCACTTTATATTAGTGTGTATCTTTGCTGATGTCACTTGTTGGAAGATAAGTGTCCCAACATATGCACTGTTTCGTTATTTGGTGTTAGAAATCCACAAGAAATTACGTCAACAAAACACATTTCCTCTCACTTAAGTAATTCTGTGAGATATTATTAAAGAGTAGTCTTCTATCTTCATATTAATATATCAAATTCATACCTAGTTAATAAGCCTAATTTATTTCGGTCCAAGACAATCGGTGGGTCTTTTATATCACAATAAAAGGACTAAGTCCAGTGGCCGGGGATCGAACCAATGTCTCCCAAAAGACCACCGAGATCGCGGTAGTGTATTTGCTGCTCCGAATTATTGGTGCATTTTGTTATTATTATGCTCATCAAATTAAATCACCACTCGGGAGACCTGGGTTCAAGACCTGTTTTTTGTTTTTATTTATAGTTTATCTAGGGGTGTGCGAATAGTGATTTTTGAGTTCGAATACGAATATCGAATAGTACACAGTAAAAAAGTCGAATATCGAAGTCGAATACCGAATAGTTGTCAAAACAGTGCGCACACATAAAAATAAACATTTAGTTGTTTTTAAGTTTTATTTATTATGGCTATTAATATTAATATTATTAATTAATAATAGGATCTTTGGTCCTGGGTCTAGGCTCTACCCTAGGCTAGCCTTGGCAAAATTCAATGGCTAGGCCTAGCCCCTAGCACTAGGCCTAGGCAGGCTAGCCTAGGGCTAGGGCCTAGGCCTCGGTCCTAGGTCTAGGTAGGCCTAGGCAGGGCCTAGGTCTAGGTACGCTACGGGCCTAGGCCTAGCATTGTGCAAAGCACAGGGAATTAAAAACAATGTTCGTTGTTCTGACCTGTGGGGGTTTTTAATTTTTTTTGCAATGCATACATTCGGCTTCGTTCCCTTTTGGGTTGAAAAAGTACCAAATCGCACTTTTTTGCCGTAGGCTAGGGCCTAGGCCTACGCCTAGACTTTGAAGCGGGTAGGGCTAGGCTTGGCCTATGTCCGTTTCGGGCTCAAGGCCCGCTTCTTCTTCGTAATCTGTAAGCACGAGAGCCCTATGCGGGTTTTTACATGAGCATTTACCCGAGAAAAGACCATGTTTAGAACTTTTTCGCAAGAAAGATGAGGTTTGCATCACGTTTTCTTACGTTCAACGACGTCGTGACAACCATAGGTGACAACGGTGATATCAGATGCTGTTGTTTGTCGAAGTTGGTACAGCTTGGTTTGGTTGGTACGACCGCTGAAACACATTGCGCGGAGTTGACGATAGGGTGCGTCGATCGGTAATGTAGTTTCCTGCATACTAGCGGGAATTTCAAATCGAATACTTCGGGAATTCCAATACTTCGGAAATTCGAATAGTTACTATTCGAGTTTCGAATCGAATACGAATAGTAAATTATTCTTGAATACTTCGAAAATTTCGAATATTCGCACACCACTAGTTTATACCCTATCTTGATTTTAATAATTAACAATTATTGTTACAACAATAAAATCCCCTCAAGAGTGGGCATAAGGATTTAATACTCAGGCTACCATGATTCCGAGAAAATAAAACATTTATCAATATACGATTATCGTTAATGGATGTAGAACAAAGGCCTAAGCCTACCGTAAATACGAGTGAAATTATTGAATTAAATAACAAGTTTTTGAACGTATTGAGAATAAAATCTAGGCTTAATATCGAAGGAATGGCTGTTGTAGAAATAAGTAATAGATCATAGATAGTAGGGATGACATCGAGTAGTAAATTTCGGAACCGGTTCCAGCACTCGAATTACCCGGGTACCCGGGTCCTGTTACGTCACGATGTGTGGAAACGCTGTTTCCTAGGCCTACTAGTTGGTTTGAAGGTCATACCGTCTGACTACGTTTCCGTCTCTGGAAACTTTTGCAATAATCGTACACAAATAAAGAATCGCGTTGATAATCAGGCAATGATCTTCATTCTTCATTACACCAAAGATTAGTTTACCAATTACACTGTACAGGCAGTGTAACTCGTCGTAGGTAGGCCTAGCTAGGTCTAGGCCTACGCGCAGAAAGCAGGGGAAAACAAACACGCATCGCACGTGGGAAAATCTCTCACTACTAGGCCTATCGCCCGTACTGAAGCTCTCGTCGCAAGATAAGCCTGGGAAAGAAAGGAGTTAAGCCCAGGAATAACAATCCTATGCGTCGTGATTACAAATTTCGTGAATCGGTTGAAAGATGATCGCATCACGAGTTCTTCTACACCAACCATCTTTGTCAGTCAGCTGCGAGTGTGAGTTGGTCGGATCGTACGCGCATCTCGCACCGCGCAGACGGCAGTCCCCAAGATATTCGCCGCATCTTTCTCTCTTGCACTCACTCGTGGCATGGGCACGACTAGCTGAGACGGACGGAAGCACGTAATAGCTTACAACGCGCTCTGTCGTTGACTCCAGTTACTCTTTAGGCAGCGGGCACGCTCCGCGGGAAAAACCGCAACCACGTAGCGCGTAATTTAAACTTGTGAATTAACCTAAAAACGGCCGCAAAATATACCCGGATCTTAAAATCGGCTCCGGGTAATTTCTAGAACCGGGTACCCGGGCTACCCGATGTCATCCGTAATAGATAGTATGGTCCACTTAGGACTTGAGCCCTAGGGTGCTCGTTGGCTAGAACTGGTTCCGACAGCAACACTTGGTACTTACGTCATCACCATTCAGGACGGCAGACAATCTTGGGATGTCATACATGGGCTCCAGGTTAGACAATATGATGTTATTCATTAGCCGACCATCTTCCAGCCACAAATGGTAAGTCTTGAAGAGCCTGTGGAAACCAAGTAAAAATCACACACAGGAATATTTCGGGCGGGCAAGCTATTATTTTGATTACCAACAATAAATAAACAATCTATAATTAATACGGAAAGCCCAAATTAATTTTCGATTGTATTGTATAGATAAGTGGAATGAGGAAACAGGAATTTAACATGAAAATAAGTATCGAAAAGAGTGAGATGTTAATAGTAACCAAGAAAATTAAACCGAACCAGAAAAAATTGTGAATTTGTGTGCTAGTAGTGATGGCGGGCCGTGTGACGTGCGGTATCTGGAGCGCTCCTAAAATTAAAGTTATTTGGGAGGTCTTTTGCGTGAGTGTTTTGCGTATTGTTTCTTGAGCAGTTAATGATTATATTGAAGTGTTATTGTTAGGAGTGATTTTTTAGTGACTTTTAGGGAAGCTGTAGGTGTTTGAAATTAGGCCTAGACTAGCTAGGCGGTGGTGTTTACATTCACGCGTTTTAGGTTAAGATAGGCCTAGGCCTAGGCCTAGACGTGTTTAGCACATAGGCCTACTGTGTGTTTGGGTATAATTATTCTATTAGGCCCTAGGGGTACTGTTAGGAGTGTTTTTAGTTAGTTCTTAGTTAGTGTAGGTGCTTGAAAGTGTAGTCCTAGGCGCACGTGGTTTTCGGTTTTTCATTTCTTGAGTTAGGCTAGGCAGTAGGCCTAGGCGTGTTTGTTTATTCTTTATTTTATTGCTAGTTCTAGTTAATTGTGAGATGAGTAAGCATAGTTTTTGTAAGGGGTGTGGGGTGATAGTAGTTGAGTCTGATGCCGCGGTAGGGTGTGAGGGAGAGTGTGAGATGTGGTTCCACATAGGGTGTGGTGGGGTGAGCAAGGGTGTGTACAAGATGCTGCAAGTTGAAAGTCATGGTCTTGTGTGGAAGGATGAATGGGATCAGATGGTGAAGGATGTACAGGATGTGAAGAAGGAACTAGAGTGCCTGAGGAGTAGGGAAGTAGGCCTAGGCCTAGGGACTGGATGCAAGGGGGATGTGCTTAGGGATTGTGGGAGTTTGAGTGTGCGTGAGCAGGTTATGGGGGAAAATAAGGGCGTGAGTGAAGTTGGGGGTGTAGGCCTAAGTTTAGGTTTAGTTTCAGGTTCTGGTGGGGTGTTAGACACGGGGGTAGAGGGTGCAGGGGCTGATGGAGTAGGAGAGTTGCTTGGTATAGTTGGTGGGGTGATGCAAGGGGGTGAGCTGGTAGAGAATGAGGTTTGGTTGAATGTTGGGAAGGGGGATGCGAATGGGGGAAGTAAGGAAGCTGATCGAGTGTTAGGGCATGTTAGCGAGGGAAACGTTAGGAAAGGGTTAAGTGTAGGGAATGGTGGGGAGATGGGCCAACACAGGGAGACACTACTAATGGGGGATTCAATGATTAGGGGGGCAGCTCGGGAGTGGCAGGCAAGTGGTGGGGAGGTTGAGGTGTATGGTGGGATTAGAGTGAGTGAAATGACTGAGATTGTTAGGCGTAGAAGGGGTAGTGAGAGAGTGAGTGTAGTGATGCTGAATGTGGGTACAAATGATCTTGGTGCGGGTGTGAATGCAAGGGATGTGGCAGGGAGGGTGAAGGAGTTAGTGACAGTGGTGCAGGGAAAGTATAGGCAGGCAAGGGTGGTTGTGGCTGGTATTCTGGATAGGGAGGATGGGAGAGGGATTAGGAGGGAGCTAATAGATGAGGTGATCGAGTGTGTGGCTGATGTGTGTGATGAGCAGGGTGCGTTATTTGTAAATAGCAGATCATGGGTAGGTAGAAGATTCTTGGCAAGGGACGGATTGCACTTAGTTAAGGAGGGGGGTAGGGAACTTGGTAGACTTTTTGTCAGGGTTGCTGAGAATCTTAAGTGACCAGGCGGGGGGCCATGCAGGAGGGGTAAGGGGGAAAGGAAGCAAGGGGTTAAGGTTATGACTGTTAATTGTAGAAGTATTAGTGGGAGGGGAAAGAGTTGAAAAGCTGTGGGGTCTGATTGAGGTATATGAGCCTGATGTGATTGTGTGTGTGGAAACATGGTTGAATGATGACATTTATGATGGGGAGGTTAGCCGTCAAGGGTATGATATATTCAGGAGGGATAGAAATAAGTATGGGGGGGTGTGATGATAGTTTGTAGGCATGAGCTTAGGGGAGACTGTTGTGGTCAGATGAGGTGGTTGAGATGCTGGGTGTTAGGGTTACCTTGGGGAGGGGAACTTCCATGGATGTGGTAGGCGTGTATAGACCTAGTGATAATGGGGAATGGGAGGTTTTAAATAAGGTAGAGGAGGTAGTAGTGCGTAGTAAGGATAGAGTGTTGGTTATAGCAGGGATCTAAACTTGCCCGGGGTGCATTGGGAAGGGGGAGAGAGGATGTAGGAGGTAGGAAGCAGGAGTGGGCTTGTATGGTAGTTAATGAGGGGTTTATACAGGCTGTAGGGGAGGGTACAAGGGACACCGGAAGGGGGGAAAATAATATTTTAGATGTAATATTAGTTAGGCCGGAAGAGGTTTTAGTCAGGTCCGAGGTTGTAGAGGGGATAAGTGACCACAGAGTCCCAATAGTTGAGTTAGCGTTAGTAGGGCATGGTGACGAGGGAGGTGGGGATCAAATTGGGGGTAAGTTGATGAGGCGGTATGATAGGGCAGATGTTCAAGGGTTGCAAGAAGAATTAGGAAGAATGTATGAGGAGTGGTCTCGGGAGGAAACGGGGGTAAATGAGATGTGGGAAAGTTTTCTAGATATATTTAGGGCTCTTTTGGAAAGGTTTGTACCGCATGTAGCAAAAAGGGAAAATGGGGATCCGGTTTATTACAATAGAAAATTAGATGGTTGAAGAGAAAATGTAGGAGCGTGTATGGGAAGTATCGGAGGACTGGGAGGGGTAAGAAAAAGCTTAAGGAATGGGAGGAGATACTTGATAGGGCTAAGGTTGACGCTAGGGACGATTATATGATGAGGTTAATGGATGGGGACCGGGGAATTAGGGACAGCGGGACAAGTTTATACAAGCACTTAAGGGGACAAAAAGGACGGGTGGCAATACCTACTCTTAAGGGGGAGGGGGAAAGGATATACGTTAGCGACCAGGATAAGGCGGAGGCTTTAAATTCCTATTATGGGGGGGTGTTTCAGGAGAATAGGGATACAGGAGAGCAGTGGCAAGGGGAAAGGGGGACACCCCACTCACAATTTCAGATAGGGATGTAAAGAGGGTGTTGGGTAAGATGGTTGTAGGAAAGGCTCCAGGGCAGGACGGCTTGGGGTGCAGATTTTTAAAAATTGGGGGTGATGCCGCGGTAAGGTTTCTAGGGGATGTATGTAGAAAGTCTTTAAGTGAGGGTAAGATCCCTGAAGGTTGGAGGGAGGGACTCGTGGTGCCAATTCATAAGGGGGGCGATAGATGTACAATAGGAAATTATAGGCCAGTTAGCTTGACTTCAGTAGGGAGCAAAATTATGGAGAGGGTAGTTGCAGACTATGTTAGGAACTCATTGGAAGGGGAGGCGTGGTTCACGGATGCTCAACATGGTTTCAGGGAAGGTTTTTCTTGTGACACTCAACTGGTAGGATTAGTTCAGGATATTGGGGACATTTTGACAGTGGGGGGGAAGTAGATGCTGTTTTTCTAGATTTTGAAAAGGCTTTTGATAAAGTCTCGCACAATTTGCTAATGGAGAAGGTAAACAATGTGGTGGGGGATAAAGGAGTGGTGAGGTGGGTTGGAGATTTCTTGAGAGGTAGGTCTCAGAGGGTTAGGGTTGGGGGTACCTTGTCACATAGTATAGAGGTTACATCGGGGGTACCGCAGGGCTCAGTGTTAGGACCTTTGTTGTTTATTATGTTTATAAATGACATAGGGCAGGGAATAACATCAAGAATAAGATTATTTGCAGATGATTGTGTTTTGTATAGAGCAATAAGGGGGATTGAGGATGTTAGGTTGTTGCAGGCAGATCTGGGGGTAATAGAGGAATGGGTCACAGACAATAAGATGGGTTTGAACATAGGTAAATGTAAGGTGGTTGGTTTCTCGCGAAGAATAATTAAGGTAGGTAGGACATACACTTTAATGGGGGCTGTTATGGAGAAAGTAGGAACGTATAAGTACTTAGGGGTGATGTTGGCAGAGGATTTGGGTTTGGGGGATCAGGTGCAAGAAGTTGTTAAGAAGGGAAATAGGGCTCTGGGTTTTGTTATGAGAAATCTAAGAGGGGCCAGCCGGGAGGTTAAAGATCGGGCATATAAGGTAGTGGTTAGACCTGTCCTGGAGTATGGGGCGGCGGCATGGGATCCGTATAAGTTGGGGGAGGTTTTGGAAGTAGAGAAAGTCCAACGTAGGGCGGCAAGAAGGGTTACAGGAAAGGTTAGGCGGTGGCGGTGGGAAGAGGATGATAAGGGGAATGTAGAGAGAGTATATGACAGTGTCACTGCAATGTTAGGAGAGTTGGGGTGGGAGTCATTAGAGGGAAGAAGAAGGGAGGTTAGGTTGTGCAATATGTACAGGGCGGCTAGGGAAGCTAGGGGGGGGGGGGACATCCCGCAATAGGCTACAAGAGGGGCTTTACAGGGGAAGGGGGGATCATTCATGGAAGTTCCAGCGTCAAGTAGTAAGAACGGATCTGGGTCGGTATGGTTTCATGGAAAGGACTGTTAGGGAATGGAATGACTTGCCGGGGGATATTGTAGGTAGTGGGTCTTTAAGGGAATTTAGATCATTTTTAGGGGGGGACAGTAATTAGGTCTGGGGGGAGTGAGTGGTTGCCACCGGGCGGAAGGGCCCATTTGCAACCGTTAAGCAATGTTATGTTATGTTATGTTAACACTACGTGGAGAAGAGCTGTCAATTGCAGAAGAATTCAAATACCTGGGAAGTATTCTGACAAAGGATGCCAAAATAACAGCAGAAATATCAAGAAGAATCATACTAGCACACAAATTCTACCAAAGCGTACGAAAACTACTATGGAAAGAGGAAATATCAAACAGATGTAAAATGATATTATACAAAATGTACTTTCTCCCAATTTTGTCATATGCATCAGTGACATGGACAATAGGAGGAAAGGAAGAGAGCAGACTGCAAGCAGCAGAGATGAAATTTCTAAGAAGTGCGGTGGGCATAACAAAACTAGACAAGGTACGAAGCATAACAACAAGATACAAATTAGGAGTGGAAAGTCTACGAGATAAAATAGGAAGAGAAAGACTCAGGTGGTATGGACATGTAAGAAGAATGAAGCAAGACAGAATCCCAAGACAAGAATTTGAACATACATGTGGGGGAGTACGAAGAGTTGGCCGGCCAAGAGATAGATGGCGGGACCAAATAACGCGAAGCATCAAAGAAAGAGGGAAAACATGGGATAGGGTTAATGAAAAAAGACTCTGGGAGGACAGAAAGAAGTGGAGAGAATTATTAGAAATGCCGGTTATGGAAGAAAACGAGGAAGAAGATGAGGGGTGCTGAGCCTGGCTAGCAAGCTCTAGAAGATAGCCCGAGAAACTGGTGACTCGTCACCCCCCAACCCGACGAATGTTGGAAAAGGGTGTTTGATATATATACCGTATATATATTGGGAAATAATTGAATTGATCAATATTTCAATATTCAAACGGCAACCTTAATAAACATATTTGAATGATTTCATGTTCTACTAGGGGTGTGCGAGAAGCACATTTTGAATTCGAGTCGAGTCGAGTATTCCTTTAAATACTCGAGTATCGAGTCGAGTCGAGTATTCATTTCAAAATTTATTTATTTTTATTTAGTAGGCCCACTTAGAACACAAGAATTTTTCTGTTGTAGACAATTAAAAAATACATTATTGTACTTGTATTAGGCTATTGACGCCGTCCTGCCCTTTGTGCTGGTCAATTTCAATAAAATTATAATTATACTGTATGTTATCTATACTTCCTGGCCCCCATTACAATACTGCTGCGATGTTTTAATTTTAAGAAAATCCTCCAAATTCGCACTCACATTATAATATTCGCGGTCTAGGCATCTCCAATGCTCTTTCAGCACATCTGAATATGCCGCACCCTTGAATGGAACGAGTTCCAGCAGTCGATAAAGAAGAACCTTCTTTATCAACTCTAGTTCTAACGATGGCCGACGGAGCGCGCCACGCGTTTACTCCCGACGAGCGAGTTTGACCTTCAAGCTTCTTCAAAGCAAAGATGGAAGATTGAAGGAAGAAACCATGAAGAAACATAAAACATGTCAAAACTACGCCAACTACGATTTTAAAAAAAGTAAAAAGTGCATTAATGGAATATTCACCGGCATTCTTTCTTCTCGATAGTTGATCTGAAATATAAGTGACATAGACGCAACGAAACCAATAAAGGATTTTTTGTTTTCAACGCTGTGTAGGCCTAGGCCTAGGCCTATTCCCAGTTCCCGCATCCAAGTCTCCTTTGTTGTTTATCGTAATAATTTTGAAAGCACGCAGTCTCTAGGGCCAAGGTCTACTTTTTGACATCACAGTACACACGTAGTAGGCCTGGCCTAGCCCTACTGTGATGATGGTTCTTCTCAGTTTTCATAGGATTTCATATGTTCAAAACTCGACTCGAAAACTTCGAGCCTAAAACCAAACTCGACTCCTCGATGTCGAGTATAAAAACAAACTCGAAAAAACTCGACATTTCGAGTACTCGCACACCCCTATCTTCTACCCATTATATGATGATCAGTGCATTATCCCATAAGCCATGGCGTGGGCTAGAGATACATTGAAGTACAAACCTGATCAACCGAGTTTGTCCTTAATCCGAGCTATGCTCAGTCTCACTCGGCTCGGAAAATCATGGGCCTGCTATATCAATATTATCGCTAAAATACGAGACAACTTTTTGTTTACTATATAGGTAGAGCTCCTTGAAATTTGCGAGGCGCGATAACGTGAATTTTAACTTTGAATGTTTTTTGCAACAAATGTGGGCAAAACATGCCATTTGGCACATAAAAACGTAATTTTTTAATCGCAATTTAAAACGAATTTGGCCGTTAACGCCAAATATACTCAATTCACCACCTTTTACGTGAAAAATATCGATCGTTTCGTTTAAATAGCGATATCTGAAAAAATCGTGAAGTTTACGTCAAAATTCAATTTTGCGTGTCATTTTTGAAAATCCCGCCGAGCCGAGTTCCGGTGCCGCCATTTTAGCTTGAAGGAAGTTCACCATCGAGCAGGCAGGTAGTGGCTTGCGCTAGCCGAGCGGAGCAGTCACCGAGCGCTCGGATCACGGCATTTTCGGAGTTTCTGAACTAGGCCTAGCGTGAAATTAGGCTTAAGTCTTCCGGTAGTTGTTTTCTGTCACCTTGTTCGCGTGCAATTGCAGTTTTACTTCGCCGCTTCGAGATGCTTAAACCGAGTGTTACGTTGAGTAGAAGAGTTGAAGAGTTTAATAAAGAAGGTTTCTACTGTATTTATGCGAGTATAGGCCTCTGGTATATTTGAAATTGTCAAGTTCAAAAAGTGGGGTGCGGCCATTATGTGAAGCCATTTATCAATAGTATTTACATCCAAATCTTTAAAATCTGAGTGGTCAAAATAAGGGTGCGGCCTTTACTCGAGGGCGGCCTATAAGCGAGTAAATACGACTTCAGGTGGACAGAAGAGACACGTTGGTGAAACACATTGCCAGCGACGTGCATAAACGTTCAAAACAAAAGGTTGCATCATCATCATCATCATTAAAGCGCCAAATGACTGTTAGCGAGACGTTTACGCACTCGAAAAAAGTGAAAGAAGATAAAAATGCTTTTATTCTCCACACCACGGAAGCGTTTCTGTCTGCTGGGATTTTGGTGGAGAAGTTAGATAACCCCAAAATTCGCGATCGGATGACTGCGTATGTAAAAGGCAGCGGCGATTTGCCGTTGTCAGATCGGATTCAGCAGCACTACATCCCAATTTTTGGCTAGAAAAAAGTGGACGAGCTGAAGATAGCTGTTAAAAATTTAAAAAAATACTTATCATGTGTGACGAGACCTCAGACAAGTCGGGAAATTGTATTTTTAATATCCTGTTCCGTCTGCTGGAGCCCTGTGATCATCAATGTGTGTATCTTGTAGCAAATGCTGTACTTGATAAAGCAAATGGAGCCACCTGTACGCAAAGTATTGTTGAAACTTTGTCCAGGTACGAGATAGAATATTTCAATGTACTCGGTGTTGTCACAGACTCGGCAAGGTACATGACATCCTGTGTCAACACACTCAGGGGCCTAGTGGGAGACGAGCTTGCACATGTTCAATGTTGGGCCCACAAGGTAAATCTGGTGGGTCAGATTTGGCAGAATAGCCTAGACGAGCTTAACACTACAGTTGCTAAAACTAAGTTTGCGTTTCTAAATATGCGAAAAGTCGAAAACGTAAACATCAGTACCTAGATTTTCTGCGAGAGAAATATGATGATGAAGAAGAATCTGATAAAATAAATCTCTTCCCCATGCCTGTCCAAACAAGATGAAACACATGGTTCGAATCAGCGATGTACATACATGAACATCTTGAAGATATCATTGCCTTTATGGATCAGCTGGGTGATGACAACAATGGTGTAAAGTACTTGAAGAACATGAGCCCTCACTTTTTGTTGGTTACAAAATTTCAAGCGCAGTTTGTCGCAGACAACTGTAACCGCATTACCAGCCTAATAACTTTCCTAGAAGGAAATTCTTACCCAACAGCAAATGTTTTGCATTCAAAGTTAATAGTTGTTCAAAACATGTTTGAACTGTTAACGAAGGAAGTGTTCTCTACTGAACTAACTGCGTTATTGTCAACGATGTCGGCAACCAAAAAATCTGAAGCTGTGCAGGAGCTGAATGCGCGAGTGTGATGGCGCGTAAGCTATGAGCTGACCATGCACGTGCTTGGTGAGAAACGAATCGAACGCTCAAAGCTATGAGCTGACCATGCACGTGCTTGGTGAGAATGGAATGTCACGTCATATCAGTTGTCTCTCGGTAGCTGCGCCGTATCGCTCGCACTGTACTTGTGTTTCATGATGTAAAGCAGGTATTTTTCACGTTGATAATGATATAGATCAATGCTCCATACACGAAGATCACATTTCCCTGTACCTCCTCATTGACTCTTTGAACGATATCTTCTACCTACAATTTCGAATTGTGCTGCTGCCAACGTCGATATCAACGGATGTGTTATTTGTAACAATATAAATCTTTAATAACTTGAATTTTTTCGTCTCAACTCTCAAGTAATTGACTTCTATTCAATTTAGGAGAACGAAACACAAAATTTCTTATCACGAGATAAGGAGTGTTATTTCTTCCCAGACGAGCTTATTTTGCGACAAGAGCACTAGCACGGGCGACTGAACTGCATCCTTGAAGTCCCTAGGGAAAGATCGGCGTCTCCAAGGTCGAGATCGGATCATTCAGTCACTCAACTCATAGCACTCGCACATCAATAAAACAACAGCTTAAAAGTGTTGTATAGACATCATCGATTAAAAACGATGATCTTGCAATAATTATTGCGTAAGAATAACATGGCACTGAGAGAGTGCGAAATATTGAGAATGTGTAGTGCAGTGTATTGGTAGAGTGAGCTGGCACGGGGCCAGCTGCCGGCCGGCCGAGTCTGTGTACGATCACTGGCGGCTTGGGGTGGGAGGGGAGGTTGTAGGCAGCGAGTCTGTGTACGATCACTGGCGGGCTTGGGGTGGGAAGTGTACCTGACACTACAGCTGAGACAAGATCGCGCTCGCTGTCAATGACGTATTGTCAGGCAAGAAATAGTGCTTTGTTAGTCGGTCGGTGTTTATAAAAGACGAAAACAATACATTGGTAACTTTAACATTGAGAAACACAACATTTTGAACGATACAGAGAGGAAAACGATAGATTGAGGAACGGTGGATGCGAGAATTTTGAACATTGTTCAAATGGGACTTTTGCAAAAACTTTTCAAATATAGCGATCATGGCAGGAGAATGTCCGATGCGGGAACGATCCGTAGGGGTTTTACTGTATTTGGCAAATATAAAGCATACAGTTTACAAGAACAATATCTAAACGAGTGAACGATTAGATTTTTGAAACATCCACAGCCCATAAATAAATACATTTTTGATATTTGAAATTTTTGGCCTGGCTTTTGATTTGGTTAATACGGTAACCTTACTTATGCCAAATAACTTGACTCACCAATGTCACTAGTTATCAAACAGTTGTAAGGTGACACACTAAGGTTTGCTCGTAAATGTTTCGTGACTTACTTGCAGGCTGCTAATGCCTCGTTGATCTGAACATGAAGTTCCATTTGATTGACCGTATCATCATTCAACTTGGACCTTAAAACGCATTCATATGTGCAATAGTAGTTTGCAGCTTCAAACAGCCTTTTCTTCATCTTCTTGATAGTCTGCTGACCCACAGCCCCATCAAAGAATTTGTAGCCTACGCTTCCAGCGGAATTGCTAAAACATAATAAGAGATGTGTGCAAGCAGCCGTCTAGTGGTAAAACTGGATTTATGTAAATGTAGGCAGCATAAAGAATCAAGGTCAAAAAGTATGGTTTGGCCATTATGGGCAGCCGTTTTACAAAAGTATTTAAAAACATTTTTTTTTACTTTTTAGTAGGGATGTGCGGTTAGTACTTTTTCAACTCGGTTCGGTTAGTGTATTAACCTTGGGTTTTCGGTTCCGGATCGGTTATTTATAGAGGTAATGAGAAATGGTGATATAAAAATCCAAATTTCGTTTTACAAAACCCAAATTTCGCGTTTTTCGCGATTTCATTTAAATGGTCAAAAACATAGGCTATATCTAAAAAAAAAAAATTAAATTAATTTTTTTAATGAAAATTAAAAAAAAGCCCTTTAAGCCTTTTAAGTAGGGATGACATAAATTCCAATTTGTTAGAATCGATCATTGTGACCCACAAATCTATTCAGAATCGATTCCCAAGCAAAAATAAATATTTGTATGCGCTATTATTTTGGTGAACTATTGCCGCGGTTTTCGTGATACGCGTTGTTATTTTGGCGGTCTATTTCCGTGGAGCCCGTGACGTCACGAAACGATGTACCGCCCGCTGCGCGCGTAATTTTCGGTCTGGACCGGCACCTCCACCAAAATTCATAAAATTCTGGACCGGCACCTCCACCATCCCACCACATTTTGAGCACTAAAATGTTTAGTTTTGCGAGTTAATTCGCGTTTTGACCAGTTTTATACAATTTCGTTCGTTATTTCGCGATATACACGAGATTTCGCGAAATTCGCGTTTTCAAAATGTGTTTTTTCCATCTCTAAATAATGTAATTCGTCGACAATATTACATTTTAGGCAATAAAATGGACATTTAAAAAAAATCGCAAATTTCGTTATCACCATTTTTCACTACCTCTAGTTATTTACTAGTATATTAACTAATTAATATGGTTGGAATTCGATTATAAATTTGTAATCGATGTCAAACCAATAATTTCGACATCATATCGAAAAAAATTAAACATCAAAATTATTATTTTCGACTTTAAAAAAAAAGCTTTTTAATGTTAATTTTTATTTATTTTTCCTTTTTTAATGTAAAAATAGGTAATGTTAAATTGCAAAAAGTAAAATATATTGTTTTTACATAGTACTGAAACCGATGAGCCTAGCTTTAGGCCCTACACACGCCTCTGCTATTATTTAACCCTCACAATAAAAACCAAAATAAACAATTAAAAAAAAAAAGACTCTTAAATCAAATTTGGGCGCCAATAAACTTACGTTAATAACAACTAGTAGCCTAGAAAACACTGTCGTAAGAAGTAGTGGTAGTAGTGGTAGCTAGCAGACGAGGTCACCTAGACGCTTACCATGTTGTGAAGGAGAGGGGAAGGCGCACAGCCTCCCTGCGTGGCAGCACGCCAGCGCTCAGCAACAACACTTCCAGCGGCTCAGTAGTACCAACTCATTCGCTAGCATGCTTTACTTTAGTTTGCATAGTTAACGAGATACATGAATTTAATGATATTACGGGAGGATTTGAGAAGGTTCCGCATGCAGTGATAGTCCGAGATTTATAAAAACAGAATTCAACCATGTATTATGAAATAAAATAAGCATATGGCAGTACATACTAGGGATGACATCGGGTACCCGACTCCTACCCGACTCCTGTTGGAGTCGACTCCATTTTCAAGGAGTCGGGTAAAAAAAAAAAAAAATTTTTTATATTTTTTTTTCTTGATGATAAATTAAATGAGATTGCACTTGTTGTCTCGTTAGTCGTTATCTTATCTCAAAACGTAAACATAACAAATCAGCGAGAGACTTGGCCGGGCCAAGAGACAAGTTAGCTAGTGATACGTAGCGGGTGGAGGGGGGGGGGGGGGGGGGGGGAAGGCCGGACAGCGTTGTGCAACCCCACTGAAAATCAGTTATATAACTGAGTGGGTAGACTCATACAATTTATTTATTATTTATTTAACTAGAGTAGTGGGCTAAAAATAACTTTTGCATAAAATTTTTTTAAAAAAAAAATAAATAAATAAATAAATAAATAATTTTTTTTTTTTTTAATTGCGGATCGGGGAGTCAACTCCTACCCGGTTCCCAAGGCTTCGGAGTCGACTCCAATATTTACTACCCGATGTCATCACTAGTACATACATGGCAAGTTATGCAATCCTACTGGATCCAGTTTTCCCCCAAGTTAACTAAAATTACTCAAATTATTGACATCGAAATACAAGGTTACAAGTTACATAGGTGAATAGACGATTTCCATTTTGTACTCAACACTTTGCTGATACTCGTGCAGACGTGTGGGCAAATCGTGTCCAACGATGGACAAAGATGGCGACGTTGCGCGGTTGGCTTCGCGTCCGGTGGCTTCGCGCATTGGCGCACTCCAGACGACGCGTAGTCTTGATTCCAGGACGTCTTCTTGAATTAGGACAGGAACACTGCGACGAAGGGGAGGGCTGACCTACTCTGGACGCTATATGCTTGCGTGCGAGTGGTTACGTAATCAGGGTCGCAGGCCTGGGAATGGCAGACTTGCCATGGGAAGCGTGAGAACAAAGGATAACTTGGAAAGCTGGATTAAATATTAGAAACTAGGAGGTACACTTATCGGCTCCCGGACAGGAATTGAACAATAGGTTAGATTCCATCGTAATGCACGATGTAGGGTGTACCAGTTCAGGCATTGGTCGTCAGCGTGGCTCGTGTGCGTCATCACCACCTGGTGGAGGTGCCCAACACTCTTACCTAGGATTTCTGGACTAATTAGTATTCAAATACGGCCTATAAACTCTCGGGGCACTCCCACGGCGGTCGCTACGATCGTAGCGTAGACATTTTCGAACTACCGTGGTTATTCGCGCACTTTTCGCAGTAATTCACTACAACAAAACTAGCCTGTCCCGACGTGGACCAGCTCGTACCGTGATTTCAGACCGACTGACGCTCTTGGCTTCGGCGTCCAGCCAGCAACCCCTGTTTGCACGGTTCTCTATGCGTCCTTCGCGTGGGTGGCAGTGATTGGCTCAATTTCGAACTGATTTCTTTCCCGGGGCCTGGTTCCCCCAATCTCAGCGAAATCTTCAAGGTCCAGCACAGGCCTCGTTGCCGGTGCAGCGCAACCCCCGCTTGACCAGGTTGCCAATTCGGACGTGCAAGTGGCTGCATCATGTGATGTTCACGTGATCGCCCATTGTGCCCGCATTCCTAAGGAGAAATCGTCCTCCCCGGAGACTGGCTTGTAGGCGAAACTGTGGCTTCGCTAGCCCAACTTACGCACAGCCTGCCCTCCGAACACTGCACAAAATATCTGAGGCAAATTTTACCACCTGCAGACTGTTGCCTCCTACAGGGCCGCAAAACACTGACCTCGGGTCCATGATGTAGGATGAACTTGATGATATTTGCATCATCAAGTTGTAACTTAATCACATATTTTAATTAATAGACATAACACAAAGAAAAATCAAAAAAATTAAACACAGGCTTAGGACCAATGATTAGCATAGTGAAGCTATTAGGCTAAGAACCCCCTGGCTTAGGCCACTGATAGGGCTGTCCGGCCACAGTACCAAAATCAATTTTCATTTTTTTTTTTTTAAAGATGCCAAATCGATGTCGAATCGAAAGCCAATTTTGCTTTGACATCGATGCCAAGTCCCAACCCTATTAATTAATATTGCTCCCTTCCACTATTGGTAGGCAAAAATTAAGGCTTAATAATTTGTTATGTAGGCCTAATAAAGAAAAATTATCTTGTCATGTGAATATTTATAATTTACCACTCACTGGTCACTTATATAGTACAGTAAGAACTCTCTACTCCAAGTTAGATGAGACCGGGCGCACCTCGGATTTGCGAAAAACTCGGATGGCGCGGTTCATTTGTTTATTGCTCTCGTAGCATAGCCTGATGTGGTAAAATGATATATGACACATGTAATGGATAAAGGAACATAAAATACACAACGATACACTTCATACAGGGTATACTAAATGATTTAATAGCTTGTAAATCAGCTCACAAACACACGTACATAATTAGGCCTACATGTCGTAATAAAAACGTATGTCTAGGCCTAAACTCGACGGCAGTAGGCCTAGGCCTAGGCCTACAATGCAAACATAGGCCTAGCCTAGCTCTCTTTCTCATGTGGGAAAACCTCTCACTACTATGCCCGCGCTGAAGCTCACGACGCAAGATAAGTCGGGGAAAGAAATAAGATAAGCCCAGGAATAACAATTCAATGCGTGGTGAGTACGAATTTCGTGAATCGGTTGAAACATGATTGCATCTAGTTCCACAACGACCATCTTTGAACAGCTGTGTGTGAGATGGCTGGATCGTTTTGCGCACGCGCAGGCGCGCGACGCACACTGACCTCTATATGCTCAGTGGGCGACACTGACGCTTACCGGCGATGCGCCCGACGCACACTGACCACTGAACTCTATATGCTCAGTAGACTGATGCACACTGCCGAAAGTCGAGATATATCGCCGATCTATCTTCTTTGCACTCACTCGTAAGGCATGCCGACAAATGTATGCGAGTACATTTAAAAAAGGGGCGGCGCGGCGTCTGTAATTATTTTTATGTTTTATTTACGTATTTAAAACTTTTTTTTTTTTTTTGGGCGGCTCGGTTAACACGGTACATGGGATAAGCGGAGATCGGATAAGAGAGTTCTTACTGTATGATGTTTTTATCCGAAAAAAATTCTTCCAAATTTACTCTCACTATATTCTTGACAACAATCACCAACAATGCTTACAAAAAGCAAGTCTTCGGGCCTCCAGATATTTTACATTCTATTAATTGGTATAACCATTACTACTACTTTATAAAAATTATCCTTATTTTACAAAAATAATTTTGCAATGGAACTTGAAAAAGTAAAGAGATCCCACGCATACTAAAAACTTACCAAAAAAGCTCATCCATCAACGCGACTAAAAAAAGCGTTCGCGAAGCAGCCTAGTTTATAACAGTTGACAACATACGAAGATTCGGAATTGAATACAATTAGCACGCAGACTAGGGCCTAGGCCTGCTTTTTGCCGTCACAGTACACACGTAGTAGACCTAGGCTGTTTTAGGCCTAGCATCTAGGCAAATGATATGCAAATGACCCAAAAAGTCGGTTAACCGCACATCCCTACTTTTTAGTGTTCAAAATAGGGGTGCGGCCATTATTTGAGGTGGCTTATAAATAGGGATGTCAAACAATATGAAACTTCATATCGATAATTGCGCCGAAATATGAATAATATCGCGATACCGAAAAATATCGCACCAATACGGTACACAATTGATTACTGATCGATTAATCGATTAATAACTGATTATCCACTAACCTCTAAGAGTAATCCCTAGTAATTTGTTGAAGAATTCTACTTACGGAGGAATTGAAGGCACCCTCCCAAGGTACAGCATAAAGAAAATGTGCCAGATGTATGGCACGAGAGGGTGTTCCACTGGAGTGTCGAGGGCTTGCTGACTCCAACGATAGATAGCCAGGTTGCTGGTTGGTATGGTGGTAGGGAATTTCAATCCGGCAACGGCAACCTATCATGACAAAGAAATACATTTCAATCAGAATATGTGCGTGTAATTGCCATTTCCATGTGTCTAAATGGACTAGGCCTAGTAGCCCACTTGTAATTGCAAGAATCAAACAAGTTTCAGAAATAATTGTTTGTTTTAAGCCATACAATTTGAAAGCAAGTAGGCTTCAACAATACATTTGTGTCTAAAATGTTCACAGAAATTGTCAAAAGTAGTTGTAGGCACAACTAATAAAATGAAATGTATCCCTTGTGAAATTGGAGATTTGTATCTTTTAAAACTAAGAGAATAGTATAGGCCCTATAACAGTTTTATTATTAATTATTATCTTTAAACTAAATACATACTATGTTGGTTTCTCAAACACAGGATAAAACCAAATATGCCTACTACCGTATTGTCCTGAATAGAAGCCTACCTTGTTTCATTGTTTCAAGTTTCAAAGTCCCTTACCAGATTATATATTGATAAGCTTTAAATATTTCAACAAGAAAAGTTAGGGGGTCGGGTTATATTCAGCACAATATGGTACTTCCATAGGCATTAAAATCAAATCGAAAAACAAGACAAATTCAGGCAATCAAAGTAATGTGGTTAATAGTTATACAAAAAAATAAAGATAACGATGAAGTGAGCATATTTACAATCTATAAACAAAAGCTCCCACGATATACCGTACGGTACATACATATATTACAAAATACACTATTCTTGTGCTAACACAATTTCACCCATCTAGCAGACAATTGAGCAAACCTATGCTTATAAAATTAATTTATTATTTTAGCTCAATGGGGATTGTGCTATACCTGAGGAATGCAGACAGGATAATTCACACTAGGCTCTACTAGTATTTTTTAATATATATATATATATATTAGGGATGTGCGGGTACCCGAAAAACGGGTAATTTTCGGGTAGGTAAAATTACCCGACCTCGGGTCGGGCCGTCAATTCCTACCCGAAAAAGTCGGGTCGGGTAGAAGTAATAAAGAAACACGCCAATCTACTCCTTTTAAACCTCCCGCTCACACGCCAAACGAACAGCTGACGTCGGAGCGGACCAATCGCTACGACGTGGGCGCGGCTTTGCTATGATGCTGTGTCCTTGGCTCTTCCGGCGCTGTTCCCGCTGGAGTAATAGGCCCTACTGACCGTCATTACTCGTCTTCTGGTTATTCAACGCTAATAACGGCATAAAGCAAGTTGAATATTACGTACGTGGGCGAATGGTGAAAAAGAAACAACGCTAATAAACATCGTCTAATGCCTAAGAGGCGAGGCGGCAGGCCTAGAACAAAGTTGCAAATTCATCTAGAAGTCCGATCTAGTGAGCATCGTTGCGCGCAGCAGAGCGTTGGGCGGAGTCAGACCGAAAGGCTGGTGCAAACGCGCGATTTCGTCAGATGCATGGCTGGTACAAACGCATGATTTCGTCGGCCGGAAGAGAAAAATACGCGATCGCTTCGGTTTTTCTTGGGGTTTTCGTATCGGAAATATTAGAAAACGATTGTTACGATATTATTTCCGAGAATAACGAACGATTGATGCAGGAAAACGATAATAGCGGGGTTTCACTGTACTAGGCTTAGGCCTACTCAAGCAAAAGTTCATAAGACGCCGATTTGGAAGTACTTTGTGTCAACACAGCCCAGAGTGGCTACCTGCAACCAATGCAAAACTGTTTTGTAGGATTTTTTTTAAAAATGAATTCTCAAATAAAATAAAATTTCACTACCCGAGCCCGACCCGAGGGTACTTCAATTACCCGAGCCCGAGGGTACTTTCAATTACCCGACCCGAGCCCGACCCGAGTTCAAAAACCACTACCCGCACATCCCTAATATATATATATATATTTCATTTCATTTCATTTTTTTTTTCATTTTATTATTCATCATACATCATACAGATTATGACTGATTATATATATATATACATCTTGACCCCATTTCCAACATTAAAGCGGGTTGGGGGGAGCAGTAGCACACTACTCCGTTTCTTGAGCTAACATCTTGGTTGTCGGCTAGCCAGGCCTGACACAACCACGTCCTCAGCTTCTTCCTCGCTCGCCTCCTCCACTACCAGAGGTCTGTTTAATAGCTCCATCCATCTCTCCAGGTTTTCCCAGTCTTTCTGCTTCCACTTCGTTCCATGTTATTCCTCTACTCTCCACCCACTTCTCTCTCGGTCTGCTCACTTTCTTCTTATGCCCTTCTTGTTCTTCAAACTCTCTTCTTGGTATCCTAGCCGGATCCATTCTTTTCATATACCCAAACCAACGTAGACGTTCTATCTTCAACCTTATTTGTACACATTCAACACCTAGTCTTTCCCTTATTAGCACACTACTTTTGACCCTGTAGTTTTTCTTCACCCCCAGTACACTCAAGAATTTCATTTCTGCTGCCACAATCCGTCCGGCTTTGCTTTGTGTCCCAAGGAACATATCACAGTGGCATATGTCAGTATTGGTAGAAAAGTAGTTTAAAGACTAAAAGTTGACATTTCCTTGGGATTTCTTCTTTCCAAAGAAGCTTCCCGACCGATTGGTGGAAAACCAATTTTAACAAATATCTCTATGTAGACAGGGCTGCGCGAACGGAGAATTGAAATTCGAGTCAAGTTCCGAGTTTAGTAAAATGATCGAGTTTTCGAGTTCGAACAGAGTTCTAATTGAGTTTATTTCCAAATTGAGAAAATGTATTCATTTCTCTATTTCAGACTTTCTACTAGGCCTAGGCCTATCAAACAAATTCTTCAGTTTTAAAGCCTAGGCATATCTGATCTGATCTCCTGGGTGAAATATTTTTGGTGATGGAGACCTAGGCATACAAC
Source organism: Sweltsa coloradensis (assembly GCA_024449915.1). Classification (NCBI taxonomy): domain Eukaryota; kingdom Metazoa; phylum Arthropoda; class Insecta; order Plecoptera; family Chloroperlidae; genus Sweltsa; species Sweltsa coloradensis. The sequence goes on from JAMZAV010000325.1 coordinate 140,723, forward strand.
TTACCTTGGATTTGGAGGGTGCCATAGGCTAGGTCTAGGCCTATTGTACAGACCTAGGTCTAGTGCTGGGTGCATTTTGGTATGGCGATGTAAGTTTGTAAGCCTAGCTAGGACCTAAGATCGGTAAAATATACTTATCTTGGCTAGGGTTCAAACCTAAGAGACCCCGGCAACTACCGTATTTGCTCGATTGCAAGCCGACCCCCAATTTTTAAACAAGCCCCAAAAAAAAAATCAATTGCAAGCCGAGGTATGGGTTTCTTTGTCAGAACAAGGCTACGCTATTGAAATTGGATACACAATTATGTCAAGTACCCCCCACCACCACCACCAACTGTAAAACGTTTGAAAAGGTGTGAGTAGGAAATAGGAGACTGGAGAATCAACACTGGCGGCATCCCTTTGAAAATATAACTTGAAATATAGTGGCGAACAATTAGGCCTAGGCTTTCGTTGGACATTAGACTCATCGACACCAAACTGCCGCGGCGGCAAGGTTGGATGTCTCTTCCCCAAATATAATAACACTGTTTTTTAAATCGTCCGTATAAAATGTACGTGATAGTGCCATACTAGCGTTATCAGGTACAATAAGAGAAAATAATGATATTGCGACTAGAGGCTTGCGTGTGATAAATGTCACAACAAAGACAAACAACGTTGAAAGTTGAAACCTGTTGAATGCGTGGCCCAATGCAGACACAAGGAAGAAAGGAGTGAGAAAGGAAACTGTGATCGGCATTGTGTCTTTGCGGTATGTTTAATCTTGACCATATATTTCTCAGTTCACTCGTATCTTGTTGGCTCTTCATTCGGAGATGCGCTGCGCATCATGCGCAAGGTATCTCTTCCAGAGAGAGAGAGACCATCCCTTCCTCGTTGGCCGACTAAGATATCGTGGCGCTATCTTGCGGCAGTTACTGAGACTACGTAGGCTCTCTACGTTGTGCGGTCGATAAAAGAAGACTACTTTTCGTACGTGATTAAGTTTGACACCGATTCCAAGCCGAGGGTGCTTTTTTGACAGTGGAAAGTGAATAAAAAGGTCAGCTCGCAATCGGGTATATACCGTACCTGTTGCCCCTGGCACTTTCACGCTGTGTTGTTTGATTGATTACCTGCATTGTGACAAGTGTTCTGTGTATTTCAAAATTGTATTCCATGCTAGGCCTATGCTTTAGAGAAGAAATTATGCCTAAGCCTAGTCAGCCGCATATTTTTACGAATCATCTGGCTCCTCTGCTCTCATCTCGTGAGTCGTGACCATTTTACTTTCGTAGCAAACAAAAGCTAGCAGTGTCAACAACATCTCGAACACAAAAGTCGTGATACCCGGTAGACATGAATGATTTCACAAAAACTGACAGCCAATCAATGCTCGCATGTGACGTCATGTCCTGCTCCAATTGGATCTCGCAAAGTTCAGCCGGACAATCATGACGAGTTTCACGTCAGAAGGAGTTCCACCAATCGTGTATCACGAACTTGCCGCGTGTGCTGCTACCTAACGGAGGAACCACATAACTTTTGACGGGTCGGTAAATGAAAATGCGGTTTTTACAGACACTCGAATATTTGAGTTCAAAATAAACAAAACTCAAATTTGTTCAAACTGCCCGTGAACTCGACTCGCACTCAAAAATTTGAGTACTCGCCCAGCCCTAGACATAATACATTACCTTAACTGCTTTATTGACATTCGTCGCTCCCGGCTGCTGTTTGTAGAGCTCGACTCGTAAGACATCCCAGAGCTGCTCGGCCTCTTGCCAATCCCTCTCGGCGAGCAACACGAACGTCGCAAACCAGGGAGTGGCCGGCAGGGAGACTCGCGACATCAACGACTTGAACGGTGGAAACAGCTGACTCTTCATCCAGGCGACAAACTCGGGCACTGTTGCTTCTACGGTACTCGTATTATGTAGCTGAAAACATTGCCACAACTGATATTGCAAAGAACATGATCCATTGTTTGCTCAATTTTGAACAATTTTCATTAATTTGATTAGAATTTTACTAATTTTAACCTCGAATTCAACTGCTCAATTTTCTAAAATAAATATTTTTGCATTAGCATGTTCAAAATTACAGAATCGTATTATACGACATCCTTGCATGGACAGTCAAAAACCCTCAGGCCCAATGCTGGAAATTGGCCCTTAAAAGAACCAGTAATTCTTGCTGACCATGGCATCTAGCACCATGGCCCTGCAATGTTGAGAAACCCTTGCGTCCTTATAAACAGATACAGTAACATCTTGCATGGGGACAGTGGCGGAACTAGGCGCCGCAGGGCCCGCAACGGCCCAGGCCGTTTAGGGGGCCCGTTAAAAAAAAAACTCAGTAAACAAAAACAGTATTTAACCCAGTTTGGAAAATATAGTATTTGTTTTCGTTACTAAAATGACCGTTTTGTAAATCTAGCTGTTGAACATGAAATCTAGAGGATATTTAGGAACTTTAGTTATACATAATGAACTAATATTTTTATTGCATTCAGCCCACAACTTTTTTCTAAAACGCACCAAACGCACTCTAAAAACCTGATTTTCAAAATTTTCCCCTGCGGCGCTATTGTTGGTGAGAAAGCACCCAACCCCCCGTGCTTGGTCCCAATATAATACCCCCCGAGATATGATGTATCCCGCCTGGGATGACAAGCATGAATTCAACACTGAGCCTATGCATGTATATGTATCTGTTAGGGGGGCCCTCATAGAAATTTTGCGGGAGGGCCCATGAAACGAAGTTCCGCCTCTGCATGGGGAACCATACTAATATACTGAGACCAATAGTGACATACTGAAAACTACTAGATACTACTACTAGAAACGCCAAAGTCCTTGATGGACAAGTGAGCGAGTATCCGGGTACATTTGCAATTTATTTTTTATTTTAGCGAATAATTTGCGAACCGTCAAGAGCGGCAATTAAACCGCGTTACCACTGCAGCTCTGAGTCACTAAGTCGAGACTTAGCTGCTACTGCTGCGTTCCCTATATCGCTATGCACGTGGACGCGGCCGACACCAAAACATATCACATCGCCAACACCACAGTATTAAAGCTACCAAGATTCCAAAATATGTTCAAACTTCTGCATCCATCTCTCATGCTCCTCAGATAAAATCCATTTTAGTAAAGCTCGGTAAAACACGATTTTTTGCAGTAATTTTTTTTGTATTTTAGCGGAGCACGATAACATTTTGAAATTATTGTCAGTTGCCAACATTCATGTTAGTAACATTGGAGAGAATTTTTTTTCCAAAGCAAACTTTTAGTTTTAAAAAATAAAGAAGTAATTTAAATTTTTTTAGGTTGGATTCCTGCAAATTTTGCTGTCCATTTTAACAGCACTATCTATGGGTCCTTGAGGTTGGTGTGAAATTTCGTCGAAATCGAAAGAGTAGTTTGGCCCCTGCGCATCAAACACACACACATACATACACATACACACACACACACACACACACACACACACACACACATACATACATACTACGGGATGACATCGGGTACTCGGGTACCAGACTCCTACCCGACTCCTATCGGAGTTGACTCCATTTTCAAGGAGTCGACCAAAATTTTTTTATTTTTTAATGATAAATTGAATGAGATTGCACTTGTTGTCTCGTTAGTCGTTATCTTATCTCAAAACGTAAACATAACAAATCAGCAAGAGTCTTGGCCAGGCCAAGAGACAAGCAAGCTAGTGATACGTAGCGGGTGGGGGGGGGGGGGGGGGGGGAGAATGGCTAGACAGCATTGTGCAACCCCACTGAAAATCAGTTATATAACTGAGTGGGTAGACTCATACAATTTATTTATTTATTCAACGAGAGTAGTGGGCTAAAAATAAGTTTTGCATAAAAAAATTCAATTTTTTAAATTTTTTTATTGTGGATTGGAGAGTCAACTCCTACCCGGTTCCCAAGGCTCCGGAGTCGACTCCAATATTTACTACCCGATGTCATCACTAATACATACATAGGCTACATACATACATACATACATACATATACATACATACAACACACACATACATACATAAACACAACAAAGTGCCGAAAACATGCCATAGAGACTTTGTTCGCTCCACTCACTCGTTCGATCAATAATTTTAATTTTAGTTGTCGGAATGTAGACCTAGTTTTTCAAATTCAAATAAAAACTAAAAAGCATTGATATTAACAGTGCTGCAGTGATGCAGTGTTGAAAAGCAGCATCTACCAGCCAGGTTGCATAGTACTGAGTCTGTACTTACAGTGGAGTTTCGCTCTGGCGGGTTTGATTGCCCCGGCATGTTCATCTGAGAACACAAGAACGTGGGCTAGGACACTTAATCCTTCAACAGGGGCTAACATATTAAGCAATTCCTAAATATTAAATTAATGGTGAAATTTCATAACATACATACTTACATAATATTTTAAACTAACAACCAAATTAACAGTACCCAGTCCCACCCTTCGGCCTAGATCTCAGATTCAACCATATTGTTAAGTATTTTTCTAATAGTTAGCCAAATAAATACTAGTTAGTAGCATCAGTAACCAAGGAAGTCTCTGCATTCCGAATGGCAGCTTTTGTTGCATAGTGTCGCAAGCACAAGGAAGTATCATTAATTGGGCAACGGCCGTATTGTGGCCTTCTGTCGCAATAGAGGAGTTGGGAAACTGTTGACAATTCTACATTTCGTAATAATAAATTCCTTAGATTGTACTTTGACTCGGGGAACCGAGGATTGCCAACGGTTGAGGAAGCGAGCCAGGAGCCTTGCTTTGCGAGGAAACTGAGAAGAAGAGTCAATTGCTCACGGATTCGTGGGAAAACGTCACGTGGTCGGCGATTAGGGGGGTGGGGGAAGTGACATGTGGGAGTCCTCGCGAGGAGTCAGGGAGTTTGTTTTGACAAGCCAAGAAAACAACAAGTAAAAGTGCCTCGTGGAGTGCCGAAAGCAGGGATAGAACCGAGGATTAGCCGTCGCTGAAGAGGTTAAGGTTCCGGGTCCGAGACCAACCAGGTGTCCTGGGAGTACCAGGCGTCATTACCGCACCAGGCCATGTATTCACAATAATAGTGTCTAGGGGTCAGGGGAACAAACCCACGTTCAGCCAGATAGAGTGCACGGAACGAGATTAGGACGCTTCATGTTAATACAGTGTGTCTCCTTAAGCTGAACGATAAAGGTACCTAATTGAGAATCACCTTAATCACATTTCCCAATCCTACGCTCTGAAACACATTTGGTTCTGGTCAGAAGATAGTTGTAGTTACCACTATTGATTTGGCTACGCCCCAATAAAGCCACTCAAGCATTAACAACTACAACCCTTATCTTTGACAATATTTTATTATTTATTTATTTTTACATACTTCTTATGGCCGGTTCCCTTGCCGGTGTACATCGGTTGTACGAGCTTGTGCGCTGAGCATATATACAAATGTTGAACTTTGGTTTCATAATAGGCGACTATGACTTTGATATGTTAGTACTTTAGACAGAAATTAAAAAAGTGACTACACCGGGGATCGAACCTGGGACCTTAGCTTACCGGGCTATGCTCTTACCAACTGAGCTATGTGGCCACCAATTTAAAACTGTCTAATTTTTGGTCTGTTTTGTACAATGTTAATAACATGTGTAGGGCAGGATAGACTGCCTTTTAAAGTACATACTGGTAAGCTAAGGTCCCGGGTTTGATCCCCGGTGTAGTCACTTTTTAATTTCTGTCTAAAGTACTAACATATCAACGTCATAGTCGCCTACTATAAAACCAAAGTTAAATATTATATATCCTCCCAACTTGGGTTAAAAGAAATAGTTTGTAATTCTCCAGTTAATTTCGTATATAGTTTAAAAGGCAGTCTAATCTGCCCTACACACGTTATTAACATTGTACAAAACAGACCAAAAATTAGACAGTTTTAAATTGGTGGCCGCATAGCTCAGTTGGTAAGAGCATAGCCCGGTAAGCTAAGGTCCCGGGTTCGATCCCCGGTGTAGTCACTTTTTTAATTTCTGTCTAAAGTACTAATATGTACATATATATTTCCATACAAATATCATGTATTTTTTCTAATAAAATAAAATAAAATACAATAGTACAATAATGCATCTTGTCTCAAAATTTTCTGAAATCCGGATAGATTTAAATTGTAACTTAATAAACTGCTGAAGAAACATTTAAAATATTATAAAGTTTTCAAAACTCTACGTGTCATGCATACATTGCTTCCGTAGCACTGGCTAAGAGCTCGCATGCAGTCTACCTAGATCCTCGCAGCTCTCTTTGTAGAGGGCTGGATAGTAGAGTGAACCAGCCAATAGATCCCCCCCCCCCCTCACCCAAGAGAATCAATATTTAATGGTCAATAACTTAATATTGTAAAATAATTAAGCTTAGTTTCAAGCAAATTAGAAAACTACCACAAAACACAACATAATATATTCATAAGAAGGCTTAAAGATGATGCGCTTTACTCAACAAAAGGAATCTATGAACCAAACATTTTTTTCCGGGCCCCCGAGACCCCTTTGTAGTATTTGGAAGTAGACATAATATTAAAGATATGTGAAAGAAAGTTTTTCAGCATATTAAAGGGGCTATTACCCCAAAAAACTATTTTTAACACATAATTAGAGGAGTGAGCGAAGCGAATGAGGAAATTATAACGCTACTCGATCTGGCCTTGGTCGTGATTAATTATGTCTGTCTGTCCGGTCCCATAGGGCCGATTGGCCAAATAGATTGAGCTGAAATTTTGAACAGACATCCGTGACCAGCTAACGGAGAACTGCTAACAAAATGAGAAAAATCCCGTTACGATTTAAACCAACAAGAAATAATAAATTGAAAAATATGCTTGAAATGTGTAGGTTTCATTTTAACAACAATGCTTTTGATTTTGAACTTGAAGAAGTCATTTTTATCAATTCATTTTTGGCAGGCTGTGATAAATACACACACATGCATAGCAGTGACCAAGGTTCCCCTAAATTCCGCTGGGACATTAAGTAAACCTTGCAATCTTTACTCGTATTTCATACTGGCTATGTTTTCCATAGTATTGTCACGGTTGATGTAGACTAAACTGAGTTATATGCATTTCAAAACATGTTTAATATTTTTTTAAATAAACTACAAAATCTTTTCCGACCAGGGGATTGAACCCAGGTCTCCCACATTCCGGGTATAAGGGCGCTTTAGCCAACTAGACTAGGGAAACGCCAAAGTCGTTGATAGACGAGTGAGTGAGCCATGTGTTGAATACCCGGTATCATTCCCCATACTGGGCTAGATATAGCCTTATAGATAGGGGAGGAAAGGGGATGCTCCCGGGTACTCAACACATGGCTCACTCACTCGTCTAATAACGACTTTGGCGTTTCCCTAGTCTATAGCAAAATACTACACTAAAATGACTGTTTAAAAAATTGTATCTTGTAACTGTGATTTTACACGAATTTAAAAAAAAATTGACCCAGAAAAAATAAAAAAATTGCGTTTTGGGAAATCTCTTATTTAAATCGGCTAACCTGCTTCTCTTTTGTTCCACATAGATAATATAGAAGTTCATACCAATCTAAAACGGCCCTTCGTGTCTTAAAACTGTGCACAAATATACACTCAAACACGCAAAAATATGCATTCCAAAATCACACCCCTTCTTGGTAATCAATCAGCATATTTTGACTGAAACATTTGCCCAAATAACAAAACAAAATTAAGGGGATTTACAGAAAAGGCTGTAGAGTAGGTCAATAATGGCCAACATTTTTTTGGTACAAAATCCTCCAAGGTCACGGAACATAAAGATAGTCCCCATGTTATTTCTTATGGGAGATTTTCGCCGATGGGACCTAGCTCGAAAAGTACCAAGTTTGACAATTTTTTGGAGGTCAAAAGTGAACCCAATTATCTTTCTGTTAATTTATAAATTTATAACTAGTTAATCTGAATGAAATATATTTTTGATTTCAGCGGATGATTATAATAACTTCAAATTCAAATAAAAAGCGTTGCAGACATGCAGTGTTGAAAAGCAGCATCTACCAGCCAGGTTGCGTAGTACTGAGTCTGTACTTACAGCGGAGGTTCCCTCTAGCGGGTTTGATTGCCCCGGCATGTTCATCTGAGAACACAAGAACGTGGTCTAGTACACTTTATCCTTCAACAGGGGCTAACATAACAAGCAATTCCTAAATATTAAATTAATAGTGAAATTTGATAACATACTTACATAATATTTTAACTAACAACCAAATTAACAGTACCCAGTCCCACCCTTAGGCCTAGATCTCAGATTCAACCATAATTTAGTCCCTCCAAAAGTTGTGTAAGAAATCCCTTGCAAATGAGTCAGACCTTATTTTGGTGAGACAAAGCTTCAGAACTCAAAGAGAAAAATAAAGGAGACCTGTCATGGCTTACAATCACTCCCCCCCCCCTTCCCCTGTCTGCTAGACTTCTTGGAACTTTCACCCAATGTGGGTCCGAGTAGCGCGAAAACCCCCTCCCTGTCGTGAGAATGCCACCCCACCCACCAGCACCAGGCGTCAGTAGGCCTCTGCTTAAGGAAGAGCCGGGAATGTAATGTGTGGTTATCGTACAACGACCCTGAAATTATTGTATTTGGTTAAAATTATTGTACAAAACAAAACTGCCAAATTAGCATCTGTTATTACACTCACTGTAGATACTTGAGTATTATTGTATACAACTCAGAAGTATCGCTAAAAAATAAATGGTATAGGCCAAATGTCTTCTTACTTTTTCATATCATGTTAAGTTAAACACAATATATGTATTAATTAATTTAATTATTCGAATTGCGTCAATTCCATCCCCTCTGCGTACAGAGCAGTAGAGGATTTGGAGTGACGAGTTTGCTGTGTGAAGCGTAGACCAATCATGCAGCGAGTTTGTCGGTTTTGTTACAAAAACTTTTGGTCTCAAATAGACATGAACATTGTTCAACAGTTTCTCGCTTACACAAAATCAAAATATCTCAAATATCAACCGGGGGACGTGCTAACAGTAAGCACATCGCATTTCTTATCGAAAAAGTAAAATGAATTTGATTTGTTAATATTATTTTGTCGTTATCTATTGTACCGAAGAATAAAATAAAAATATATCATACAAACGATAATTGTCTGGCAACACTGGCCGCCGAGCGACGTCTTGCTGGAGTTACATCGGAAACGTGAGCACACGCGCACTCGAAACGGTGCCCGAGTCTGACTGACTGACTGGCGTCTCACCGTTGCAATGACCACGATAACCTCAAAGTATTTAGCCCTGTTGCTACAGATTTCTGTTGCTTGTCATAATTCCAAATCCAATTGAATCCCAAAACCGCATACTAAAAATATATATTTACTCAAAATAGATGATGAACAACCCAGGTCTCTCACATTCCGGGTATAAGGGCACTTTAGCCAACTAGACTAGGGAAACGCCAAAGTCGTTGATAGACGAGTGAGTGAGCCATGTGTTGAATACCCGGTATCATTCCCCATACTGGGCTAGATACAGCCTTATTGATAGGGGAGGAAAGGGGATGTTCCCGGGTACTCAACACATGGCTCACTCACTCGTCTATCAACGACTTTGGCGTTTCCCTATTCCATAGCAAAATACCATACTAAAATGACTGTTTTAAAAATTATATCTTGTAACTGTGATTTTACACGAATTTAACCCGAGAGTAGTCGCGCCCCTGTTTGTAACGTTAGTAGTTGCGCGCGGTCCTTTAGACCGCATTATTTATTATGGGCTAATTACGTTAGGATGAAGTTTTGATTACGAATATAAGGTAATTTATCATATATGTGACAGCATACATGGTTATATTAATCAATTATCAATCAATAATCAATAAATAATCAATCAATAATCAATCAATCAAACACAGAATGTTGCAAAACTACAAAAAAGTATAAAAATATGTTTTGAAACACCCTGTAGTTTGAATTATTAGTAAACCAAGACAGTAATATTATGCCAACACTGTATGTTGATGAATAATCAACCTACAATAACAAAATACAAGTCTCATAATAGTGATTGAGTATCCATATTTTTGCCTCCCTTAGTAGTCGCGCAGCGGTCGAAAAGACCGAACAACCGAACAAGACCTCTTATCTTAGATGAAGTTCTGCAGAACACTGAATCGCGTATTGCACTCTGGCTTCACAAATCAATTTTGGGAACGTAGGCGGAACTAGACAAGCCACGCATGCGCGCTGTACAAATACCAACTGTTGAAAAAAAAAGTCGGTCTAAAAAACCACACGCGACTACTCTCGGGTTAAAAAAAAATTGACCAGAAGAAATCGAAAATTGGCGTTTTGGGAAATCTCTTATTGAAATCGGCTAACCTGCTTTTCTTTTGTTCTACATAGATAATATAGAAGTTCATACCAATTTAAAATTGCCCTTCGTGTCTTAAAACTGTGCACAAATATACACTCAAACACGCAAAAATATGCATTCCAAAATCACACCTCTTCTTGGTAATCATTCAGCATATTTTGACCGAAACACTTGCCCAAATTACAAAACAAAATATAGGGGATTTACAGAAAAGACTGTAGAGTACGTCAATAATGGCCAATATTTTTTTGGTACAAAATCCTCCAAGGTCATGGGGCATAAAGATAGTCCCCATGTTATTTCTTATGGGAGATTTTTGCCGATGGGACCTAGCTCGAAAAATACCAAGTTTGACAATTTTTTGGAGGTCAATGGTGAACCCAATTATCTTTCTGTTAATTTATAAATTTCTAAATAGTTAATCTGAATGAAATATATTTTTGATTTCAGCGGATGATTATAATAACTTCAAATTCAAATAAAAAGCGTTGCAGTCATGCAGTGTTGAAAAGCAGCATCTACCAGCCAGGTTGCGTAGTACTGAGTCTGTACTTACAGCGGAGGTTCCCTCTAGCGGGTTTGATTGCCCCGGCATGTTCATCTGAGAACACAAGAACGTGGGCTAGTACACTTTATTCTTCAACAGGGGCTAACATAACAAGCAATTCCTAAATATTAAATTAATAGTGAAATTTGATAACATACTTACATAATATTTTAAACTAACAACCAAATTAACAGTACCCAGTCCCACCCTTAGGCCTAGATCTCAGATTCAACCATAATTTAGTCCCTCCAAAAGTTGTGTAAGAAATCCCTTGCAAATGAGTCCGACCTTATTTTGGTGAGACAAAGCTTCAGAACTCAAAGAGAAAAATAAAGGAGACTGCTGTCATGGCTTACAATCACTCCCCCCCCCCCCCCTTCCCCTGTCTGCTAGACTTCTTGGAACTTTCACCCAATGTGGGTCCGAGTAGCGCGAAAACCCCCTCCCTGTCGTGAGAATGCCACCCCACCCACCAGCACCAGGCGTCAGTAGGCCTCTGCTTAAGGAAGAGCCCGGAAGTATGGCTTGTGACCCTGGCAATCTGTTTTACGTGCAATTTTTACAATTGTCACTTTCCGGCTCTAATAAGTATTTATTACATTACGGTATGTTATAGTATCACGATTACTAATAATAGGCAAATGTACCTAATATAATTGATTATCAAAATTTGCATTCAATAAATACTAATTGTCAATCGACGTTTGTACGAACAGTACGATCAATTTACAATAATAAATTTTTAGGGTAATAAATAATTTAAAATTTGTTAAATATGCACAATCACTTATTGTTTATTTCCTATCAAACTCGCAAAAAGTATCTCTACTACGAAACTCACGATCTTCAAACTTAAAATTCATATTAATAGGCCTAGTAGATCTTTAGGGAGGGAACATTTTACAAACATTTGATTACTGATCAATTGATAGATTAATTTAATAACAACCTAATATAGATAATCTAAAGCAGCAACCCTAGTACTGTACATTGAACTTTACAGTTAATTTGAGTATTTATATGATAATTGGGAACAAAACCATGATTGTAAAACTGTGCAGAGAAAAAGAATGTAAACAATACGAACCCCCAAGCTTTATAGTTTCATGCAATACGCCTACAGAACATTTCACCATAGAAACACATACCACGGAAAAAAGTTTAAACCTACATGTCCAACACATGCACCTTCGTAGCAGCAACAACAACAAAAACAAAAAACAACAACAACAACAACAACAACAACAACAACAGCAAAAGCAACAACAACAACAGCAAGCCTGAGAGGCTCAGATCCTTGACAATTGTAACATGAAGACAGCAAGCCTGAGAGGCTCAGATCCTTGACAATTGTAACATGAAGAAAACAACTACTGTACTACATGAATTAGATAACACACACACACACACATCATGCAAGAAGGTGTACAACCCTGCAAGTGGTTTCATTTTCCGTTCAATTTAGTTTTGAAAATTAGAAAACATATAGCCGTAGTTGCCGGATTTGTAATGTGTAGTTATCAAACAACGACCCTCAAATTATTGTTTTTGGTTAAAATTATTGTACAAAACAAAACTGCCAAATTAGCATCGTTATTACACTCACTGTAGATACTCGAGTATTATAGGGAACTGTCCTTGGTTTCAAATATATATCTTACACGTATTTAGTAATTTGTAATAATCCATTTAATAAACATAGCAATTAAAATAAACTATAAAAAATACAATCTGTGGATTCTATGCATGTTCAAAGTTCCTGGGTTTTGAATTCCCGCAGAAAGGCTTAATTACGCGCTCTTTTGGTTGTGACGTAATCGTGAGGTGAGGAGGGGAAACTGATTGGCAGAACTGTCAGCTGGCCGCCTCGGCGAACCTCACGATGACGTCACGCCCACCTGCAATGGCGCATGGCCGTTTTCCGGCGCGAAGCCCGGTTCAAATTTTTCCTCGCTCAAAGTTAGCGCTTATAAAAACCGGACGCATAAAAAAACTTTACTGGTCAGTATTTGAGATTATTAGTAGGGACATAGTCAAATTTGGTAATGAAGGACAGTTCCCCATTGTATAAAACTCAGAAGTATTGCTAAAAAATAAATGGTATAGGCCAAATGTCTTCTTACTTTTTCATATCATGTTAAGTTAAACACAATATATGTATTCATTAATTTAATTATTCGAATTGCGTCAATTCCATCCCCTCTGCGTACAGAGCAGTAGAGGATTTGGAGCGACGAGTTTGCAGTGTGAAGCGTAGACCAATCATGCAGCGAGTTTGTCGGTTTAGTTACAAAAACTTTTGGACTCAAATAGACATGAACATTGTTCAACAGTTTCTCGCTTACACAAAATCAGAATATCTCAAATATCAACCGGGGGACGTGCTAACAGTAAGCACATCGTATTTCTTATCGAAAAAGTAAAATGAATTTGATTTGTTAATATTATTTTGTCGTTATCTATTGTACCGAAGAATAAAATAAAAATATATCATACAATTACAAACGATAATTGTCTGGCAACACTGGCCGCCGAGCGACGTCTTGCTGGAGTTACATCGGAAACGTGAGCACATGCGCACTCGAAACGGTGCCCGAGTCTGACTGACTGACTGACGTCTCACCGTTGCAATGACCACGATAACCTCAAAGTATTTAGCCCTGTTGCTACAGATTTCTGTTGCTTGTCATAATTCCAAATCCAATTGAATCCCAAAACCGCAAACTAAAAATATATATTTACTCAAAATAGATGAACAATGTGAAACAAGTGAAATTGGCTAGTCACTATTGGACATTTGATTGGCAAATAGTGACACTGAATGTGTTGGTCAATCTGTATTTACTCGATAATAGGCCGTCATTGATAATGGCTGCACCCATATTTACCACTCAAATTTTAGTACCAAAGTATATTATAAATACTATTGACAAATTAATGGATGTGCATAAAGCAGCACCCCATTCTTTTAACTTTTTTTTTATATACCCGAGGCTTACTATAGGCCCTATTAGTATTTTGTATTTTATACAAAAAGTTTAGATAGTTTTTAGTTTTGTATCTAATATCATCAAATCATGCTCATTCTATAAAGGCCTAATGAAATCAACCACAAGCAGGGGCCTATATTTTGATTAGTACCTTACACCAACACAAACCATGAAACCGTTTATATAGATTTCAAACTGACCTGCGTCGTTTCCGAGGCACGTGATGATGGCTAAAGAAACAACACATCATATTAAGTCATTTACTAATATAAAAATAAAATCATAATCAAGGTCATGTAAAGGCTACACCAAGCATGTATTGTTATTTATTCTCAATTGATGTTTGGTTTGATCAACTAGAAGGTTGATCTGTACAGAAAAGAAGCCTCTTTAGAGAATAACGACTTGCTTCTGAATGTAGTGCATTGACCACTTTAATGCTATTGTAAACCGAAAAGTAGCCTGGTAGTGGTAATTAATCACACAGAGAGCCTAAAGAATGTCAAAGAACAGGAGTGAAAAAACTAGTACTATTGATTTCCACTGCTCTTCAGATGAATGTATCACTCTCTTTTACATTTTTTGAATTTGCTCATTTCTTCAAATTTGTTATAAACAGAAGTTACAGAAATACTACCTCCGTAGGGGAGAGGGTGCATAAATGGGACAGTGGCTATATCTAATCAGCTGTTTTTTTCTTAGTTTAGCTTTTTTACCAAAAGTTGGCAGCAGTGGTACTGCTTCTTCATAAACAAAAATTATAAAGATGGCCGACAATTTCTAATTGTTATTCCACTTTGGGTTTTTTTTTTGCTACCTCCAAAGTAGAAATTCCTTCCAAGACAATAAAATAAAGAATAGACATAAGACCTTGTGAAGTTTGAAGATGCCATTCTGGAACTTTTAATTGAGACACTGGAAAGAAGAAATAATTCTGGTTTCATCATTATCTTTATTATTTTTTAGGCCAAGTGGACATGTAGTCAACAATGCTTGAGGTTCATAAATGGGACATGGATGCACGTTGCTAAATGCTTGATTATGGATAAATAATGGTTATCAGAGCCAATGTATCACATTATAATTTATTTAAGGCCTAACTGAAGGCCCTTCACCCACATAGCTGCCCCATAAAGTAGGCCTTGGCTACCGAGGCCTGAACTAAGCCAATAGGCCCAAGCCGTAGCCTAGGCCATAGACCTAAACCAACCATCTAAGAGTAACTAGGCTAAGGCCTAGGCCCTATCAAGTAGGCTAGGCCCAGGCCTAGGGCCTACACCAAGTAGGCCTACCAAAGGCCCTAACTAGGTCTAGGGCTTACATCAAGTAGGCAGGCTTACAAATTTTTATCCGGAGATGGTAGTGAGAAAAACATCAACTTTCTGGGGCGAATTATGGGGAAAAAAGCGAGGACATCTTTCAATGTCAATTCTTACGTAGAAAAGACGCAGTTGGTAGCAGCTTTTTCTACCCTAAGCAAGAAGACATTTCTGATGTTCATAAAGAACAAATATTGAAACGTCTGCCGCAGACAGTTAGAAATAAAGGAGGCGGGACTGCCCGGACCAAGTCGTTCTTGTTTTTTGCAATGGACTTTGTAAAGTTTGAGGGGGTTAATGGTGTAGTTAAATAGCCTTGAGCTTACAAAATGATATTGTTTTGTATTTAAAATAAAATAAATAAAATGATAACATTAGAATGCTTAATGGGTGGTTATTTCTGTGATTTTTAGGCCTGTCCCATTTAACAACCACATGGTTCATAAATGGGACACATGTCGACTTTCTAAATTGCACCTGTAAGGTTATTAAAAAGAAATAGTTCGTGAACAACAAAATCTGAAATTTATGTCTTAAGGGTGGCTCTTAAAGTTGGCTATTTCAAATTTTTGAAAAAAAAACATAATTTGAGGAAATAATAATTAAAATGTGAAGTGTCCCAATTATGCACCCTCTCCTCTACCTACCCACCATACCGCCATTTGAAATTATGTTTATGTTTACTTTTTTGGTTGACAACTTCAAAGATAATTATGGTTGACAATATCTGTAGACTATCTTTAATATCTTGCGTGCCTCGATTTTTAGTGTTTTCCATTACAATGAGAGTATTTGTACCGGTAAACACAAAAAACCTACAAATTTCAAAATATCACATGTCCTAGTCACAGATAATTGTAGGATAAAAAACTTAGATATCCAATTGAATAATTTTTGCTAAAATGATCCGGAAAAAAATGTTTTCAAAAAGCCAAGATGAGGTTCTTACTCCAAAACTAGGTAGTTTTATTGATATTTTGAAAAGCTTTTTTGTAAATAAAATAAAATAATAACAACAACAACAAAAAAAATAATAATAATAATAATAATAATAATAATAATAATAATAATAATTTCTTGCTTCATGCTTTCACAGCCCGAAATATTAGAGAAATCAAATATTTTACGAGTCATTTCGCTGTGTTCGCTTTTATTAAAAATACCTGACGTTTCGATACGACTGTGCGTATCATCATCTGAGGCAACACTGAAAAACATTACATTTGAGATTGTTTTTGTTGAATTCTTTTGCTTCTTCTTTGGCTCTGATTGTCATTGTCCAAAGGAATAGAAACATCTCGACTTCCTTGATGCTGCTGCTGCTGTTGTTGTTATTGTTGTTGTTGTTGTTGTGGCAGTGGTGGTGGTGGTGGTTGTTGTTGTTGTAGGTCCAGAAACAACAAATTCAAACAATATTCAAACCGTGGAAGAAAATTCAAAATTGTATGTTGCCAGTTAAAGATAAAATTCCTTTTCAAGCTAGTGAGTGGTGTTTATGAAATCCCTAGTAAATGTGGTTCGGTCTACATTGGACAAACCTGTCGTACAATTGGGACTAAAATCAAAGAACATAAAGCGCACTGCAACCACTACAGAGAGGACCTTTCGGCAGAAGCAAAACACGTGGTGGAAAATGCTAATGATCCCACGCACAAGATCCTTTTTGAAGATTCCAAAATTCTATGCACAGAAGAACACCTTTTTCCTCGTCTCGTAAGAGAATCGATTGAAATTGCCAAGCACCCCAATAATTTTAATGGGGATATTGGTGGTTTTAAATTAAGCAAAACATGGAGTCCGATGATAGGGAAACTACTCTCAAGACAACAACAACCACCACCACCACTGCCACAACAACAACAACAACAACAACAACAGCAGCAGCAGCATCAAGGAAGTCAAGATGTTTCTATTTCTTTGGACAATGACAATCAGAGCCAAAGAAGAAGCAAAAGAATTCAACAAAAACAATCTCAAATGTAATGTTTTTCAGTGTTGCCTCAGATGATGATATGCACAGTCGTATCAAAACGTCAGGTATTTTTAATAAAAGCGAACACAGCGAAATGACTCGTAAGATATTTGATTTCTCTAATAACAACAATAATAATAATAATAATAATAATAATAACAACAACAACTATGTCCTCAAAGTGGGCTTATGTTGAAAAACCTTGTATTAATAATATTAATAATAATAATAATAATAATAATAATAATAATAATTACTCATTTTATACTTTTCGGCTGAAAACAAAAATACATAGTAACATTAACGCTGATTTTATCAGTATACAGTGAAACCTCGATGCATCGTGTTTGAAGGGAGACAAGAAAAAAATGACTAATGCGGGAAAACGACGGGTGCGGAAAAACACAAAAAGAACGAGAAGAAAAAACATTTTTTCCATCTGAAAAATTATATATTTATGCCTAGGCCTATCAGAAAAACATTGAAAAATATTCACACAGGCCCTACCTCCCTACCTCTTCAATAAAAAGCCATTTCAAAATCATTAACCTGCCCGTTATCCCTGCCTTTCGAGTAATCTTTCAGCTGCAGCAGTGACACAAGACCATGATGCTCGCTTTAACACTGTGCAGATGGTTAAAAAAACATCACTCATGTTTACTTTAAAATATAACTGGAATTGATTGATCAAGCCTACTTCAATAACGATTTAATTAGTAAAGTTTTGCAATACTATATCTTTAACCCTCCGTCACTCGCGCGGAATTTCTTAACACCATCCCTCGCGTGGGGTTTCTCAAACCCCAAATATTTTGGGCTGTAATTAAGTGCAGAAGTATGTTTTGATATATTTCTGTCTGTGCTCATATGATTTGTGGAACTACTATGTAGGTGGTTTTTACTGGGAGGACAGGAAAATAAAATGCCAATGAACCTTTTTGTATGAAATATATTTTATTGTATTTTTTAGATTTAAAAAATGGACATTTTCAAAATATTCAAAAAAGGTGTCCAAATAATGCAATTTTAAGTTTTGTTTCACTTTTTAGTAATAAAGATGAACCAGTTAGTAATTGCAAGAAGAATTTTTCCAAAATTCCAAAATTTCAAAATTAGGGCCAAAATAGCATTGAGTTTCCCTATGCTGTTACTGTAACGTGATCACTCGCGTGGGGTTTCAGAAACCCCAGCCAAGTTTAGACCGGCAATATAACGACACTAAAAGCCTAAATGATTAGAGGGTTACAAATTTCGCTAACAGATAAAGTGACTTGAAGGTACTGAGAATCTAGAGTCGGTAAAACAGTCCGATGCAGAGAAACGGAGTCGAATGTAGACCCTGGGGTTTGTAGAACCCCACGCGAGTGACAGAGGGTTAAATAAAGATTGTTTCACCGTGTAACACAACACGAGACGAAGGCCTACCGGTAACCAACCCATTGTGTAGGCCTAGAACAATGTTATGTTTTGCAACTGTGTGTAGATGGACATCTTCATAGTTTCGACTTAGACTGTTCTTCTGACCGTCATTACTCGTCTTCTGGTTATTCTACGCTAATAACGCCATAAAGCAAGTTGAATATTTCGTACGTAGGCGAATGGTGAAAAAGAAACAACGCTAATAAACATCGTCTAATGCCTAGGGAGCCTAGGCCTAGAACAAAGACGCAATTCTAGAAGTTCGATCTACTGCGCACCAGTTGCGTGCATCAGCGCAGTAATTAATACATTATTGTTTAGTTTGTACTTTGTATAGAACAGTTAATAAAATATAAAGGTGAATATATATGCTTTTTTAATTGATATACACCTTCATCTCAAAAACTATTAAATCTATGCCAATACGCTTAATATGACCAAAATAAAATTTTTACAGATTTTACCGTTATTCAGTCAATTTACCGGTAAATTACCCGAGTTTAAAAACTACGATAAATCCACATCACTAACTAATAATTAGTAATGATTTTAAATCGGAACGAGATGGGGATTTATCTGCTCTCAAGTGGTACTGACTGTAGGCCTAGGTGCACATTTTGCATTACCAGCAGTTGCAACATTAACAATGATAAAGACATCGAAAAGTTTTCACGGAATCTCGGAAGAACGTTCATTTGAGAGGTAAAATACAACGAGCTGACTTGTTGGCCAATGTAAGCAGACGATATAGATGATAAATGTAATATGGAAGGCGGAATTTGGAAAAAGTGGAACCGGTTTGAAATAAGAATCTGAATCTTAAAAGTACCGGTTTCTGCGAACCCAAGGTAATTCCTGGTTGTTATTAAAACTGAAGTATTTAAATAAATATTTCAACTCACCACGAGCTCTTGGTTGAGGACATGGGTGGCCGACACGCGATAATTCCAGACGAAGAATGCCTTCCGTAACACGATGTCCATTAGGTAGAGGACAGACTGGTCGTTGACCCATTCCGGTACCTTGGCCAGACACTTCAACCACATTGTGATCATGGTCTCGAGAGTGTTTGGTCCGAAGCGCTCTTTCTGAGCATCAAGTAGATGCGTATCGATCATTGCCCCCGTCAGGCGGAGAACTGGGCCAGAGGTTTCATTGGCCAAGAGGTTCCTGGCTATTCTCATAAATCCTCGGTCTGCTGAACAAAGGGCAACCAGGATGGTACGGAAACTGCAAAGAGAAAGATACAATTACCATACTTGGCGAGTTATTAATATTATAGTCAAACTTAGTTTTCACAATCACAACGTGGACATTTTCATGGTTTCCACGTTGAATTATGAGTGGTCCAATTATCATTCATAAAAACATAAGGCAAATTGTAATTCCATGTGACGTTCTCCAGTTGCACGTTTTCAAGCTCAAATGCGTCCGTCATTATTCAAAATTATTCGAAGATAAAATTAATAATTATTCAATATTCAAAGACAGGAAAAAGTGGAGAAAGTTGGTGTCACGACAAGAGAAAGAAATACACGAAGATCATGTAGTTCAAGAAAATGATGTGTCGAGCTTGGCAGACCGATACTGATTCCGGGGATGCCCAAGAACAATGGTGGAAACACCCCTTTACCCAAACTATATAGTTGTTGGAATAAAGAGTAGCGATATATATATTCAAAATTTGATTTGAAGTGAAAAATCACAATTCGCACAGACCAAATATAATATAATGCGTTATACTTACGCATCACAACCAATCAACGATTCCGGGCAGTTGAGAAACAAGGGCACGAGTACGTTGACACAGGCAATTGTCTCACGGTGTAATTGGTTTCGCAGTAGCACATCTACTATCAGTGGAAATCCTTTAGCGCAGATAACAGGCACACTGTGACCCCATGTTGTCATGAGAAGTGCTATAACGCACGCCATCGGTTGTCTTGCCAGAACGCCATTTGCAATCATCTAATTAAATGAAAAAGAGAAAACATTTATTAGGCAAGAGGGAGTGTGCTCTAGGTAGGGAAGCTACTGGTATGTTTAAATGGCACTAGAAAAATGTATAATGTCAAGGTCTTACTCATAGCTAGGGGACCAAGTCTCCCGATATTTTATTGTAGAATATTTTGTTTTCAAATTGTGTTTTATTGTCATTAAATTACATAGTTAACACTAATATATGGTAAACCCGTCGTCAATCCATTCAAATTCTAAACACTTTGTTATTGTTTTAAATTGGGATGTGTAGTAAGTACCTGGAAAAGTGGGTAATTTTTGGGTGGGTAAAAATACCCGGGGTTGGGTTAGGTCAAGCGTAAGTTCATAAACAACAGGTCTACTATTGAAGACACCATGTTTAATACCGATATCCATGTTCAATACTGTTCATTGGTGAATTTATGCAAGCCTGTTTTCATACAAGACCTAGACTTCAAGTTTAAGAGAAAAATGTAATTTTGAACATCACGTCAATTTTCTTTTCAAACTTAGGTAAAAGAGACCAAAAGTAAGGAAATGCTGCTCAGTTCACCCTGAGGCAAAGATAGGCTTTTAGCCTGCCCGTACCAGTTAGACCTAGACCTATCTGCATTGCTAGGACTTTAGCCACCACATAGGCAGATGCAAATACAAATTAGGGCCTACCTGTAATTCCGGACTCCCAAAGAGATCAGGGATCCTGTGTGAATATACCTCTGGTGTAAAGATTGTCTTGTGTGGAATTCCGTAACCACGATGGATTGAGTGGATTCTCACTCGGAAAATCATCCCCCAAGCCCACTTGGTGGCTAAGACCAAGCCACTTCCTGGGCTAGTCATCATCGTCAGCTGAAATAAATAACATTATTAGATAAAAAAATCATTAGTATGAGGAAACACTGCAGTTTAACATGAGAATAAGCAGTGAAACACTATTAGCAACGAAGAAAAGTAAACAAAATCAGATTCAGAAGAAGATAAGAAGCATTCAAATACCTCAGAAGTATACTGACAAAAGACAGAAAAGAAGTCTAGCCTCTGTGAAGTTTGATTTCAGCATGTTTTAAGATTCAGCGGCATTATTTAAGTGTCCAATATTTATTACGCGACACTGACAGCATTTGGAGATAAAATACGTAGCGGACAGGTGAGAGCACTAATGAATGAACTGATTACGTAAGTTCGGCATGGTGGTGGGTGGGAGGGGGTGGGCACCGAGATAGCGACGAGGCAATTGACCTTGAGCTGCCTACGATCCGATATCGATTACACTACACAAATGTGCCACATAAACAATTTGGTAATCAGTGCTTGATGTTACTCCCGCTTACCGATTGCACAACATGAAGTGAGCACCGAGTTGACGATGTCTTACCATCCAATGCCACCTATAAGCAAACAAACTCACTTCCTGCAGCCTTCCATGCTCATAATCCAGCATAGGCGCTACCTAGGAGTAGTTTGAAGTACTCAAGTTGATGTTGTCACTTTGTTGGTACAATAGGCCGCAATTTTGAAGGTTCTTTGAATTTACGAATTCGTTGAATTTTGGATTTTTGTTGCCTCTAGTTAAATTTGTAAATTCAAAGTTCCACTGCTATTATTATTATGTATGTAGTAATTAAACTGTATTACCCTTTTGAGTGTATAGAAAATTGTAATTCTTAAAACTTATTGACAAAAGAAGTGCTGTACTGTACTGTACAGAATGTAGACAACAGTGTGAGGATTTATTAGGAGCCACTAAAGAAGAAACCTGGTCAAAACGTAGTTCAAACTTCAAAGTACTAGAGCCAAATTCAAAATAGAACCGTTTTGTACGAGAGAAGATGGCCCAAGCCGACAACTTCATTTAGCAAAATCAATCTGAAAGTTTGGTATGTGGGTTTATTTAGTAATGGATTTTGTTTCTTTTCAACAATACTGTGTTTTTATCAATATCGTTGGGCATTAGTTAATGAGGCACAGAAAATGATGTTAAATCTTTACAGAGAACGCAAGCATCTTACCACATCGTTTAGAACACCACCGGTGTTGGCGGAGGCTTGGTTTTCGGAGAACCTCATAGCGGCTTCTGCCACCACCAGAGCTATGTTACATTGAAGACTGTGGGCGAGAAACAAGTCGTTGTCAGCGTCGCCCACTTCATTCACCTTGCAGTTCAACCTGCCCAGGATTAGCCGTGCCAAACTAAACTCTATACTGATCAATGGTTTATCACAAAGCCATCGTCGAATGATGGCTATATCGTTAGCGTTCGGGATCCATAGCTCGAGAGGCAGGTCTTTAAACAAGTCTAAACACAATCGTCCCGACGTGATGAAGTTGTAGGAAGTCATGTTGGATACCATACTGGAGATCAACCAGGGAGTATTGGTTGTGATTGCAGCCAGGAGAGTGCATATGTGTTTGGAGAATCGTTCCTGCGTCAGATTAGACAGAAACCCAATCTGAAACAGAAGAGTCACATAATTAGATATGCATGCACCCAAGCAAAATATGGCTAAACATCAGCTCGTCATCCAAGCTTTATAACAGTAAAACTTGTGAGATCAGGAGGTAACAATTATGTTGTGTGTGTGTGATGTGGGTTGTTAATAGTCATGTTATGGGTAAGGCACATTCTAGGAAAAACACCCAGGGCTAAACAATACCATGCCCAAGATGCACGGGGCATGTAAGGATAGTGGTGGCCGGGTTAATTATATTCTTATTCCCACATGCTCGGATGGGCATAGCCTACAGAAAGGTAAGTAAATTCAGTCTATTTCCATTATTTATTGTTATTACAGTAAGACCTCGTTCATCCGAGCTCCGATTAACCAAGACTCCCGTGTTATCCGACCGAGCTGGTTTCAGGCGCACTTTTCTTTTTTTAATTAGGCCAAAATGTTATGTTCTTTACATCTGAATGTAATGCAGTGCTTGCCGCCGCCGCGCCCTTGCTGCAAGACACAAGGCAGCGGGTGCGAGAGAGAAAGAGACAAAATATGGCCTTGAAGACGACATGATAGAGGCTGGCTATGAATTAGGGATGGGCAAAAGCGTATATCTTACTACACGTGTACATGCTGGCTGGCTGTTCGTGTACACGTGTACACGCGTGTACTATGTATATTTTAAGATGTCTGAAAAAAAGTTGCACACGTTTATTTATTACTGTATATTTTTATTGCATTCTGAACAGTTTTCACGGCGACGGCGTTCGGTTCAGTTTATCAGTCAGTAAATGACGTGGCTGATGTTTCATTGACCTTGGAAAGTTAAAAGGGTGATGGTATGGTTGAGGCTTGTGTGATGAAGAGGGCGGGGGGGGGGGGGGGGGGGGGAGATAAGGCTTGTGATTTTTACCATAGTTCCCGTGATACTTGAATTGTGCAGCAACTCCTTCGCGCACAGTCGGCATTAAAACCTTCTTTCCCGCGTCTATCTTATCAAAGAACTTCCACTCAAGAGATATTCTAAACAATCAACAGTCATGCGTCACTGACTCAAATCTCAACACGCGTAAACAACTAAGCGGGCGGCGAGCGACTGCGAGCGGTCTGGAACCATCTGGAATGTGTGGGCCGGTCAGGGTCGGGGGGTGGGGTGGGGGGGAGGGAGGGGGAAGGCCACCGTGGCAAGGGATCGCAACCAACTTACCGTTTTGCGGGAAGGCGGCGGCGGCGGCTGACTGAAAGAGCTCGTATTTCAAAATAGAATTATTGAAATCTGAAATCTCGACGACTGAACAATGTCAATTGAAAGTCGACGTGTATTTTTTTTTAAATTATGTACACGTGTACACGTAGACGGACGTGTACACGTCTCATCCCTACTATGAATGGAACTCCAATCCAGTCGAGAGCTGAAAGACGCGGAGATAACAGTCAACCCCCCCCCCCCTCCTCCCACGCCACCACGAACCACATATTGCTAGCAAGACACTTCGCTGGGTTGTTTTGTTTACGTTATAAGATAAGATAAGATAAAGAGACCACTTAAGTGCAATCTCTTTCATTATATCTGCAAAGCTGTTGGCGGCTGATGTCATCACTAAGATGCTGTTTATATTTATGTTCTTTTAATGGTATTTCACGAGTTTTACACCTTAATTATAATTATAATAATAATTATTTTTATTATTATTATTATTATTATTATTATTATATTATAAACACAATCATAATATTTAAGCGAGCGAAGCGAGCGTTTCCATTTGACTCTGCCAGAAAAATAGTCACTGGTTTTGTTTTTTTTGTTTGTTTTTTTGTTTTTTGTATGTCTCGCCATAACGTTCGAACGGAGGCTCGGATCGAGTTGAAATTTGGACCATCCGCAAGCTTCGTTCTCGATTGAATGCCATTAGATTTGTGGCAAAATCGTTCAAAAAGTTAAAAAGTTACATTAAAGTTAATCAAAAGTTTTTTTTTCAAAAATCTGAGGTGGCCAAATCATTTAGAATGTCAGTCCGGTTACGAATATGTTAATTTTATTTTGATCCGATAAGTAGTGTAGATGGAAATTACATTTTAACAAAAGTAACGTTACCATGGCAACGAAAATTCGCACGAAGTTGTAGCGGGCCCGTCTGGTCCTCCTCTACTATCCATAATTTTTTCGAAATTAACATATAATTAATCATGTAATTATAAAGTCACTGAATAATGATCAATCAATCAAAGTCAGCCAAGTGCTATATAAAGTAAGATTGCATCTAATGATCAATATAAATATTAAATTCATCACCGCCTAAGAGCCTAGGGCTTGTCAAAGGGAATAAGTTTTTCGTGTAATAAGGCTCCCATGCTAAATGTGGGCTAGCTTTCCTCGGGAACCCGTGCAAGTTGGAGACATCATCTAGGGTGGTCTAGAGACCAAGCCTAGGGGGCATGTTTCGCCGGACGATGTTTCCAGGTTGGCACTGTGTTCTGCACGTAGGCACCGATCTACGTCACCGTGGTAAGTTTCCACTGACGAGTTATTTGAAATTGTATGTAAAATGAATTGGTATTGGACGAGAGGGTCGCGTCCCTGGCTCTGACCACCAATAGGGGGTGCTGTCACCCAGAGCGACCGGTGCCACGACTTGTGTGGGCTAGAGAGCCAACGCTCAAGCGAGGGTGTTGGGCAGCCAGTGCATCCAGCGGTAGCATCAGAGTGAGTCGCGTACGACAAGTGTCGAGCAAAACCAGTGCCGCGAGAGAGTCGAGTGCGCTCATAATTGCAACTTGTGCAAATCGGGAAGAATAGCCATAATGGCAGTGAGTAGGAAAGTGCCGGTAGGCATCGGAGTAGATCGCTTGGCCGAATAGGCTATTTTACATCATCTTTTACCTAAACCACCTGTAGGGCGGGGGCCCAAGCCGGGACGCCATGTTGGCATCTCCCACCCTACTACGACGACAAGGCTACGCCACGGTAATCCTTCTTTCCTCTCTCTAAATCTCATAAATCTAGCCTTTCTTTTTCTTTCCAAATTATCCTATCTACGAATTAGCATATCCACGTCACTCATCCTTGACCATGCAAAGAGGTCAATCCTTTATCGATGATCAGACACGGGGTGGTTAAGGAACCACGCTTCGAGAGGAGTTGACCCACATAATGTGGTAGTCACGCTAACCAGCAAGTAGACAAGTGTCTAGCTGTGTACGACGACGACGACGAGGGACGCCGTTCCGGAGGGACGCCGCGGGAAGCCAGGAGGGCTCGGAGGTGCCCGCTTGCCGTAGGATCGCCACCAGCCGGGGAGGGAGCCAGCCCGCGCGCACGGAGCATCGCTACAATGTCCGCATGAAGCCATCATGCCATGTCCTGTCATCACGTCATTGCTTCTCAACAATAATCATCTGATGTATCGACGGTTCAAGGACTAGTGATGAGTATTGGAATGTTCAACCTATTTAAATTTGTATGCTAATTTGTGCCAACCTATATTTTTGTATTCCCTGAGAGGAGGTATAATTTTGTTATGATAAGCTAGTTAATTGCTTGGATCCAGGTTTTAGAGTCAATCAAGTCATGTCACATAAATGTAATCTGTCTAACTTCAACACAGTAAACTCAACAATTCTGAACCCTAAATAATAGCTTGTTGTTCTTGAGAGTTTTCCCTCTCCCTGCGCAAGCCAAAGATAAGCACCCTGCATGACTGAAGCCTAGGCCAGGCCTAGTGTGCCAGCCCTAGGGAGACGGACGCCGCAGCCAAGCCGCGCCCACTCGCTCTGGAGGACTTGGAGGTCCGGGTGAGTCGATGATTCAATCTAAACGGGATTGAATCATCACACTGGTACAGAGGTGAAGGTCATTGTCTGGCGGAAGTGTTAGCTGTTAATTCTTCGATTGTGTTAATCTGTTTCTTTTTTGATTTCGTCATTTTTCTTTGTATTGGGTAAAAATTGTAATTCAGTTCGGCTTCATAGGACTACCTAGGACCGTGAAGTTTGAATTTAGTCGAGAGTTAGGCCAATCAGTCACAAGTTAAGCCCAGAACGTGTGGCATTAGATAAGTCTAGAGGATTTAAATCATGTTATAAGTTACTAATGACACCCATCAGGGGGGCTTTAGAGGTTAGTTTGAAGGCAAAAAGGGCCTAAAACCCTGCTATCAGCAGAGTCGATAAAGAAGTTTCCCCGTTGGGGAGGTCCTCCAACTCCCTATACCGCCCTGGGTTAAATAAAAAGTCGGTTTTTGGCGTTGGGAATCTAACGTTCCGCGCGACTCTGTGTGACGATTGATGGAACTACTTCAATAAAAGTACGTCACTTTTCTACTAGTAGTTAACAGTCGATGACGACAAATGGCGGAAACGTCAAAATATTAAATACGATCGAATGTTGGCGAATGTTTTGGCATAAAGCAAACTCTCTTTATTAATGAGGATATTTCTGATGGAGTAGACCTAAGCTTAGGAGCTAGGCCGACAATATGTATTGTTCAAGATTTCGATTTGAGTGCCTAGGGCGTACTTACGTCTGAAAACTGTATTGTGGCCTTGGGCCTAGGCTACACTTACGTCCGTTAGGCTTGAACAAGGCATATCTCAAATTATTTCGCACGAAAATGTCAGTGACGCCTGCGCAACACTTTATAGTACAATAATAAATCAAAAGTAAATCGTTTTAAAAGACTAGGGCCCAGGGCTAATATGATTGAAATAAAATTGAAGTTTGACGTTTCGTCTGTTGTTTGTTGATTTCAGCGTCACTGCACATCGATAATCTACTGACCGTATTTAGCGTGCAGTGCTTTTATTAGTTTCACATTGGAGCCGCTCTCAGCGCGCAGGACGTTAGATTCCGTTTTGACTTGGGAGTAAGGGGACCTCCCCAAAGGGGAAACTTCTTTATCGACTCTGCTATCAGTTACAAGGTGGCTGGTCACTATGCACTACCACCTAGAAGTAATCAAAATACTATCGAGGAAGAAGTGTATTATTTATTACTAGGAAACGCTCAGTTGGACGCGTTGATAAGCGAGCACATGCTATAGCTAGACCCACATTGCACATTTGTTTTAATTTTAAAATTTGCGTCGTTCGCTGTCCACGAGGCCATGTTTCCAATATTATTTATTATTGGCAAGGTATATGGGTAAACCCGTGCGTAAACCTTCACTTTGTGAATAAAATCCACCGCCATCTAGAGGACCTTGACATCATTTCTTTGGGAAAACTATTTTAACTCTTTGGTAATAAATAATACACTGCTTCCTCGATAGTATTTTGATTACTTCTAGGTGGCAGTGCATAGTGACTAGAATTCTCGTGCGACTTTTCGTTGCCATGGTAACGTTACTTTTGTTATAATGTAATTTCCATCTACACTACTTATCGGATCAAAATAAAATTAACATATTCGTGACCGGACGGACATTCTTAATGATTTGGCCACCTCAGATTTTGTCGCCGTTTAGTTTGAAAAAAAAACTTTCGATTAACTTTAATGTAACTTTTTGAATGATTTTACCACAAAACTAATGGCATTCAATCGAGAACGAAGCTTGCGGATGGTCGAAATTTCAACTCGATCCGAGCGTCCGTTCGAACGTTATGGCGAGACATACAAACGAACAAAAAAAACAAAAAAACAAAAACAAAAACAAAACCAGTGACTATTTTTTCCGGCAGAGTCAAATGGAAACGCTCGCTTCGCTCGCTTAATTACCAAAGAGTTAAAATAGTTTTCCTAAAGAAATGATGTCAAGGTCCTCTAGATGGCGGTGGATTTTATCCACAAAGTAAAGGTTTACCCACGGGTTTACCCAAATACCTTGCCAATAATAAATAATTATTAGGGGCACGTAAATTTCGCATGTGCGATAAATGCAAAATGTTGAAAAATGAAGTTTTTTTCACTTTTCTTTACCTTTCAAGGTGTTTACAGCTATAATAATGCGTTTTTGAAAATGCGACAAAGTGCGAAATTCGCGTGATTCTGCGAAATGTCTGCATAATGGCGAAATATCAGCGATATAACCATGTAATTGCTAAATATATGCGAAATTTAAGTACAGCAAAATAGATCGCCGATTGACCGCCCCGCCGCTTTGTAGCGCCAGCCGCCGACACCACTTGCATCAGTCGCCGACTCCCGAGCCGGCTAGGCGGCAAGGTTTGCCCCCCCTCCCACCCCTCCTCCGCCTTCCGCCAGACCAACACTCGACGCTACTCGGATCATTGACCTTTGCTGGACTGTGCGATCTCCACAAGCCAAGAATACGTGGCAAGGCTCGCGCAAGGACACGAAACGGAGGGTATAGCAGCTCGGCCTGCATTGTGGTTTTGTCTCTCGTCGGCTCACTTTATTTCTGTGTTCCGAGTTAGTAAAAATTGTGATAAAATGCCACGTGAAAAGATAAGTCTGCAGACACGAGCTGCAAAATACAAAAACAATGGTTTTTACGTCAGTGATTCGACGATAATGATGTGCGGTATTTGTAATGTGCGATTAGATGCAGTCAAGAAGGATATGTTAGACAAACATGTGTTGTCTTCCTCACATTTGATGGCAAAAGAAAAGCGAGAGCAACAGCCACCAACTAGCAAACGCCAATCTACTATCCAGGAAAGCCTGGATAAAGGAAAGAAGGCCAAGGTCGAGAAAGTTGAGTTCATCGAAGACAGTGTGAAATGGTGCTTGCAAGCCAATATTCCGTTACACAAACTAGACCACCCGGCGACGCGGGAATATCTACAAAAGTAAGTAACCATAGGCCTCGCCTACCTCTTGTAGGGACCATGTTTTTTAAATTGTTATTAGGCCGGCTCACGGCCGTCTATTTACGACGTAATAGGGCGGCGGCGGGGGGGGGGGGGGGAGGAGTTCCCGGTTTCTTACACTAGGGCTATATTAATGAAATAAACAAATAAACATAACCGAGTGTGGGCATATCTGCAAGGCCTAAGTTTAGTCCACAAATGTCACATTTGTTTGTTTATTCTGATATTCTTTACCGTCAGAAATTGGAACTCAATCACTGAGATAGTCCACTAAGTTATTTTAAAGCTTAGGCCCCAAGTTCTAGTCTGACCAATAGGGCCTACCAAAAGTTAAGTATTTGTTTTTATTCCTAGGTATGTACGTGGTTCTGGGGATTTACCTTGTTCGGACACCCTGAGAAGGAAGTATGTCTCCCAGTGTGGAGAATCCACAAGGGAAGAAATCAAAGAAGCACTGAAGGACAAACCAATTGTAGTTGTTGCGGATGAAACATCTGATATAAAAGGCAGATGTGTATTTGCGATCTTGTTTAGGACGGTTACGTCTACAGCAACTCAAGATGTGTATCTTGTTAGTTGTTCATTTCTTGACAAAGCCGATGGGAAAAATTGCAGTAGAGCAATTATTGAGGCCCTAACCGACTATAACATTGAATACAAAAATGTTGTATCCGATTCTGCTCGGTATATGGGTACCTGTTTCACAGGTCTGGAAGTCTTCATGGATGACAATTTTTTGCATTACCAATGTTGGGCCCACAAAATTAATTTGATTGGTGACATATTCATTAAAGAACTGAGCGAGTTAAACGCCTTACTTGTAAAGGTAAAAATGTCTTTCCTTCACGGAAGAAAAATTAAAAGTGCTTACGTAGCATTTCTCAGGGAGAACTACCCTCACTTGACCCCAAAGGTGTTCCCGAATCCAGTCATAACGCGCTGGAACTCCTGGTTCAAATCGGTTTTATATTTGGACCAATACATGGAACCACTCGTTGCATTTTTGCAAACCTGGGAGGGCAAAAATGGAAGTGCGGAACTTGTGTGTGACATGTTTAACGACACTCAAAATGCTGCTTTGCTAAAAATAAATTGCAAGTTTGTGGCAGAAGTGTGTGTCAAAATGATGAACCTACTAAACACACTAGAAGGTTCCACCTACCCATTTGCCCACTTGCTGTGGGAAGAGCTCACCCAGCTAAATGAGGATCTTAAACGATATGCAGATGGGGCATTTGGGCCAAAAACGATTGACCTCTTAAACCAGGTTAATAATGCTACTGTTAAAGCCTCCCTGCGGAAAGGTTTGAAAGACTGTGCCCAGAAAGGCCAAACAAAACTTTCTCGCCATATGCTGCCTTGCCCCACAAATGATGCTTTCAAAGCAATAGGTTCTATGTTCAACCCTACAGTGGCTGGACAAAGACTACTTACAGATGATGCTTTTGTTTTGTCCCAAAAACAAAAGGTGCCAGGTTGCGGAAAATGGAAAGTGAAGTTTCTTAGATGGATAAGGTACCGGTATTTTAATCGGCAGCTTTCAACACAAGTCAAAGATGGTGTAAAAGTGGATTTAATTCAGCTGTTGATGGCGATTCACCTGACCAAAGAAGAGTTTGCTGACAATTAGCGTTGAAGGCCATCTGGGCAGGGTTACCATACGTCCGGTTAAAGCCGGACATGTCCTCTTTTTTTATGTCTGTCCGGGCGTCCGGGCGGTTTTTTCAAAATAATGCAAAATGTCCGGTTATTTCACCCGATTCCATGCAGAGGCGCATGCGCACCCTTCCGCCCCCTCACTTACCATTCACCGACCGTAAATCGCCGAATACGAGCAGCCGATCATGTCCGAGCGTGTCACAACACGCCAGGCTGTGCAGCAAGCAGTGTACTATCACGTGATTTAGTTACCATTTCCGTACGTTTCGTGCCTTGTGTCCACGTCGTACGGCGTACGTAAGGAAGTGTTTGTAGGCCTAGGCCACTTGTCTTAGTTTTGTCATGAAATGTAGTGTTCATTTAAAAAAAAACACCACAATTTAAAAGGCGTCGGCACCACTGTCCTTCCTTGACCCTTGTTCAGACCGCTCTAAACGCTATCCTGACGGTAAAAATGTCCAAAAAAAATTTCGCCTCCGGCGGCTGGGGCTCTGCCCCAGACCCCTTGTAGTCCACGAATGTCTGTGAACGAAATGTCCTCTTTTTTGCTGAGACACTTATGGTAACCCTACATCTGGGCACCTGTGAACTCAGTTGATGCTGAACGCTTTTTCAGCAAGTACAACTGTGTATTAACGGACAGAAGAACCAGACTCAAAGAAGACAACTTGGAAACCTGCTCTATGCTTAGCTTCAATTGCAATCGTTAAAATCGAGATCAATCAATCAATGTACACTCTACCTATCTTACTCTAACACAGGGTTGCCGTTTTCACGGATTTGATCCGTTTCTCCGGATTTTTAGGGTATTTCAAGGATGACAGGATATTTGGGGAAAATCACGGATATGTTGTTAATCTTACTTTCCAAGCTTATTTGCGTAAATTTGAATTTGCGCGGGCAAATTTGTATTGAAAATGTTGAAGGAGGTGAGGTATGTGCACAGTGAAGTATCTACAACGGCTGGAAATCGCTGGATATGAACTCCCATTGGCCGAGGCAACCGACCAATCAAAGATGTGTCCCAGTCATTGTAGATACTGCTAGAGTAGCAATAAGTGAAAAAGATGGGAAAATGGTGTCTGGGAATTTATTTCGCTTCGTATTTGTTGTTGAAGTTTGGATTAATGATATTGTTACTTGTAAACATGATTGAACATTGAGAAAATTCAAATTTTATGATTAAAAAGTTAATAGGAAGTTCTACAATGTTATCTATGCACATAAAGGGTGGGCCTAGGTCAAAATCTTAGTGCATCATTCATCAGGCCTGCCCTGCCTAGGCTAGGCTAGCCTAGGCCTCGGCCTCTTTTAACTAGGGCCTAGAGCAGAAATGATGATTTCATGTTTAAAAAATGAATTTTTCTTTAGAAGATACACATTTGTATGCATTTTAGTAACATGTGAAGCAGTTGCAGGCGTTTTTGGTCCATATATTCAAGTCTGCAAGGTAGGCCTAGGCTATTTTGTAGGTTATGATCTGGTTAAAAACGGAAATATCGTCATTTTAGCCTTGCATCAAAGAAATTACCGTTTTTTGTTCTTTTCACGGATATTTGCGGATATTTCACGTCCTCTTACAGGATTTGAAAAAAAAGTCGGTGGCAACCCTGCTCTAACATTACTTTTTTTTTAGTTTTAAATATAACAAAATAGCCCCTATATAATTTAATAATGTGGTCCTACAGCTAACTTAGCTAGCTACTCCGGCATTGTTTGTAAAAGTGGCTAACAATTTACAAATTTTAATTAATTTACTGATTCTATCCCTCTTTGCAAAAATAAACCCCAATTGCTCAGCTAATTGCAATGATTTTTATTTCTAGACTTAGTTGAACCTTGAACGAGGCCCCCGCAACTAAATATTGCATATATTTTTAATTTGCACCAATGTGCTAAATTTGCAATTTGAAAATGCTACAAAGTGCTAAATTTTGAAATGAAAGTGCTAAATTTTGTATTTGAAAGAGCTATTTTTTAGGGGTGTGCGAGTAGCACATTTTGAATTCGAGTCGAGTATTCCTTTGAATACTCGAGTATCGAGCCGAGTCGAGTATTCATTTCAAAATTTAATTTTTTTATTTAGTCGGTCCACTTGGAACACAACGATTTTTCTGTTGTAAACATATAAAAAATACATTGTACTTGTATCAGGCTATTGAGGCCTTACTGCCCTTTGTGCTGGTCAATTTCAATAAAATTATAATTATACAGTATGTTATCTATAGTTCCTGGCCCCATAACAATACTGCTGCGATGTTTTAATCCAAAAAAAATCTTCCAAATTCGCATAAATTATCAAACTCGATTTGTTATTAAATTTGTGTTTCGTCACGCCATTGAAACCTCTTAAAACATTGTACCAAATTTAAAAAGACCCCCCCCCCCCCACAATGTGGCTAAAACTTTAAAGTTTTTAGTTATATGGATGGCACCGGCCTTCACTAAACTTTATATATAGGCCTACTATTATTAATACGCATAGTTAACTAATTATATTACGCCTAGTTAAGTCCTAGAATTGTTTTGTTGTTGTTTTGGTTGAGATTATGAATAATAAATAATTAAGTCTACGCATAATTATTTGCTGTCCACAGCAGCAGTTAGTACAAATCTCTTGGCATATAAGAATAAAAAATCAAGGTAGGATAGTTTACATTCAGTGTGCTGCACAAATTTAAAAACTATAATTATGACATATATTATTAATAATAAATAATAATTACAAAAATTCCATATTATATCTATACCAATTATCAATTATACCATTAATGAGACTTGCATAATATAATATATACTATGGTTCACAGTATCTTTGGGTTTAGAATGTTAAACCCAAAGACGGTGCATAGCTCTTAGCCCGCTTTGGCCCTATACCGCCTACAGCACATCATTGTAACAAATTAATTACCATTATGGTTTATCGTTTATCGGTTGGTGGTATCCATGAAACTGATGAAAGTTGTGAAAAATGTGTCTCAAGGAATAGGAAGAACTCCCATCTAACCCACAGTATTGCACGTAATAATTAGGGGTGTGCGAGTAGCACTTTTTCAAGTCGAGTCGAGTTCGAGTTCGAGTAGTAAAAAACCAACGATCTCGAGTCGAGTTTCGAGTAGTGCATTTTTTTTTTAAATACTGTACATGGACCAGTAGCGGAAAAACAGGTCTAAATAGCGCTGAATGAAACTCCACATCACCTTTTAAAATAATTATGAAGGTACTATTTTAGTATGCAAAGAAAAAAAGGCCAAAACTACCTCTGTCCCTCTAGCACGTACCACACAACAGTACGCAGTAAGTAAAGCGATTTGGCATAGCCTAGGCCAAGTTTCATTCGGTGCTACTTAGTAAATATCAGTGGGTTTGTAGGTAAAATAAAATAGTACTCATTTAATGATTTCAGCAATTAAGTCATCTGTAATTTTCAAACAAAATGACAGTCACAGACATGACATAAAAATTTGATAATGCATGCCCAAGATATTCTCGATTTCGGAATCGTCTTTTCTTTTCGGAACATATTCGGGCATATCTAGAAGAGAAAAGGTGATGTAGAATACTGATTGCTAGGGCTGTGCAAGCAGCAATTTTAAAATTTGAGCAAGATCAAGCAGAAATGAGAATTCCTGCTTGAATTTCGAGCGAGATTGAGCAAAATTCGAGATCGAGCAAGACTCGAGCGAGATCAAACTAATATCGAGATTGAGATCAACATAATAATATTAAGTAAAATGTTTTAAAAATCACCTCATTCATTAGGCCTAGGCCCTACCTGAAAGCCCAAAAACGAGGCATTTTGGAAAAGCCATCTCCAGAAGTAGGCCTAGGGCCTAGCTAGGCCACAGAGCTCAGTGGCCTAGGTTCCCTGGCTTATCTCGCACAATAATAACATTGCAAGTAGTAAATACAGCGCATTCTTGTCATAAATGTCCAGGGATTCTTCTGATGTATTTTTAATCATGTGGGGAAAACGTTTTAGGGGTACCCTAGGGCCTAGGCCTAGATCTATGGCCTAAACTAGGCTTGTAACCAACCAACAAGCAACTTCCCGACGAAAAATCATAATAAGATCGATCAAATTAAGCGGCAATGCAACTTTCATAGCCAAACTTGAAGACAACACATCAAAATCAACATTAATGGTTTCTTATGATCGTAAAACTGTTTAAAAAATACGCGTCTTGGTTAGGTCGCCCTAGGCCTAGCCTAGCCTAGCCCCTAGCCTAGGCTAGGCTTGCGGGATGCTACACTTGGACCGTCAACATTGTCTATATTCTCCGTGATAAGTTGTTCACTTGGTTCTATCACTATAAAAAAATGATGCATTTATGCAATTACGACGATTAAACTGTGAAGTGACGCCGTGACAACAGCGTGAAAATCGTAAAAACAAGCAAAGCAAGTATTGAAAATGGCGTCGCTACTAGCTCGTCATCATGACGTCATCATAGCAAAATTCGACCTGTCGACTTAACAATCGATTCTTACGCGATTTTGATGGAAGCGCTACCTGTTGGATAAATCTGAACATTTTGTAGTCGGCGGCTCAGTCAACAAAAACTACTCGACTCGACTCGATTTTCGTAAAGTACTCGAACCACTCGAGTCGAGTTGCAACTACTCGACTCGACTCGAATTTTCGAGTACTCGCACATCCCTAGTAATAATATACACATTCAGACTTTTTGTTTCATTACGCATCACAAAAATGTGTATTACTAATTTTATGACCTTTCTTGCTTGCTAAATAGTAAACATGATCAAGTAAATTCATTCTGGAGTTGACCGTGACGCTACAATATTGCATTGGTTTAACATTGAATGCCACCATGCAGCGGCCCGGTATCTGCCTTGGAGCAGTTCTCCACTTGACCGCCAGATGTCAGCCACTTTGCTTTTAAACGCGAATACTGGATCCCACTGTTTAAATTAACTTGATGCACGGGTTAACTTTCTGAATCCAAATTTTATTTTCTACTGTAGCTCATCCACCAACACAGTTCAAATTTGGATAAATATAATTTTATAATTTTGGATGTAAAATTGTACCAAAGTGTATGTAAAGTAGCCAACATACCCTGAAGAGAGTAAGTGTCAATGCCTGGATGAACTGCCTGTACGCTTCACAACCTCCGTGGATCGGCAATGCCAGGCTGGATAATGCCGAAAGCAAATACATTGCATCCGACTCTGGAAGTGCGTTCAGTCTGTCTTCGAGCAATAGGTGCATACAGGATTTCTGAAACATAAAACTTTTTGTTCACACCAGAAACATGTTGTACACATTGTTCACCCTATCTGCTTCACCCTATTTGCCAACAGAACATCCCAAGCGGTCACCCACCAAGTACCGTATCGTCCCGAATATAGTGCAAAGTTTTTATCCGAAAAAATTTCCTCCAAAATAACACTCGCACTATATTTGCGGCCTGGGCATTTTCAATGCGTTTTGAGCACGTTTGAATATTCCGCGCAACGAGTTCCAGCAATGGTCGACGGAGCGCGAGCACGCTACGAGTTCCAGCGATGGCCGATAGAGCGCACCACGAGTGTGTTGTAGTACTGGTATATAGCTTTGTAATTGGCTAGGGTTGTCTCGTTTCCATCCAATAACAACGCTCGGTGAGTTTGACCTTTGACAGTCAGTGAAATGAAGCAAATGCAAAGATGGAAGATGGAAAATGTCAAGCAACGCGAACTACGATTTTAAAATACGTAAAAAGTGCTTTTAAAGTGAAATATTCTCCGGCATTCTTTCTTCACGATCGTTTATCAGAAATATTAGTAATATAGACGCAACAAAACCAATTAAGGATGTTTATTTTCGACGCCAAGTATTCACGCTTCCTGGTTCCCGCATCCAAGTCTCTTTATTTTGAAAGCTTTTACACCCTGTTGATAACATACGAAGATTTGGAATTGAATACACACTCAGACTAGTGCCTTTTTGCCGTCACAGTACACACGTAGGTCTAGGTTGTTTTAGGCCTAGCATCTGCATAAGTCATCAATGATGTGACGCTCGGGCCTACGACTACACGTACGCTAGGGCTAGGCCTAGGCAAAGTCCTATATAGGCAGTCCTAGAGCTAGGCCTAGGCCAAGTAGGGACTTGGTCTAATTAGGCCCCTATCAACAAACTAGGAAGCTTCTCAAATGCTTTTTCCGGCGCATTGTTAGATGAGCATAATTTTTTAAATACGAAAAAAGCGTAAAATTGCAATTTTCACGAGAAATAATTTTTCAATTACACTCAAATTTCACACGAACATATTAGTTCATAAAATTAAGGTCCTGTGAAAAAATCATTATAATCGAATAAAGCATGTAGGTGTTTCAAGTCGAAGAAATTGTAAAAATTGAAAAAAATTGAAAAATTGCGATTTTCATGAGAAATAATTTTTCGATTGCGCTAAAAAACGTGGCAGTTCCAAGTTCAGAGATTTCGAAGGCCTCCACAAAATTTCATCGCAATTGGAGTATCGGTTTAGCCGGAATCGTGCTAACAGACACACAAAAATACAAAAAAAGAAAGAAAGAAAGAAAGAAGAAAAAAAAACATTCCGGATTTTTTTCTCCAATGTAGTGAAATGGAATCTTCGCTTCGCTCACTACGCTCATTCAAAAAAGAAAAATGCTTGCCAGATTCAGGTAAAAATCAAGATATAATGCGTTTTAAAACAGTCTATTTTTAATTGATCAATTTTCATCATTTTTTCATTTTCTTTATTTTCTGTTCTCAAAACCACTACTTGCACTATATTCGCTGCCGCACTCTATTCAGTACTGACCACGTTCGACGTTGCTTAATTTTGGTGATCTATCGGGAACTGGTGTATTTAACATGGCTACACATGGACTACAATCAAGTACCAAGGTCACTCGCTTTCTCGATTGTAAATATACCAACAAAGTTGCATGTGTCCTACGCTTGCTCTTACCCCACAACATTACGCAATGTTAATTAGGCCTAATACACTTAAGCACCTACTTGGTACTAGCTTCTAAAGTTTTCGGAGAAAATAGGCATTGGATTTGAATAGGTTAACAACCCACCTTAACAAGGGGTGTGCAAATAGTGATTTTTGAATTTGAATACGAATATCGAATAGTACACAATAAAAAAGTCGAATATCGAAGTCGAATATCGAATAGTTGTCTAAAGCAGTGCGCACACATAAAAATAAACATTTAGTTGTTTTTAAGTTTTATTTATTATGGCTATTAATATTAATATTATTAATTGATAATAGGATCTTTGGTCCTAGGTCTACCCTAGGCTAGCCTTGGCAAAATTCAATGGCTAGCCCCTAGCACTAGGCCTAGGCAGGCTAGCCTAGGGCCTAGGCCTAGACCTAGGTAGGCTAGCCTAGGCCTAGGTCCTAGGTCTAGGTAGGCCTAGGCAGGGCCTAGGTCTAGGTAGGCTGGGCCTAGGCCCTAGGCCTAGCATTGTGCAAAGCACAGGGAATTAAAAACAATGTTCGTTGTTCTGACCTGTGGGGGTTTTTAATTTTTTTTGCAATGCATACATTCGGCTTCGTTCCCTTTTGGGTTGAAAAAGTACCGTAGGCTAGGGCCTAGACTTTGAAGTGGGTAAGGCTAGGCCTATGTCCGTTTCGGGCTCAAGGCCCGCTTCTTCTTCGTAATCTGTAAGCACGAGAGCCCTATGCGGGTTTTTACATGAGCATTTACCCGAGAAAAGACAAAAGAAATTTTTCGCAAGAAAGATGAGGTTTTGCATCACGTTTTCGGAGTAATTTCTTACGTTCAACGACGTCGTGACAACGGTGACATCAGATGCTGTTGTTTGTCGAAGTTGGTACAGCTTGGTTTGGTTGGTACGACCGCTGAAAACACGTTACGCGGAGTTGACGATAGGGTGCGTCGATTGGTAATGTAGTTTCCTGCATACTAGCGGGAATTTCAAATCGAATACTTCGGGAATTCGAATAGTTAGTTACTATTCGAGTTTCGAATCGAATACGAATAGTAAATTATTCTCGAATACTTCGAAAATTTCGAATATTCGCACACCCCCTAACCTTAACATATAGAATATCGAATGTAGGCTAGGTGAATACATAGGCCTACTAATACTTTGGTTTACTTACCATGTCAGCCATCATCCACTCACGGAGGCCTCTTGGCATATCCTTTTCGATATTCGCGTCGTATTCAAGGTGCAACATATAGGATATCTTCCACGATGCACTTCTTGATATGAGGTGAAATGGTATGGTAGCTAAAAACTGCCACATTCCAAGGTCTTTGGACGAGTAT
This sequence comes from Sweltsa coloradensis, assembly GCA_024449915.1. Lineage (NCBI taxonomy): Eukaryota > Metazoa > Arthropoda > Insecta > Plecoptera > Chloroperlidae > Sweltsa > Sweltsa coloradensis. The sequence continues at coordinate 180,476 of JAMZAV010000325.1, forward strand.
ATGGCATTCACAGCCCTCATGACAACCATGTCATACTCACACTGGAGACGCCAAAGTTGCGGCGTAGACTTTATTGAGACTCTGTAAACATAAAATGACATGGAATTACAATATAAATTAATGTAGGCCTACACTCGTAACACTTATTATGGAAACCGACAGTGTTGGCTCAGGCGTAAGCGCTCGACTCTGATTCGGGAGGTCCCGGGTTCGAATCCCGTCGAGAGCGGCAATCCTGACTGAAGGTTTTTTCCGAAGTTTTCCTTAGTCGTTAAGGCGAATGCAAGGGATTGAGGCCTCTTAAATAGCCCTCGGACATCCCTACACAATTTCCTATCCGCACATACCTAGTTCACTTGAAGAGGGGCTAATTGCACCCTATAACAGGTTTCCCATGATAAAAAATTTTAAAATTTTAAAATTTATCATGGAAGCAAAACAAATCAACAAACAATTAATTGGGAGTAAGATAATTTGACCACCAAGCACAGATATAGCATTGTATAAATTCCCATGTGCTGACAATAAATTGACATACGGTAAGAAAAATGAACATGAACAATAGGGCTAACCCCTTTAAACGTTTCATTGTCGTTTGATGATTTGTCAATAAAATGAAACGCCCGGTCTACCAAGACACTAGCAATATAGTGTGGCTCGTTGGTCTTGTTGTTAGCGTATCTGCTTCCAATGCAGAAGGTCCAGGGTTCGATTCCCGTCAAAGTCAGAAGTTTTTTAACTTCTGGTTTGGACTTAAGTCCATCAGTTCTTGTCTTAGGAGTTTGTAAACGGTGACTTTGGAGCCGTCCTAGCAACGAAGCACATAATAAATTCAGAGTTGTTCTGAATCGGCCTTGTTGATTCTGGCGTTGATCCGCGGGTGTTCGCATTGTCCATACCACTGATTGCTATATTTCCTATTACAAATATCGATCTTTGGTTGGTTATCGCTCACTCGTCGATTGCGTCGGGGCCTACAGGGTTGGCTTGGTCGCTTTGATTTACTGTCCCCCACTGAAAATCAGTTATATAACTGAGTGGGTAGACTCTAAATACAATTTATTTATTTATAGTCTAACTGTGATTTCCCCTTTCACCCTCAAGATCAGAACCCAGCTGTAATACCAAGAGAAACGGCTGTTTCAAAAAGTCTCAAATTGACATTTTTAATTATTTCTTGATTTTTAACTAAAATACTGATGATCAGCGCCAATAACGATGAAGCAGCGCTATTAGTTTACCCAAAGACCTCAGATAAGATAATCTAAGGCATAGGTATCTAAGGTTCACAATGCGTCTGTCTGAACTGTGTTCATTATGTGACCACAAACCTAAAGATATGTAGCACCGTGGTGCCAACTCATAAAACTGCTTATTTAAAATCATTATATTAGACTTTGATAATTGCAATTCTAGAAGATTGTGCCTGTAATGAGTAGGCCTACTAGCTTACAATTTTTACAATTTTATTTTTAACTTAACAATGAAGCCCAATGTTTTGGCCCTACCTATATTATAATATTAGGTCTATATTAGGTATTGGTGGAACCAGATAAGCAGGCGGCCGTCAAGGTCAAGCGAGAGCACGGACGCCAACGTTGACAATTTATACACAACTGGCATTAGGTAGGGCGGCTAGGGCCCACCGTATTTGGTCATGATATCGTGATATATGTTACCACATAAATCAACATTTTATAAGCTGTGAATAAAGTAGTTCGTCCCACAGAGTCAGTATTTTAGCGAAATAATGATTTTAAGTAATCACGATTACGAAAGTGTTTTTTTTGCCTTGTTGGTAATGGTGTGTCCAAAGTTCCAGCTGTTTATAATGCCAACCTCGCCAGATGTGATGTCAATGTTTAGGAGCATCAAAATGTCTTGATTTTATTCGTACACTTCATAAATACTTTATTTTTAGGATATATTGGGCAAGGCTTGGCTTTAAAATATTCGCGTATTTCTCCGAAAGCAGATTTAGAGACCGTTATTTTATTAACTTTTTGCCGATCCTGTGGCCATAGTGCGTGGACGACAGTGCTGCGATCCCTCGGCGACCGCCACCTTATCTGGCTCCACCTATAGTATGTATGTTAGCTATCAGCCTTACCTGTAGGAATCAAACGCCTCAGTGACATACTGAACTGTATGTTTTATCAACTGTCCCAGTCTTTTAGCAAATTGTTGGTACAATTGCCTTCCATAGGTATGAAGTCCTTTCTCGTAGAGACGAATCAGTACTGTGCCGAATGCAAACAATTCGACCATATATCGATCGTTGTACTTTTGGATATTAATAACGTACACACTAAAAAAAAAAAACATAGAAATTACATCACTTTGCTGAAGATATTTGTCTTTAGGGTACTATTAACTTATTTTTGACAACAGTGCAAAGTTGTATGGTGTATTTCATGTAGAGTTTGCAGCCAGGAAGTGTCTTTCCACACCGTACTCTTGCCGAGACCCTACCCCCACTCTGCAGCCAGGCGAACTATGAGCGCTGCCTGGAGAATTATACCTGGATTACAGTATTGTTCCAAAAATTGTGTAGGCCTAGAGTTCAGAAAGCGAGCGGACGGATGGTGGGGTAGAGTACAAGAACGACACTGCATGCTCTACATGGAACGGACCTTTATGATGTCTGGTTCATCAGACCATAGCCACAACGCTGGTTGCTTCACTTACTGTTGGGGCTCACCCAAACGTACACAAACACAAATCATACCAATCCTAGAATTAACAAAGTATAGGCCTAAGTATTGGTTAGTCTAAGGGCCGGTTTTCCAATCAATTGTTCAAGAGTTCTTAAAGCTTAATCAGGTGATTAGCAGAAGTTGTTGTTTTTCAATGACTGCTTAGAGCTAATCAATCGATTAAAGCATCTTAACGGAGCATTAAGTTATGGACCGAAAATGAATCCGTAAAGGCTGTAACAGGACTCAAGATGGCGACTTGAAATCAGCTGGCATTTGTTTAGTAGGGGCTGGGTCTTGTTTGAGGTTATAAATTCACTTGAAATACTGTGCAGTGATGGATAATCGTCGAGGTTATGGAAGAGTAGCGTTAGGCCTAGGGCAAAATGATTAGTACCGTATTTAGATTCATCAACTGATGATGAACTAGAAGAAATGGCACACAAATTTTTAAACTATGCAAGGAGAGAAAGAGTTGTTTGGCAATGTCCTGATTATTTTGCAACGTGGGATGACATGGACTTCTTCATGCGATTTAGGTTAAGAAAAGTAAAACCCACAATTCAAATATTACTTGACAAATTTGGGCATCTTTTAGCAACTCTTACTGCAAGGTGAGTAGACTAGTCCAAAAGCATTATTCTTGATTAGGCCTAGCCTACACCTTCAAAACACAGTCTTATTATTCTGCCCTATTTACCATGTGATAGATTGATCAAGATTCATGATTGCCTAGGGAACAGGGCCTAGAACAGTCTGTGAAGTAGGAATCCCCAAACTCCCTACAGGTGAGTTTTTGTTGTGTTTATTGTGTATTGGATAATTTGATCAAGTAGAACTCGACGGGACAAATGTGTCCCGCTTGATATTGGACATGTGACTTCAAAGTGAAAGGCAGGACAGTAAACCGGGACAAATGGCAACCCTACTAGAACAAGTTAACTTTTCAAGTGTAGGCCTAGGCCTAGCAGTCTCTAGGGTTGTAATTAGGGATGACATCGGGTACTCGGGTACCCGACTCCTACCCGACTCCTGTCGGAGTCGACTCCATTTTCAAGGAGTCGGGGATTTTTTTTTTTTTTTATGATAAATTGAATGAGATTGCACTTGTTGTCTCGTTAGTCGTTATCTTATCTCAAAACGTAAACATAACAAATCAGCGAGAGTCTTGGCCGGGCCAAGAGACAAGCAAGCTAGTGATACGTAGCGGGTGGAGGGTGGGGGGGGGGGGGGAATGGCCGGACAGCGTTGTGCAACTCCACTGAAAATCAGTTATATAACTGAGTGGATAGACTCATACAATTTATTTCAAGAGTAGTGGGCTAAAAATAACTTTTGCATAAAAAAATTTACAAAAAATTAAAAAATTAAATTAAATTGCGGATCGGGGAGTCACCTCCTACCTGGTTCCCAAGGCTCCGGAGTCGACTCCAATATTTACTACCCAATGTCATCACTAGTTGTAATAATTGGTTCAATGTTTGCAAGCAAATGTAAGGGGCATTTGTTTTTTTAGGTACGGTGGGTATGGTGGCCTAGGCCTACCTACTCTACAGACTGTTCCCTAGGCAATCATGAATCTTGGTCAATCTATGACATGGTAAATAGGAAAGAATAATAAGACTATTTTGAAGGTGTAGGCTAGGCCTAATCAAGAATAATGCTTTTGTACTAGTCTACTCACCAAGCTCTAGGAGTTGCTAAAAGATACCCAATTTTGTCAAGCAATATTTGAAATGTGGGTTTTCTTAACCATAATCGCATGAAGAAGTCCATGTCATCCCATATTGCAAAATGATCAGAACCCAACTGTATAAGCTCTTCCCCAAATATACAAGTCAAAACCATTTTTGTGTTGCCAGTGTGGTTAGCCGCAGTCGATTAGACAATGGTCTTAAACCATGGTCCCTGAATTCCAGGATCAAATCCTGGGGGGCTATTTACTAATTCTTGTAGTTCGACTGCGACAGCGCATATACCTTACGTAAGGTATATGGCTGGCTGCTATAATTGTAGCAACAAGTGCTTGGGTGAGATTGTTGAATGACCTGATGTGTAATTTGGCAAGGGTTGGGTTGGGGGGAGCTTAGAGATAGCGGCAAACAAGGCTTGACCTTGAGCGAACTATACAATATTGGTTGCACTCGAGACAAAACAGATGCATATGCGCCGAATTTCATAATCGGGAGCGCAGAAACACTAAAAAAATAATGTTCTACCCGGTTGTAATGACTGTGATGTAATGACTGATGTGTTTGACTGTAGGCCTATGAGTTTGCGATGACTCAAAGCTGCCGATGTGAAGACGGGAAGGGTGTTGAAATTGGAGACTACTCGCGCGTATGAATGAAACAACGACTGTAGGCCTAAATTAGTTCATAAGAAACCACAGTTCGGCTGGTCGCACACAGGATAAAAACAGCATAAACTAACAATCGTTTACTGATCCAAGGATAATTGGTAAACGTGTACACGTATCACAACCATCCATAATTTGATGTGAAGTGAAAGATGAGATAACAAGAAGTGGCAGATCACGTTGAATGAACTGATACGGAAGTAGTGCGCGGGGAGCAAGAGTTCATGCATCGGGATAAAGACAAGGTTTGACCTTGAGCAACCTACGATCCGATTTTGGTTGCGTACATATGCGCATGAAAGGAATGTAGTAATCAATCAAGTGTTCCTTTCCGCTTGATGTAGTTGCTCCGATACCATGAATCGTGAGTCATCTAGGCTTGGTCGCTTTGATTTACTGTCCCCCACAGAAAATCCGTTATATAACTGAGTGGGTAGACTCTAAATACAATTTATTTATTCATTTACACTAAAACATACGTGCCCTTTTACCAATACTTTGCAACTGCCAATGATGTTCTGAATCATTTGACACCCATGACGATAAATCAGACATTTACTACCCGCGGGTAGGCCGGGTATCGATCGCGGGTACTCGGGACTCGGGTATGACAATTTCCGGGTATTGACATCACTATATTGGATATAGGAAATATTTAGCGAGTTGATGGCGCGAGTCAATGAGCCAGTGCCTTACATGTGCACTGGCTAGAAAGTAAAACGCTACCTACATAGGTCTAGACAAAAACAATTTTAGCTGTTGGGTAGTTTCCACGTCCATGATATTTCACCCCTACCGATAGGTATTATTTGCAATGTTTTAGTATCGTCCTGAATATAGTGCAAGTAGGCCTAGTGTTTTTGAGAACAAAAAATCAAGAAAAATAAAAATCGTGAAAATTAATCAATTAAAAATAAAATGCATTAATTATATCTTGATTTTTACCTGAATCTGGCAAGCATTTTTCTTATTTTATTGATAGGCCTAATTAGACCGAGTCCCTACTTGGGCTAGGCCTAGGCCCAAGCGTCACATCATTGATGACTTATGCAGATGCAAGGCCTAAAACAACCTAGACCTACGTGTGTACTGTGACGGCAAAAGTAGGCCTAGGCACTAGTCTGAGTGTGTATTCAATTCCGAATCTTCGTATGATGTCAACTGGGTGTAAAAGCTTTTAAAATTAAAAAGACTTGGATGCGGGAACCAGCGAGTGTGAATACACGACCGAAAATAAACATCCTTTATTGATTTTGTTGCATCCATATCATAAATATTTCCGATAAACGATCGTGAAGAAAGAATGCCGGAGAATATTCCACTACAATTCACTACTATTCACTAGGCCAGGGCTGCCACTGACATTTTTTAAAAATCCTGTTGGAGGACGTTGAAAATCCGCAAAAATCCGTGAAAAGTCTAAAAACGTTAATTTCATTGATCAAAATATGAAAATGGCTAAATGTTTGTTTGTATTTTGTTAACATCTAACCTAAAAGTTGCCGGGGGCCCTGGCCCTATGCACAGACGAGAAAAAATGAGCCAGAAAACCCCCATTTTTGCTTTTAAAGATTGTATAAAAATTTAAAATTTTTATTTTATTTACAGAAAATGTTTTAAAATCTGACCTGGTAAAAAATTTTGGCCTAGCCGATAGGCCCCAAACTTTGGTCTGGGCCCCTAGCCCCGGGAAGTTGCATCACAATTTTTTGCCTAGGCCCATGTGTTTTTTTTATTAATAACATTGCTCTTGCAGAATTTTTAAATAACATTTTAATCATATCTAATTCTATTTTTCACGTTTAAGATATCACAAAATCCAAATTTATAAACAAAAACGAAAAAAAACAATTTGTAGTTTAAACCCTCCTTTGTTTGTTCTTGGCTGTTAAAAAAAAAAACTGTTCGGGGCAGAAGCTTTTCCTACAATGTTAGGACACGGCTCCCCCCTTGCTCCGCCCCCTACGAAAGTCAATGATTATCGCCCCGCCTTTCAATGTTAAAATCAAAAATTAGCCCGCGCAGATTCAAATATACAAAATAAACATAAAAAAGGGAAATTAACGAAATATCGTAAATAAGACTAAAAATCCGTTTATCCGTTTTGCACCCTAAATATCCGTAAAAACGGATAAAATAAAAACGGCGGCCCTGCACTAGGCCTATAGCACTTTTTACGTATTTTCAAATCGTAGTTCGCGTAGCTAGACATTTTCATCTTCCATCTTTGCATTTGCTTCATTCAAAATTTAAGGCAAACTCATCGAGCTCGCTATTGGAGGGAAAACGAACGCCCCCTAGCCAGTAAAAAAGCTAGAAACCAGTGATACAAACGCACTGGTGGCGCGTTCTATTGGCAATCGCTAGAACTCGTAGCGCGCTCGCCATCGGCCATTGCTGGAACTCGTTGGGCGGAATATTTAAACGTGCTCAAAATGCATTGGAAATGCCCAGGCGGCAAATATAGTGCGAGTGCGAATTTGTTTTTTTGTATAAAAACATCGCACTATATTTAGGACGATAGGTGTTTTGAACCCTTTAAAAACAACGTGTGGCTCCGGTACTTTAATCTCCAGTTCAAGCAGGCTAATTTGTTTCATTGTTGTACCATAGTAGGAATACTAGAGTTACCCACTGGTGACATAAAATAAATCACAATTTAAACTTGGATGGATTTGCTCTGGAACAAAATCCATTTACTATTTTACTACCCAATGTCATCTCTTAGTAGGCCTATCTATGTATTTGAATTTGGTAGGCCTAACCCTTTCGGGTCAATTTTTTATTATTTAGAAGGTGGTGGAACGGTTTTAGAAAGTACATTGAAACACTCAAAAGAGTGGGCAATATATAAAAAATTTCATAAAAGAAAAAAAAATCCAAGTTTTTTTTAGCCTTTTTTTAAAACATTTCATGGGGGTGTAGTACAGTGTGCAAAACACCCTTGTTGGTCGACAGCCGACATACGACCAGAAAGGGTTAACGTCTCATATTAATGCACTTTGTGGGATTTGGAAATGAGTGAAGCCGATGAGGATGAAGTATGAACAGAAAGGAGGAGGGGAACTCCTTTTGAAAAAGTACCAAGGGGACCAACGTCTTAATGTCCCATCCGAAAGGACAGTGTAACCTTGACAGTCATAGGTTCCTCCACTAACCCGGACTGCCGAGCAGACGTCGGGAAACGACAAGCCGTTTTAGCTCTTGAACCCCCCATCTGCCTTAAACCAGCAGTATACGTGAGTTTCAGGGCAGAGCGGTCACCCACTCTACCCCTGACCACGCCCGAAGGCTGCTTAACTTCAAGGTGTTTGAGTATGAACCGGTTAAACGACCTCGGCTAAACTGCTGGCTTTGAATTTTGAGTTGAATAGGTCTAGCGCTAGCCTATAAGACAACAAATATTCACAAAAATGTTATTGGAAATTTGAATTTTCACACAGGCCGATAGGATAACATTGTCTTACTTGTTGGCATCTTTCTCCATCTTGAGAATTAGAGTGTACATTTGTTGCAATGGCAACTGGTTAAACAGCTCAATTATGTCGTGCGAGTCGATCTCTCCAGTGAGGCCAGTTTCATCTTCTTCCCCGTCGGAATCAACCACCATCCACGAGCTGACGTCCACTTCTCGCTCGCTGGCTGACCGAGCCTCGCTCAAGTCGGGCAGGTACTGTGCAAACAAATAACAAATGATAAAGCCTATGTAAGCCTATCGTTCTGTTCAATTCAATTTGCTATGAATGTGCAATTTTAAGGAACAAAAATTAGGCCTAGGCCTGCAGGCAGTTAACACAGATACATCAACTCAAACATACACATTCACACACACACAAACACACTCACATAAGATACCCGAGGGGCCCGGAAGTCTAGTTTTAGTTTAGTTTAAGCTTAATTTTAGTTATTGTATTACTATGTATATTATATTGCACTTGTGGGACCTGAGTCCCGTTGTCAATAAATACTAAATTCAAATTCAATTATAAAATGCAATAGGCCTACCAAGACAAAAGAGGAGGATGTAGAAGTGGTGAACTAATGAATGATAGATGATAGATGAATTTTAATTAGATGTGTAGGCCTACCACAAAAATCCATGCCTGATGTGATTTCAAGTCATTTGGTTCCATACTCTTGGGTTGGGACTTGGGGACTATGAGCTACCTAGAGCGGAATACCATTAGTTGGCATCATTGTAGGCCTAGCTACAGTTATTATAAATTCATCCAGATAAAGTTGCTTTAAAAAAAGTTGATTAAAGCAATCTTGACAATTTGATGACGTCATGGCGGTTGAATTGAGACCAATCACTGGGCACCAATCTAAAATTCTTATCGCTAATTGACTGTGATTTACCCGTAGATCACCAATCGATGCTTCGGAACCACTTAAGTTTGACACTTGAAACCGTGCAGTGTCAGCTGAGCAGTGGTGTAACTAGGCCTACCGTCTGACTGGGCAATACAATTACAAATAACTACATTTGTAGCACGATGGGATGGGACAAGAACGTTTGGACGAATATCAGTTGAGAACGAGGAAGCTCAATGCCTTGCCTAGACCTAAACGACAAAAAAGTCAACCGGTTTGTGGAAAATAGCTTGGGAGCTAAACAAAATAAATTTTTGGGGAGTTAAAACATTTTTTCTACCTACACCTTATTAAAAGTGTAGATGGTAAGGACCCACATCCTTTTTTGCCTGGGGGCCCCTGATTTGAATGCCATCATTTGATAGGCCTAATTCACAATAAAATTCAAAGTGAGACCACTTTCTTAGTCTAATTGAAAGTATTACACAAACAACTTTCAAGGCATAGCTACACAGTTTAAAGTAGGGCTATGTAGGCCTAGGCCTATTTGGTGGGCCCTATGGCCAACCTGTATCTTTTTAATTGAATACCAAATCTTCTGTACAGTACTAAAGGCCTATGCAACAAGTCACACAGAGGCAACAAGAAGGCCTAGCAACATAGACCTAAACAAAAAATTATGGTAATAATAATAATTCAGATCTCAATATCACTAGAAAAAGATATACATACAAGATAATAATACAAAGAAAGATTACAATGAACAAGAGCTGAGACAAGTAACTCTGATACATATACATGGCAGATATCCAGAAAGAGAGTGGCTGCACATGTATAGGCCTACAGACGGATCGGCAAAACCTGGAGAAGGCAATGCTGCAGCAGGAATATACTGAAGAGAATTCGAGAAGGCACTACCTGCAGGAAGAAATGGCAGCAGGGCTCGAAAATTCCTATGCCCGAGTTGCCCGGGGCAACTAACACTCCAGGCACGGGCAACTATAATTTATAGTAAGTTGCCCGTATGGGCAACCAACAAATTCGGTTAAAAACTCGAATCGCGTAAGATTTCACTAAGTAGAAACCTACTTTATCGACAGGCGACAGACGCTCGACGTAGTTCCAAGCACTTGCCACAGGCTGCACCACACACCACTACAATCGCATTTCAATCGATATCGACCTTTCGACTTTACCCATAATTCACTGCTGTCGAGAAAATGTAGATCCGAGACTTGTTTACCTTCACCGTTTCGTAAAATTCCAACCATTTTTTACACGTTTAAACTAAATTGCGTAATATTGAACCATTCTTTAATGGATATACGGACCTTTTTTAACTGTAGGCCTAGTGGAGTAGCGTCAACGTCTCTGACTACGCCTACTTTAAGCCACTCACAATTAACGAAGATGAGATAGGCCTAGGCCTAGCTAATGAACCTGTCAAAAAGGTAAAATATGACCGAGAGTATGATAAAAAGCGGGTGCCTAAAGTTAATGACTCGCGGCTATTGTTAAAATGAAGAAAATTGTCGTACATATGTTAAAATAAATAACATTATTGTGTCAACCTTGAATTGAGTCTGGGCAACTAAAATTTTGGGCCACTGGGCAAGTAGATTTTTTAAAATTTAATAAGCCCTGGGCAGTAACTATGAGGGGGAACTAAAGGCAATATTGGGAGCACTAAAGCTGGTAGGTCCCAAAAAATTAAATTGTGATACTTTCTGACTCAATGGTGGCAATACAGGCAGTTGCGAGCAAGGATGAGGTGGACAGCGAGGTCAAGGAATGTAAGTTACACATTCTGGGACTGAATAATGAGAGAAAAGAAGTTATACTGCAGTGGGTACCTGCACACTGCAATCTGCATGGTAGTGAGAAGGCAGACTTCTTGGCAAAGAGCAGGGCTAGAAAATTCCTATGCCCGAGTTGCCCGGGGCAACTAACACTTCAGGCATGGGCAATCGTAATTTATAACTACTATATATAAATTCGGTTAAAAACTCGAATTGCGTAAGATTTCACTAAGTAGAAACCTACTTCAACGAAAGGCGACAGACACTCGACGTAGTTCCAAGCACTTGCCACCACTACAATCGTATTTCGATCGATATCGACCTTCCCTACCGACTTTACCCATAATTCACTGCTGCCGAGAAAATGAAGATCTGAGACTTGTTTACCTTCTCAGTTTCGTGAAATTCCAACCATTTTTGACACTTTTAAACTATTGCATAATATTGAACCATTCTTTACTGGATATAGGCCTACAGAACTTTTTTAACTGTAGGCCTAGTGGAGTAGCTTCAACGTCTCGGCCTACGCTTACTAAGCCACTCACAATTAACGAAGATCATATAGGCCTAGGCCTAGCTAATGAACCTGCCAAAAAAGAAAAATATGACCGAGAGTATGATAAAAAGCGGGTACGTAAAGTTAATGACTCGTGGCTAACCAGTCGGCTAACCAGTCATGCAGACTTGTTAGAGGCCATGTAAAAATAAAGAAAATGATTGTGTCAACCTTGAACTGTGCCAGCCTGGGCGAGCCCTGAAGAGGGGCAGCAAGATGCCACAAACTGAGAAGGCACTGTCTACCTAATAAGGCAGTTAAGTACCATCTAACATCTGCTGCTAAGAATTTGGTGCAGAGGAAGTGAGAGGAGGACGCAAAGAACGAGCCATGGCAAACTAGGCTTATAGTATAAAGAAAGACAAAACAAACACCCAGTTATAAGAACAGAAAGGTCTCATCTGCCCAGTTCAGACTTGACACAGGCCATGACCTGTTGGGTCAACATTTACACACAGTAGGAATGGCAGATTCAAGCCTATGCAGCTTGTGCGGTAAGGAAGAACAGAATGGACAACATCTTTTCAGTTGTGAGGGAATCCTGTCTCTATTGGATAACACGACAACACATGATGGCCGAGTAAGCCGATTGGGGGCATATGAAAAGAAGAAGAAGAAGAAGACGACATAATAGAATAAGAAAAAGAATATGCCTAAGAGAATGCCCCAAATATGCATTTAATTTTAATGACATTGCACTTGAGTGGGGTTACCATACGTCCCGGATTTTCCGGGACAGTCCCGTTTTTCTTGTTGCTGTCCCGGTGTCCCGAAAAATATTTTCGGGACGCCAAATTGTCCCGGAAATCGAAAATCAAATTCCAAATTGCCGTAGCAAATTTCTGCTTTCAAATATTTCGCGGCACCGACGGCGGCTGGGCCGGGACGCGGGGATGCGCAATGTAACCAATAATGTTGTCATTGAGACGAGCTCAAGGCCAGGGCAGCGGGCGGCGACAGTACGTACAGTGTCAACCCACTAGTAGGCTAGTCCAGTCGTTGTCAATGATTCACTGCAAAGTCTGCAGTCACCGTGTGTAATCAGTGAGTGTTGATTTCGCGTTGTGACTTGTGACATTGCTTAGCTTACAGACTGTGCCGGTGGTGAGCGTGTGTGGCAAAATACAATGGCCAAACGCAAGTGTCGTTTTTCAGACAAACTGAAAGACGAATATCCGTTCTTGTCTAGAAATACGCAAATCGAAGGAAAAGTTGATTGTTCTGTGTGCCGTGGTGTGTTCGGGATAGAGCATGGTGGACAATCAGACATTTTAGATCATATTATAAAAATTGTCCCGACACTCTCAGATCTCACTACAGGCGATCTTGGGGGAAAAAAAGGCCCAAAAATTTTTCGCCTCCGGCGGCTGGGGATCCGCCCCAGACCCGGGTAGCCCACGCAAGTCCATGCACAACGAAAGTGCATGTGTCCCGGATTTTACTTTCAGAATTATGGTAACCCTACACTTGAGTCTGAGGTCATGTCCATATCTCCTAGTTTGTCAAGCTCATAACTAGTGATGGGAATTTTCATGAAAAATTATTTCATAGAAATTTTCATGAAAATTTTCAAACAGTTGAAAAAAAATTAAAAATTATTATAGGCCTATACTAGTTAGGTTAATTTAGATAGGCGTAGGGCTAGGTTAAATTGCTAGCAAAGCAATTTTTTTTTTTTTGTAAACTTCAAAACAAAATTGTTGCTTCCTAGGATAATCATCTAGGCTAGGCCTATAGTGCTTGGGCAGCTTGGCTGATTGCGAGACATGGCCAGCAATAAAACAAGCTGCTGGGGGGGTTAGAATGGGTTTTTTATTATTTATGAAACGTAGGCCTATCTACACCATATTGTGAGTAGCCTGTAGTGAAGTCATTATGAGCCATGTTAGTAGGCACTAAGTGGGTAAGGGCACAAGTGTAGGGTAGGGTAGGCCTACACAGGCCTAGAGGTAGAAGAAATAAAACAGGCCTAGAATTAAAAATAAAAAAAATAAACTTGAACTTGAACTTTGTTTAGGCCTAGCATAGTACAGGCCTTCATGGAAATGTAGTAGGTAGATAGCCTATGTGTAGATAATATAGCATAGCCCTACTACTACTCCAAAGTGCCAATACCATGGTCAATACCAATCACTATCAGTCACCCCAAAAAAAAAACACATCTTCCATGTATTGTAGGCCTATATATCATTAATAATAAACTGCAACTTAAATACTCTAAAAACACATATAATGGTCTATCTAGCCTAGGCATACTGTAGGCTTATTGATAAATAATAAACAAAAAAACGTTGAAAATTTTCAAAAATCCCATCACTACTCATAACAGGTTAAAACAAATATTACAATCGAGTTAACTTTGAACCCTAAGTAGAGGTGAAACTAATCTTACCCCAAAGGAAGATCGCCGATGCTCAATGGGGCTCATCAACACAGAGAGCACGACAACCAGATGAGCCAAGTAGCGACTTCTGAACGGGGTCACAAGGAAGTCCTCTTGCGGCAGAGGAACTTGAATGAAGTTGATCATCCAAGCGGGTATCCTACCGGGCGAGCCGAGAACCAGGTGCAGCAAGAACATATGTTCTTTCCATGTTGCCACTCTCAAAAACACACCAACAACTTTCACCAGCAAGTCGATCACAAACTTCGAAAACATGCGGTCATCTTGACGTCGCCGTAAAAACTTGCATAACATTACGATGCATGTACGGAGTTCTTCTACTTCATCTTTCAAAGATTCCTGTTCAAAGTTTCGAAGCAAATGAGCTGGCATGTCTACTGTAGTGTTCATTAGGCATGGATTGCAAATCCTGTCCACATACTTCGTCATGAAATCTTTCATCACCTCAGCCAAGTGCAAATTCAGTACTAGAGGCTCGTAACAGACTTCCTTGATCGAATTCATACTCTTAATCAAAGCTGTGTGGGCTGCACCATCATAGTGGGATGTGACATAATCCAGGTCTGCCGTCACGGGGTTGCCGTCCTGGCATTCTCCGCTCTCCGTAATCCTTCGCGTCTCAAAGCTCCAAACATTATCCATTTGAAACAAGGACATTGTTTTATGCTGGTCCAATGTCGTGAAATCCGCCTCAAGAAGATCACGCAACTTAGACAAACGTTCCATCTTTTCATTCACCAGCACGTTATTAGTTGTTGAACATCTTGTACCTGCTAGCACAGGCAAGTATTCATTCCATAACAGAAGTTCGCTGTTCTCATACATAGCAACCAGCTTGACCTCTTTTAGCGGAAAGTAGTCGTCATAATACGGCGAGTCCTTTGCAGCAGGTGGTAGGGCTATCATTCCTTGCATCTGGTGAACGGACGGAGTCGTTACTGTAGAGTTTGTCAAGTTAAGAGCGGGAAGGCTCTGATCTATAGCGGGTGCCGTGGGAGCTGTGACAGCTGCCTCTGTCAAGGCGGTTTCTTGGATACCCCTGTTCCCATTAACCTCCATTACTGGGGCATTTGCCAACCAATTACCAGCCATATCACTAAGTGGCACGGAGCGATCAGAAGTACTTCCTCGGTCAGGGTTAACGCGTTCGCCATCCATCAAGGCATCAAGAATATCGGACTCCAAGGTCGGGTGTTCGGCCAAAGGAGGTTCGGGAACGGGCGCCCCCTGAGCTGCCGGAGTTTTACCACGTTTCTTTTTCTTCTGTAAGTAAAAAGAGGACATTGGATTAGAAGATTAGCCTAGCCTTATATTAATAATAATAGATAGTACAGTGTGAGATTTGAAAACGGTTTGTTTCCTGGACGTTTTAATATTCAAAAACTAATTAGGTAGGTAGGCCTACTACAGCTAATTAATTTAAAGGAATCAAACGGTCTCCTCACCCTGGGGCCTAAGAATAAAAGTTCCAAAATACTTGATCATTCAAACTTATTGAAGTAGGAAAGTCTACTCTTAAAATTATTGGCTAGGCCTATTCCACATTCACATACGTACTAATATGTGAATAAAATATTATATTAAATTAAATATTTGTACTTGGACAGAGTGTAGGGCCTAGCAACTAGCATAGATAAGCCATTGACAACAGGAGCACATAGATTTAAAACAACTCACAAGGAATTTGAAGGAATTAAGTACCTACTGGTACCAGTCAAGCAAGTTAATAATATTTTTATTTTTTATATGCCAAACCTTATTTTAATGTTACTCACGTAGGTACTGTAGGCCTACGACAAATTTAATAACCTCTAACCTAACCTAAACCTCATAACTAAACTCGTGGTTGATTAGGCCTCTACATGGTCGAACAAGAGTTCAAAAGTCTTGACAACATCCGGAGAAGAGCTGTGGTCCACTGTTTTAGCGACGTTATTTAAACGGTCACTTAGTGCCGTGAACTTACTCGAGGTGGATGAAGACGCAAGGTGATGGTACAAGGGATGAAGTTGACCAACAACAACGATTTGGATCCACCAAAATTAATTGTCAACTTCCGCCAAGGATCCTATCTCCTTTCCTAACAACTTCCTACACCTGCTCCACCCAACACAAATCCTCAGCCAACGTCACCCCCAAGTACACAAATATACCTCTACATTCTCCCAACAACCCCCATTATAGACCTGGTGAACTGTTGCATGCCATCTAGTGGGCCACAGTTTAAAAACAATGACTCGGACCATGAGCCTGTGTCTAGTCCGAGGCTAATTCTCCCAAATGAACAGGTATCCGCCTAGACTTATCTAGCCTAGGCCTGTATTTATATTTAACCATGTGATATTCTTACGTTCAAATTATTATTCTTACATTCAACCAGTTTTCCGTCACAAGTGGGCGCTTCGCCCGCCATAAGTCAGTCAGTTGCCCGTGTAAAGCTGCCCGATTAACGTGTAGGGGAATTGTAAAGCTGCTACGAGGCATGGACAAACCTAGTTTTACAAAATTATAGCTCTACTAATATCCTCAATAAGTCAACAACATTTGAAAGCATGCCTAGGCCTAGTTAACGGCAATACTACACCATGCATTAAATAGCTTACCCTAGGCCAAAATATGTGCGATGAAATCTAGGTATAATAAAGTCTTTGCTGTCGCATTTATTTGCGTTAGTTTGGTTTCTGACTATAAGGCCTACATACAAGATTGAGCAGTTATTTTTATATTGAATTGACTATAGCCCTGGATCCAAGTCCAATTTTACATCCGAAGTTCCACTGAAAGTAATTAAATGCCTATTCTTATGTTGGCCTTGGGGGGTCCAAAATAAAATCATATTTTTTACTAAAATACTCTAAAATACAAAACAAACAAAAAATACAAAACCTTTTATGTTTCTATTTTAAATATAAAGGACTTTCAACCGCAAAGGAGTTTTGCCAAAAAAGAAACGTTAATAGATTTGGTAGTTTTGTTGTTGTTAATAAAACAGCAAAAACATGATGATTTTATTTTGTCCCCTCCCAACCAAAGGCGTTCCGGCTACCGTACGACAGTGAGCATACAGTTTTGAACGTAATAATATGCAAATTGTTTTAATAGAGAAGCCTACTTACAGTTTGTTAAAAAGGGCAGTGACCAAAAGATAAGTAGGCCCTACCTAACTATGGGTGCCCAGCCACTGCAACATCCTGGGCAACGAGAAGGCTGACGCGCTAGCCAAGTTGGACTCAAAGAAGTCTGCCCCTGACACGGCGAGTATCTCCTACAACTCTGCCAAAAACCTTGCCAAGGAGGGCCTCAAGACATCCTATGGAAGACTTCAAGAGGCCAAGATGTATGACAAACCATGGCGGGACGAGGTCCTCAAAGGGCCAGACAAATCCTGGACAAGAAAGGTGGCAACAGCGCAGTTCCGGCTGGCCACAGGACATGACGTCCTGCAGCACCACCTGAGTCGATTTCAAATCACAAAAGAACCAGCAACTTGCAAACTATGTACATCGGGTTTTCAGGACAGAGCGCACCTCTTCAGCTGCGCCGCACTTAAATCTGACATTGACGCCCTGCCAAATAACCTGAGCGGGCCAGAGAAGGAAGCACATATATACTGGATAGCCAGGAAGAAAAATGATTGAAAAATCAAGCTTTCGGCATAGGAAAAAAAAAAAAAAAAAACTATTCTTACGTTTGAAGGTAATTTTACGTTCACGATGAACACAGAACATTAACAATAAGGCGATTGTTATTATTTTTGTTCGGCTGTATCACTTGACGAGTGGACTAATCAGAATACTGAACGTAAGAATATCGGAGTGTATATTCTTACGGCCGAACGTAAGAATTGCAACAAAAAAATTCTTACGTTGATCTAACTATTTGCTATCGGTGGTTTGGTGGTAGCAGAAGTAAGTAAGCAAAGTTACTGCTGAGGTTGTAGGGCCTAATAACTCAGAATTCTGAACCACATAACCAATAGACTGATTACAATAAGGCCTCTAGTATTTCTTGCACTAAGCTAAGCACTTATTTATATCTTGCTTTCTTCTTTACCACTGTTAAAAAAAATCTGAATCTTAATTAGCTGACAGTAATTTTGAAAGTATTTTTAAGCCTAGCATTCCTAACAAGATGTAGTACATCCTAAGCCTAGCCTAGGTTAAGAACATAGGCCCTCACATAATCCGTAATCAGCTTTAACTCCCAGACAGTTGGTAGGCCCTAGCTAGGCGTAGAACTAGGCCGTGTAACCATAGCTCTAGACTAGGGGCCAAGGGGATCTCCTAGGCCTAGCCCTAGACATATTAGGCCTACCCTGACAACTTGACTAGCCTAGGCGTATGCACTAGTGCCCCTAGTTGGGTTAAATCTACTTTCAGGTTTGTCTAGGCCTAGCTCTTGGCAATGACATTCCTATCAGAGGCCCTACTTTCATTTCCCTATAGACCTAAACGATAATTTAGAATTAAATCATTCCGTAATTGCCGCCATAGCGACAACCTTACCGAGTCGAGACGGTAACGATAATTCCAATGAGAGCACAGACCAATAATTTTCAGCAAATCTTACTTTCTGCCGTAAGAATAATTTTTAACATAATTTTTAACAATTCTTATAGGTAATTATGAACAATTAGGCCTACGAATTATTGTCAAATTTGAAAAATAACTTTCAAAAAAGCTTTTCAGCATCACTGGTCGACATATTAACGTTTCACAACGGCGCTTACAGGTCTTGGATATATGTAAAAAGTAGGAAAACATTAGTGTCACCTGCAAGGCTGTTGGCCTAAGTGGTGTAGCCACTAACCTCGCCACGGAGCATCGCGCCACCCGCCACCCCCCCAAACCTACTTTTCATAGCAAAAATCCAAGGGTACCGGTAATTAAACAAATAACATCAATTATAATTGAAACTTTACAATAGGCCTACGCCATCACCCCACCCCGCCCAGCCCACGTAGTTGACTACCATAGGCCTACAGCCTTGCAAGTGACACTACCGGTAATGTTTTTCAAACTTTTTACACATTTCCAAGGTAAGCGCCGTTGTGAAACGTGGCCAGTGATGCTTAGTAGTAAAGCCTTTTTGAAAGTTATTTTTCAAATTTGACAATAATACGGAAATGTTCATTATTAGGCCTACCGTATCTTCTTACGATCTGCCTGAAGAATAATTTTAGCAATTCTTACGTTCTGCAGTAAGAATAAACACAAGATAAGAAAAATGAAAATACCTATGGCCTCAACTCAACACAGATTTTATATAATCCGTTGTAGATTCAAAAGTACCTAGAACACAAAGGCTGCTATCAAGGCCTAGGCTAGACCAAGGCAAGTTGAGACCCATTCTAGGCCTAGGCCCTAGGTGTTAAGCTACCGTAGTCTAGGCTAGGGGCCTAGGCTAGGACTAGGAGCCTAGGTTGGCTTTGAGCTAGCCTATAGGTCCTATCTAGGTCTAGGCTAGGTTTTATTAAGCTACGGAGTGTATATTCATACGTTCGAACGTAAGAATGGCAATAAATTATTCTAACGTTCAACCAGTTTATTAGTTATGTTTATAGGCGACCTTCTATCACAGTGCAGTGTGGCAGGATGGTAGCGGGTTTGACTTCTGTTCTGTGTGAGGGTTCGTTGGTTCAAATCCCCGTCAAGGTGTTTGTTTTTTCATTCTATTCAGTTATGTTTTTGATAAAACTCCTAATTCGGTTGAAAGTCCTTAATATTTTAAATAGAAACGTTAAAATGATAATAGTTTCTTCTTTTTTTATACGTCCGCAGCGAACGTAAGAACACAATTCCTATGTTTGATCTTTGGCTGTGGATATTCGCACGGTCAGCCGTACGACTAGTGCAAAATTATTCGTACGGTCAATGATCTGATTGGATAAAGGCGCGCCGTAATGTAGTCCTTCCGTCGTCCTTTTTTGCTGTTTTAGTAACAACAAAAAACATCAATACCTTTAACATCGCTATTTTAAACGAGAGTCCTTTTTGGTAGGCCTACTAGGCCTAAATGTCGTCGTCCTTTTTGCTGTTTTGGTAACAAAAAAATCTTCCAAGACTTTTAACGTTGCTATTTTAAACGAAAGTCCTTTTTAGGCTGCCTACCTACACGTCGAGGTGTAGAGATAAGGCTTTTCCTTAAAATAGGCCCAGGCCTAGCACTTTTTAAACGCTTTTATCATCTAGAATTGTGTTTGCGACGGGGCCGAATGTAGTGAAATCATTTGCAGAAAAAACATGGACCCAAATAGAATGGTAAAAAAAAAACGACCAAACGAAAATTTGAACCGTCGACCTTTCGCATAGAATTCGGACGCGCTACCACTCTGCCACAATGCACTGTGATCTTTGAAGGTAGGCCTATTGGCCTAGTTAGGTGGTATCGTACGGCTGACCGTTTGAATAATTTTGGACTAGTCGTACGGCTGACCGTGCGAATATCCACTGCGTTGATCTTTTTGTTTTTGATTAAACTCCTTTTTAGTTTAAAGTCGTTTTAATTTTAAATGAAAACGTTAAAAGGTTAGGAGTTTATTTTGTTTTTATTGGATAGCCTAGGCCTAGACCTATGTTCGCAGCAAACATAAGAACACAATTCCCCCTACGTTTGATTATCACGTGATGAAAATGACCAATCACAGCACTGAACGTAAAATTTATTTGCAGTACATTTTATGTTTGAACGTAAGATTATAGGCCTACACAGCCTTTTAAGCTATTAGCCCTAGGCCTCTAGCTAGGCCTAGCCTAGGATTTGAACCAGGCCCTAGGCCTACCTAGGGCCTAGGCTAGGGTAGGCCTAGGCCTAGGCTAGCCCTACCCTTTGTCAAGCTAGGGCCTAGGCCTAGTACCAAGGGCCCACATATAGGCCTACCAGTACTTTACCTTTGTTGATTCTTGTTCCATTTTATAGGCTACAAGAGTTCTAGGCCTACCTAGATAGGGCCTACAGTAGTTTCTTTAACAGATCAGTCCGCACCAGCCCTAGCTCTCCTACCAATTCGGGTAGGGCCTAGGCTAGGCCTTAGCCCTAGCCCCTACCCAACCTAGGCTCCTAGGCTATGCCTAGCCTATGAAACACAGAAACATTCGCAATAAGGCAGCATTGCACGATATGTCCATAGGCCTATTTGGTGCACAAAATCACACGCACAACTTCTGCCACACAAAGCTTGAACTTTACTGCTTCATCTTACAATGACATATGAGAAAGAACTGACAACTTCACTCATTTCCAAAATGCGCACCAAGGAAGCTAGAAAACTAAAGTTATGTTGGTAACCATTATCTATATTGTGAAAGTCGATTTCGATTAGGTGGTACCAACCAAACAAAACTATCAAGGTATCACGTGGGTGTCACAAACTCAAACTTAAACCTTAGGCGGGAATTATTGTAGTTTTAGTAACTAATATAATATTTTGGTTCTTTTGAGAGATAAACAACACGATTGCATGTAGGCTATGTATGTATATGTAGGCTTATGTATGTATTCATTTATTGGCTCATTTAGCCATTCATACATAACATTCAAGTTACATTATTAATACAAATATACAATCACATTTTTGATTTGTTAAAAAAAAGTTTAAAAATCACATGGTAATTATTCTAGGTACAATAGGTCCTACTACAAAAATCTATGGCTAGATTTATTATTCTAATTCAATTTTCCTGCTGTTTATCCATTTTGTGCATTTGGATTTGAACATGCCTAGGCTTTTATTTCTCGTGGCAACTTGTCAAATTCCTGGAGTCCAGATATAAATATTGAATTTTGCCACCGTTTACTTTTACATGAAATTCTAAAGGAATTGCCTTCCATAGCACCCTTTGTTTTTATATTAGGCCTATGTATGACGTTTGGCCCTATCTCAACCTTACATTTTTAATAAATAATAATCAAAACTCATTTCCAACAATGTCAGGTTGAGTGGTGTTCTTCACACCAATATCTAGGGCACGAAACTATTTTTTGCCGAGATTGCCAGGCTCAGCGTTTCTTCATCATCATCATCATCATCATCTTCATCATCATCGTCATCTTCATCCTGCATCTGCTTTTCCACCATTTTTCTCCACTCTTTCCTGTCCTCCCACAGCTTCAATTCCGTCACCTGGTTCCACGATTCACCTCTCTCTTCAACGTCTCCTTCGATCAATCTTCCCACTTTTCTTTTACCTTCCTCTCCTGCTTCGAAGTCTCGTCTTGGGATCCTATCCATTTCCATCCTCTTCATATGACCAAACCATCTTAAACGTTCCCTTCCTAATATTAACATAAATTGTTAACCTCCTTATCGACTTAATTGTGTAACAGTACAGCTTCTGCCCTTCTTATTTAGGCTCTCAGCCAGTATTTTTTTTGTTTTATTTAAATTAATTTACATTGTGATTAATATGTGTAAGTTTCATGATTGTTCTTAATTGAGGTTAATTTGCATATCACATGCAAATTATATAGATCCATCAGGGATCAAGGTATAACTAGCTGGTTAACCTGGAAGCCAGACCTAGATCAATGTTTTCACCCTTGGTAGTAGAGGTAACGGTGGTTGTGACACCCGGCCAGCAGGAGAGACTATTCAAGACGTGTTCAAGAATTTCATCACATAACTATGGTAATCTTGGATAGACTTTTGTGAAGTGTAGATGCATTGGATGACTTGAGTTGCCACACTTCCCTTGGATTGCAAGAGTTCTCCTTCATGTTGAAGGAGGAATATTATGTTTCGATGATATATCCCCCACTGAAAATCAGTTATATAACTGAATGGGTAGCAGTGGCGGCTTGAACCCATGAAAACCCCCGGGGCCAACTTTATAGTATTACACCCACCCACCTACCCACCCAAGCATGGGCGCCCGCAGGAATTTTGGCAGGGGGGGCAAAAATCACAATTTGTACTCTTGTTGGGCAAGCACAAGGGGTTTGGGGGGCAGAGTCCCCCAACAATAGCGCCGCAGGCGAAAATTTTGAAAATCAGGTTTTTAGAATGCGTTTGGTGGGTTTTAGAAAAAAGTAGTGGGCTGAATACAATACCAAAATTATGTAATTTGTGTGCAGTCGATACTCGAAATAATTTACCCCTCATTTTTTTGTCCTTTAGCCAAAAGCTTCAGATTCCCAACAATGAGTTGGGCGGTTATTAGGTTTTTTTATTATCGAGATAATATGACTTTACCCCACCTCACATCTTCGCTTTCGCAAGCCTTTTATTGTGATGGTCAAAATTCGCATTATTCCATGGAGTGGTATTCTTTTCAAAACCCAAGACGAACTATTGCAGGTAAAAGACACAATAAGCTACTTATCTCGCAGAAAATTGCCAACCATTAAATTTAACAAACATTCATCACTAAAGAAATCGATTGAACAAGTTTAATCATAAATCCAGACATCAAATAAGTGTAAATTAGCACTTCTGCTTGCTCGGGGCCATTGGGAGGGGGCAAACAGCCCCCTTGCCCTCTCCTGCGGGCGCCCATGCACCCACGTGATGGCAAAATATTTTTTGCTATAGTGCCCCAAATGTTGTGGCCTAAAACACGTTTTCAGGAGAGCCCTTGGATATGCCGTGGCAAACTAAGCATACCCACCGGCAATGGCGTCTACAGAAATCTTGTCCGGGACGGGCAAAAATCCCAACTTGTACCTTCGCAGAAAAATTAGGGGCAGGCGAAAATTTTAAAATCAGGGTTTTAGAGTGCATTTGGTGCGTTTTAGAAAAAAAGTAGTGGGCTAAATGCAACATCAAAATAATGTAGTTTTTGTGCAGTCGAACTGACATTACCAGGATATTTAGGCGACGTGTGTACCCTTCTCAATTTTTAATATTGATATCTATAAAAATGCAATGAATATTCTTATTCACAGCTAAACTATTCTAAAATAATATATGCATATAATTAATAGAGTGGAGTTGATTTACCTGTAGGCCTACATTTCTTTTATGTCATCGAAGATAGCAATAGCTGGATAGACTGAAGAGTATTGTCGGACACTTCTTGCCCTTGGTAAGATAGCTTAAAAAAACAAAAGTTACGAACCAGACCGGCCAGTGGCGTAAAACTTATTTCATAGTTTTGGTTTTGTCCTTGATATTTTATTATAATTAGTAGGTGCCTACAATTGTTATTTATATTTTTAGGGGTGTTGTAACTTTCTATTTTTAATGTATTTTTATTATTTTAATTAATTTTCTTACCACAGCACTAACACAAATCAGTGTATTACACTTTTTCCTGTGTCTACTTCAGTCTATGCCAGATAGGTTCATACATAAACATTGGTATGGTTTTCTTGTTACAGTGACACCCTCTTTCGAATTGCCACGTGTTTTCTTTTATCCTCTCTCATATTTTTTCTCAATAATTTCTTTCTTTGCCTCCCCCCCTCCCCTCCCACTCCAGGCTACTGGAGCGGCCGCAACCTTGCTCCCATGGGGTGGACGCTACTGTCCTGGAAGGTCTTGTCCTTGTGCTCGATTGGGGTTTTTAACAAAAATGTTGGCTCAAGAAACCGAAAAAAATAGAACTATCACATGTTAAAAGCTTGGCCAGGGATCTTGCAAGCAAAACCAGAGGGGGGCATCTGCCCCCCCCCCCCCCCCCCACCCCCCTACCCTGCGGACACCCATACCCACCGGGCACCACTGGTAGTAGTGGATACAGAAAAAATAATTGATGCTTGGGGTTGACCTTGATTTTTTCAGTTTATTTGGCACGGTCTTTTCAACGAGCATTTTAAAACCATCACAATTACATTCCTATCTGACACGGGTATTGGCTTGTTCAGGAAGTTTTCATCATAAAGGCATGATACTATTTCTTTTATAGCTCATATTTATGCAGCAAACACTCAATGATTAATAGGCCTACTTACTTACGTCCACACAACGACCGTCCACCCCCCACCCTGACCTGACCACCCACCCACCTATTTCTCGCGGGGCCATGGCCCCGAATTTGTATGGTCGGGCCGCCACTGGTGGGTAGACTCTAAATACAATTTATTTATTATTTATTTACTTTTAATTCAATAACTAGGCCTATGTTTATGCTAAACCGTGACATACCGGTACCTAGTTGGATTAAATCTTAAACTAGGAAAACGCTTAAGTCCCGCGGCGTTGATGGATGAGCTTTTTTGTAAGTTTTTAGTTTGCGTAGGACCACTTTTCCTTTGCAAGTGCTTTTTGAATGCATTGTAGGTGGTTGTTGTAAAGTTTCTATTGTTACTTGTTAATTGATATTATAAACCTCAAAAAACTCATATTAAAACCTTGATTCTATGGATTCTGGCTAACTTTTTCAACTTTTTCTTTCAAAAAGCAATACATCACCATTACCTTAATGTCCATGTAAAATATGAACGTTGTAGCCCCACCCGTTTGGTCAGAATCGGCCCAAATGTCACGAAAATATCGCACTAAAATTTAAAAAAAAAAATTTAATCGTAAAAAGTACGATATTCATGAGAAATATTTCTTTGATTGTACCCAAAAACAATACACCTCTAAGTTCAGAGATTTCGAAGGTCCCCTAAAATTTTCATCAAGATCGCATATGCCGTTTGCCCGGTAAAGCGCGAACAAACAGACAAAAAAAAAACACCCGAGCTAAATTTTTTGGGGGTCAGTGAAATTGAAGTCTTCGCTTCGCTCATCCAACAACCATTGGCCCATTAGATATTAAAATGAAAACATTAATTTTGAAAATAAGGTTAAATAGGGGCAATCATTAGGCTAGAGATAAAGCTCCGTAAAAGCACTCGTACCATTCGTAATAAAAAATAAAGCTAAGACTAAATAAATAGCATGAATTTATTCCCTTATTAGGCCTATAATGTATAGGTCTAGGCTATTCATGTTAAGTAGCTACCGTACCGTAGCAAAAAAATATCTTATTTTATAAATACTGCACAAATTTCATGTCTCAATCCAAGTCAACCCGTCAAAAGCTGGATTAATTGGATTGAATTTTGGAGTAGGCTACTTGGATAGGCTACTAGGATAAGTATTCGGATGACCTGAAGCACTTGAAGCTAGATCAAAAACGAGGCATTTGATATTTAATTACTCCCTTGATTTGCTGTTCCTGATTTTTAGCAAACCTCATAGGCCTATTCGTTTGAGTGGGACCGTCTAATAAATCATTTTTTCTTTGCTTTTTTATATTTGGTTCATAAATTAAATTCACTTAATATCCCAATTCAAGTTGACCAAAATGTTTAGGCCTTAACAATGAATAGTTCTTTATCGTGTCTGCATTTATATAATTAGATTGATTTAGTTGTCCTCCTTTGTAAATCAGTTTTTATAAAAGAAAAGGATAGACGTTAAATAGTAAATAAATTAAATAAATATCATACATTAGGCGTAGTAGGCCAATAGACAGACAAGCCAGAACACACCTTCAGTGGCGAAGCGTGGTCTTGAAGTTAGGGTAGACAAAAATAATACTAGAGCAAATATGATATAAAGTTTAATCTTTGATAATATTGTTTTTAATATTTCGTAATATAATCAAAAACGTTCGGGGGGGGAGAGGGGGGGCAGTTGAGGGACAATGCATGATATGTCCATGCCTAACTCGTCCGAGTGGAAAGACGGGCGTAAAGTTAAACTTTTGTAATGTGGTTTTTAAAGTCGCTATTTCCGCAGCGCGATTTCTTAGTAAAATATCAATAGTGTACATTTTGGTAACACATTACATTTACACTCACAGTAAATAAAAGTATCAAATTATTTATGCCATGGACATAACATATCATAATTTCCCTTATCAAACAACCGGTCAACTTGATGATTTGTCGATCACTTTACTTAAAAATTGCGAGCACATGGCATGGATAGAATAGCACGTGTTCAACCTTTTACGCGGGCGAGAGGGAGGGAGGGAGGGAAACCAACCCAACCCTACCCCACCCCAACACCCTCCGACCAACACCAACGGCCTACCCTCAAGCGTCTTGAACCACCGAGACATGACTCCAACTTCTCCTTCAGATTCTTGGAAAAACGACGAAAATAGGGCTCTGAGCATGCGCAGGCTTGAAATGTCTCTGCCTGTGTCTCCCGAATGTCAGTCAAATCATAAGTGCCAAGGACCGCCCCTACCACCAGTTTCAAATTGCAACGGTAGATGGCGCGACAGTGGTGTTGCGAGCTGTTCCAGTCAGTCATCGCGTCAATTCAAACTTTTGATGGACAAGAAGACCGACTTGTATTAGAAAATAAATTATGATATTTTATACTAGGGCATACAAGTAATTTTTGAACAGGGTAGACATTGTCTCATTGTCTCATAGGACGCTTCGTCACTGCACACCTTTAATTTTTCGTAGGGACTGTAGAAGGCCTATTAGTGGCATAGGAACTGGGGGTTGAAGGGGGGGCAAACTAACGCGAGTTAAATAATAATCCCAGAATTTCCGTAGTAAATATGCACATACACTTAGGCCTATACAATTCGTCAGTCACCTTGGTAAAACGAATATGTTTGCCTGTATGCTTCGTCATTAGCCTACATAAAAAAATTAGGTTGAAATTTACTTAAATGGTCCACTTCAAGTTATTTTTTGAAATTGTTAGATCGCAGATACGTAGTTGCTGAAAACATTGGTTACAGACTCTGAGTGCAGTTAAAACATAAAAAAAATAACTGTAGGGCCTAGTAAAATATGGTAAAATTTTCGGCAAAAAGGCCTCCAGAGCTTCACCCCAGATCCCACCTGTCGCCCAGAATACCTGATAATAAGTTTGCCCCCCCCCCAACTTTCAAAACGTTCCTAGGTGCCTGTGTAGTAGGTAGGCCTACCCTCAGTAGTCAATAAAACAGATCAACAGAATAAATTCTGTCCAGTTTTACTCAGTGTGATATCAGATTTTATTTTGTAGGCCCTACACCACCACCACCAAGTCCTTTCTAGTGAGGGATGGGGTGGGGTTGGGGGGTACACCTACCCAGTTTTAAGTGGAACAGGATGCTCCATTTTCTTCATTAGGTTTGTTTGGTTTGCTACACGAACTTACACTTCACACTAGTGTAGGCTCAAAATGTCTAAAAAGCGTTTTTGTTTAAGTGTAGTGTAAAGTGTAGCCGTTTGGTTTGACTTCGTGTAGGGCCTAGTGTAAAGTGTAGAATTTCTACACGAGCTCTAGGAGGTCGTGTAGGGTGTAGGTGTAAAAATTTAGGCGCAACATTTGAAGAGAAACAGCTTAAAACATGATGAATGACACATTCTTTCATTGACAATCCAATATAGGCCTAACTCGTAAAATCAATTAATAGTCTATAATTACGTATTAGAAACTGATTCGAAGTATTTTATTTGTAGCACTATGTTTTGTGATGAGGGCAAATGCGTAGGGTACTCTAACCTCAATTAGGATTAGCACTATTGAAGATAATATTCCAAATAGCTTTTCATCGTTCAGATAGTACACATTTTCTATCATTTTGACTCATTTACCCGTGCCTTTAACAGTACTGTTTGTTGTTTTATCATGTTTTTTTAGTTTGACAGTTCGATGTGAGCGAATCTAGTGTAGAGTGTAGCTTAAAAAACGTTTGGTTATCCTGGGTAAAGTGTAGTGTAATTTGATTTCAAGGCCTACACCTACACTACACAAGTCTACACTACACTAGGTAAACCAAACAAACCTATTGATCGCACGCCACTGGGCCACAACCCACAATAGAACAGAATATGCAAGTAAACTCTTTTACACCCTGTCAATTTGATCAGGCCTAAAAAGTACAACATTTTGTTCTAAGATGACTCAATAGCCTTGTTTACATGGAGGACTGAGTACGGTACGGTACCGAGATGTCGTTGAATTCTATCTGGTGTCAAAGCGTTTACATGACTCGTACCGAACTAAAACTGAACTCACTTTCAGTTCAGCATCAACTCTACCTATCGGCGGCTGACAAAACTAAAAGCCACTGCCAACACTGCCAACATTTCGTTCAGCCATGATGTTACCCAGAGAAGTTAAAAATAAAAACGATCGATACGTAGGCCACGATAGTAACAAGAAACTGACATGTCACATGAAAGTGCAGGGAAAATAATTTGTAACGATTACCAACCTTTGTTTCATAGTACTAGGCCAATTAGGTTGGCAATATGATTTTCAGTTCGGTTTTGTCTAAGAAACCTGTTTACATGATAGTACTCAGCAGTAGGCCTACTCAGTACGGTCTTCCAGTACGGTAGCTACTTTTCGTCGGACCGAACCCAACCGGTACGGTACGGTTTTTACGTGTTTACATGACGTACTGAGTACAAAAACCGTACCGGTACTCAATACCGTACTCAGTCCTCCATGTAAACAAGGCTATGAGAGCTAGGCCCTAGGCTACCGAGTTATCCGATATAATAATGACGATGTAGAATAATACAGCAGAGAGCGACGATAAAATCATCGTGATGTCTGTAGCCGTCATTTTCGGGCGGGGACGCTGAGTCACGAAATACCGTATCGCTTTAATGTTCTACTAGCAACGTAAATATCACCCAAAGAGGGTTTTAAGCGTTACATTCGTATTTTGCGACCCAAAATTAACTAGAAATGACATCTTAGACATGTATGTGTGTTGAAAAGAGCAAAATAGGCCCTAGGGCCCTAGGTCTACATAATAACGACGGCCATTTTGGAAGCCATATTGAATCCTCCAGCAAAACATTTCCAGGTCTATGGGTCAGATCAGTTTACTTGGTATATAGGAACAACTTTGCCAAATCTGTTGCTTGTATCACTAATTGCCACTTTTTCGCAGAATTTCAGGTCTTGCCAGTGCGGCTAAGGAGACCGAATCCCCCTCACTCGCCCGGGCCCCAAAACCCCACGCTGTAGACTTCCCGCCTTTTCAAGACACACACTGGCCTAAGCCTAGTGCCAAGGCCCACTTTTACCAGTACTTTACCTTTGTTCCTTTTCGTTCCATGTTATACAAGAGGCCTAGACCTAGTCTACAGTAGGCCGTCTCTTTAACAGATGAGTCCGCACCAGCCTTAGCTCTCCTACAAATTCGGGTAGGGCCTAGGCTAAGCCTACCTAGGCTAGGCTTCTAGGCTAGGATACCTGTGCAACACAGAAACATTCGAAACAAGCCAGCATTGCACGGTATGTCCATAGGCGATTTGGTGCTCAAAAGCCACGCACAATTTCTACCACACAAATATTGAACTTGACTGCTTTATCTTTTATTGATATGAGAGAGAACTGACAAGATTTCCAAAATGCGATTCCGAACTGCGAAGTGCGAAGTTGCGAACCAAAGTAAAAGGTTGGTAAACATTATCTGTGCAAGTGTAGTACCAACCAAACAAAACTGTGGGTGGTGTGTGGGTGACAATCAAACTTAAACCTTAGGCGGGAATTTTTGTTGTTTTAGTTACTGTTGTTATGATATTTTGGTTCTTTTGAGAGATTAACTACACGATTGTTCATAGGCTATGTATGTATGCGGCCTTGTAGGTATTTTTGTATTTATTTATTGGCTCATTTAGCCATAAGCCATTCATACATAACATTCAAGTTACATTATTATTATTAATACTAAAGATACAATCACATTTTTTAATTGTAAAAAATAAGTTTAATAATCATATGGTAATTCGTATCTCTAATTCTAGTAGGCCAACTAATAAAATCTATCTACAATCACATTTTTGATTTGTTAAAAAGAAGTTTAAAAATCACATTGTAATTCTTATCTCTAGGTTCTACAACTAAAATCTATGGTTAGATTATTATTCTAATTCAATTTTACTGCTGTTAAATCCATTTTGTGCATTTGGATTTGAACATGCCTTGACTTTTATTTCCTTTATTTCTCGTGGCAACTTGTCAAATTCCTTGAGTCCAGATATAAATATTGAATTTTGCCACTGTTGAGATTCCTTTCCCTAACAAGTCACAAACAAATCTTACACCCAAGCTAAACATGTCGCTGGGCAATGAAAAATTTCCAATGAGAAATTTTATAAAATTGTTTTTATCTCTTTATCTCATTTTAGAAACATATTTTCACTGAAAATTTGTAACAAGTGTATCTAGGATTGCAATAAAAACGGATTAAGATTTCGCACATTGTATCATAATCGTACGTAAATCATATTCGTCATCATCGTTACCCGATATTATAAATAATACTATGAAGTTCGACCGGGGATCGAGCCCGGAGTACCGTGAGCGAGTCTGTATGCCTCCGGGAGGCGCGGAGAGGCGTTGTTCAGTTGAGTTTATCATCTACTATAGTCCCACAAAATGTGTTGAATACAAAATTAATAAATTGTGATGTTATATAATGTATATTAAATTGTTACTTCTCCAGAACGTCTTTTAGAAATTCAACAATCGAAATAGTGTTGAATCATTGAACAATTCGGCAACCTTTGGAATTTTTATTTATAACTGGTTTGACAGAGTTGTCATTGCCTCATTAGCTTATTCTATTACTAGGAAGCTTCGCAAACGCTTTTTCAGGCGCGTTGTCGGATGAGCGTAATTTTTTTAATCGGAAAAAGCGTAAAATTGCGATTTTCATTAGAAATAATTTTTCGATTGCGCTCAAATTTCACACGAATATATTAATAATTAAAATTAAGATTCTGTGAAAAAATCATTACAATCTGATAAAGCATGTAGGTGTTATAAGCCGAAGAAATGTTTAAAAATCGAAAAAAATCGTAAAATTGCGATTTTCATGAGAAATAATTCTTCGATTGCGCTCAAATTTCACACGAATATATGAATTCATATAATTAAGGTTATGTGAAAAAATAATTACAATCGGATAAAGTATGTAGGTGTTATAAGTCGAAGAATTCTTTAAAAACTAAAAAAATAAGTCGTAATATTGCGATTTTAATGAGAAATATTTTTGTGATTGCGCTCAAAAACGTGGCAGTTCTAAGTTCAAAGATATCGAAGGCCTCCATAAAATTTCATCGCAATTGGAGTATCGGTTTAGCCGGAATCGTGTTAACAAACACACGGGAGATCCGTGGTTCGATTCCCGGATGAGGCGGACTTTTTTAATTTCTGAATTGTAGTAAATAATACTGCATTATCTAGTTCTAACACTATCTGCAGGCTTTTATTTGAAGTTGTGTTGGAGGGAATACAGCTGTTGTATTAATTGTTTGTTTTCATACTTGAAGAAGGAACTTTTTAAAAGAACGAGCTCCATTTTCCCGGAACTTTTTAAGGAACTTGATCACTTTTTGTGTTGAGAAACTTTTAAGTGATCAAGTTCATATTTTCAAGGAACGTTTTTAGAAAGTTCAACGTTCCAGTTACAAAATTATCAAGTAGTCAATTTTGTACCTAGCACCACTTTTCAGTATTCGTAAGCAAACAACCTAGCCATTACGTATCATTTATAATTTTCATATCATACGTATCATCATGATTCATGACCCTACCGCTCACCATGCTCTTTGAGAGCCGCACGCATGCTTGCAAGTTGCACGTCACTCACTCTGTAATCGCATTAAACAAACTTTAAAATAAAAGGGAACTTTTTAAAGTAAATTTCGTTTATTTTTATGAGGAACTTGAACTTTATAGAGGTAAGGTAAGGGTATGAAAAGGAACTTGAACTTTATAAAAGTTATATTTTTAATTGATGAAGAACTGAATCTTTTATAACTTCCTTTTCAAAAGGAACTTCCCCAAGTGTGTCTGTTT
This sequence comes from Sweltsa coloradensis, assembly GCA_024449915.1. NCBI lineage: Eukaryota > Metazoa > Arthropoda > Insecta > Plecoptera > Chloroperlidae > Sweltsa > Sweltsa coloradensis. The sequence goes on from JAMZAV010000325.1 coordinate 213,316, forward strand.
TTCTCTCGACAAATTTAAATGCGAGTCTTTTCCGCCTAGTTACATTCCTTATCGATTTTTTTTTTATTATTTTTTTTATTTCTCGTGGGAAACCCTGGGCCGGGTGCAAAGTATGCCCCTCATCAGGACCATGTGTAACTAACTAGGTATTTATATAGGGGTTTGTAGAATTGAGAAGAGTTGTCCGATAGTTGTTTGAAGCGCTTGCATTCACGTTACCCACTGAGGAGAACCTCGGAAAAACCTTCAGTCAGGATTGCCGGTCTCGACGAGGTTAAAACACGGGACCTCTTGAATCAGAGTCGCGCACGTATTATCTACGTTAGTAGAGAATTCGACCTTGTGCAAAACAAAGGATATGTAATGTAATGATAAGGAAGAACTAAATTACCGTAAACTGAAGTAAGGCAATTTAAACCAGAGGAATTCAAATGAATCGTCTGATGCAGCTGGTTGGGAATCTGCCCATTAGCGTTCTCGACCTCTGTCACTATCACAAATTATTATTTTCATTATAATTATACGTTACTAGGAAGCTTCGCAAACGCTTTTTTTTAGTCACGTTGATGGATGAGCTTTTTTGTAAGTTTTTAGTTTGCGTAGGACCACTTTTCCTTTGCAAGTGCTTTTTGATTGCATTGTAGGTGATTGTTGTCAAGTTTCTATTGTTACTTTTTAATTTTTATTATCAACCTAAAAAAAACTCATACTAAAACCTTTATTCTAGGCATTCTGGCTAACTTTTTCTTTCAAAAAGCAATACATCACCACCTTAATGTCCGTGTAAAACATGAACGTTGTAGCCCCACCCGTTTGGTCAGAATCGACCCAAATGTCACGAAAATATCGCACTAAAAATCGCAAAAAATCGCAAAAGTACGATATTCATGAGAAATATTTCTTCGAGTTCGATTGTACCCAAAAACGTGGCAGGTCTAAGTTCAGAGATTTCAAAGGTCCAATTTTCATCAAGATTGCATATGCCGTTTGCCCGGTAGAGAGCGAACAGAAGAAAAAAAAGAAAAAAAAACACCCTAGCTAAATTTTTTGGGGGGTCAGTGAAATTAAAGTCTTCGCTTCGCTCATCCAATTACTAGGAAGCTTCGCAAACGCTTTTTCAGGCGCGTTGTTGGATAAGCGTAATAAAAATATAAAAAAATCGTAAAATTGCGATTTTCATGAGAAATAATTTTTGATTGCGCTCAAATTTCACACGAAGATATTAATTCATAAAATTATGGTTCTGTGAAAAAATCATTACAATCGGATAAAGCATGTAGGTGTTATAAGTCGAAAAAGTGTTTTAAAAACCGAAAAAAGCGTAAAATTGCGATTTTCATCAGAAATAAATTTTTCAATTTCGCTCAAATTTCACACGAAGGTTGTATGCAATTGACGTCATCACAGTTTGATATCGCCATCGTGAGGTACCACTTCAATTGCAAATGTCAAGCCCTACCAGTGACACTTACTGTGTTTCCTAAGCGATCCTAGACCCTTGTGCCATATTGTGATTCTTCATATTATCTACAGTTTTTACTCACCTAAATATTCATGCATTTTTCGTAACATGATGACAGTAACCTTAGTGTATTTAATAAAAAGTTGTATCTTGGCAACTACAGATTGTAAACAAAATACACAAAAGATGGTAGGAACTTTTGTTTCTAGAGAATCTGTTTCGAGTTGTACCCCATCCACCACTTGCTTTATATGTCATAAGAATTAGCTAAGTAATTATGTTAACATTATTTTATTATCGCATGATATAACGTAGTGAAGAATAAAATGTGTATTGATTATAGAGTTTACAATGCCAGGTTTGATAAACAATGAGAAATTAATTCAAATTATCCAATACCATCAAAGAGGAAGAAAATAGCTAAGGAGGTGCTCTGTACTGACAGGCAGTACCTCACGATGGCGGCCATTGCATACTTCCTATATTAATTCATAAAATTAAGGTTCTGTGAAAAAATCATTACAATCGGATAAAGCATGTAAGTGTTATAAATCGAAGAAATGTTTTAAAAACCAAAAAAAATCGTAAAATTGCGATTGCGCGAAATTGCGAGCCGGAATCGTGTTAACAGACACACAATAATACAAACAGAAACAAAATAATTCATTCCGGAATTTTCTCTCCAGTGTAGTGGAATGGAATCTTCGCTACGCTCATCCAATTATATAAATATGGAAAAAGAACAATTTTTAACTTAACACCCGCAATATTCAATATAGCCTTCCCGTTCATCTACGACATCTAGATAAAATATCAGCCATAAAATCAGAAATTAATACAAGTCATAGCCAGCGGTTTAGCCGAGGTCGTTTAACCGGTTCCCACTCGAACACCGAAGTAAAGCATAATCAGGCGTGGTCAGGGGTAGAGTGGGTGACCGCTCCGCCCTGAAACTCACGTATACCGCTGGTTAGAGCAGATGGAGGGTTCGAGAGCTAGTGTAACGGCTTCGTTCTCCTCGACGTCTGCTCGGCAGTCCGGGTTAGTGGAGGAACCTATATGACTGTTAAGGTTACACCGTCCTTTCGGATGGGACGTTAAGCCGTTGGTCCCCTTGGTACTTTTCGAACGGAGTAGGCTACGTGCCGGTACCGGGTTTCCCCTCCTCCCTTCTATTCATACGTCATCCTCATCTATCCCCACTCATCGTCTCGAATAGCCAAAGTGTATTAATATGGCTCATTATCTTGAAACTATGCGCATAGAAGATGACAGTTGCTGACCACTACCCCCACCATGACGCAACATTTTATAATTATTATATATCATTTTTGATGTTTACTTGTGTATGAGTTTTAGACTTTTAAAAGTGGCAAATTTGCAATTTGTTTTGCCTTTGTCGATACACTGGTGGGTGGTGGGTGGAACTTGCACCGGGCACTGTACACTGTACAGGTTTTGCAAATCCCCCTCCCCAGCGGTTCAATTCTTGACTACGCTACATTTTCCAATTATCGTTAAATCAATTAGGGTAATAAACATGTGAAAACTTAGCAGAAAAAATGTCCTATTCGTGTACCTAAATGGCTCGGGCAATCACTGATATTGTTTCCTATTCTTCAAACTAAACACAGCCGTTGAAGCCTCCCAAAGTCCGTCCATGTCGGGAGAGACATCCGCTCTTGCCGCCATCTGTGTTAGCCCTATCAATGACTATGGTAAGACAACTAAAAGTAATCAAATGCTAATCAATACAAATATAATAGACCTAATAAAAATGATAATTGAAGCACAAATCCAAATTGTTATCAAGAGAAAACTATTGATAGTTATCTCCTGTAATCATGATATTCAAGCAACGAGCAGAGCATAGCAATATATTGTAAGTTTTACACCCACATTGATGTGTTTCGACTTCTAATTTTTTTAATGTGTTTAGTCGATTAGTGGTTTTAATAGTTTGCTGTAAAAGTGAGAGTATTGTAACTGTTGACGAGTGGAGAGACGAATGATTGTTGTGAACGCGAGCGCTCGTTGTGGCTTGTGCAACCAACACGTATACACGCCACAGATTTAGAGTCGCGCATCCTTATGTCACAACACAACCATGAGCTGCTAAAATAGCCAGCGTGCCTCTTGACATCGCACAGAGTCGTGGAGCCCATGACGTAGCTAATTAGCATACTAGCTTTCAAGGTGGATGCTCATTTGCTGCTGGCGCTACCAATAGAGAGGGAGAATTCAACTCCCGAGCCCGCCTTAAATCAATAATCTACTTAGCTGGCTGGACGAATTGTCCCTAACAACGACTGAAATGTAACTATGACAACTGTATCTATCTCATTCTAAGCCAATAACAGAAATACAAAATATTAACAAATTCAAGATTTCAATATTCGTCATCTTTTCACGGCGCGCGCACATCCATCAAGGCAGAAAACATCCTCGGAACATGTAGAATAATGATTATGATCTCATCAATACACTAGGATTGAGGTTGGCCTTATAATAACAATAATATATATTTTTTTAATTATTATTTTTATTATTTTTATGATTATTATTATTATTATTATTATTATTATTATTATTATTATTATTATTATTATTATTATTATTATTATTATTATTATTATTATTATCAATTGTTAACTTGTAAACGAATATTATTTTTTGTAAAATTATAGCCCGCCGGGCTGCCTGAATATGAAACTATAGTTGCTGCCAAAGAGTGTTGTGGGCACCCTCGGACTACCGGCTGTTACAAACGTGTCTTGTAAAATATAATTTCAATGTCTTTAAAATATCTCTCTTCATTGGGGTTAATATATAATAGGAAGAGCGTAGTGATCGAAGCATGGGCGCCCGCAGCAGTTTTTGCAGGAGGAGGGGGGGGGGGGGGAAATTACAATTTGTACTTTCGTTGGGCAAGTACTGGGGGCTAGAGGGACGGAGTCTCTCAACAATAGCGCCGCAAACGAAAATTGTGAAAATCAGGTTTTTAGAAATAGGTTTTAGAAAAAAGTATTGGGCTGAATACAATATCAAAAACATGTAATTTTTGTGCAGTCGATACGCGAAACTAGAAAACCACCAAAAGGAATCTCAAAGAAAAACCCATTTTTGTATTTTTAATTTTAGTTTCAACTCATTGATATAAATACTGTTTTTTTTAATTTCATGTGCTTTGTCCAGGGAATTGGGTATTACATTTAATAGTGGAATAAATTGTTTCACAAAGGATACAAATTCAAACTAATCCCATGGTCCAGAAGTTCACGTACGCTAACGCCTCACGAAAATAAGATGAAAGAACTTAAGGGGGTATTCACCCGATACACTCAAAAAATGTATTTCATTCAAGCTAGCTATTATTTACTACAATTCAGAAATTAAAAAAGTCCGCCCCACACGGGAATCGAACCACGGATCTCCCACATTCCAGGTGAGCGTCTTAACCACTAGACCATCAGGACGGGTACATTTTAATCTCTGAATTGTAGCTGCATTATACATCTGAATGGATTTTTTTTTTAATTTCTGAATTGTAGTAAATAATAACAATTACACCTACGGGAGTGTTTCCCGACCAAACAAATCGAGAAACAAGCTAGCTAGTTATGAATTTAGAAATTAACAGAAAAATTATAGGAACCACTAGTGACCAGTTTTTTTTTGTCAAAGTGGGTATTTTTCGAGCTAGGTCCCATCGGCAAAACTCTCCCACAAGAAATAACATAGGGACGATATTTATGCCCCGTGACCGTCGAGGATTTTGACCAAAAAAAGATTGGCCATTATTGACGTACTCTACTGTCTTTTCTGTAAATCCTCTATATTTTGTTTTCTCATTTGGGCAAGTGGTTCGGTCAAATTATGCTGATTACCAAGAAGGGGTGTGATTTTGGAATGCATATTTTTGCGTGTTTGAGAGTATTTGTACACAGCTACAAGACACAATTTTATAAAAGGCCATTTTAGATTGGTACGATGCTCTAGTATCTATACGGAACAAAAAATAAGCATGTTAAAGCACGCCAATTTTCGCAAATTTCTGGATCAAAAAAATTGAAAAATTCGTGTAAAATCACGGTTGCAACATATAATTTTTTAAACGGTCATTTGAGTGTAGTATTATGCTCTAGATTATGTGGTAAAAAATATTTTTTGGGGTAATAGCCCCTCTTAACAAGAAAGCAGCACGACTTTTGTCTTTGCACGTGATGAGTGTGGCGAAGTTTTATCTATTAAACACGTTTTAGAAACCTGTACAAAATATAGTAGTGATAGAAAAGATTTTAAATTAAAACCTTCCCTCAGAGAAATTTTATCAGACAACTCCACGACAAGCGATAATGTTATTAATTTCTTACGTATAAAGAAAACCTTTTAAATTCAATTTGAAATTCATATATATTTAGCAATCAGAAAATTTGATGGGCACTGATAACTTTACTGTTTTGTGCCCTAAAACCCCAACTAACTAACTAACTAACGAACCATACTCTCTCAAACTTATCACTCTGATTTCAATTCTACAAATAGACTAACAGCCTGCACATTTGTATGGTTTTGTGTCTGTTACTGTACAAATAGACTAATAAATATAATATAACTAAATAATAATAACTAACTAATAATAACTAACTAACTAACGTACCATACTCTCTCAAACTTATCACTCTGATTTCAATTCTACAAATAGACTAACAGCCTGCACATTTGTATGGTTTTGTGTCTGTTACTGTACAAATAGACTAACAGCCTGCACATTTGTATGGTTTTGTGTCTGTTACTGTACAAATAGACTAATAAATAATATAACTAAATAATAATAACTAACTAATAATAACTAACTAACTAACGTACCATACTCTCTCAAACTTATCACTCTGGTTTCAATTCTACAAATAGACTAACAGCCTGCACATTTGTATGGTTTTGTGTCTGTTACTGTACAAATAGACTAACAGCCTGCATATTTGTATGGTTTTGTGTCTGTTTGGCCTCTACCGGACGGTAAAGGCTACTCCGATCTTGATGAAACTTTCAGGGAACCTTCGAAACCTCTGCACTTAGACCTGCCACGTTGGGGGCTGTTGAATATTCCGGGGGGCGGGGGCAGGAACCGCATGGACCCCGGAGCGTCAATAGCCCCTCAACGCTTTTGTAAACGATGGTGTTACAAAGCAGCACATTCCCAAAGGTTCCAAAGGTTATAAATTATTGTAGCACAGTCTGACCAGAAAATTGCTATGTGTCTAAATAGAATTTTAACAAAATCGTTGTTAGAGGGGTAGTTAAGAAAGTCAATCTGTCAAATGAAAATGTCTTGGAGATCGCCCCCCCCCCCCCCCCAACATCCGAGGTGTTGAGGACCCCTGCATGATGTCCCCTGCGGATACACCTAAGTAGGCCTAAACCTAATATACTATAGTGTATTGATTGCTGTCTGTCCTATGAAGCCGATGTGAATATCACAACAGCCCTTCAGATCAAGTTACGCCTTTAGGGGAGGCTCGGTTGTAGGGATTGAAAGGATTATCCAGTTAATCACACGAAGTAAGAATATAATCCATAGGTTAGTAGCTTCCATCTGGATCATCTCTGATTGCAGGGCTAGAGGCGTTGATTTCTTGGCTCGTTCGAATCATTGAGTTTAATATCTAAACTCAATGTTTTAATGGTTCGCCAACAATTAAATAATGCTATAACTAGGCCGCTTCGCGAACGCTTTTTTAGTCGCGTTGATGGATGAGCTTTTTTAAAGTTTTTAGTATGCGTGGGAGTTCCATTGAAAAATCATTTTTGTTAAATTAGGATAATTTTTATAAAGTAGTACTAATTGCTATGGTAATTAGAATGTCAAATATCTGGAGGCCCGAAGACTTGCTTTTTGTACGCATTGTAGGTGATTGTTGTCAAGTTTCTATAGTTACTTGTTAATTATTATTATATACCTAAAAAAACTTATATTAAATCCTTTATTTCTATGGATTCTGGCTAACTTTTCAACTTTTTCTTTCAAAAGGTACAACATCACCATAATGTTAATGTCCATGTAAAATATGAACGTTGTAGCCACACCCGTTTGGTCAGAATCGGCTCAAATGTCACGAAAATATTGCACTAAAAATCGAAAAAAATAGTAAAAGTAAGATATTCATGGGAAATATTTATTCGATTGTACCCAAAAACGTGGCAGGTCAGGTCTAAGTTCAGAGATTTCGAAGGTCCCCTGCAATTTTTATCAAGATCGCATAATATGCCGTTTGCCCGGTAGAGAGCGAACAAACAGACAGAAAAACAAACAAACAAAAAAAAACATTGAAGCTATTTTTTTGAGGGGTCAGTGAAATTGAAGTCTTCGCTTCGCTCATCCAATAATAATAACAAGGCAGCTTCACGAACGCTTTTTCCAGTCGCGTTGATGGATGAGCTTTTTTGGAATATTTCTGTCCAATGATTACGGTTTTAAGTGGAATCACATTACTTTTTCTATATTTACTTGATATTTGTTAATTCTACACCTGTAAAAGGCAAATATTTAAACCTTTATTTCTATAAATTTTGATCAACTTTGTCAAAATTTTCACCGTAATCTTTATGTCAATGTAAAATATGAACGTTGTAGTCCCCCAGTGGCGGCTTGACCTATACCTTGACCGGTGCCATGACCACTTGACTCTTATGGCTCGAATGTCTTTTTTTTTCTTTCTGTTACTGCTTCGGTACAGGTCGTTTCTCTGATCGACCTGAAATTTTGCACACATGTACAGTCAGGGTCATATATAAATCAAGAGGTCTGAAAGATACCTCTTTCACTGACATCTCGTGGTCAACTCTTGGTGCCATTATTTATATCGCCCTGTGAACTGCATTATCGATCGATGGAAGTTCCCTAGACTATTTGATGTTATTAATATTATTTAGGAGGCTTTGAAAGACTCTTGGTCAACAAAATAGTCAATATCTAGAAGGCAGTCAGCAGAAAAATACAATTTTATCAAAACAAAAGCATAAAACAAACTTTGGTGGTTTGCAAATAAGACGACAGCTAAGATAGAATTATTTGAAATAAGCTAGAAACTAAGGCAAATATAAGAAGAAAGGCATAGTCTTAATTCTATGCCTAGGCCAAGGTATCGATATATAATGCTCTCTTTACGTTCCATGTTATATTTTCTTCTAGGCTTGATAGTTTCTCTGGTGAATAGAGAATTTTCCTTTGACATTTTAGCAGCCATGTTTCTTATTTATGTCGATAATGCAGTTCACAGGGCGATATAAATAATGGCACCAAGAGTTGACCACGAGATGTCGGTGAAAGAGGTATCTTTCAGACCTCTTGATTTATATATGACCTGACTGTACATACTACCTATGCGGGTTGCTGTATAGTTTTTGAACAAAATCCGATCGTTGGTTATAAAAAATAAAAAATAAAATAAAAAAATAAAAATGTTACGATCGTTATGAAATTTTGAATTGAAACCGGTACCTGCCAAGGGTGGGTGGGTGGGTGGACCAGCGTAGCTCGTGAACCCACCCACATATTTTGTCTTTAAAAAAATATTGTCAGTATAAAAATGATGTGTTGTGCAAAAGCAGCAGTGTGTTTTGTTAGCTCTGTACGGTCTTACCGTCTACGAGTCAATTCTAATGACAAAAAGACACCGCATTATGAGACAGTGATGTTTGCTTCGATGTTTTGTTATCTGGTTTGCCAATGCAGCTGACTTGAGTGGTCAACTGTAAGGAGGCGTATCGGGGGTTGCGCAGTTGCGCTGCGTCCATCTTCTATTTCGTTCTCGAGAGAAGGATTGGATTGGATATTGCTTAACGTCTCATATTTATGCAAACAAGTAAAGTATAAATATTCTTTATGTGATTTGTTGTTTTCCTTCAGCGAACAAGACAAAGGCACGGAGGGTTACGAACTCTAACGAAAAAAAATTAAACAACATTGAGACCATAGAGCGGAGTGCCCTAACTTAAGTCACCACTGAAACAACAATTAGAAGAAATTAAAAAGTTCCAAATATGGTGTGGGTATATTTTTAGTGCATTTTTTATTGGTGGAAAAAGTTGGAAAAAGTAGGGTTTTTTAATGATAGAAAAACATTGATTAGCTTTCATTCTGCTGTTCTAAAACGCGCAGATTACCGCCAAACATTACCTTGAAGTGCAAATTTTTTCCCCCGTTTATTGTTCGCCCCTCCTAAGTTGTTTTTCACTACTGGGCATGGGCGCCTGCAGGAGGGGGCAAGGGGGGGCAGATACCCCCCCCCCCTGGCCACGAGCAAGCAAAGTGCTAATTTGCCCTCATTTGATGTGTGGATTTATGATTAAATTTGTAGTATTTAATATGTGCTTGGAAAGTCGATTTCTTTGCTGATGAACGTTTATTAAATTTAATGGTTGCCAATTTTCTGCGAAATAAGTAGCTTATTGTGTCTTTTACCTGCCACAGCTCGTCTTGAGTTTAGAAAAGATACCACTCTATGGAATAACGCGAGTTTTGCATGACTGTCACAATAAAAGGCTTGCGAAAGCGAAGATGTGAGGCGGGGTAAAGTCATATTATCTCAGTGGTCAAAAACGCTAATATTCTTCAAACTCAATGTTGGGAATCTGAAGCCTTTGACTGAACGACAAAAAATGGGAGGTAAAATATTTTGAATGGTTTTCTAGTTTTGAGTGTCGACTTCACAAAAATTACATAATTTTGGTAATGAATTCAGCCCACTACTATTTTCTAAAACCCACCAAACGCATTCTAAAAACGTGATTTTCACAATTTTCGCATGCGCCGCTTTTGTTGGGGGGCTCTGCCCCCAAACCCCCCGTGTTTGCCCAACGAAAGTACAAGTTGTAATTTTTGCCCCCCCCTGCCAATATTTCTGCGGGCGCTTATGCCACTGGGAGGTGCAGGCACGTAGGAATGGAGGTATTCCTCCCTCCCATACCCCCCCCCCCCCACTTCAGAAGGGTAATGACCAACAATTTCCCATTATTGTTGGACGTGATCGCGAACGTAATGACATGCATATTCAATGGTTGTAACATGATCTATCTTGTCACTACTCCAATTCTTTTTTTAAATAGTTTTATAGTTTTAACTGTACAAAAAAGACATTAATTTGGTATTACAGTCAACCCACTTACTTTTCCTAGAACGCGCCAAAACCACTCATAAAAAGTGATTTTTAAAATTTTCGCCTGCGGCGCTGTAGTTGCTTGTTCCTCCTACGCACCTGGGGTAGGGTGATACGGAAAATATTTGGTACCGGTCATCCTTCAACCCGCCACTGAGCCCCACCCGTTTGGTCAGAATCGGCCCAAATATCACGAAAATATCGTATTAAAAAACGGGGGGGAAATCGTATAAGTACGATTTCTATGAGAAATATTTTTCAAATGTCTCTAAAATGACATATCATTTCAGTGGATTTAAACGTTCTCATAAACCTTCATCAATACCGGAGTAGCCGTTTGCCAAATATCACGAAAATATCTCATTAAAAATGGAAAAAGATCGTAAAAGTACGATAATCATAAGACATATTTTATCGATTTTACCCAAAAACGTGGCAGGTCTAAGTTTAGAGATTTCAAAGGTCCCCTCTAATTTTCATCAAGATCGCATATGCCGTTTGCCCGGTAGAAATCGAACAAACAGACAAAAAACTAACAAAAACTAAACACCCGTGCTATTTTTCTTGGGGTAACGTAAGTGAAAAAAAAAACGAAAGTGAAATTGAAGTCTTCGCTTCGCTCATCCAATAATAATAATATATAATATCAATTATATATATATATATATAATAATAATTATAATTACTATTGATTCATAGCAGTTGTCGTAAAAGTTTGCCCCGACTGGGGTCCGAACCCAGAACCTCCGGCTTAACGTGCCATAGCTCTACCAATTGAGCCACCGGGACAACTGAACAAACCTTTACTAAACTGCTAGTTGTTGTGACTGTTGACTTCCATAACATAATTTACGACAACTGCTATGAATCAATAACTATGTCCTTAAAGCGGGCTTATGCTTAAAAACCTTATATTCATACTACCCAACTCATGGGAGATGAGATGTGATTGGATTTATCCGTGTGATCTTTCAGATTTAACAGCTACATTTCAGTCTTTTGTTGGATTTATGTCATGGAAGTCAACAGTCACAACAACTAGCAGTTTAGTAAAAATTTGTTCTGTAGTCCCGGTGGCTCAATTGGTATAGAGGTTCTGGGTTCGAACCCCAAGTCGGGGCAAACTTTTACGACAACTGCTATGAATCAATAACTATGTACTTAAAGCGGGCTTATGCTTTAAAACCTTATAATAATAATATTAATAATAATAATAATGATAATAATAATAATAATAATAACTAGGAAAACGCTTAAGTCCCGCCGCGTTGTTGGATGAGCGTAATTGGTGCATTGAGCTGCCATGTGTTATGCGGATTTTCTGTTGTTCTGTGAAAAAATCATTACTAAGTTGAAGATTTTTTTTTAAATTAAATTAAATTAAATGAAAAATTAACTTAAATTTTAAATTTTTTAATTAATTGTAATTTAAAAAAAGGAAAAAATCGTAATATTGAAATTTTCATAAGAAATAATTATTCGATTGCGCACAAATTTTACACAAATATATGAATTTATAAAATAAAGGTTCTGTGAAAAAATTATTACAATAGGATAAAGCATATAGGTGTTATAAGTCAAAGAATTGTTTTAAAAAAGAAAAAAAAAGAAAAATTTCGATTTTCATGAGAAATAATTTTTCGATTACGCTCAAATTTCGCACGAATATTTTAATTCATGAAATTAAGGTTCTGTGAAAAAATCATTACAATCCGTTAAAGCATGTAGGTGTTATAAGTCGAAGAAAGTTTTTAAAAATCGAAAAAAATCGTAAAATTGCGTTTTTTATGAGAAAAAATTTCCCGATTGCGCTCAAAAACGTGGCAGTTCTAAGTTCAGAGATTTCGAAGGTCTCCATGAAATTTCATCGCAATCGGAGTATCGGTTTAGCCGGAATCGTGTTAACAGACACACAAAAATACAGAAAGAAAGAAAGAAAGAAAGAAAGAAAGAAAGAAAAAAAAAAAAAACACTCCGGATTTTTTTCTCCAGTGTAGTGAAATGGAATCTTCGCTTCGCTCGCTACGCTCATCCAATAATAATAATAATAATAATAATAATAATAATAATAATAATAATAATAAATGACTTATTTTAGTTAGAGTTAAGACAAAAGTAATAATGTATGTAATAGGTACACATGGAAGTACTTGACGTAAGTCCGTACAACATGTTAGCTCCGGTTTTAACCGAGTTTGTATGAAATACATCCAATAAAATAATAATAATGATAATAATAATAATAATAATAATAATAATAATAATAATAATAATAATAATAATAATAATAGTAATTTGACACCGTTCTTTAGGATGGGACGTAAAGCCGTTGGTCTCCTTGGTACTTTTCGAAAGGAGTAGGCTACATGCCGGTACCGGGTTTCCCCTCCTCCCTTCTGTTCATAATTCATCCTCATCTATCAGATTACCACTCATCGTCTCGAATAGCCAAAGTGCATTAATATGAGGCGTTAAGCAATATCCAATCCAATCAAATTTGGAGAAGGTGCCATTACGGACAAATGCACCTAAAAGAATGTTGTCCCCACCATCTTGACCATAGGTGAGGAGTGAGATTGTTTTAAGAGGGTTTCTACAAATACATAAATAACAAGGACGCTACATGTATTGGGAAGCATATACTTACTATTAAGAGAGTTAAGTTCGAATCGAATTGTAGTTAATATGTGTTAATTCAACAAGGAACAGTGTACGTTTAGTATTATAATTATAATATACCATTATGCGGCCCGATGGTTCCTGCATTGCGCGTAAGCCACATTAACGATCTTCATAATACATCATCCACGCATCGCTGTCATTGATATAGTTTCCTGAAGTATGAAAGTAAATCCCAATAATATTAAAGCAATTACGTAAAATTCGACAAGGGTACTTAAAATAAATGGTGTAAATAATAATTTCCTATAATTAACCGCATCATTATGAGTATATGTTTAAATGAATTACTTTCTATGGAGGGTATAAATGTGTTTTGAATCGGTGTAGATAGCGCGTGCGCCGTGCGGCGCGGATGACCAGATGTTCCCCGAAGATGAGTAGTTCCTATTGGCCGGCCTCCCCTCTCCCAGCCCCTCAGGTGTTGCATCGTGTACGTCTTACCCACGTTGCTCCAGTCGCCCACTGATTGGCATTACCAATCTGCATCCCCTCGTCAGAGGGCGCTTCGCCAGTGGACCTTGCAAGCTCGCCAAAGTTTTAGTTCTTTCACTGTGCGGAAATACTTTTTAAAATTTGATTTCAACGATGTTCGAGTGAGTTCTTGATGTAGGAGTGCGTCCTAGGGCCTTGAGGACGCCATGGAGCCCCCGGTAACTCTAGGGTGTAGCACGGTGACACCCAGTCTGATGAAGACCAGCACCTCCGCGGTGACGCGACCCTCCTCCCCCCGGCACTTCTTCGCTCGGATCTACGGCCACCTCGACACCTCGCCGTCGTCGTCGTCCTCCTCCCTCAGCAGAGTAACCTCCCGGACACTGAACGGTCTCCCGGGCAGGACTTCCCCAGTCAACCCGCCGAACCCTAGCGACGTTCCTCTCGCTAAGAACCCCCACCCGTCGGAGAACACAAGTGACGTATCGCCGACGTTTCTCAACCCCGTTATGCCGATGCCCGTGTTCCCGGTTCCCCTGACGGCGTTCCCTTTTCTTCCCGGTATGTTCCCGGGCGCGTCGCCGACGACCAGAGAGCCTCTGCTACGGCCGCTGATGACGGTCGACGGACACTTCCCTGCTGGTTTCTCCGCCTTCCGTAAGTCAACATCATTGCATGGCATCTCTACATAGGTAGCTTCATTTGGAAACAACTGTTAGGCCCTACACTGTGCATATTTATTGTACTTGTTGAATGGCGATTGTGTATTTTCTTGAAAGCGCGTGTTCATAATTATTATTATTTACTTTTATTCACTTTTCTAAATTTGTATTTGTTACCGTTGTGTAACGCGATTCTTACTAATGCATTACGAAGAAATTTAAGTAAGAAGTTTAAAAGAATTACGGTCTAAAAGTGAAATAATTCTACAACAATAGCAAATAACTTAAAATGATTACTGCAAATTACTACCGCATTAATAGAATCTATATACAGTTAGATACTATACGTATTACCGTGAAACTACTACAATTGTGCAGAAAGATAATGAACATACTTTATTTATTGTGCCGCGTGAATTCAAAGAATTCAAAAATAAGTTTCAAATTTGGAACTGGCATTTGAAAAGCATCATGAACATAATTACTGACATTCAATTCTATTTAAAATTGCAGTGTTTTAAGTACCGTAAAGAAATGCTCACTACTTTGTACAAATTGCCTATATATGGATACATAATATTATGTCGTTTTCCGTGTTTCGTTTATCATCTCTGTTGTTCGCGTCTTTAGTAAAAAGTTTGTAGGAGGCCTAGGAGTCGATAATTTATTATTATGCTTTATAGGTTACTATTGATCACTTATGCTCAGATATTACGCTTTCAAAGTATATTCACCATATCAGTTTGTATAAATATTTCTGAATAAAAATCAAATCAAACCAAAATCGTTATGAAATTGCGTTCATAAACGGCATTTTCTGCAATTTAATTGTTTTTACGAAATGGAAATTGAAATCTAGGCCTATACAATGATTACATACAAACTGAATTGATCATGTTAACTTATAAGTTGGTAACAATTTTGATTTGTCACGTGTATATTTACACTTTTTAATGCAATTACATTATTTTACAAACCTCATTTGTTCAAAATGCAGATACCATAAAGCCTTGCAAGTTGCAAACAATAGATCAAAGTTAGTCTGGATATAAAGATAAGATGGGATAATATTATTTACAATGACATCATATAGTTCACAGTTACGACAATGTAGTTGTCATATATTTAATAATTCTCGTTTATTGTAAAGTTTGGTTTTCAAGCGATTTACGACGGCGAATAGGGCGCGTGTTTATATCACATTGTTATTGTTATTGTGCAACCTTATACGACAAAGAAATCAGACGGCGACGATAAATTTTTAAATGACAAATTGAATACAAATTTGTATTTTTAGGCTCCAATATGACAACACCTAAATAACAATAGGTATGGCTGAGTATACGAGGTTTAGGGGAGATAGTCAGGATAGTCGCTTGTTTAATATTTTACTGACTTCGGCTAACAGGATATGCTGTCATACAACTCGTAACGTTGTAGATTACTTTTCAATTACTCGGAATAAATAGTAAAATGATATATTATATTTTGAACTGACAGTATTTTTATTGAGTTGATTATTTGAAGTATTAGGATATAATATAATCCTTTATTATTAGCTGAGTTCAGATATTATTATCGATACGGAATATAATATGCTTTATACATACTTAATAATAGAACAATCAGACATAATCAACACTATCAGATGTAAAGCCCTGACCCTTCACAAAATAATAACAATCAGATGTATTTACCTTTCATAATATAATATTTACACTTTCTTTTAAAAGATTCAACATTGTCACATTCCCTAATGCCATTTGGCAGTTTATTATGAAGTTTAATACCCCCGACTGCAAATCTACGATATCTGAACAACTATTATACACCACTGGATAACTCCATATAAAAGCATCTGATTCCAGTGGTTGTCATGATGAACTCATACCTAGATCTAGGTTGTGTATCCGAACGTTTATTATGCAAACATATTTTAATTGAATTTAATTGCTAACTCAAATAAACGTACTTATTTGCATTAGTATCAGACTTATTGCGTAATATATTTGCGTGGGCCTATACTTTATTTTATCTTCCTCAGTTATACTTATTAAGGGGAAAGGCAATGTCAGCTATAGGAATACACATCAATAAAGGGCCTGTCAATCATGATTTGCGACGTGTTGTCCTTGTTTAAGATATAATAATACAAACATTTACTAAACATCACAACGATTCGTTCATCGTTTATCTTGAATCATATTTGTCGAAAGATGCAGCAACCAAACAAGTCAATAACTTGCCACGTTTAAAATATATTGGATTGCATTTGAAGAAATCGGTTGATTTGCCATCTTTGGTAATGTTTGGTAAATATGTTTGCCAGAGCTAGTGAAGATACAAGTGGATGTTTGTGAATTAACCAGAACAAAAAAAGCAACTCGGAACATAATCAAAACAATCAAGACAACCCGGTAAACCGGCATCTGTATCTTCCAACCAGATTGAGTGATTCATATGACAAACAAATGTCGTGTGGCGCTCAAAAGTTTACAATAATCACTATAAGTAATTGTAAAGTAATCAGTTGATCGAGTAAACTCACGCCATTTTCAGTTCAAGTTTCAACATATTGGCATTGCCTACACACACACCCACAGCCCCTTCAGTTCCTGATAATATTTCTCTCCACATGAATTCATTCACACAAATACAATATGCACACCATTAGTGGTGTGCGGATACCCGGAACTTTGCGTGGGGTATTTGGGGGCCAAACCAAAAGTAAAAAAGGTTACTCGATTTTCGGATATAGCAAAACAAAATGTTTCGGGACTTGGGATGGTGGAGGTGCCGGTCCAGGATTTACACACATTATTGGTGGAGGTGCCGGTCCAGGATTTACACGCATTATTGGTGGAGGTGCCGGTCCAGACAATTTTTAAATGTATAACTTCCCACCCTATATACAAAATGACAATAACTTTAATAACAATAACTTAAATAACAATAATAATAATAATAATAATAATAATAATAATAATAATAATAATAATAATAATAATAATAATAATAATAACAATAATAATAATAATAATAATAATAATAATAATAATAATAATAATAATAATAATAATAATAACTTAATAAACATTCCAGAAAATAGAAAAATTATTTGGGGGAAAATCGTAGTTAAAATGGCAATTAGAAATTTAATATCCACTTTTTGATGCAGTATAACGGCCGTCTTTTCCGAATCCGACCCGACTAGAGAGGGGAATTTTGGCCCGAACGGCCCGAAAGCCGGGCCGCTTTTCGTATTATTTTCGGGCTTCGGTCCGGGCCCCGTAACATTGAAATTTCGGTCCAGTTCGGTCCAGTTCGGGTCAGTTCGGGATCTCGGTCCGCTTCAGGCTTTCGGGCCAGTAACAACGGTATACTAGTTAAACAAATAAAGACTAAACATAGACAATCTGTTGTCTAAAATGACGCCGGCAGAGCCTCTGCCGAGTCTGAAAATCATCATGATATTTATAATCTTCGAAAGAACAGGGCTTCTGGGCTGACTTTCAGGCCGTTCGGACTTTCGGGCCGGGCTGACGTATTATTTTAACCAGCCGGGCCGGGCCGGGCCGGGCCGCCGTGTTTTCAAACATTCGCATCTCTAGACCCGACCCTCAAAACCTCTACCCGCACATTATATATAGCATGCATTGATTAGCTGGAAATCAACTTTTATTATTATTATAAAGTACAATCATCTAATTTCCCCGAGCACCGCCTAACGCTAATGTTTTCTGCTCAAAGTGCTACCCACTTTTCAAACTCAACTAATTGGTGTTGACTTGATACAGAAGCTCCCTCCCCTGCACCAGGCACTTTCCGCGCGCGTGTCACGTATCACGTTGAAAGACAAAATTTACCTCCGATTGACATTGGTTTTTGAAAGTTTTTAGCGACTTGTATGGTCCGGTGGTGGGTTTTGCCCCCCAGAAATTTGCAATATATCTATATACTCGGTACCACCACTAACGAGAGTTTAACGCTAGAATAACAACCGTAAGCTTCGCCTCACTAAATACTCCCGTGAAACCGTGCGTATTTTAAAATATTTATGAGTATTATACCATGTTTCCTCTAAGACATCAAGTGCAAGTAAAATTAATTAATTTGCATGACGATCATTGGTGGTAAACGTAATATATATATATGCTTTATCAGACAAAATAAATGCCTTGGAATGCTTGAAAAATACACATTTGAGTTCAGCATTTCTTGAACTTGTCATATTATAATAATTTATGTTTGCCAAAGTGTCGTATGATGTACCTACAGATAATATAATACTACACTTCCCTACAATCTTTTATCTATGGTGGACCTGTTGTAGGGTGGAATATGCTTACTATAGCAATGGTAACAGCGTCTTTATTAAAGTGGTGTAAATAAATATCAAAATGTGTACAAATTGACAAATATTTCCAAGATACATCGTTAGAAATACCTTCAGTCTGGATAAGATGTATGCCTACCGAGAACAGATGTGCCAACCTTATGTTTGATACTTTGGTTACCTCGGACTCTACGTGAGAATATCTGCAACCCATTACCACCCCACCGCCCCCCATAACACCTGCAATTTGACCCGGAACTAATTGATACAGACTTTTTTGTCAGAAGTTGTTTGTGTGTGTGTAAATATATGTTCCAAACGAAGTTTCCCGCTGTATGGCCTCCCTAATAAGCATAATTAATTAAAATGCTAATTAAGATAAAAATTCATAATAAACTGACTGTTTAAAAAATTCTAAAAATAGTCGATGCACATTTTCTAATGATTATCGGTAATTAATTAATGATAAGTAATTTGTTATTATTATTGTTACAAGATTTTTATATTGTAACCACCTGCGTGCAATTGCTTCGCCAAAACATTGCATTCATGGTAGGAAATTAAAGAGTGATTTCAAAGCAAAGTTGTGTATAAAGTTTACCGATGAGAAAAATGTGCTTGCATGGTAAATCTACATAGTTAAATATTTAAATTTATCGATGTGAAAAATTCAAGCAATTTTAATATCATCAATATGAGTATCAAATGAAAGCTACTGATCCGTTGGTTTCAACACTAAGACACTTTTGGCAATCAACATTTACCGAAAAGTGTCATGCGAAAGGGGGGGGGGGGGGGGCGTTCTCCAATCTAAATAAAGGAATGCGCTCTCATTCTCTCACCCAGGCTCATTTTTGTCAGTTCGGAGGTCCATACGTTTCAAAATGCTTTAAAGGAGAAATTGTTGTAGTTGATTGACTTTCCTCAGAAATACCGTCATCTGAAAGTGAATGACTGAATTCTAAGCCCGAAGTGAGTCTTGGCCGAAATCTTATCCTATATGTGTTTTAAAGAGCACACCCTCTAAATAAATATATATTTATAAAAATGTTTTCTCGTGAACTGACCGTGCTTCTTAGAGTTTACGTGCTACATGATGTAGACCTATTTGTTTGATTATTTATTCGTGAACAATTAATATGTTAGTGAAAACAGTGGTGTGACGATAGTTGTGATTTAAATCTATCAGTCATTCAAAGTCTATATGCTTTTTCACACATTTAAGAGAATTTTTTAAATGGCTATCATGTCATATGTTGATTGGGCTGGACTATCACCTGATCAGGATATCGAACAAGTGCCTGATGAGAAGCGTCAAGTCTAACGGTTATTTTACAAGGGGATGAGGTTTCACAGAAATGCAACGGACAGTCGGATTTCTCTCGATGCCTTCGTGTTTAGAAGTTAATCAGACAATGCAAGATTACACTGGCATCGCATCTCAAACAAAAGCAAAACACATAAAAATGGATAAGGATGAAGTTCAAGTTGATCCCTTACTGCTTTTCCAATGACTGACAAGTGTTCTTCCACAGTCTTCAGTCTTCTGCCAGTATCTTTATCTAATCAGTCTGGCATCCAGAGGCTGGCTCAAAATTCTGCTCCGACTCACACCATTTGGAATATACGTGAAGATGCAGATAATCATGAAGATGATGGAGATTTAACTACTTGTTTTGTGATTGATGGGGGGCACTTGCTGCACCGGATTCCGTGGCCTAAATACGCGTCTTAGGAAGAAATCTTCAACCTATATGTCAAAATACCACAAGCAGAATATTGCAGGGCATTGTAGTATATTTTTATGCTTATGAAAATGACGCTTCAACGAAAGACGTACGTAGCCCACTATAAATGTACTACGTAAATCAAGAGCCCCACCATAAAGTTTGAGACAAATATGAAAGATCTAATAACAAAGATAAATTCCGTTCCAAGACAAACAATAGAGAGAATTAATTAGAGAGAGTAATTAAACTATTGACTTCACGACTTGAAGCTAATAATGTATCGGTACATCAAGCAGAAGATGGTGCAGATGTTCTCATTGCAATGACAGCAGTCAAGTAATATAATCACGAGAACGAGAACACTATACACTTATAGGTGGTGAGTGATGGCAATTGATTTGCTTATACTTGTGTGTCAACAGCATAACTTCAATCTTCTATTCAGGTCAGAGCTAAAAGCGGGTAACAGCAAACAGAAGCCATGCGACGTTCGGTTCACAGCAGCCACTCTAGATGATGATATAATTATGTAACAGTTTGCCATTCATTCTTCCAGTAGCTGGATGTGATCCGACATCTAGGATATTTGGAGTAGGAAATATTTTACCGTTGAAATGAAGTTTATACGTAATTTCAAACCCATATACTGATGTCTTCAACAATGCTAAATCGGAAGTTCAGAAGATTTGAATGTGGGGAGAGAGCAATCATATGTTTGAGCGGACAACCTTATCAAAGCCTAAATGACTTAATAAAGAAAAGAGAAATTCAGCCAAAAACTTCTCACTGTTAAGAAGGTAATCTAGTCCGAGACACTGCCAGCTACTTCATCAGCGTGCTATTACCACAGTTTAAGAGTGTATTACCTACAGAACAATTCCCTTTGACCCATTAAAATTTGAATGGACGCTTTCAAACAATAACTTTATGCCCGTGCCAACCGATAAGCCCCCAGCTCCACCACAACTTGTAACAATCACCAGAAGCACTGCTCCAGTGTTTGTGGCCAGTGCACAGGTGTAAGTTGTGCCAAGTGACCACCAATCAACGTCGTCAGTGCTGATGAAAGTGATGATACAGATTCAATTAACGTCTAGTTTCGAGGAAGACGAGAGTAGGTAAGCTTTTTATTATGTTATATTTTGTAAATAAATTGCTATGAATGTTCACTGCCAAATATTACATGTGAATATCTATGTTTTACAATGTGATTTTTGTATCTTATCATATTAGCATATACACACGAAAACACAAAAATTCGCATTCGCATTGTTAATACCTTTTATTTGTTTCCCACGTTGGAAGTATTTATTAGTGCCTTTTACACGAGCCGAGTGCGATCAAATTAATGCTTAATTATTGACTGCACTAATTATGCACGCATAAAAGCCTAATTTTCTATCAAACGTATTAAAGCAAACAGCATTTCTGTCCTCAAAATAAGCAAAATATGACAGCATATAACATATAATTATGAATTAATTACTAATGTATTTTGATATTAATCAATTAATTATGACCTTTAATCGGCGATATCTAAACAAAAAATATTTTTATTGAATGTAGGCATTAATTTTTTATGTATCGAACAAAAGTGTTTAGCAAACACTGTCTGATGCAAATTATTTTATGAAAATATAACAAAACATTTTTAATCGTTAATTAATTAGAATAGTTAGGGAGGTCGGAAAGCGGTAAACTTTCATTCAGCATATCAAGATGCATAACAAAACAATATCTGGATGGACGTATAGACCTCAGAACTGACAAAAATGAGCCTGAGTGAGAGAATGAGAGCGCATACCTTTATTTATATTGGAGCACGCCCTCCCCCCTCCCCCATTCACCACTGACCACTCGCCACTCCCCACTCACAACTCACAACTCACAACTCACAACTCACAACTCACAACTCACAACTCACAACTCACAACTCACAACTCACAACTCACAACTCACCACTCACCACTCACCACTCACCACTCACCACTCACCACTCACCACTCACCACTCACCACTCACCACTCACCACTCCCACTATGCACCGCATTTTATTAGGTCTGTCTTATGTCGCTTAGTAATAAACGGCGTCATACAAATAACAATTTAAATGTTTCAAGGCTGAGACTGTAACATTAAATTTAACGACAATTTCTTTTGTTCATGGACAAATCAAGCATGCAGTGACCAAGGTATAACAAATCTGCACGTTCAAAGTTCCGCTGGGAGATTGAGTAAACCTTGCAATCCTTACTCGTATAGTATGGTATGCATTTAAAAACATGTTCTATATTTTTTAAATACAGTCCACAAATTCTAAAATCTATCTCGTCAGTGGTTTGAACCCAGGTCTCCCACATTCCAGGTATAAGGAGCATTAGTCAACTAGACTAGGAAAACGCCAGTCATTGTTAGACGAGCGAGCGAGCCATGTGTTGAGTACCCGGTAACATTCCCTTTCCTCTCCCTACATAATTTAGATTTCCTCTCTAGCCTATATTATAGGCTATAGAGTGGCGCATTATGGTCTTACATGCAGTTGACGCGCCCTTCCACCAACTAAACTCAAAACCCTATATGTGCCTATATCAATGAACTCAAATCTAAATGTTCTCACGTACTAAACACATGGCTCGCTCACTCGTCTTACAACGACCTTGGCGTTTTCCACTTATTCATCGCGGTATGTTTTGAGAATGAGCCACAAGAGACCAGCTGGAATGAGATAAAATATGTTTTTGTGACTTCAATACGCTACTGCACTTTCATTGAGATATTTTACTGCGAGTGCGAGTCCGAGCTTAATGGCAACCAGCGTAGGCGAACTGGACTGTATAGTCGCAAAGAAGGGTAGAACACAAGCTTTGTGAGTGATGCTATCCTAACTAAGCCGAAGAAGAATATGAATACATGGAAACGAGGCTTGAAATCTAGATTATTTTCTTCTGTTCAGCTGAGTCGAGTTAGTATTTAGTCGCGGATCTCAGAGAGGGAGAAGAATCAAGCAAGCTGACCCGGGGATTTGAAACACGAGCATGGCTGTTGCTAGGTAACAAAGTAGGATTTCAAGGGCCGAAGCATCTTATCACTAAGTCGTCCACGACAACATGAATATTATCCGATCTCTTGAGACGAATCAATTCTGTTACTGCGCGTATAATATCAACGTCTGAGTCTGACCACAAAGGAAAGGCCAGGTATAAACCATATATTATTACGAGTTCGATTTAGACATATTTGCATACTATAGTTTCAGTACACGCTGTAGCAATATTATAGTCATCATTCTGTCAGGGAAGTATTGAGAACAATATGCCTAATTAGTTATACCGACAGTGTTGGCTCGAGCGCTAAGCCGCGACTTTGATTCTGGAGGTCTCGGGTTCGAATCCCGTTGAGACCGGCAATCCTGACTGAAGGCTTTTTCCGAGGTTTTCCTCAGTCGTTAATGCGAATGCAAGGGGTTGAGTCCTCTTAAATAGCCCTCGGACATCCCTTCACAATTGCCCCATGACAGGGCATGACATGACAGGGCTGCGGATAATAATTATTACATCGTGCTATTACCAGTAGGGATTTGCAGAATAATTCGTAAAACCTGCATATACATTATATGAATAAGGTAATATAATTAAGGGTTTATTAGTTTCAATTTCTCACTATTTGTTGTATAGAGGCTGGCAGACACCATGTGTTTTGGGGCATACTGCCCCTTTCTGCAAAAAATATTTTGTGCCAACCTTTCTATTTAATGATGTGAATAAACGTGTTGATGAAAAATGCACGATTAACGAATTATCGTCATAAATTCCCATCTAAACAAATTTATAGGCTTACGTGAATGATTGAATTTACGAACGGCATCGAGAGTTAATTTCTCCCACGACAGAATCGTGAACTCGAGATGAAGACCATGTTGAACTTTGAGTTCAAGTTGTTGTTAATCGTTAAGTCGCCTGACAACTTTTTCACGACGTGTTTTACCTTTTAGATGACAAAATGATGAGTTGATTTAAAATGTGAATGGGAATTGGGGAATAACCTTTGCGAAAAGCGAAAGCGAATTGCCAATTTTTGGTGATATATGTGGATATTTTCCTTCGTTTTCTCCATCTAGTCCGTCCAATAACGACTCGTTTATCATTAATGTATTTATTATTTTAACCCATAAAAATGAGATATAGGTTGAAATCACAAAAGCGTGTCTTTACAACCTACTGAACATTACAACATTGAAAAATAATTCATGTATACAATAATACAAAGTGTCCATATAAGTGTGTGTCGCGCTCATGCATGGGAGTACTGAAGGTACTGAAATCTATGTTAGTTCTGACATATTGCTATCAATTGTTGGTTAGGTCATTATTCGGAAAACACATATATTCATTACAAATAATAATCATTGTCATTCGACATGATTTACAATAAACCCCACAATATTTCGGCTGGCTGCAGGTTTCGCAGAGATATGGTGGAGGTGCCGGGTCAGCATCGTATGAACTTCTGAAGATACCTTAGTAACACTTTTTAGCATGCCTGCCTAGACTCTTTTGATACAAGTTTGGGATTTTGACTTTTATTGTTTTAAGTTTAGATTTTTTTGCGCAAATGACATTAACTTCCGAGTGATATCTTTTGATCTATCAAGTCGGCTTTTACTTCTTAATTTTTTAAGTTTGTCAAAATTATTATTTTAAGTTTCAAGTGAATAGATTATGATTTTGAATTATATACCTAGCCTAAGTTCGCTTAAGCTTTTCACCTAGCCCACCCTACAAAACTTTATTTCTTTTAAAAGAATATTCAATTATTTATGATTTACATATTATAACTAAATAACTAAATTTATGATGACGAAGCTCCACCTCATTCCTACCCCCCAAAAAATTTTCGGTGTTTTTTAATGTATTCATATATTATGGGTATAGATATTTATTAATAATTAATTCTGTTTCTATGACGCGAACGCGATACTTATTCATATGACTGAAAAAATTTCTCGGTGTTTTTTTTGTTTAGACTTTCACGTTTTGTTGTAATTGGTTGTTTTTAGTTATCTACTTGGCCAGTTCTTTTTCGTCTTTATGAAATTTTTGGGACCTTTAAATCTGAACCTGAAGACTTGCCACGTTTCGGATCTTGGATACAATATTTTATGGATATCGTACTTTTAACGATTCTTCTTTATGATTTTTAATGAGAGATTTGGAAATAACATCAGGAAAGCGACTTACGATTCCCCGATTTTTGAAACGATATTTTCGTGAAATACTGGAGTATACTAATATTTAAACATTCATCCAAAACTCATGGAAAAAGCGTTTACGAAGGCCCTAGTAATTTGTTATCCCGAATTTTCCTGACTATTGAGCTGACTCACCACAAGCTCCATCAACGGTGGTAAATCGTTGCAAGTCCGAGGTACAATTATTTGTACTCCACGACATTCAGACTACAGCACTGCACCACCTACCCACTACTCGAAGTGGAAGCTTCGTTCCAAGTTCCAAGGAGGTACAGTCGCTCTACTGTTGTGGAATATAACAACAATAAGTGAGGCTTATTGGATTACTCAGAATACGACACGACACAGCGTGTCTGAATGCTAGACCAATCACACTCCGACACCCCTCCCCCCTCCCCCCACCCTCCTTCACACCACACTGCGCAGTTATCCCGTTTGTTCCCGACTATTGGGATGACAATTGTAAATCCGCAGATATATTATTCCCATAGAATGTGGAAGTCATCCGGGTGTTGTTTGCAATCTTGTATCACTCAAAACATTGTTATGGTTATAATCATCTCTTGAATGCAATTGCTTGTACGAACATAATATCTATCTTATATATAATAATATATATAGATAGATAGAAACTCGGCTAGAGATATACAACAAGGGCGTAAGGGACACAACATGTTTCAATCAAGATTGTTCCAAGTTTTCAAATAAAACAACTTATTAATAGATGAATTTATTTTAAAAAACTTACTGCATTGGTGAATATATGAAAAATTAAAATACACTTAAAAGTAAATAAGATAGAACTTAGTTGTGAATAATTCACTGAATAAACAATTAATTATGTTAAGTCACATCGTTCAAATAAAGCTCTGATGTTGTAGTAGAAACATGCATTGAAGACGGCTTAAAAGCAGAAAATAATAAGCTTTATTATGGAGCTTTCATTTGGAGAATGAATCATGGATTGGAGATAATATAAATTCATTTGTCAAAACATTATAGAAGAAGTTGTAACATTGGTTGTGAAACGAAACGACATTTTTTGTGCAAAAAGGTCTCAAATTTTAGGAAAATATTTAGTAGGCATTTTATCTTCAACAAAAAATAATAAAACAGTTTTTAAAAGGAAAATGGTGACTTGATTTAGATGATTCATTGAACACGTCCGTGATGAAACATAGAGATCAGGCGAAAATACATGTTAAGCGTCGGAGGCCCTGTCAATAAATGTCCATGAGCCATAAGGCTCAATCACTCACTAGAAAGTATCGCTGCAATAAGGTCAGGACAAATTTTCCGATCCGTAATGTATAAAACAAATAGTGTCATTCAAGAAATCCTATCCAAATTTGTTATAACGTGCACAATTCTGTGGCCAAAATGCAAAAGGAATGAGGCCCCGCAACTTATGAAAGATTCAAACCGCATGTTGTTTACTTGAAGAAGAATGTTAAAGTGATAAGAGAACTCAAACCCTGGTATTGTTGAACAGTTTGTGAACGCTGGCAGGACCCGGCACCTCCACCAAACATCTCAACGTTATGCCTATTGAGGTTTTTTTTATCGAGTGTGTTATTTATAGTTCTTCTCAGAGCTAACTTAACGTTTCCAATTACTAACTTAGCCATGCGACATTTATTGATTAACTCAATCTTTACTTTTGTATGGTAATGAAATATCGTCGAATTTCGATTCTAACTAAATGCCACTTTCGAAATCGGAAACGCAGGGAAACTGTTGATAAACAAGCCATAGAAAATGTAAAGCCTAAAGAGGGTTAGACTAAATCCTATATCGCAGCCAATATAAACAGCTATGAGTCGAGAATCATTTAGTCAACTCAAATGTGATGTCCATGCAGCGTTCCATATTTCAGGGCAGTAAAAGGATGTATATGCGTGCATGAATGTGAAAGTGGGAGCCTGGGTGCCTGATTCGCGTGTCGTGCTATATAAACCGCTGTTATCTGATGACAATGAGGTAATAATACTCGTAGTATATCATGCGAGGTGTGAAATGAAGGGGAAAACCGGATTCCAAACTCGAATGACGGGGACAATGTGACGCCTCGCTTACCGTCTCCCCCCCACCCCAAACACTCGGCGGCCATTCAAACAATTTGTTCAGCTGGAATTCGTAATCCAATCATAATATTTTAGTCGTTGTTTTGCTCGCGGATTCGTGTGGGTACATTTCTTACCAGAACAATACATCAAGTATGATTTAACTGCTATTATGTGAACAAGAAAATGCCTGCATTGTTCAGATTTGGAATTTAGATGTATAATTAAGACAATAAGAGTAGAGATAGGGAGGTAAACACCTGACAACTCACCATACACAACACACAGCACACCACTCACCACTTAGAACTCACCACTCACCAATTACCTCCCACCACACACCACTCACCATTCACCATTCACCTCTAACAAATCACAACCCACCACTTACAACTTATTACTCACCCATTAGAACTCACCACTCACCAATGTTTTCTCCCACCACTCACCACTAACAACTCACCACTCATTATTCACCACCCACCACAAACAACTCACCACTCATTACCCACCACTCACTACTAACCACTCCCACTATGCACCGCATATTATTAGGTCTGTCTTACGTCCCTTAGTAATAAACGGTGTTTACAACAATAACAATTGAAATGTTTCATTTGTTTGAGCACCTACCAACTTTTTTTTACAATGTTATTTGTTAAAGGGTATTTGAACCGCTTTAAACTAAAAATATTTTACATTCCAGGACGTAATGTAATAATTTAGCAATTAACAGTAAAAATTGGGGCCCATCATTCCTACCAGAAAATTCAACAGTCATTTTTCAAGCTAGGTCCCATCAGGTCAAACAATCTCCCATAAAAATAACAGGGACGATCTTATCGCCTATGACGGACATTCATCCAAAAAAATCGGACATTAACTTGACTACTCGCACCACCTTTCTGAAATTCTGAATTTGTTTGATGGCAGCAGTTCGGTCAAATTTATGCTGATTACAAGATAGGTACTTGGAATGCATATTTTGCGTTTTCAAGGGTATATTGGCAACTTCAAGACACGATGTTATAAAGGGCCATTTTAGATTGGTACGATGCTCTAGTATATGTGGACCAAAAAAAGAAGCAGGTTAAAGCCGATTTAAGAAATTTCCCAAAACACCAATTTTCGCAAATTTTTGGATCAAAAAATTCGAAATTTCGTGTTAAATCACAGTTACAAAATATAATTTTTCAAACGGTTATTTTAGTGTAGTATTGTGCTATAGATCACGTGGTAAAAAATATTTTTTGGGGATTTTAGCCCCTTTAAAATGTTGCGCTCACATTTTTATCTAATTTGTTAAAAATGATCCAGAACGCTAGAGTGTGAGCGCAATGTCAATCATGAACATATTATAGGCTACCCGGCACCTCCACCATTTCTAAAAGTCAGGATGAACAGCTTAAGACTACCCGGCACCTCCACCATTTCTAAAAGTCAGGATGAACTTAATATAGGCTACCCTGTCTCCACCATCTCTAAGTCAGGATGAACTAACTATTAGATCAAGAGCCAGATCCAATGAATTGTTTTTGCTCACCCCACTTAACACAAATCTGACATGACCACGTGTTTGCATTTTGTTAGGTAGAATGTCACTTAGAATTTTGGTAAAAGTTTTTTTAGAGGCCATTTTGTTTTTGAATGTGCGATATTTGAAATGCTTACTCACTACTGTCTTTAAATGTACACTAGGCCGCTTTGTAAACGCTTTTTCTAGTCGCGTTGATGGATGAGCTTTTTTGTAAATTTTTAGTATGCGTGGGATCTCTTTACTTTTTCAAGTCCCATTGCAAAATCATTTTTGTTAAATTTGGATAATTTTGATAAAATAGTATTAATTACTACTAAGTTAGTAAGGCCCGAATACTTGCATTTTGTACGCATTGTAGGTGATTGTTGTCAAGTTTCTATAGTGGTTACTTGTTAGTTATTATACACCCAAAAAACTGATTTTAAAAACTTTATTTCTATGGGTTCAAGCTAACTTTTTCATTTGTTTCTCTCTTTCTTTCTTTCTGTATAAGATACAACACCACCATTACTTTAATGTCCATGTAAAATATGAACGTAGTTGCCCAGCCCATTTGGTCAGAATCTGCCCAAATGTCACGAAAATATCGCATTAAAAATCGAAAAAATCGTAGAAGTACGACAGTCATGAGAAATATTTCTCCGATTGTACCCTAAAACGTGGCAGGTCTAAGTTCAGAGATTTCGAAGGTCCTCTCCAATTTTCATCAAGATCGCATATGCCGTTTGCCCGGGAGAGCGCAAACAAACGGAGAAAAAACAAACAAAAAAAACACCCAAACTAATTTGTTTTGGGGGTCAGTGAAATTGAAGTCTTCGCTACGCTCATCCAATAACTCGGGACTAGGTTACCCGATTTTACTATTTTAAATACCGATTTGTAGGTAACTGTGTGCTTTCGCTACTAGGCCGCTTCGCGAACGCTTTTTCCAGTCGCGTTGATGGATGAGCTTTTTTAATATTTATGTCCAATGATTCCTATGTTTTTTAGTATAAGTGGGATCTCATTACTTTTCGAGTTCCATTTCTAAATTATTTTTGTTAAATTAGGATAATTTTTATAAACTGGTATTAATTGCTACGGTAATACTAATTAACAATAGAATGTAAAATATCTCGGGCCCAAAGACATGCTTTTTGTCCGCATTGTAGGTGATTGTTGTAAAGTTTCTATCGTTACTTGTTATACACAATATGTAAAATGCTATTAAAACCTTTATTTCTATTAATTCTGGCTATTTTTTACACTTATTTTTTCAAAATGCAATACAATACTGTAACCTTAATGTATATGTGAATTATGAACGTTGTAGCCCCACCCGTTTGGTCAGAATCGGCCCAAATATCGCGAAAATATTGCATTAAAAATTAAAAAAACTCGTAATCGTAAATTTGAATTTTGACTAAAAATGAAGCTTTTATTTAAAAGACAAAATTTTCCGAAATTCCTTAAATAACGTGATTTTTTTGAAAAACACTAAAAATCTTTCCGTTGGGGACCCGGATTCGAAAAGAGTGTCTTCTATACTACCCCGGTCAAACCATGGGAAGATTTATTTATTTATTATTTATTTAACGTCTATCCTATTCAGTTATAAAAACTGATTTACAAAGGAGGACAACGAAATAAATCTAATTACATAGATGCAGAAACAACAATAAACTACATTTAAGTAAATATTTGAAATAGTAGCATTAAACAACAATGCATTAAACACAACAATTTTGGTAACAAATAAAAATGATATTAAATGCATTTAATGAATGAATCAAATATAAAAAGGGTGGGGAATGAAAAGAAAAAAAAAGAAAAAAAAGAAAAAAGAAAGAAGAAGAAAGAAAGAAGAAGAAAAAGAAAAAAGATAACAAGTTTCACGCTACAATAATCTCTCCAAATTGAATGTGTAATCTTCTGCTTTTAAGTCAATACCATAGGCTAAAGTGGCGCATTATGGCCTTACAGTTGACTCGCCGTTTTACCAACTAAACAAAACCATATCGTTTATCAATCAACTTAAATCCAAATGTTCACGGGTACTCAACACATGACTCGCTCACTCGTCTAACAACGACTTTGGCGTTTTCCTAGTCTAGTTGGCTAAGGTGCCTTTATACCCGGAATGTGGGAAACTGGGGTTCAAATTAACGGTCGGGCTAGATTGTGTAATTTCTGGACTATTCAACAAAAACAAAAACATTCATTCATTCATCATTCAACGTTGGGGAACCTTGAGCGTGCAAGATTCGGTACACCTTGGTTACTGAAATGCATTCACCAATTGACATTCAGAACGTGATTCGATCACAATGATTTCTTCAAGAACAAAACCATTATCGTCAAAGTAAATCATACACATTTGAAGTCTATTTTTCAATTTATTATTTCTTGTAGGTTTTCATCGCAACGGATTTTTCTCATTTTGTTAACACTGGATGTCGGTTAAAACTTCAGCGCAAACTATTCAGCGATACGGCTGATTTTTATAGGTGACACACACAGAAACCGCAATTTGACTTTAAGTCGCTGGGCTCCCTCGTCTAATTATTTGTCTCGTTGCTAGGACGGCTCCATAATCACAGTTTAATTATTACTTTTATTTATGTATTGTTTATCCTTGTCATAATACATAAAAAAAAGAAACGGCGTCAACGCTTGCAAATATTTTTTTTAAATTCAAGCTGGCCGTATCCAAGAAGGGCTGGGTCCTGGTCGAACTTCGTCAAATACCTCGGGGTCTTACTGGACTCAACTAATGTTAACCGAACAAAAACAACCATACGCAGCCATGTCATAATCAGTACTTCATCTTTCAATGAAAACAGCAAGCTACTCACGTATACAATGCTTGTGACTGATTATTACTCACGCTTCCCCAGTTTGGAGCAAGTGCCACAAACCTCAAGAAATTGCAAATAATACAAAATATAAAAGTCTAAGAATAACAGGCAACTTGCCTCGCTGGGTACTAATATTTGTTCACACGAACGTTTTAAATTACCTAAAATCCGAGATTTTGTTTTTAAACCCTAATAGAAATCAGAAGGTCGCCAACAGGTAGCCAAAAGCTAACCAAGTAGTCACCACGCAGTTAGCCAATAGGTCGCCAAAAAGACGCCAAAAGGTAGCCAAGAGGTCGCCAAATGGTCGCCAAGAGTTCACCAAATTATAGCCTCCGGTCATAATATGTATTTAGTATGCATGGGTAGGATGTTATATAAAAATGTAGAAGAATGTAAGGAAACAGATTGAAGACCACGCTTTTCGAATTTATTATATATACCATCAAAATCACCTCAAATTGAATTACTAAGTGCAATGAAGTTCAGGATGAAGATATTCACAGCAGGAACGTATAGGGCATATAGCAGCATTAATAATTATGTATTGAATTAAGAACTCTGTTCTAAATGCAATACATTCATTATATTGATGTTTCGTAACGGACAAGCCATGATTTTTGTCTTCACCTAAATGTTGATAACATATTTACTAAGATTTCATGTAGCTCTAAGTAGGACGTCACTGGAAACTGCCATGTTTGATGTTGCATTATGTTTCTATTTACACACGAAAATAACTTTTCTATATAAATATTATATTAAGTTACACACACTTTTCTCTTGCCGACATGCAATTTGTATCGTACACTCAACTATCCTCCTCGCGTTCTCAACACTAATAAAACGCCTGTACAAACGTAAAATACACTGTCGAGCACTGCGATGCTAACGTTCACTTCTTCTCTCGACCGCACGCTTGTTTCAAATGGCAAGCAACCTCTTCGCATCCTAGAACCACCCCAAGTCCTTTGAAGGACAAGGCAATGACCTGAAAGAATGCAGTTTATACGGCGCCAACAGTATGCCACGAGGTATCCACGTGACAATCTTTTGTAATCTATTGGCGACCAGTTGGCAACCTCTTGGCGTAGTCTTGGTGACTTCCATCAGTTGGTGAACACATGGCAACCTTATGGCTGACGTTTGGCGTCTCATTTGTTAAATCACCAACAGATCACCAACAGTTCACCAACAGGTCGCCAAAAGTGATCATCACTTAGTAACTAAATGGCGATCTGTTGGCAACCATTTGGCTACCTTGCCCAGCTGAGAGCAGAAGTTGGCGAATCATTGGCTGCCTCTTGGTGAACGCTTGGCTATCATATATTTAGTTGAAATTTCGGTGGCGATCCTTGGCGACCACTTGGCAACCACTTGGTGATCAGAAACAAGCCTTGGTGAACTGTTGGTTACCTCTTGGTAACCATTTGGCAAACAAATATTTCTACATGGGAACTTACAGAAAAATTCTACATCCAGTGCCACAACCATATACCTACAATGAACTTATTTTCGCTTTGGGCAATTATTCAATTTTTCACTATCACTTTAAAAAGTATAAACATAAAATGATTAGAAACATTTTATGTTTTGTTATCTACCTGTATGTTAAGTAAACCAACTGGACATACCTTAATTATTAGTCATGCTGCAAGGCAACATGCCTGCCTTAAACTTATTACAAGTTTTTCTTTTTGCAGCGGTTTTTCCCCATTTTTTATGTACTTTTTGTAAATTAATTTTGAGTCTCTACATTAAAGTTTAAACTGTGTAACATAGAATTTAAGTAGAAAGGTGAGGAAAGTGTTCCCAGGTATTTCTTGTATAATTTATTTTTGTGTAATGTCTACAACTTTAAAATAAAGTATTTGTTTGTTTTAAAAAATATCTCAAATGATATAACGTTAAGTAAACTGAAAAATAAATATCCTTTCCTAAAACAAAATCAAAACCCGTCCGTATCCGACAACGGTATGATTATAATTCATAATGCCACATTAAACAATAATTTGTTGATCAATTATTATCTATAATGAATCCTCGATTGTTGTTAAGCGAGCGAAGCGAGCGTTTCCATTTGACTCTGCCGGAAAAAATAGTCAATGGTTTTGTTTTTTTTTTGTTTTTTGTTTGTATGTCTCGCCATAACGTTCGAACGGAGGCTCGGATCGAGTTGAAATTTGGACCATCCGCAAGCTTCGTTCTCGATTGAATGCCATTAGTTTTGTGGCAAAATCGTTAAAAAAGTTAAAAAGTTACATTAAAGTTAATTGAAAGTATTTCTTTAAAACTAAATGGCGACAAAATCTGAGGTGGCCAAATCATTTAGAATGTCCGTCCGGTCACGAATATGTTAATTTTATTTTGATCCGATAAGTAGTGTAGATGGAAATTACATTTTAACAAAGTACCGTTTCCATGTCAACGGAAAGTCGCGCAGCTTTTTTGGCTTATGATAGCGGTCGAACGGAGGTTCGGATCGAGTTGAAATTTGGACCATCCGCAAGCTTCGATCTCAATTGAATGCCATTAGTTTTGTGGCAAAATCGTTCAAAAAGTTATAAAGTTACATTAAAGTTAATCGAATTTTTTTTTAAAACTAAACGGCGACAAAATCTGAGGCAGCCAAATAATTTAGAATGTCCGTCCGGTCACGAATATGTTAATTTTATTTTGATCCGATAAGTAGTGTAGATAAAAAAAATTACATTTTAACAAAAGAACTTTAAACCAGGGCAACGAAAAAGTGGGCCCCCGAAGCTGGAGTTTTTTTGGCCATGATAGGGGTTGCACGAAGATTCAGATGGGTTTGGGAAATTTGGACCATCAACAAAGGGGTATAGCACGTGCTCGCTTACAACGCGTCCAACTAAAGCTTTTTCCCTAGTAAATTAAAACCCGAAATTTTAATGTAATGAAACATATTTTCCCATGCCCCGGTTATACGTGAACAGGGTTTTGGCAATGGATGGACGGATCATTATAATGAATGCGATGACCAACGTTTCTATGCAGCTTCCAACAATCTTACAGCGACAGGAAGCTAACGCTCTTGGTTCACTCAACACGGGTGACTCACAACAAAAAGTTCATTGTTCGATGATTCGTCCAACGCTCGCACTTTTTCTGATATCGCTAGTTGATAAAATCAGTTCACACCGACGCGTCACTTTTTCTAATCGCCCGCCCGTCTGTATCTGCGCGCCAAGAGTCACGTCTTACGATAAGAACATCGTGCGTGACCTTGATTGACATTGCCCTTTAAAACCGTGAGACCACACGGGTTTTCCCGGTCACCATCAGGGTCATCACCCCAAAAAGTTGGCAAATTTTTTTGGGCCCCCAACCCCAAAGGGGATTTAAAAACGCTCCAACGAACTAAAAAGGGTGTCCCAAATTTAACAAAAAAATATTTAAAAAATTGATATTTAAATTGTTTGCAATAAATAACCTTTGTTGTTGTTGTAGTAGTAGTAGTACATGCTCATTATGAAAGTAATGGTAGCTTCTTGACGAGCAAAGCACGTCATTATCATTTATTAAAAATAGAATATTATTTTCTTCCTGTTTCAAATTTGGAAAGAAAAATTAAAGGGTTGCAGTGTTTAAAAACCGGGAAAAAAAGACGTATTATTTTACATTTTAATTTGGGGCCCCAAACCCAAAATAATCAAAAAAAAGCTGTGAATTGATTAAATTGAACCCTATTTTAACAAAATCAAAATGGGTTTATAAAGTCCCCAAAACTTTAAAAAAACGAATTGCAAAAACCCCTCACCCCTTTCCTTCCTAAAATCGATATGAATAAAAAGGTTTTTGTATCGGAACTCTTATCTAAAAATCTTTTGGAAAGACATAACAAAACTACATTCAGATAAATCTGTTACTTCATGTTGCATTGATCAGTAAGTGTGTACTTGCTTGCGCTCTTATTCTAGTCGTCAAAACTTCCAAGACAAGGTACCCCTTCCCGACAATCGTTTTAAATTACATTTCATAGTTGAAAAATCATTTTCAGTAAAAGACCCCTGAGGGCCCGATTTCTTTCCCCAGGTTACACCATCCCTTTGGGCCCCAGGTTTTATCTCGACGGGTATCGTCATGCATTGGTTATCATTAAAGTGTTGATTAAAAAATCCCCTAGGAAAAAAGATTAGCCATCCCGGGAAAACTTTTACTAGGACCAGGGGGTTCAGAAAATAGAGCAGGTCCAAAAAAACTTTGGGAAAAAGGTGAAATTTTATCAGCTATCCCAAAAAGGTGATTTCAACGAAAGAAGAAACGTGGTACAAAAAGAATAAGCTTGGGCTCCCCCCCCTTTTCTCCCAAGTAAAGGATAAAACTAAGGACCCCCAGGCCCCTCCCATTTTTTTTAAGTCGGGGATGTATTTAAATTTGGGCCCTATTTGGGATCCCCCACCATTTCAAGTCAGGATGAACTTACTTGGGGGCTCCCCGGCACCTCCACCTTTTCCCCTAAGAAAGGATAAAACTGACAATAGGCTCCCCGGCCCCCTTCCCAACCATTTCTCGGGTCAGGATGAACTTCCCTAAAAAACCCCCCCGACACCCTCCCCCATTTTTTAAAAGTATTAGGGGGTCTAAGAAATTTAAGAGGTTTTAACCCCTTTAAGTTTTATGGGGCCTGCAAAAAAAAAAACAAATTCTTTTAAGAAATGGTTACCACCATGTAAACTTTTTTCCCAAGGGGAGGAACGTAAGGGGGGTGGAAGTCAGGATAAAACAACATAGGCTCCCGGGCCCAACCCCCCCCATTTAAAAGTCAGGTTTGAACTAACTTAGATCCCCGGCCCAACCCCCACCTTTTCCCAAAATTCAGGTTAAACTTACTATGGGACTACCCTAAAATCCACCATTTCTAATTTAAAGGGAAAAAATTTAAAATAGGCGGGCCCGGAACCCCCCATTTCAAAATCAGGATGAAGTATAAAAACAAAACTATAGACAACCCCAACATCTCCCCCTTTCTAACAGGTTTGTATTATTATAGGTTTAACCTGGCACCACCATTTTTCGAAAGTAAAGAAAAACCTTATCTTTAGACTATCCGGCATTCCAAATTTTTTAAAAAGGGTCAGGATGAACAAATTGGGCCCCCCTCCACCATTTCAAAAATAGGAAAAAACTTACAATAAGCAACCGGGCACCTCCCCCATTTAAAAAGTCAAGATGAACTTAATATGGAACCCGACCCTCCACCATTTCAAATTCGGGGTTGAGCTTACTATAAAATCCCCGGCACCTCCACCATTCAAAGGGTCGGGAAATAAACTTTCTATAAAATCCCCGGCACCTACCCCCTTTTCTAAGTCAGAATGAAAAACAATAGGCCACCGGCACCCCCCCATTTCAAAGCCCAGGGGGGAAACTTAATATAGGCTCCCCGGGCCCCTTAAAACCATTTCTTAGTCAGGATAAATTTAACAATTGGCTACCCGGCACCCCCAATTTTTGGGAAGTAAGAATAAATTTAAATAAAAGGTTTACCCGGCACCCCCACCTTTTCCTAAGTAAAGATAAAATTAAATAGGCTAACCGGCACCTCCACCACTTCTAAGTCAGGGTGAGTTTTAATATAGCAACCCCGGTACCTCCCCCATTTCAAAGCCCAGGATAAATTTTCTCTGGGACTACCGGACCTGAAACCACTTTTAAAAAAGTCAGGATGAACTTACAATAGGCTACCCGGCACCTCCACCATTTCTAAGTCAGGATGAACTTACAAAAACCCCTCCCGGCAATTTCACCATTTTTTTAAAAGTATTAGGATTATTATTTATTTAAAAGGCGTTTTAAAACGGGCTAAGTTTGTTCGCCCCCCCCAAGATAAAACAATTTTTTTTTAAGGTGAGTTCCCAATCATGTATCCCTTTTTTCCAAGGGGGGGGAAAACTTTAAGGGGAGCAGTCAGGAAAAAACAAAACTATGGCTACCCGGCCCCTCCCCCCATTTCCAAGTCGGGATAAAAACTTAATAGGGCCCCCCGGGCCACCTCCCCCATTTCTAATTTCGGGGATAAACCCTTATATAGGCTACCCGAAACCCCCCAACCTTTCCTTTAAGTCAGGATGAACTTAATTAGGCTCCCCGGCCCCCTTCCCCCACCCCCTTAAGTGGATGTATTTATAGAGGCCCCCCCGGCACCTCCACCATTTCAAAGTAGGATGCCCTTCAAGGTTTTTTGGACCTTCCCCCTTTTCCCTAATTTCAGGATGAATTTGGACTAAGGGCAAACCCCGGTACCCCCCCCTTTTCTAAGTCAGAAAAACAAAATATAGGCTACCGGCCCCTCCACCATTTTAAGTAAAAGATAAATTTTTCTATGGGCTACCGGCACCTCCACCTTTTCTAATGAGGGACGGAAACCCCCAAAAGCGCCCAAAACCCAAACTCCATATTTAAATAATTATTTTACTGTAACCCCCACCCTTTTTCCAAGGGGTCAGTATAAAATTACTTGGGACTACCCGGAAATTCCCAACCATTTTTAAA
The DNA here is from genome assembly GCA_024449915.1 of Sweltsa coloradensis. Taxonomy (NCBI): domain Eukaryota; kingdom Metazoa; phylum Arthropoda; class Insecta; order Plecoptera; family Chloroperlidae; genus Sweltsa; species Sweltsa coloradensis. The sequence continues at coordinate 251,979 of JAMZAV010000325.1, forward strand.
AAGTCAGGATGAACTTACAATAGGCTACCCGGGACCTCCACCATTTCTAAGTCAGGGTGAACTTACTTAAAAAAACTCCCCGGGCCCCTTCACCATTATTTAAAGGTTGTAGTATGGGTAGTTTAAGGGGCCCCCCCCCTTTAACAGCAAAGAGGGAAAAAGGGGCCCCCAAGATAAAACAATTTCTATAAGAGTGCTTTAAACCACAATTTTTTTTTTTTCCCAAAGGGGGGGGGGGGAACGAAAGGGGGGAGCATTTTCGGGATGAACTTCCAAAGGCTCCCGGGCCCACCTCCCCCTTTTCAAAGGGCAGGAAAAAATCCTTTTAGGCCCCGGGGCACCTCCACCATATCTAAGTCTGGATAACCTATCTATGGGTTTCCCCCCCCCGGCCCACCCCACCTTTTCCTAAGGCGGGTAAATTTACTATAGGCTCCCCCGGCACCTCCCCCATTTTAAGTCGGGAGAAATTATTTTTGGCTACCCGGCCCCCCTCCATCTTTTTTTTTTTTTTTTTAGTCGAAACCCTTACTATAGGTTTCCCGGCCCCCTTCCCCCTTTTCAAAGGGTTCGGGATAAAATTTTCATGGGTTCCCCCGGCACCCCACCATTTTAAGTCAGGAAAAAACAAACTATAGACTACCCGGCACCTCCACCTTTTCAAAAGTCAGGAAAAATTACTATGGGGATTTACCCTTCACCTCCCCCTTTTCTAATTGGGATGTATTTATTATGGCTACCGGAATCCCCACGCTTTCTAAGTCGGGATGTACTTATTATGGCTACGGGCACCCCCACTTTTTCTAAGTAAGAAAAAATTTATCATATGGGACTATCCGGAAATTCCAAAAACTTTTTAAAAGTAAAGGAGGGAAATTACAATAGGCAAACCCGGGCACCTCCCCCATTTCTAATCAGGGGGATTACTATAGCCCAAACTGGAAACCCCCAACCTTTTTTAATCGGGAGAACTTTCTAAAAGACAAACCGGAAACCCCCAACCATTTCTAAGTAAGGTGAGCTTACTATAGACTCAGGGGGCACCCCCCCACCTTTTTTTAAGTCAGGAAAAACCTTTCTATAGACAAACCCCGGGCACCTCCACCTTTTTCTAAGTCAGGGTGAGTTTACATAGACTAACTGGCACCCCCAACCATTTTTAATCGGGAAATAAAACTTTTAAGCCCTTCCCCGACACCTCCACCTTTTCAAAAACAGGGTGAACTTACTATGGGGCTCCCGGGTTTCCCTTCACATTTCAAAAGCCCGGATGAATTTAAAATATGGGCCCTCCCCGGCCCCTTTCCCACCATTTCTAAGTCGGGATAAACATAAAAATAGGTTTACCGGCACCCCCACTATTTCTAAGTCAGGATGAACTTACAATAGGCAACCGAAACACTTCCACTTTCAAAGGTCAGGATAACTTAATATAGGTTTCCCCGGCACCTCACCATTTCCAAGTAAAGATGAATTTACAAAGGCTACCCGGCCCCCTCCTTTATTTCTAAGCCAGAATAAACTTAAAAATTAAGGTACCCGGCACCCCCAACCATTTCAAGTCAAATTTAAATTTTAATAAGGACCCGGCACCTAAACCCCATTTCTAAGCCCAGAAAAATTAAATAAAAGCTCCCCGGCCCACCCCCACCATTTCTAGGTCAGGGTGAGCTTACGTGGGGATCCCCCGGCACCCCCACCATTTCTAAGTAGGTTTAATTTTCTTGGGCTCCCCGGAACCGCAACCATTTCAAAGTCAATAAACCCTTAATATAGGCCCCCCGGCACCTCCACCTTTTCCTAGGTCAGGGTAAAGCTTACGGTAGACTCCCGGGGAACCCCCAAACCATTTTAAGTCAGGATAAATTTCTAAAGATTTCCCCGGGGCCCCTCCACCATTTTTTAAAATAAGGATAATTTTAAAAAGGGCCCCTCCCCGGCACCCCCCCCATTTCTAAATCAGGGTAAAATTTACTTTTGGTCCCCGGCCCACCCCACCTTTTTCAAAGTCAGGAGGAATTTACAAAGGCTCCCCGGCCCCCCAAACCTTTTCCTAAGTGGGAGGGAATTTAATATAGGTCCCCGGCCCCCTCCACCTGAATTAGTAATCGTAATTTTTTTAACGTAAATTTTGGACCCGACCTGCGAAGACCCTTTTTTTCCTAGTAGGGAAAATTAAAAAACAGTTCTATATTTTTTTTAAATTTTATCAAAACCCTATAATATTCTTTTTTTTGAAAAAAAATTTCTAAAACTAAGTTAATTGGGCTTATTGAAAAGAAAGGGTTTTTTGAAAGCAAAAAGACAGAATTTTTAAATCTTCTATTAATTAAAAAAAACATTTTTTCCAAAAAAATTCATTTAAAATAAAATAGATTAAAAATAAACCCTTTATTTCCTCCCAAAAAAATTTAAAAAAATTTAAAGAAAAGGGGTTAAAAAAATTTTTTCAAGCCAAATATATTAATTTATTTATTTCCGGAAACGAAAGGGATTTTCCCCCCCCACCCAAATAAAGAAAAAAGAAAAAAATCTCAACTTAACAAAATAAAGGGGGAGCTTTAAATATAGGGCTAACTGGCACCCCCACCTTTTTAAGTCAAGGGGGGGAAAATTATTTAAAGGGTATCCGGTACCCCGACCATTTTTAAGCCCCGAATGAACTTTTCTATAAGCTTTCCCGGGGACCCCACCATTTTTAAAGGCAGGATGAATTTTTTATAGGCACCCGGCCTCCCCCATTACAATGATGGGCGTGGGAAAACAAAGCGGGCCAAGCCAACTCCCCCCTGTTTTATTGTTTCTGTAACCCCCACCATTTCTAAGTCAGTATTTAAATTTCTTTTGACCATCGGGGACTTCCCCCACTTTTTAAAAGCAGGATTTAACTTAAAATAGGCTACCCCCGGGAAACCCCCAACATTTCTAAGTCGGAGGGAAATTTTTATAGGATAAACCCCGGGACCTCCACCATTTTTTAAGTTCGGGTGAACCTTTTCTAAAAACTACTCGGCACCCTTTACCAAATTTTTTAAAGGTATTCAGTAGTTAGTGTAAAGGGCGTTTTTAAAAGCTAAGGGTTGTTCGCGCCCCCCAAGATAAAACAATTTTTATAAGAGGGAGTTACCGTCATTATACCCCTTTTCAAGGGGAGGGGAAAGAAAGGGGGGGGGGCAGTCAGGGAAAAAACTAAATATAGGTCCCGGCACCCCCCCATTCTAAAATAGGATCAAACCCTTAAATTTTGGGGTACCCCGGGACCCCACCAAATTTAATTTAGGGTCAACTTAATTTTGGCCCACCCCCACACCTCCACCATTTTTTAAGTCCCGTATGAACCCAACTATAGGCTTCCGGCCCCCCCACCATTTCTAAGTCAGATGAACTTTCTATAGGCTACCCGGCACCTCCCAACCCCTTTTTAAGTCAGTATGAACCCAACATGGCTTCCCGGCCCCCCTCACCATTTCAAGTCAGGATCAACTTACCTTTTTGGCCCACCCGGCACCTCCACCATTTCTAAGTCAGTATGAAATAAATATAGGGGTTTCCCGGGGAACTCCACCAATCTAAAATCAGGGTGAAAATAAACATAGGGTACCCCGGGACCTCCACCATTTTTTAGTCAGGATAAACCCAACTTTTAGGGGTACCCGGGACTCCACCCTTTCTAAGTTTAGGATGAATTACTAAAAAGGGTACTTGGCACCTTAACCCCTTTTTAAGTCAGGATAAAAAAAACTTTTGGTAAAACCGGACCTCCACCATTTTTAATTCAGCGTGAAAATTTTCTATAAAGCTTCCCGGAAATTTCCCCCATTTTTTAAGTCAGGGTGAGCTTACTTTAGGGTTTTCGTGGCACCCCACCATGTCAAGTCAGGATGAACTTACTTAAGCTATCCGACACCCCACCTTTTTCAGTCAGGGTGAATTTTCTATAGGCTAACCCGGGCCCCCCCACCATTTTTTAAGTCAGGGATGAACATTATAAAGGCCCAACCCGGGACCCCCCAAACCTTTTAAGTAAAATTGAACTTTTTACTAAATGCATTTTCCCGGGACCCCCACCATTTTAAGTCAGATTTTTTTTTTTTTACTATTTTTAAAAGGGACCTCTACCATTTTGTTTTGTCGGGTGAAATTAATAAAAACTTTCCCCGGGACCTCTACCCTTTTTTAATGGTTAGTAGTATTAGTGTTTTAAAGGGGGCTTTTTAAAAGCCTTTAAAATTTTTTGCGCCCCCAAGAAAAAAAAATTCTATAAGAGTGAGTACCATCCTGTAACCTTTTTTTTCAAGGGGGAACGAAGGGGGCCCACAGGGGTGAAAATTACTAAAGGCTACCCGGGGACCTCCACCATTTCTAAGGGCAGGGAAACCTTTTCTATAGACTAACCCCGGGACCTCCCCCCATTTTTTAAGTCAGGGGTAACCTTACATAGGCTACCCGGCACCTCCACCTTCTAAGGGCAGGGTGAACTTTTTTATAGGCATCCGGCCCCCTCCCCATTTTAAGTCAGGATGAACTTATTTAGGGTTCCCTGGGACCCCCCACCATTTCTAAGGGCAGGTTAAAAAAATTACTTTAGGCTCCCGGGACCCCCACCCTTTTTTAAGTCAGGGAGAAATTTACTATAGGCTCCCGGGGACCTCCACCATTCCCAAAGTCAGGGGTGAAAATTACCCTTTGGGTACCCAAACAAACCTTTCCCCCATTTAAGTTTTGATGGGAAATACTATAAAAACTAACCCGGGACCTTTACCAAAATTTTGTTTTGCTGGGGAAATTACAAAAAAAATACCCGGCACCTTCACCATTTTTTAATGGTATTTTGTTTGTATTTGTAGTTTTTAAAGGGGGCTTAAACAAACTAAAATTGTTTGCGCCCCCCAAGATAAAAAATTTCTATAAGAGTGAGTTTCCATCATTATTTCTTTTTTCCCAAAGGGGGGGAACGTAAGGGGGGCAGGAAAGGGTGAACTAACTAAAGGTACCGGGACCTCCACCATTTCTAAGTCAGGGTAAAAAATTTCTTTAGCTACCCGGCACCTCCACCATTTCTAAGTCAGGATGAACTTACTATAGGCTCCCGGCACCTCCACCATTTCTAAGTCAGGATGAACTTACTATAGGCTACCCGGCACCTCCACCATTTCTAAGGGGGGGGGGGGCAGGGTGAAACTTCTAAAAGCCCGGCACCTTACCCTTTCGTTTGTCTGGGGAAAAAAACTAAAAAATACCCCGGCACCTTTTACCATTATTTAAGGTATAAGTAGTATTGGGTTTTTGGGGGGTTTCAAAACAATAAGATTGTTCGCGCCCCAAGATAAAACAATTTCTATAAGAGTGAAATTACCATCATGATACTTTTTTTAAGGGGGGGAACGTAAGGGGAAACAGTCCGGGTGAACTAACTAAAGGTACCCGGCACCTCCCCCATTTTTAAGTCAGGAAACCTTTCTATAGGTACCCGGCAATCGACCATTTTTTTAGTAGGAAAACTTTTAAAGGCTTTCCCGGCACCTCCCCCCATTTTCAAGTTTAGGATGAACTTACTATAGGCTCCGTGGTACCTCCACCATTTCCCTTTTAAGGGGAAAAATTACTTTTTTGGGTACCCGGAACCCCCAAACCCTTTCTAATCAGGATGGGAAATTTCATAGGCTCCCCTGGTTTCCTCCACCCCTTTTAAAAATTTTAGGATGAACTTACCCATAGGCCCATCCGGCACCTCCACCCTTCATAGTAAAGGGTGAACTTACATTAGGCTTTCCGGAAACTCCACCAAATTTTTAAGTCAGGATTTAAAATTACTTTAGGCTACCCGGCACCCCCACCCTTTTTAAGTCAGGGGAACTTATATAGGGTACCCCCCGGGACCCCCCCACCATTTTTAAGTCAGGAAAAACTTATAAAGGGTATCCGGCACCTCCCAAACTTTCTAAATCAGGATGAACTTACTATTTGGCTACCCGGCACCCCACCATTTCTAATCAGGATGAACTTTCTATTTGGCTACCCGGTACCTCCAATAATTCTAAGGGCAGGATAAAAATTTTTTAGGCTCCGTTTACCTCCACCATTTTTTAAGTCAGGATGGAAATTACTTTAGGTTTCCCCTCCACCCTCTAAGTCAGGATGAACTTACTATAGGCTCCGTGGTAACCCCCACGATTTTAAAACCGGATGAACTACTTTAGGCTAACCGGCACCTCACCCTTTTTTTAAATCAGGAGGAAAAAAAACCCACTATAGGCTTTCCCTGGTACCTCTACCCTTCCCAAGTCAGGATGAAATGACAAGGCACCCGGCACCTCCACCATTTCTAAGAGGATGAAAATTCTATAGGCTCCGTGGTAACCCCCACCATTCTAAGTCGGATGAACTTACTATAGGGCTACCCGGCAAAAACCACCATTTCTAAGTCAGGATGAATTACTTTTAAAGGGTAAAGGCAAAATCCCCCATTTCAAGTCAGGATGAATTTTCTATAGGCTACCCCGGGACCCCACCATTTTTAAGTCAGGATGAAATTACTTTAGGGTTCCCCGGGACCTTCACCCTTTTAATTTAGGGTGAACTTAATATAGGTACCCCGGGACCTCCCCCATTTCTAAACAGGGGTGAACTTTTCTATAGGTTTCCCCCGGGACCTCCACCCAATTCTAAGTCAGGAGAAATTAATAGGCTCCGTGGGTTAAACCCCAAACCATTTTTAAGTCAGGATGAAAATTTCTTTAGGCTAACCCGGGAACCTCCACCCTTTTTAAAAACAGGGATGAACCTTTCTTAAAGGGTACCCGGCCCTCCCCCATTTCTAAGCCGGATGAACTAACCCTTTGGCTTCCCCGGCCCCCTCCCCCCATTCATAGCCAAAATAAACTTTATAAGGCTATCCCGGACCTCCACCCTTTCAAGTTTAGGGTTTTAAATTTCATAGGCTAACCGGCACCTCCACCATTTTTTTAAGTCAGGGTGACTTTTTCTATAGACTACCCCCGGGAAACCTTTACCATTTCTAAGGCAAAAAAAAACTTAAAATAGGCTATCCCGGGACCTCCACCCTTTTTTAAGCAGGGAAAAAACTTACTATAGGCTCCCCGGCCCTCCACCATTTTTAAACAGGATTTAAATTTTTATAAGCTTGCCCGGGACCTCCCTTCATTTTTTAAGTAAGGGGGGAACTTAATAAAAGGCTACCCCCCCCGGGACCTCCCCCATTTTTTAATCTGGATGAACTAAAATAGGCTACCCGGTAAAACCCCCACTATTTTTGAGTCAGGATGAAATTTTAAAATAGGTAAACCCGGGGCCTCCAAAAATTTCTAAGCAGTAAAAGAAATTTTCTATAGGATACCCGGCCACCTCCACCATTTCTAAATCAGGGGAAAATTACTAAAAAAATAATCGACAAACCCTTTTTTTCCCCCTTTTTTTTAAAAAGGGATTAGTAGATTTTTAGGTTTAAAGGGGGCTTTTTAAAAGCTAAGATTGTTTGCGCCTCCAAGAAAAACAATTTTATAAGAGTGAAATTTTCCATTTTGGGATTTTTCTTTTCCCAAAGGGGGGGAAAGTAAGGGGGGGAAATGGATAAACTAACTATAGGCTTCCCGGCACCTCCATCATATCTAAGTCAGGATCAACTTACTTTTGGCTACCCCGGAACCCCCACCATTTTTTAAGCAGGGGTTTAACTTACTTTTTGGTACCCCGGGACCCCACCATTTTTAAGTCAGGATCAAAATTAATTTTGGTACCCGGGGACCTTTCCCCCATTTCTAAGTCCGTATGAAAACTATAGGCCCTTCCCCCGGGACCCCCACCATATCTAAGTCAGGGTGAACTTACTATAGGTACCCCGGGACCCCACCATTTCTTAGCAAAAGGGTAAACTAAAATAAAGGCCCACCCGGCCACCCCCCCAACATTTCTAAGTCAGGGGGAACTTTCTAAAAAGGGTTTCCGGCACCCTTTACCCCTTTCTAAGTCAGGATAAAAATTACTATAGGCTACCCCGGCCCCCTCCCCCATTTCTAATTTGGCGTTTAAATTTAAATAAAGTTCCCGGAATCTCCAAACCAAATTTTTTTAAATCAGGGTGAGGTTCCCTTTTGGCTAAAGTGGCACCTCCACCACTTTTAAGTAAGGATGAAATTTTCTATAAACACCCCACACCTCCCCCATTTCTCAGTCAGGGTGGGAAATTTTTTATAGGCTAAAACCCGGGAAACCCCCACCATTTTAATTTAGGATTTAAACAAATTTTAAAGGCTTTCCCGGTACCTCCCACCATTTTAAGTAAAAATTTAACCTTTTACTTAATGCATTTCCCGGGACCCCAAACCAAATTTTTAAGTCAGGATGAACCCTTTCTATTGGGGTAAAAAAGGGACCCTCTACCATTTTTGTAGTCTGGGTGAAATTAATAAAAACTTCCCCCCGGGACCTTCCCCCCTTTTTTAATGGTATTTGTTAATTTGTAGTTTAAGGGGGCCCTTTTTCAGTAAGATTTTTCCCCCTCCAAGAAAAAAAAAAATTCTATAAGAGTGAGTTACCATCATGTATACTTCTTTCCAAGGGGAGGAACGTAAGGGGAGCAGTCAGGATGAACTTACTAAAGGCTACCCGGCACCTCCACCATTTCTAAATAAGGGTAACCTTTTATAGGCTACCCCGGGACCTCCCCCCATTCTAAAGTCAGGATGAACTTATTTAAAGGGTATCCGGCACCCCAAAACCCTTTTTTAAATCAGGTGAACTTATTATAGGCTTCGTTTACCTCCACCCTTTTTTTTAAAAGGATAAAAAATTTCTTTTTGGTACCCGGCACCTCCACCATTTTTAAGTCAGGGTGAACTTACTATAGGCCGTGGTACCTCCCCCAAATTTCCCAAACCCCGGAGGAACCTTTACTTTAGGCTACCCCGGGGACCCCCCCCATTTCTAAGTCATATGAACTTACTATAAGCCCCGGCACCTTCCCCCATTTTGTAGTCCCGGGGGGAATTTCTAAAAAAATACCCGGCACCTTTACCCAAATTTTTTAAAAGGTATTTGAGTATTAGGGTTTAAGGGCGTTTAAAAAGCTAAGATTGGTTTGCGCCTCCCAAAATAAAACAATTTCTATAAAAGTAGTTACCATCCCTGTATACTTCTTTTCAAGGGGAGGAAATTTAAAGGGGGGCAAATAGGATGAACTTACTTTTAAAAGGGTACCCCGGGACCCCCCCCCATTTTTAAGCAGGTCAACTTTCTTTTTGGGTACCCCGGCCCCCCCCACCCTTTTTAAGTCAGGATGAACTTTTATAGGCTCCCCGGGGGTTTTCCACCATTTCTAAGTCAGGATGAACTTTTCTTTAGGGGTACCCGGCCCCCTCCCCCATTTCTAAATCAGGATGAAACTTATATAAAACTACCCGGGCCCCCTTTACCATTTCGAGTCTGGGTCGAACTTAAATAAAAAAACTACCCGGCACCTTCTCCATTATTTAATGGTATTAGTAGTATTTGTAAATTTTAAAGGGGGGCTTTAAACCAGCCTTTGGGTTGTTCGCTCCCCAAGATAAAACAAATTTTTATAAGAGTGAGTTACCATATGTTACTTTTTTTCAAGGGGGGGAACCGGAAAAGGGGGGCAGTCCCGGATGAACTTTCAAAGGTACCCGGCACCTCCACCATTTCTAAGTCAGGATAACCTTACTATAGGACTACCCCCCACCTCCACCATTTTTTAAGCCCGGGTGAATTTCTTTAGGCTACCCCCGGGACCCCCCACCCTTTTAAGAGGGTGAATTACTATAGGCCCTGGTACCTCCCCCATTTCGAGTCAGGTGAACTTCTTTAGGGTACCCCGGCACCTTTCCCCCATTTTTAAATCAGGGTGAACTTTCTTTTAGGCTCCGGGGTACCTACACCCCATTCAAGTCAGGATGAACTTACTAAAGACTACCCGGCACCTCCACCATTTTTTAAAAACAGGATGAACTTACTTAGGCTCCGTTGGAACCCCCCAAATTTCTAAGTCAGGATGAACTACATAGGGGTATCCCCGGGCCCCCCACCATTTCATAGAGGGTGAACTTACTTAAAAGGGTTTCTGGCAAAACTCCACCATTTTTCAGTCAGGATGAACTTTCTATAGGCTACCCGGGACTCCACCCTTTCTAAGCAGGATTTAAACGGACCCCCCAAAGGAATACCCCGCACCTCCACCAATTTTTAAGGTCAGGATGAAATTGTAAGGTACCCCGGCCCCTCCCCCATTTTAAGTCAGGAGAACTTTCATAGGCTAACCCCCACCCCACCAAATTTTAAGCCCGGTGAAAATAACATAGGCTACCCGGGACCCCAAAATTTTAAGGCAGGATAATCTTACTTTAGGCTCCGGTTGGTACCTCCCCATTTCTAAGTTTAGGATGAATTACTTTGGCTTTCCCCTCCAAACCCTTTCTAAGTCCCGGGTGAACCCTTTCTATAGGTCCGTGGAACCCCCACCCTTTTTAAGTCAGGATGAAATTTCTTTTGGGCTACCCGGGACCTCCCCCATTTCTAAGTCAAAGGGGAACCACATAGGCTCCGTGGGACCTTCACCATTTCTAAGGTCAGGAGAAATGTATAGGCTACCCGGCACCTCCACCATTTCTAAGTCAGGATGAAAATTTTTTAGGTTTTAAAGGGCACCTCCCCCATTTCCAAGTCAGGAGAACCTACCCCATAGGCACCCCCCGGGACCTCCCCCTTTTTAAGGGCAGGATGAACTTTCTTTAGGGTTCCCCGGGACCCCCCACCCTTTCTAAGTAAGGATGAAATTTAAATTAAAGGTCCCGGGACCTCCACCATTTCTAAGTTTAGGATGAAAATTATAAGGTAACGGTACCCCACTACTTCTAAAACAGGATGAACTTTTCTATAGGCTTTCCCTGGGGACCCCACCTTTCTAAGTCAGGAGAAATTACTTTAGGCTACCCCGGGAACCCCACCATTTTTAAAACAGGATGAAAATTACTAAGGTTTTCCCGGGACCCACCATTTCTCACCCCGGATGAAATTACTTTAGGCTTCCCGGGACCCCACCATTTCATAGCCAGGATAAACTTAAAATAGGCTTATCCGGACCTCCCCCATTTCTAAAATCAGGATGAACCCTTTCCCATAGGTAACCGGGCCCCCCACCATTTTTAAGTCAGGGTTAATTACTATAGGTACCCGGCACCTCCACCCTTTTTTAAGTTTAGGATAAACTAATATAGGCATCCCCCGGGACCCCCCACCCCTTCAAATCAGGGGAAAAACTATAGGCTACCCGGCACCTCCACCATTTCTAAGTCAGGATGAACTTACTATATGCTACCCGGTACCTCCCATTTCTGAGTCAGGATTTTAACTTTAAAAATAGGGGTACCCCCGGGACATCCCCCCATTCTTTAAAGGAGGGTGAATTTTTATGGGGTAACCCCGGGACCTCCACTATTTTAAGTCAGGATGAACTTATATAGGCCTTTCCCCGGGAGCTCCCCCCATTTTTTAAGTCAGGATTTAACTTATATAGGCAACCCGGTACTCCCCCATTCTTTTTTTTGTCAGGATGTAATTTCTATAGGCTTCCCCCGGGACCTTCCCCCCAAATTTTAAGTCAGGATGAAAATTTTCTATAGGCAACCGGGGGACCTCCACCATTTTTTAAATCAGGATGAAACTTAAAAAAGTTCCCCCGGGACCCCCACCAATATAAAAAAGGTTGGGGTAAACCGTGTCAAGTTTTTGAGTATTATGTATTGTTTTGTTGGAAAGGCCCTTTCTTTGGGATTGCGTGTTTTGAAAAACCCTGTCGACCCAATCCCGTTTTCCCTTGAATTTATTTTTGTTTGTTAAGGGTTCCTAACTCTAGATCTATAAGGGAAAATTCAGGGAAATTTTGGGGGGCCCCCAATTTGAATTTCTGTGTTGATACCTGGCAATTTGTTAAAGTGTTTTTTTAACCAAGCCAGTATGAATGCGATGTTATGAAGATTTTTACAAAACTACAGTTTTTACCATACTCGACTCTATTGAAGTATTTTTAAATAAATATATTGTGTATCAATCCACCTCTTTTAGAAGAAAAAGCACTGCAAAAGTGAACATTGGGACAACCCTGCGTTTCCCTTTTTCGATTGATAACTTATTTTTTTGCGAAAGCAATGCGTTTGGGAAACCTCCCCGCCCTTTCCTTTTTGTCGTTGCGCCCGCAGTGATTTCCTTGGGGCCCGTTTGGGAAACATAAAATTTAATAACAGCACGGGGCCACGGAAACTGTTTTTCGCTTCTGTGGAAACATGGGGGTTGATGGTAGGGAAATACAGGGCTGCTTCGGGAAAAAGTCACAATTTAAAAGCCATCATACGGACGGCGAGGCCTGGGAACACATGCCACCCTTGCCTTTAATTCCCAAAAAATTTTTCGCTGTTCGGCGGGGATCAGCCCCACACTAATGCATGTATATCCGACTAGACAATATTATAATCTACTAATCAAGGTTCATCATGATGCATCGATAACTGTATTCAAAATCAAGGTTGGGTTAGTAACCAAGTAAAGTCCTCCGGTTTAATCAGTTTAAAAGTTGTTGATTTGACATTTAAATAAAAAATTTTAATTTTTAATTAAATTTTTTGGTTTATACTATTTAAAATGTTAGTGATGTGCGACACCCACACATTTAATAATTTTTTCCGTAACAATTTAAACCCTTTTTTTTGTTTGTTTAAAAAATATTAAATTGAAAAATTTTATGCCGTACATCATTTTTTGAAAACTTTAAACTAAATCCCCCCAAAAATTTCCCCCCCCCCCCCTCAACAATCCCCCCTTTGAATTTAAAAAAAAAAAAAAAAGTTAAATCCAAAATAAAATTCATTAGAAACCCTTTAAAGAATTAAAAAGGTGTGTGTTTACCCCTTTTTAAGGAATGAGTTTTTGAAAACGGGTTTTCGTCGTTATTTATTTAATAACTATAACAAGTCTTGTTCACTGTTTTACAAATACCTCCAACTTTATTGAAATAAATTACAACTTGAGTAATAAAGATGGTAGGTGTAGCCTCGTAAACAATAGCCGAGTATTGCTGTGAGAACGTGACGGGTGCGTGCGACCGGACCACGTGTGTCACGGCAGAGCGCTCCCTGGGTACCACGATTATTAAAACCAGAGGATATTAGTTGGCCGCCTGTGATAGATGAACTAGGACTGATTTTTTTTCCCAGTTCTATTGTCACTTCCCCAACAAGGGGTGCCCCGATGTCCGCCACCCGGGGGGGGGGGGGAATACCAAGGGAATATAAAGAGTAGGAAATTAAAAACGATTTTAAAATTTCCTGCACCGATTTAATTTTTTAAATTAATTTTTAAAAATATTTGGTTTTAATTTTTTTTTTGCTTTCGCCGATTATCGATGGTACAAAAAGAAGGAAAAAAGCCACATTCGGATCAAACCTTTGAACGGGTGAGCATTATGAAATCATACAGAACTTTTCTTTTGACCAAAACCCCTTTCCCAACGCCCTTCTGGGAGGTTTAAATAATTTTTTGATCTAATTTGTATTGTTTGGGGAAGATCAAGATTTTAAATTTTTTGTGAACGCGATTGCAGTTGTTTTTCACTCAAACGAGGCAACATAAAATGCCAACAAATGAATTTCTTCTCTATTTTATCAAGCGTTTCCCAAAAAAAAGAAGAGAAAAAAAGGATTTCAAAATTAGGGCGTTGGGGAAAATTGGGGAAAAGGGTGGGGGTTTCCCCCCCCCCCCCCCCTTTTGACCGGCACAATAAACACTTGGGGATTTTTACAAAATATGTGGGTTTAAAAAACAAACAAAAATTAATAATTCCTTTTAGTTTTTAAAAAAAATTTATGGACGAAATCACTTTTAGGCAATATAGGCGATCGGGATGGGTTTTTTTAATTTCTAGATTTTATTAAAAAATTGACAATTCCCACCTACGGGGAGTGTTTTCCCCCACCCTCCAAATCGAGAAATATATAAAAAATTTTTTAAACCAAAAGAGAGGATGGAAAAAAGGACCCGAGACGGATCCATAAAAAAAGTGTGTGCAAACCCTGGCTTTTTTAGAAAAAAGTCCGGTGGCCCCCCCCCCCCCCTTTTCACGGGAAAGCGACAGAACCCGGAAACGAGGGGCAGGGATAACCCCAAAAAGGGTCAAAATAATGTGCACTTCCCCCCCTTTTTACCACCTCCTCCGTGGCCCCCCGCTTAAAGGGTATTTTGGGGGGGTATAATTAAAAAAAAAATGAAATAATAGTCAGGCTTTTGGGTTTTAATATTGGCAAGCGGGGCATCGACAAAAATTACCCGGTATCACGCAAGCCACTAAAAAAAAAATAGAGGTGGAAAAACCCAATAGGGGTTAGTTAGTTAGTTTAAGGTTTTTTTAGGGCAAACCCAAAAGTAGAGTTATCAGTGCCCCCGGCAATTTTATTGGAATCTTCCAAATTTTCTTTTTCCATAATTGTGGATTACCACCATGTTTCTTCCCTCCAAAGGGAGGAACGTAAGGGAAGACGCGGGGGGTTAATGGGAAGGAGTAAGGATGTTGGATAGGATGGGTTATTGATTGGATATTGCTTAACGTCTCATAGGCCTATTTATGCAACTTGGCTAATCGAGACGAAGGGAGGGACGTAAGGGATGACGCGGGGGGACAAGGGGTAGACAGGCCCGTGTGGTCAGAAAACCCTGCAGCCACAAGCGTATGGGCAGGGCAGGGGTTCCCCGCGTCGGATGGGTTAAACTAGGTGGGAACGGGGAGTTGATATTGTAATTCTGTTCCAGTGGCGCGCGAAGACGCAAGGAGGGCCGCCCCAGAAGACAGCGGACTACGTTAGCTACAACTTGATATTGTAATTCTGTTTTCCAGTGGCGCGGCGAAGACGCAAGGAGGGTCGCCCCAGAAGACAGCGGACTACGTTAGCTACAACTTGATATTGTAATTCTGTTCCAGTGGCGCGGCGAAGACGCAAGGAGGGCCGCCCAAGAAGACAGCGGACTACGTTTAGCAATGAACAAACACTAAGACTGGAGCTGGAGTATCATCGTAGCGAATACATCTCGCGCAGTCGACGCTTTGAGCTCGCGGAGTCCTTGGCGCTGACGGAGACACAGATCAAGATCTGGTTCCAGAACCGAAGAGCCAAAGACAAGAGGATAGAGAAGGCTCACATTGACCAGCAATACAGGTAGAGAAGTTTCGAAAGTTTCATTTAGATTGGAGTAGCCGTTCTTCCGGTGAGAGAGAAAACTAACAAAAAATATAACAAACACACTAGCAATATTCCTCTCAGAAATGTAAAATTAAAGTTTTCGCATCGTCCCCTAACGCTAACAACGCAGTGTCAATGGATATTTGAGATAACTAGGAAAAAAAGTCCCACCGCGTTGATGGATGAGCTTTATTGTAAGTTTTTAGTTTGCGTAGGACCACTTTTCCTTTGCAGGCGCTTTTATAATGCATTGTAGGAGATTTTTGTCAAGTTTCTATTGTTAGTTGTTAAATTGTTATTATAAACCTAAAAAAACTCATATTAAAACCTTTATTCTATGGATTCTGGCTAACTTTTTCAACTTTTTCTTTCAGAAAGCAATTCATCACCATTACCTTAATGTCCGTGTGAAATATGAACGTTGTAGCCCCACCCGTTTGGTCAGAATCGGCCCAAATGTCACGAAAATATCGCACTAAAAATCGAAAAAAATCGTAAAAGTACGATATTCATGAGAAATATTTCTTCGATTGTACCCAAAAACGTAGCAAGTCTAAGTTCAGAGATTTCGAAGGTCCCCTCAAATTTTAATCAAGATCGCATATGCCGTTTGCCAGGTAGAGAGCGAACAGACAGACAGGAAAAAAAAAACACCCTAGCTAAATTTTTCGGGGGGTCGGTGAAATTGAAGTCTTCGCTTCGCTCATCCAATAATTGTCCGCCAGATTTCCTGAGGTGGTACATTGTATACAACCTCATAAGCAGTTCATACACTCACATATGGTAAGAACAAACATGTCAGAAAACCACCAGGTGTTTCAAATAGCATGCTTACATTCATTTGTCATTCTTTGAAATAAGTTTTATGTATAAGGAAACATCACAATAACATACATTCTTATAATTTCTTACTGGCAATCCTATTTGAAAGTTTAAAAAGATATTTTAGAGATTCGAGCTTCCCATCACGTTCACAACAACCTATTAGTCACCAAAACTGATGTGTACCTTCAATGGGACCATCCTTAGAGCCGGCTGCGGTCTGTGTCTGGTGATGGGTCTGCGTCCCAGACCCCTTCAGATTTATCTGTGCAGGAGCGGCTTGCTATCGATCATCGCCCGAGTTCCGAGTAATGGTTGCCTAGTTACGGCCCTGTCAAGCTCGGTCTATATATGTTCATTATTGTTGGTGCTGCGATCTCCCTGACTCCCGTGACAATACTACCAACTCGCAAGCAGGAACTGCGGACTCTGCAAGCCGATAACATCGTTTACTAGTAATTAAATAACATAATGATATGTTTGGAATGAATGTATTTAATAAATTGTATTTATATTTTAATTAAGCATCTCTGTGCGCAGACAACGATTTGCTTATAAAAGTACAAAAAGGAAGCAAAACTCCCCTTTCTTCGACACTTCTTTGCCCGTCTGCGTGTGTCACGTCTGACGATAAAAACTGAACATGACATGAGTCTTTTTGTTGACATTACCCTTCAACAAGAATGACATAGTGTCCGCGAAATCCCCCTCCCCCCACCCCCACTTGTCGCATTAATTCTCAAATGTTGTATTATATAATCAGTGTGCACGCGTATACATATCATGGACTCTTCACTGCTTCGTAAACTGGATTTTTATGTTCCTCAACGGGCAACAAGAAGCACTAACATATTTCACACTGAAAAAACAAGAATCGACATATTATGCAAATATGCATGTTTAAATAGATTGCAATCTACTTATTACAAATTAACGAAACTGAATTGTATAGCTTAGATATTTTTTTCCCTTAACTTAGCATCGTACAAAACAGAACTAAACAACACTGTTGGCCAGTAACCGCACATACACGCACACGCACACGCACACGCACACGCACACGCACACGCACACGCACACGCACACGCACACGCACACGCACACGCACACGCACACGCACAAACACTCAGTTATACAAACATATTTTAATCAATATGCTCTGTAATTTTTCTATACTGTATTTTCATGCTTATCTTTGTACTATTATATTCGCAATGGTGGAAATGCATGTTTCTGTTGTGAATAAAGACTAAATGAATAAATAAATGAACTAAAGGCACACTAATTCTGCGGTCTGGACACCCTAAATTAGGGTGCCTCACAGTAGGGCCTAATCTTATTGAGCGTTTTATAATGTCTGCAAGTGCAACAAGTGAGGGGGCCTAGTTCACGCATCTTACGGAATGTTTTTGGTGGGACATAATATCTACGAACCCCGTTCAAAGTTGTATAATAATGTTAGGATTCGCTCCCTATTCTAGATATTACCGTCCCATGCTTCTCATGAGAATTTATTATCAATGTTAGGTGAACCCAGATAAATGTGGGCCTAACGATACCGTCAATATCAAGCAAGGATATTTTCCATTGCCCATTCCATTGCCGGTGTATCTATCTGTCTGTCTGTCTGTCTGTCTGTCTGTCTGTCTGTCTGCCTGTCTGTCTGTCTGTCTGTCTGTCTGTCTGTCTGTCTGTCTGTCTGTCTGTCTGTCTGTTCTTTTGTTGTGTGTTCTGTCTGTTCTCCTGCCTGCCTGCCTGTTCTGTCTGTTGTCTGTCTGTCTGCCTATCTGTCTGTCTGTCTGTCTGTCTGTCTGTCTGTCTGTCTGTCTGTCTGTCTGTCTGTCTGTCTAGGCGCACGTGGGTCCTTGATTGATGCTATCACGAGGATGCTCTCATCTGACAGGGCGCTCACATGCAACGTAATCCATCTATTCATAATGTTCGCTTCACGCATGGCCATGCAGCGTGAAAGGGGCTGCAGACTACACACTGCACAGTGCACCCCTAAACGATGCACACCCCTAGACCACTACAATGTGTGAATCTCATTAATAACATCAGCCCATGTTCGTGTATGATTACGAATTAGCTGTAATATGCTTCCATCCGCCTTATACCGCTTTCAATTAGCCCTATATGTATAATGTGATAAGCAATCATTAATATAAATAAAGTGGAAACTGTTTTAACATCCTGACAAAATAAACAAACAAGACCATTTTACTTAGCTTTTTACTCGAGAATCCGGCTTTTAATGTTTCTATTGACGTGAAGTATTGAATATTTAAAAAAAAAACTTTTTTAAAAGCAAGTCAAATATTGTGTAGCTAACTCAAGTCAGTTGTTCCTCAGGATACATTCATCACATGATATTCCAAAATCACTGCAAAGACATGAAGCTTATTGGTTGCCTAGTCCTGTCTAGTGCCCGGACAAGTGTCTGGCAGTCTGGTCTATTATGTGCGTTATTGATTGGCTGGCAGTAGGCTATTAGCCCGAGATACATCCGCTGATAACCTGGCGTCTCGTGAGGCTCAAAGTCACGTGAGAGCAGCAACCAACTCATGTTAACTGTTTACCATAAATTAGTCACTTTCACTAGAAGAGGAATTAATTTGTTTCAACTAGCATGCGCTCAAGTGGAGTGCGTGTCGTGTAGGTCAATGTATATATCACCAGGGGTTGTTATCATAATGTAAGCAGGCAGTTCTGCACAAGTACGGCATGGCACATGTTATGTTCATTTGAAATGCTCTAGCTCGTACGGTGTTTTCAGAGTAGAAAGGCAGGGTCAGGCCTACGCATTTGATGTCTGACGAAGCTGTGATCGGGAAACACTTGCGTAGGTGCAAACTGCATTGATTATATGGAAACCAATCCAGGGGGATGAGACTCGACGCTAAATCCGCGTGGTTTGGTTGATTTCCGCGCTGTATTCCAACAATCTTTAGACTCTACGAATCTTTCGATTCCGTCTGCTATTTGGTTGTCGGAAACACTTTCGACAATCGAAAATTTGTAAACAACAAAATCCTTCATTTTTTATTTCGTAACATAGCATCAGAATATTTCTTGATTTAATGGTCCATGGTACACTAATTTGATTCTTTATATGTTGTTTATTGTTGCACAATATTTTGTTTTCATTATTATTAAATAGTTATTAACATTTATATCTTAAATTTGACGTTGTTCGCGTTCACAAGATAGAAAGATAAAACACGACTGCAAAAAACCTCACTGCCTTATGAATATGCGGCTGGCTGGTTTCTTCTACATAAGCATGGCGGTGGACACTTAATAATTTTATAACGAAGCTTCCGACTGGCTCAACAATGGTAAAATTCTTGCCACAGACGCAAGTCACGGATTGATTCCGACAATCAGAAACGAAAGTCGAGTCTACCAAATGTCGGAATTGTTTCTTTATGAACGGAATCAGATTCGTCAAAACATTCATAACCACGCGGAAGTCGAGTCCAGTCGAGTATCACCCCCGAGAAATTAAAAAATCCATCTCAGCGGGGTATCAAAGTCGAACCCCAGTCTCCCAATTATCGGTCGAGTGCTTTACCCCTAAACTACCAAGACGGTTAACTTCATAACATCTGGATTTTTGATGCAATATATCTGAAGATATGTTACAACCGAATATTCACCTGGTATTTCATTGTCCCGTGTGAAATATTGTCAAACGTCCTTGAGAGTTGTTCATTTATCAGATAGTATACAACTTGACTAATCGATTAAGTGCCCAAATAAGCCCACGGAAAACTGTGAATAAGAAGTGCGAATACTCTAAGAAAAATAAACATTTACTTACATTTTCAAGTAGGACTACAAATTAAATTTTTACAATTCATTAACATAAATCGTTAAATAGATACTCATACATATTTAGTATAATTAATTGCATTCATGACAATTTATGTCACAATGAACGCATGAGCATGAGTACTGATCAACAAATAAAAATAATAAATATAATATGAACATTTAACGATTTAGGTTAATGAATATAAAAATGTAATTTGTATTTGAAAATGTAAGTAAATATTAATTTTGCTTAGTGTATTCACACTTCTTATTCACAGTTTTCCGTGGCCTAATTTGGGCACTTAATCGATAAGTCAAGCTGTATACTATCTGATAAATCAACAACTCTTTAGGACGATTGACAATATTTCACACGGGACAATGAAATACCAGGTGAATATTCGATCAGAATAGTTTGATATGTTAATGACTTAGCACTTGAACCTGCAGCACAGACGCCTGATAATATAGGAGATTATTTAACGCCAAGTGATAAAGGTATTGTTTTAAGAATGCCTTGTTTTGTTACAGAAACCTGGCCCTTGCCAGCGGGCTGGTGCGTTTCCCCTCCACCTACTCGAGCCCTGCTAGTTTCTGTGGCCTGTGCTACTACAAGGACATGGCTCAGGGTGCTGGTGAAGGCGAGGGTGAAAGTCCCCACCTACCACCCGGGTCCACCCATCACCACCACTGCGCCAACATCTCCGAGGATACGCAACCAAAACAATACAAACAGAAACCAGCTGAAAATATTGTACCAAAGCAAATTATGAATTAAATAAATACAGTTTATTAGAATATATTTAAGAGGTTATTATGCCTACCTCAACAAAATGGAATTGATTATTGAGCACATTCAAATTATTTTTTAACGCACCATTTTTCTTGGAGCACGCAATCTTAAATATGAATAAGTCATAATAGAAGAGGAAATCGACTTATGGACGAAGACTGTGGTGACTATAGTGTGTCTTGAGCCCACCCTCTTTCTTATAGACTAAGACTAGAGAAATCTAGTGGGAAGAACTAAACTAGTGCAAATAATTACACCAAAGACAATGTAATGTGCTGTAAGTTGACGAAATAAATTTACAATGTCAATCAGTCACGAACGTTGTATTTCAATCAAGTTGGCTTTGTAGGGCTGAACGCATCGGTTGACATGAAATTGAATCATTTCAATATGACAAATTATTTTCACTGTCTTATCAGCCTACAACTCGTTTTACAAATATTTGCTTTGAGAATTTCTGGAAATATTTGTGTTTGAACAACTTTAAATGGTGTTTATTGAATATTTTATGATTAACTTAGCCCAAGCTGTCCACATTCCTTCACTTTTTCTATGTGCAGTGTCTTTTAAAGAATAATGAAATTTGAACTTTAAAATAGTTTATTGGATGGTAATAAATGCGTACTGTGAAACATATTTAAACATCCACAAATTTTCATAATTTGCAAAATTTTCCAATTCATGATTTTATAAACAAATAATAACGCCAATTTCGATGTATTCCTAAAAAAGAATCACTCTTTGCTTTTCTTTCAATTTATATTAATCGTTATTTCTGTATTGTGTAAATATATTTAATGTATCCATTTCTATTTGTACAAGCTCTGTTTATTGCCGAGAAGGTTAGAAAGAAAGGAGGTATTGTGTTTTGTCTGCGCTAAGTGAGAGTTCTCATGTGAAGAGGGTATGAGCGAACGAGCCACTCGCCACGCACCCCTAACCAAAGCCCTAACTAACTGCCATCATGATAAAGCTATGAAATGTAAACCACGGCTAAACGCTGCACAAAGCGCTTGGTGAATGGCCATATTACACAGGTGTTTAGTTCCCGTCAAGCCCCTACCCCCGTTCATCTCCCGCACTGATGGCTCATCAAGATATCAGAACACTCAACCATGTAATCGGGCGCCGTGGGTTGGGTTGAATGTTGATTCTCTTTAGAACTGATCGAGCTGGACTCTTTGTTTGGCTCAGTCGAGTCTACAGCGTGGGTACGACTTGAGTATGACGTAACTCTTGCTGATGTGGGCAGAAGCAATTCACAAGCCTTTCAGATGGTTGCCAAAGTTGAAAACTACGACTGAGCAAAGATATCTATATGTAGAAATCTTGTCGGTATCGGTTTTTGAATTCTAAACCAAAACATCAAAAGTAAGAAAATGAAAATTGAAGTAAAAATTAGAACGAGGATAGAAATTTTGGGAATGTAGATTGCTGCATAAGCCAAAGAAAATTGATATTTCTCTAAATATTTCGGTCCCAATGCGTAATTATGTTATGGTGGAGGTGCCGGGTAGTCTGTTGAAATTAGTCCACAAATTTAACAAAATGGTGGAGGTGCCGGGTAGTCTGTTGAAATTAGTCACAAATTTAACAAATGGTGGAGGTGCCGGGTAGTCTGTTGAAATGTGTCCCAAATGTAAAAAATGGTGGGAGGTGCCGGTAGTCTGTTGAAATGTGTCCCAAATGTAACAAATGGTGGAGGTGCCGGGTAGTCTGTTGATAATGGTCACAAATTTAACAAATGGTGTGGAGGTGCCGGGGTAGTCTGTTGAAATTAGTCACAAATGTAACAAATGGTGGAGGTGCCGGGTAGTCTGTTGAAATGTGTCCCAAATGTAACAAATGGTGGAGGTGCCGGGTAGTTAATGTTCCAAATGTACAATTGGAGTGCGGAATGTGTGAATTGGCCCAAATGTAACAAATGGTGGACGTGCCCGGGTAGTCTGTTGAAATGTGTCCCAAATGTAACAAATGGTGGAGGTGCCGGGTCATTCAGGGCGAGTGCGAGAACATCGTTTATTGTTTTTGGCGATACCTTATCAAACTTTTTTAGCCACCCATTTGTAAAGTACACAATGCCAATGTATTTCCGTTTATCAAACCCTACTTAAAGGGGCTATTACTCCAATAAATTACTTTTTACCACATAATCTATAGCATAATAATTCACTAAATGACCGTTTAAAAAATTATATCTTGTAACTGTGATTTTACAAGAATTTTTAATGTTGCGATCCAGAAATTCGCAAAAATTGGGGTTTGGGTTATTTCTGAATCATCTTTAATCTGCTTCGGGCGAGGGCGAGTGCGAGAACATCGTTTATTGTTTTTGGCGATACCTTATCAAACTTTTTTAGCCACCCATTTGTAAAGTACACAATGCCAATGTATTTCCGTTTATCAAACCCTACTTAAAGGGGCTATTACTCCAATAAATTACTTTTTACCACATAATCTATAGCATAATAATTCACTAAAATGACCGTTTAAAAAATTATATCTTGTAACTGTGATTTTACAAGAATTTTTCAATGTTTGCGATCCAGAAATTTGCAAAAATTGGCGTTTTGGGATATTTCTTGAATCATCTTTAATCTGCTTCGTTTTTGTTCCACATTGATAATATAGATCATCGTATCAATCTAAAATGGCCCTTTACAACATCGTGTCTTGAAACTGTGCACAAATATGCACTCAAAAACACAAAAATATGCATTCCAAAATCACCCGTTCTCGGGAATCAGCAAAATATTTTGATCAAACCACTTGCCCAAATTACAAAACAAAATAAAATAGAGAATTTACCGAAAAGGCCGTAGAGTACGTCAATAATGTACAATATTTTTCGGATCAAATTCCTCAAGGTCATGGGGCATAAAAATCGTCCCCATGTTATTTCTTATGGAAGATTTTTTCCGATGGGACCTAGCTCGAAAAATACCAAGTTTGTAATTTTTTTTCGGTTATGGGTGGACCTAATAATTTTTCTTTTATTTCTAAACTCATGACTTGTTATCCTAAATGAAATATATATTTTTTAGTTTAGCGGATAAATACCTACCCCTTTAAACGCCTAAAGTCAGGATTGCGGTAGCCAAAATCAACCCTATGACCTTTCGAATAAGAGCCTCTTGGTAGCTAGCCTTAAATTCTCCTTCAGTTGCTACGAAAATACATTATGCATCTCCTTTCCCACAATAAGCAGTCGTCGTATTTCACCCATAAATGATTCCTGATGTTAATTACCGACCGGCCGAGCGTCCGTTCTTATTGTTGCTCCCCTAGTTTTCATCTGTACCTTGTGAGCCACCCAGGCGAGGCCAGATCAAGATGTTCCCGATTCTCTTCTGATCCACCTGAGCGTAGCTTCATTTCCTCGCGCATCAATTTCTCAGCCAATCAAAGCTCGAGACAATCAGCAGAGATTACATCTCGAGGAGGGCTCACAGCGAGGACTACGTCACAACCTCCATGAGACTTGTCTCAACGAAACACGGAGCTTCCTCGTGTACAGAGACTACATCTCGAGGAGGGCTCACAGCGAGGACTACGTCACAACCTCATGAACTTGTCTCAACGAAACACGGAGCTCCTCGTGTACAGAGACTCATTCGAGGAGGTCACAGCCGAGACTACGGTCACAACTCCATGAGATTGTCTCACAACCGGAGTTCCTCGTGTCGAGATACATCCTCGAGAGGCTCACGCGAGGCTACGTCATCAACCTCCATGAGACTTGTCTCAACGAAACACGGATTTTTGTTTTTATTTCTCCTGCGGGGCATTGCCTCAAAAACAACAATGAGAGTAGGCCTTCCGAACTGTGATTTTACCTTGTTCTATAGCTAGTACACCTCTCATAAGTAACTTATTAACGTCTCTAGCAATAACGCTATTCGATACACTGAGTGGTGATAGATGACGATAAAGGACGATTACAAAAAAACATGTCTTGTGATGGGTTTAAACTTACGTTTCGTAGAGCCATACGTTTTGGACCAGCGTTCTTATTAGATGAGAGAGCGAAGCGACTGAGGATCTCCATTCAACTCAAACGGCCCTCATTCTGTGATTCTGTACGTGTATGTCTGAGTACGCCGAAAATCAGTCGAATCACCGAACAGATTGCACTGAAATTAAACAGACATCCGGTACGAGTTAACTGAGAACTGCTAACAAAATCAGCTAGATCCATTGCGATTTATACCTACAAGAATAATAAATTGAAATAGGTTGCGAGAGTGAAGGAGGTCGACGACAATGGTTTTGTTTTTGAAAAAATATTTTTTGTTTGTTATTTGTCTGGCTGTGAAATGCAGTGCTCAAGCTGTATCGAATCTTGCACGCTCAAGGTACCCTTAAATTCCGCTCGGAGATTGAGTAAATCTTGCTATATTTACACGTATTTCGTAATGGCTATGTTTTCCATAGTATTGTCACAGATGATAGACTACACTGCATTATATGCATTTCAAAACATGTTTAATAATTTTAAAAATATAATCCAGAAATTACAAAATCTTTCCCGGACTGGGGATTGAACTCAGGTCTCCCACATTTCGGGTATAAGTGCGCCTTATTCTACTAGACTATAGGAAAATGCCAAAGTTGTTATTAGACGAGTGAGCGAGTCATGTGTTGAGTACCCGGGAACATTTGCATTTAAGTTTGATAATTGTATTGGTATAAATAATAGGGATTTTAAGTTTAGTTGGTATAAGTGTGCATCAACTGTAAGGCCATAAAGCGCCACTAGCCTATGATTATCTAGGGAGGCTTTTGGTAGGGTAAAGAAAAGAAATATTACCGGGTACTCAACACGTGGCTCACTCACTCGTCTAACAACGACTGGCGTTTTCCTAGTCGTATGTTCCAACGCATAAGTATCTTATCAACAAGGCAATTATTTATGATAACTTTTGATGCACGTATTGCATTTTAAGTCGGCAATGGTGACAGTCGGGCAATGATTAATAATTAAAACGGTAAATTTTAAATATGGGGTTATTTCAATTCGTCGCGAGTCTTATGTTCGTCAACAATGATGGGAAGTACGAGGTGTATGCGCGGGTGTGTATTGCGCGATCAGATGGCATTGGTTTGCTAACGTTTATTTTGCATTGCTATCGGACGAAGGCGGGACCGTAAGGTGCAAGGGACAAGGAAGCCGTGCTGGTCAAACCAGCCACACGTATGGGAGCAGGTTTCCACGTAGTCGTCTCCTGTCGTCATATCCGTCGTGTTGTACATTGTCGTAAAAGCCGCGGGGATGTAGCAAAGGAAAAGAAGTCCCTGACTGTACGACCAGATCGCCATAGTGTCGAAGAAAACTCCTAATCACGGCCAAACCACGAGAGTGCGAGTGATTGCTTGCGTATAGACCTTTTTGTTTTACTTTCTTCAGTCAGGACCTAAGTAATATGCACCAAGTAGCCTCTAATATAGTCATTTCCGAGCTATAACATGTAAAGCAGCGTTAGCATGTTACACCAGCAACACGTGTACACTAAGCAGGCTCGAACCGACCGTAAAACGTACCAATGGACCACATAGCTAGATAACCATAGTTCAGTATTAGGTTTAGTCGAAGAAGAATAAGCTCACAATTCATGAAAACATGGAAGTTCATAATTTCTTCAAATCCCACAAACAAATAATACTATTGAAAATGAAATATTCTCGAATTTGGATGTGGTCAGATAGCAGTGCTATGTTGTTTTGTCCTGTCTGTGAGCCTGGTACCTACCTTTGTGTGACTTGAGGTGGGGGGGGGGGGGGGGGGGTTAGGATGGCTACAGCTACCACCCTTCATTCTTTCTTTTGTGGGCCTGTAAGTTTCGAAGAAATTTGGAAATAGGTCACAAAGCTAGAGGGGTAAATATGAGCCAGTCCGAACACAGCAGACAGTAGCAGTTCATCGCTCGTTGGTGATTGTTTGTGAGTTGTGACAAGCCCACATGACTAATCTTTGGTGACAGTTAATAGTGAAAATGGGTAGGAAAATAAAAAGTAAAATACGTGAGCTTTTCACGTTTTCTGTGGACAAAAACGCATCGCAGTGCAACGTCGAAAGGTGCGAGCATTGCGAGGCAGTAATCAAGGTAAGACATTTTCATTTTGAAGAGATTTTTAGTTTGATAGTGAGCATTTTCCTGAGAATGGATGTGAATCTGAACCCAAACCGTAATTGAACCCGAACCTGAACCTTTATTTAATACAAAACCTGAACCCGAACCAACCTGAACCCGAACCAATTTCGGTTCGACTCCCTGAACTAATGCATGGTGGTTAGCATCAATAACCACCTTTATACGGAAATTACTGACTTCCCTTCATACTACAGTTTTCCCCCAAACATGTGAAGTGCCTACTAGAGATTTTATGGACAATACAAAATAGCAAAGTGTAAAAAGTGATTTAAACTAGGAAAACGCTTAAGTCCCGCCGCGTTGAGTGGAGGTGAGTGAAAGCGTTGTTGTTGTATTTTATGTTTTGTAATGTATTATACCAACTCATTTCCTTTCACAGTTGCTTTTTAAACTTTTATTTGATGTTCAATTTTGTCTGTATGTGAACTTTTTAACCTGTTTGTCATAAAGCCTACAAAAACACTAAAAATCGATTAAAAGTCTTTATTTTATGATTCTGGTAACTTTTCAACTTTTTTTTCAAAGTCTACATCACCATAACCTTGATGTCCATGTAAATTATGAACTTTGTAGCCCCACCCGTTTGGTCAGAATCGACCCAAATGTCACGAAAATATGGCACTAAAAATCGAAAAAAATCGTAAAAGTGCGATATTCATGGGAAATATCTCTTCGATAGTACCCAAAAACGTGGCACGTCTAATTTTAGAGATTTCAAAGGTCCCCTTCAATTTTCATCTAGATCGCTTATGCCGTTTGCCCGGAATCGTGCGAACAAACAGAAAAGAAAAAAAAACATTGGAGCTAAATTTTTTGGGGGGGTCAGTGAAATTGAAGTTTTCGCTTAGCTCGCTACGCTCGCATACGCTAATCCAAAAAGAGAAAAAAAACATTTTTGAAAATTATGACTCCAAAAATTTGTCACGGCTAATTTCGAATTTACAACCATACCAAAATTTTGTAAAACTTTTAAAATTTTGACCTAATCCACAAAAAATATGTTAAAAACTCAAAATTATTAAAAAATTACAAGGAATTTTATCCAATGATTAGTTTTGAGAAAAAATTAACAATTAATTTCCGTACTCGAACACCGAAGTTAAGCAGCCTTCGGGCGTGGTCAGGGGTTGAGTGGGTGTCCGCTCTGCCCTGAAACTCACGTATACCGCTGGTTAGAGCAGATGGAGGGTTCGAGAGCTAGTGTAACGGCTTCGTTCTCCTCGACGTCTGCTCGGCAGTCCGGGTTAGTGGAGGAACCTATATGACTGTTAAGGTTACACCGTCCTTTCGGATGGGACGTTAAGCCGTTGGTCCCCTTGCTACTTTTCGAAAGGAGTAGGCTACGTGCCGGTACCGGGTTTCCCCTCCTCCCTTCTGTTCATACTTCATCCTCATCTATCTATCACCACTCATCGTCTCGCATAGCCAAAGTGCATTAATATGTGACGTTAAGCAATATCCAATCAATCAATCAACATTGACAAAAAAAACTTGGCCCGAGCTCAAATAACCGTAATAAAGCTAGAAGAAAATTGAGCCCATGAGAGCATGAATGGTCCAAGTCACTTTTTTATCTGGCTAAGTCTTTGACACTATACATGACATCAGACCCAACATTTTCAATAGTGGTCCAAGTCATGTTTCAAGAATCTCCCGCTAGAGAGCAGCATAGGCCTGATTACAAGTTCTGATTTCTCTATTTCAGTATTTGCAACAGTGGTCTAAGTCAATTCTTCTGACAGGAAGGTTATAATTTGGTTGTTTTGCATTGCTTTAGCGTGATGCACATTTGAACGTGCACTCTTCCTTTTGCTGTTCCAAATGTACTGTATTTATTTTTAGGGGAGCAGGAACGGCCTGTGTTCCCCATGTTAAATTTGCAGATTTCCGGGGTACCATTTAATCAAACACTATTTAACTTAGAGACATAAATTTTGATTTTTTGGGTAGCTTAAGCCAATAGTAAGAAACAGTAGGTAGGATTTGTTTGTTTTTAAATTTGTATATTCTAGACATTGACTCCCTGCCCGAAGAACTGAGCAGGATAGAAAAGGAGGCAGTCTTATATTGGATAGCAAGACAGAAGAATGGCTAAAGAGGCCAACTTCGTAGGGCACAAGAAAGAAAAAAAGGCATATATATAAAAATATATATAATATATTGTCAAAAAATTGGGCAATTTTTAGACCTAAGCATGCGCTATAATTTGATCCCGATAATTTATCAAAATTTCCTTCCTACTATTTGTCATAAATATCTCAATAAAGTAGTCCTCAAAATTTCAAGGCTCTAGCTTCAAAACTGCCTAACTTATATGTACCGTAGTTTAAGAAAGTATAGTTTTGAGTAAACGGGTGTTAAAGTTAATATTTAAGGTGTACTTCATGTGCAGTAATGACATTTCCGGTACCATTTTTTCGGAGGGTATTCAACAAAAAGATATGATTTTTTTTTAATTCAGCAGATTACAGTTTTTGCTAACAATTTTGAAAAGAATTTAAAAGAATTTACTCGTTCTTTTTATATACATTAATTTTTAAGTCATTAATATACGATGGTTGTCATAGCAACATAAATTAATTAAATTTTTGCAAAAAATAAAAAATAAAACAAAAAATATTTAGTAC
The DNA here is from genome assembly GCA_024449915.1 of Sweltsa coloradensis. Taxonomy (NCBI): domain Eukaryota; kingdom Metazoa; phylum Arthropoda; class Insecta; order Plecoptera; family Chloroperlidae; genus Sweltsa; species Sweltsa coloradensis. The sequence continues at coordinate 281,446 of JAMZAV010000325.1, forward strand.
ATTTTTAAAATTTAATGATGATTAACAATATAACATATTCAACTCAAAAAATCAACTTTGACGATAAGTTTCATCTGCTCCCTAAACAGTCTGGTTATGAACATTGTGTTACCGGTAGGGTCTACTGCACTTTATAGTTTGCATTTGCGGTAGTCACTGATTTCAAGCAAGAGTGGTCTAAGTCAATGACTTACCACTATTCCGAGCAATGTTTTACAAAATATTTTACACAATATTACTATTGGCAATAGTGGTATTACAATGTTATTGCTGTAATAACTAGTAAACAAACCAATTATACCTGCTAAGTTGATGTTAAAATGTAATTTTAAATCCATGACAACCATATTCCTTTTCAACAATTATGCATCACATGCAACACATTGACTACTCCCCAACCAAATGCAAAATGCTGCACAACTTTTTTTCATCAAAGTAAGACTTAGACCATTCTTGTTCTCAAGGGCTCAATTAATTCTAGAGAAACGTCATTAATAAAATACACTTTTACCTTGTAAACAGTAGAAAGATCAACGACGAATAAAAAGAAACCCAGATAGTAGCTGGAGTCGAAGCGAGGGTCCGCTGGGAGATGATGAGATGATAGCACAGGACAATGACTGGTACGGAGGGAGATAAGGGTGAGGGGGTACATTGTAGTCGAGCTGATAACAAGTAGGCTACCTACCGGGACGATACAATAAAAAACTAACTGGCGCGAACATTGATAATATTTTAATGAACACTCTTGACTTAATATAGAAAAAGAGTATTCACCTGCTAAACTCAAAAAATATATTTCATTCAGGCTAACTATTAGTTATGAATTTAGAAAATAACAGAAAAATTGGGTCCACCATGACCCCCAAAAATGTGTCAAACTTGGTATTTTTCGAGCTAGGTTCCATCGGCAAAAATCTCCCATAAGAAATGACATGGGGACGATCTTTATGCCCCGAGCCTTGGAGGATTTTGATCCAAAAAAAAAGTTGGCCATTATTGATGTACTCGACAGCCATTTCTGTAAATCCACTTTGTTTTGTAATTTGGGCAAGTGGTTCGGTCAAAATTAATGCTAATTACTAAGAAGGGGTGTGATTTTGGAATGCATATTTTTGCGTGTTTGAGTGTATATTTGTGCTCAGTTTCAAGACTATAGATGGCTATTTTAGATCCAAAAATGCCAATCTTCGCAAATTTCTGGATTTAAAAATTTAAAAATTCGTGTAAAATCAGTCTCAAGATATAATTTTTGAAACGGTCTTTAAGTGTAGTATTATGCAATAGATTATGTGGTAAAAAATATTTTTTGAGGTAATCGCCCCTTTAAGGAGGAAGGTCTCTAAAATTCTAAGAAAAATCACCTTTTTTGTTATTATTTTTTAAAATGTTGCGTCATGATTCTAAATTGTCATGCAGGAAGGTGTTACATATGGAGCGGAACATTTTAAGACCTGGTTGTTGCTCATAATGGAAAACTTTGGCTAAAACCTTGATCGCCATTTACCGCTTTTTTACATTTCACAGGATTACGGAAACTCGCGTAGGCCTAGTTTCTTTATTATTAATTTTTGAGCTTTAAGACATGAATTTCATTATGAATTTTCTTCCATATCGAAGCAAGGTCCCCTAGTATGCAGACATACATACACAGAGAAAAAAATTTACCAAACAATTATTGCTAACTTTATTTTGCTGTTCCAGCAATATTTTCGGTGAATTTAACAGAACAGGTATGCTGAAACAGCAATACAATGATTGCTAACTCTAAAATAAAGAATCCAGCATGATATTTCGCTGCAACAGCAGAAATTTTGCTAGTTGGTACTTAGCGAAAACATTCTGCTCCTGCAGCAAAATATTATGCTAAATTTACCGAACGTTTTGCTGATTCGAATATAGCGATATGTATTGCAAGCTACCTCGCGAGACCTGCGCGAGATTTGACGAGAAAGCTTACAGTGCGCACGCCACGAGGAAGAAATAGCAAAGTGAAGCACCGAGCATCAAGCATGGCCGTTTACTTGCCAGTTACCTTACCTATGACTGTGAGGTTTAACAACAAAGTAGTTGCAAATAATAAAGGTATGTATAATACAACATGTGATTATATAGTAACAATATTATTATGTATGATACCTAATATGTACCGTGCTGAAATAAACTCAGAGAAATAGCTAATTACAAAATTACAACTTCGTTGCAGATAACGAGACAAACAACGGAAGGCGGCAAGAGTACAGAAACTTTGAAGCAAACTATACAACCATTTGTGATTGTCGGAGGAAAAAAGGAACAATGCCGTCGAACTCTCGCGTGTATCTGTGTGAATTTTTTGGTGAAAATAATTATATTTTTATAACATTGTGATATTTTAATAAATTTGTTTTTGCCACGAACGAGCGACATCTTGTCCCAAGCCAGCAGAATGTTTTGCTGGGATTACAGAACATTATGCTGGCCAGCAGAATATTCTGCTATCCCAGCCAAACATTATGCTGGCCAGCAAAAACATTCTGTAATCCCAGCAAAACATTATGCTAACCTGCAGAATATTCTGCTATCCCAGCGAAACGTTGGTAATTCCAGCAAAACATTATGCTGGCCAGCAGAACGTTATGTAAACCCAGAAAAAACCATTTCCTAAAGAAGCATAATGTTATTTGTAAATATTAGCAATACTCGTTTGGTGTTTCAGCAAAATGTTTTCTTGTCCATACAATAGCAAACGTTTTGCTGCTGGTGCAAAACGTTCTGTGAATTCAGCAATAATTTTTAAATATTTTTCTCTGTGTAATATCTTTGCTAGAACTGAAGATAAATTCTCAACTTTAATAACAAATACAAATGTGCAAATATAATTAATTGACATAACTTAATAATTTGTATTTACTATAATTTGAATGATTAATTGTAACCGATAGGGGACCTCAATTTGGTTTATAAACTTTCTTTCAAAATTTAAATTTTCAAATATGTTCATTGGTTCTCATGGAAATATTTCCGAAGTAATGCATTGTTATTTCAACATTGAGAAGTTAATATTTTACTTAATAACTTCTTAGTTAACGTACACAAAAAAATCAGCTGATTATAATGAAAACTTAGTAATTGGCAGTTTGAGACCTCCCCCCTTAAATGACAAATTTATATAACTGTATCATGAATGAATGAATGTGAGTGAACATTTAAAATTCTTTGTGAGATTACAGTCATATTATACAGTGTTGCTGTTGTCCAAATGACAAAAAAGTCTTATAAATTGTAGATTGTAGAAATAATGTACACATACAATATGACAACCATGTCAAGAGTAATTTAAAAGATTTCGAAGAATGCCTCAAGATTTCATCAATATCGGAGGAACCGTTCGATCAGTGGGAAGCGAAGAAACGTTACTAAACAAAACTCTTGAGATAATTTTGTATTTTATTTATTTATTTAACGTCTATCCTATTCAGATAAAAAATGATTCATAAAGGAGGACAACTAAATAAATCTTATTACATAGATGCAGTTTTTGAAATAGTAATATTATAAAAACAATGCATTAAAACACAAAAAGAAGAAAACAGGACTACTATATTTTTCTCTCAACCTATTCAATTGAATTGTCCTCTATAAATCAGTTTTTATAACTGAATAAGATAGACGTTTGAGTAAGTAAGTAAGTAAATAAATAAATAAATAAATAAATAAATAATATTGCAATCCAGTGGGGGATAATAGTTACAGGAGTATATTGATCTTTATTTAGCAAAGATTGCACTTTGTTTTGTACTCAATACACATAACACTCAAAAGACAAGGCTAGTGAGAGTAGGTGTTGCAGCTTGTCGAAGGTTACATAACAGACAAGAGGAGATGGCTTCCGGATCTCTCCAAAAAACATCTCAAGAACAAGCCACGTAGTCTTGTCAGCTCACCTTCCGTTGATCTAGCCGTCCAGGCCCTGAGACCGGGGTCACAAGAAGTTCACGAAATGCTACATACTCGCCAGATGTCATAAGAAGTTTACTAAAGGCTACATATTAAACATTATATACAATTAAAGTAAAGATTTTTTGCAGTAAATAGTTTTCAAGATTTGAACAGAGAAATTAAGATTTGTGTTCGGGGTTTTCTTCCGTAAAAGTTCAAGTAGTATTCCCCGATTTACTGTTCCTGATTTTTGTCAATCTTTTATTACTTGTTTTGAGTGGGATTGCCCCATTTTAAATCCACAATTTCTTTTTAGGCATTCCCCCCCCCCATTTTATACAATTCATTCCACTTCATATTGTTAATATACCATTTGAATATGCTATCAAAAATTGTTTGTTGCTTTACTATAAATTGTAGTTGTAATACTGAATACTAATTCAAACTTAAGTCCATTATTTTGTCTGCATTTAAGCAAAAGTTGTCCTCCACCTTTGTAAATCAGTTTTTATAACTGAATAGGATAGTCATTAAATCAATAAATAATAGCAAGAAAGGGTAGGTTCATTCATTCAGGGTAGGCAGGAACATTTAGTCTTAGAGAAATGAGAACATAGATTCACCTAGTATGTCAACAGTAGATACTACAGCAAACACAATTCACTAAAATTCAAAACAAAAACATTACCCGCCTTATTTATCAAGTAGACAGAATTTGTTGCATTCCATTATTACAGTAAACCTTGATAATTAATACTACTAGTTATGAAGCCTCTAGAGAAGCTTGAAGTATATGGCTACATGTTTAATTTCTTTTAATTCAAACTGGGTTTTTAGGGTCCCACAAAACTTCAATCGGAGCACATCTACTAATGTCTGCTACTTTAGTCAAAGAATGTCGACACCATGATGAAAATAGTCCCCAAGTCATATCCCTGCTACTGCCTTAATACTACGCATATATTTGCACACATTTCTATACCGTAATTCCTTAAAAACATTTAAGTCCAACTACAGTAAGAAAGAGGCCAAGGATACATGGCATGAATATTTGGGAGGGATGGTCAGTGGGAAATTAAAACATTTAAAATAGATCAGACACCTTTTATTTCAACGGTTCAAATAATACAACTACATCGGATAGACCAGCTAATGACCATACTCATATCTCACACCACATGTTTGTGTGTGCGGCACATGTATCTACTTTTAACCCTCCGTCATTTGCGTGGGGTTCTACAAGCCCCAGGGTCTACATTCGACTCTGTTTCTCTGCATCGGACTGTTTTACCGACTCTAGATTCTCAGTACCTTCAAGTCACTACCTGTTAGCGAAATTTTTAACCCTCTAATCATTAGGGCTTTTAGTGTTGTTACATTGCCGGTCTGAATTTGGCTGGGGTTACTGAAACCCCGCGCGAGTGATCACGTTAGACTGTAACTGCATAGGGAAACTCAATGCTATTTTGGCTTAAATTTTTAAATTTTTGAATTTTTGAAAAATTCTTCTTGCAATTTACTAATTGGTTCATGTTTATTACTAAAAAGTAAATCAAAACTAAAAATTGCATTATTTTGACACCTTTTTTGAATATTTTGAAAATGTCCATTTTTTTAATCTTAAAAATACAATAAAATAATATTTCATACAAAAAGGTTCATTGACATTTTATTTCACTGTCCTCTCAGTAACAACCACCTACATAGTAGTTCCACAAATCATATGAGCACAGAAAGAAATACCCAAAACATCCTACTGCACTAATTACAGACCAAAATAATTTGGGGTTTGAGAAACCCCACGCGAGGGATGGTGTTGAGAAATTCCGCGCGAGTGACGGAGGGTTAAAAAAATGACAAACTTCTGAAAATTCTTGGCCTTTGGCATTCTTTCAAGTTATTTTACTACAGTAAATGTAAAAACAAAAGTATACTTTGGACTATATTGAAACACCGCGCTCAAAATTAAGACACGCGTTTGTATCTACAAGCACATGCGGCAAAAAAAAATCATATTCAAACAGTCTGCACATTGTACAGAACATGATGTGTATTAGTCGGACATGGGAAACCATGAAACATAGGCAACACACTCATACTGATATCAGCCTGAAACCACCAGTCTGCAATGAAATCGTACTACTTAGTAGGCAAGTGCAATCAAGTATCTTCTGGAACTAATTCTATACCTGAAACATGATTCACTTGTCTGTCTGCAAGATGTTTTATTGAAGAGGAGAGTACGTCACTCTCACAAGTGGTGGCTTTGGCTCCTGGTAAATTTATAGCAGAAGTTGTCTCAATAAAAAAGTTTATTTATTTAAGAGTAAGTAAATAGATACTTATCACAGACACCGTCGTAACCTGGAGAAAACCATTTTCAATTGCTAATAGTCCAGTCACCACTTTTTTTATATAATTAAACATGCCTAAAACTCGTTAAAATGCTCCAATCACACTCTATGAATTAAACAATTTTCTGGCGCTGTGCGCTCCGGACCCATATTACCTTGGGGGGCCTCCCACTAGACTCCCCCCCCCCCCCATTATACAAGGGCATGTATGTACTTTACCCAATAATACTAAGGTCGTCCCCCTGGAATCCTCTATAAAGCAATTTTATTAACATATTAATAGAGTCGAATAATATAATTATTTACATTAATATTCAACGGTTTCCGGGACATTGTACCGCGTTAATAAGAGTGTAACATATACCTGCAGGATAGGTTTTTCTATACATTGTACTTAGTGTTGGCAATTTTCAGAAAATTATGATTTGTTGAAAATTTCATGAAAATTTTTATGAAGTTTTCAGGAAAAAAAGTCATTGTTATCATATAACTTGATGTTTGTTCTTAAAAAATGGGTTTTAAATTTAAAGTAAACTTACTGATATTGTCCCTGTATTGAAAAGCGACTCAGACACTCGTGTATTATCATTACTAAAATACTTATTGTAATTAAATATAGAAGGTAGGCTATTGGAAGACATTTTGTTTGAATATAACTTAATTTTCTAGCAGGCAACAAGATGCTTTTTTTGCTTTGAATGGCAAATAAGCTGATGAAGTTACAGAACATTTCATGAGCAACTAACAGTGCTAACAAGATGATACCATGGAATGACTTTTGGCCTTGGATGTTTAAAATTATAATTCTATTCACTATTCAGGCATAAAAACTAAAAAAATCACAATTTCAGAATGTAAAAACAGAATATAATGTAACGTTTCCAATCAATAAGCGGATTATTGTAAGGGAAAGGACCACACGTATGTAGCTTATTAATATTATTTATTGTATGACATAACAGAAATCCCCAGTCAGTCCCTGCTCGGGAGCAAGACGGGCGCTCAGGCCGTAGCCTTCGCTCCTGACTCACTGACCATATCGTCTTTCTTCACCTCCTCGAGCTGTTCCACCTCAACCTAACTATCCCTCTTACCACACACTGAAGGGTGCGGCAAAGGAGGGGTGGATATGGTGCAATAAAAAAAGAAGTTAATACCATTTAGGCTTTAAGTAACATTCTGTATTACAATAGTCTATAGAATAAAAATATTGAATTAGGCACAGAACGATAACTGATTCATAAGAAAAGTATCAGCATAGTTAGTTCATGCAGCTATTGATTGGCCTACTCTGATGTTAAGAACCTATTATTTTTAATTAACATAAGTTTGTATATGATATATGAGATTATTACAAAATAAATAGTTTTTTTCTGCGATCCACTTATGGTTGATCCAGTAAAGCTTCAATGTCTTCAAAATAACAGTGCTAATCTCTTAGTTTACTGGAAAAATGAAAGTCATCTTCTTACCTTAGCATCACAATTTCACATGCTTTTCATTGGTATTCAATACTACCAGATAATGTAAGATGACCAACCTAAATCATATAAGCAATAAAAAATATTTACAATTTTCTGAAAGTCTCTTGAAAATTTTCAATTTGCCAACACTAATAATAAACTACTCTCTATTTAACTCATCAGGATGTTAGCGTTCAAATTCCTTTTGGCGGTTTTCTAGTTTTGAGTATCGACTGCACAAAAATTACATTATTTTGGTATTGCATTAAGGTCACTACTTTTTTTCTAAACTGCACCAAATGCACTCTTAACTCTTAACACTGAAAATCAGTTATATAACTGAGTGGGTAGACTCTAAATACAATTTATTTTTTATTTATTATTTATTTTATTTAAAGCCTGATAAACAAAATTTTCGCCTGCAGCGCTATTATTAGGGAGCTCTGCCTCCTAACCCTCCCACGCATGTTCCACAAAAGTACAAATTATAATTTTGTCCCCCTAACAAAATTCCTGCAGACACCCTTGAATCATACCCGGGTAATTTTTATACCTTAGTTACGGCCCTGATCCCAGACAATATAAACTTAGAGGTCATCACAAAGTGTTTATTAAAATGTAATATGCTATGTGTCTGGAAATAAAACTTACTCACCGACAATCATAGACAGCTACAATACAAAGAATAGATTCCCCAACACCATTAAACGGATAAACCTCTCTTGAAACACATGTAGGGCTCGAATGTTTTAATATTTAGTGTAGTAACGTAGTTGGACTAAATACCCACAAAATGTTTTAACCTCCTATACCGTTGTGTAACAATTCTGTAAAGTTGAGACATGATTTTTACTCTCGCTGAAATGATTGTTTTGCCGTCACTACTTGACAGTTGAAAGGATTCTTGATGATCTTGCAGCTCTAAACATTTGCTTCAGCTCAAGAGTGGACATTTAGTTAAGTTAAAATAAAGACCAATACAACAAATGGTTTTTTGTGGTTCCTCAATCAGCTAATAAATTATTAATCTGAAGATTATACAAACATCTTTACCACAAAGCAATATTTCAGTCTCGATAACCATCACTAATCCGATGGGCGTGTAAATTCTGAATGTCGCTTACCTAGGCAACTATTTTTGACCTATGTGGGTAGATTGTCCAATTCCAGCCCAAACATGCGTCTCTTAGGCAGTTAATATTTGTTTGAAAGAAAATACTTTACCACTACAGCCACATTCACCGACGATTCTTGCTAGGGACTTTGGCCAGGCATGACCCCATGGATGTAAGGAAACAAAACAAGAATTACATTAGCATACCACACTAGGTTGGAAGTTCATTTGTTCTGGCTAGAGGTATTCAATAAGCAACAAATGTTTTAACAACATTTGACTACCTAAAAACTTTTTAACAATTTACAATACAATTTCTGATTGCACACAACTTTGGTTCTTGATGCCTCAAATGTATCTACACCTACTAGGTAGCTAAAAGAACCACGATACATAGCAAAATTGTATTGTTTGTTGCACAAGATTTAAAAAAATCACTTCCTCTAATACGAGTCTTATTTTAAAGGAAAAACAAACTTAGACCTACATCACTTGGGCTAAATAAAAGTCTAAATGGGAGAGTATTGCATCCAGAAATAACAATACAAATCCAATTAATTTACACATATGGGGAAAATAGAACTTTGTTGCATATTCACTGATTTTATACCAATGTGTAGCTCGTACCGTACTGAGCACACATCCTATTTTTATTTGCCTACTAGCTTCAATATTATTTAATTATTCCCAAGTAATGCTGGCTACCAGTACTGACTGATCATAATTTATTAGTCTTTATTCTATACCTAAGGAAATAGTTAAAAATCTTGTTCATATTTCTCTAGTTTGAACCTCTTGCACAATGTGGTTTTGGTATAACAAGTAATTTCTTTAAAATTATACTCTAGCCATACATGTTATGAATATGTTGTCTACTGGTACTTGTGCTTTTCCCCACCTCAAATGCACTCTATTATTAGAACCATGCAAGAGTGAAAACAATTTATGAATATTAAAAAGAACTACTCAACAAAATATTTTACGAGAGATCAATATTTACACCGTGTCACTCGGATTCAACAAGAAAGTTTCCTTTCTACCCTTCAAAACTCCACAAACACAACTCTTTACATTTAATAATACTCGAGATGGGTACCGGTACTTGACTGGATTTCAAGTTCTTGGACATATATGGTATTTTGTCATGGCCTAATACCAAATATAGATGATTAAAAGGATAAAAATGAAAAATAAGTGGGCATAATGGGAAATTCAGTGGGAACACTAGATCCGAATCAATCTTAATCCCATGGGAGCGCATGCAGAAGTATTTAGGGAAGGCACTCATGGGTTAGTAAGTTCCAATCACAAATAAGATATATAGGACAAGATTTGGGTCTCATTTCACCTGTTTGTCAAATACCTACTTTAAACATGCATATTTTGTAGGAAGTAAAAAATACATTACAATTTAAAAACCATGTAACAAAGAGAGCAACAAAGTTTCTTTTACGAGTAGGATTCAAATATTTTAGTTGTGTTTCACTGACAATCCTAGGATGTAGTGCCAAATATTGCACGTTTGCTATAAATCACAATGCTTTGATCATACTTACCTGTTTTAAATGCCAGGTCGGTTGGCGATGTGGAAGAGGCGTTCGAATCGGTAACTAAGAAGAACAAGTATGAAACAATTTAAGGCATATTGGAAGGCGGGGTCAAGGTGTGTTCAACATAGAGTAATGTCAGACCCGAAAAACTCGCGCTCAAAATGTAATCAAATGGAGGCCATTTCTTATTTATTCTAGAAGCTTAACAGTGTTTTGCTAAATAAAAAAATAGTCTGATAAACAAAAATTTGTTAGAACTAAATAATGTTCATAAAAATATTTTCATTAATACTTCTAAAACTTACAATTTCAAGTTCTCTCTAGTGTTTAGGAAAAGTTCCCCCCCCCCCCAGTCACTCCTGCTTATGAATGCTGACCTACCAGACCTTATTGAAAGATATAATTTGACAACAGCGCGAAGAACCATTGACAACTTCTACGAGAGCGTACGAACAGTCAACTTACTTCAGAGTTTGTGGCAAGAGAAAATTATAAAACCTCTTTACAAAGAAAGTTCAAATTCAGATTCTAGACATTCTACAATTCTAGACATTAATTTAAAATGATAAATTAAACCTGGAAAGCTGTTGAAAATTTAAATATTCCTCAAATTCCAATTCCTCTATTAATGCAAGGAAGTATAGGACGACATTTGGATTCATATGCTTCAGTCCAGTGCCCCCTACGAAAGAAGCCACCCTAGACAACTCATCTGTTCAATCTTGTTATCCTATATGGCTGCTCATTACTCAACTGTGTATGTAAGCCTAACCCATCGATTCAAACTCAGATTGAGACTAGAAAATAAAGAAGTGCAAAAGAATGGTTTGGGTTAATACCAAACATTTTATACTACAAGATCATTCTGCTGTTTACTTTCTTTACTGACATTCTTTCACTTCTTTCCAAATGTGTATTGTGTACATTAAATAAATTTGATGCACCACCCTGTAATTTGCCTACAATTGCAAAAATGTGTTCAATTATAAAAGTAATTATGAAAAATTATTTCAATGAGGCAAAATGGAAAAGGTGAGCAAAGAAGATTCAAATCAACATTCATTTTATTTCGGTTCTCGTATGGTTCGGTTCAAACTTGTTCAAAAGAATGCTAAGTATATGTTATTTAAATCCTTTTAAACGACATCACAATCCTGGGATTTAACCGGGAATGTAAACAAACTAATTTTTTTAATGAATTATGGAGAAAACTCTAAGTCGCAACTTGAAACAATAAGTAATGATGATGTAATGATTTAATAACAATAACATCGGTGGATGCGCGCGCAGCTGCTGATAGTGACGTTGATATTGTGCACCCGTCAGGTCCTTGCAGACGGTAAAATATTTGACAAGCGCGTAAAGAACAGTCTCTGTAGCTGAGATATAGTGTTTAGACAAAAACCAAAGGTACCATTGTGTTCCGTGGTCTTTCTTCTGCAAGCATGATGTCAAAGTAAACATTTTTTGTTGAAAATTAAACATACTTCTGATTTAGATTAGATTTCAGATTCAGATGTGCTTTTATTCTCAAATACATGTTACATATTTATTGGATGAGCGTAGCGAGCGAAGCGAAGATTCCATTTCACTACACTGGAGAAAAAAATCCGGAATGTTTTTTTTTCTTTTCTTTCTTTCTGTATTTTTGTCTGTTTGTTAGCACGATTCCGGCTAAACCGATACTCCAATTGCGATGAAATTTTATGGAGGCCTTCAAAATCTCTGAACTTAGAACTGCCACGTTTTTGAGCGCCATCGAAAAATTATTTCTCATAAAAATCGCAATTTTACGATTTTTTTCGATTTTTTGAAAATTTATTTTACTTATAACATCTACATGCTTTATCCGATTTTAATGATTTTTTCACAGAACTTTAATTTTATGAATTAAGATATTCGTGTGAAATTTGAGCACAATCGAAAAATTATTTCTAATGAAAATAGAAACTTGGTGGGTTTTTTCTTTTTTTTAAAAACAATTTTTTTACTTATTACACCTACATGCTTGATCCTATTGTAATGAGTTTTTCACAAGAACCTTAATTTTATTAATTATATATTCGTGTGAAATTTGAGCGCAATCGAATAATTATTTCTTATAAAAATCCATTTGTTTTAATTTTTTTTTAAAATTACGATTAATTAAAAAAAATTAAAAGTTAAATTTATTTTTATTAAATTTAATTCAATTTAAAAAAAATTTGAACTTAGTAATAATTTTTCACAGAACAACAGAAAATCCGCATAACACTGGCAGCTCAATGCACCAATACGCTCATCCAAACAACGCGGCGGGACTTAAGCGTTTTCCTAGTAATAGACATTTAATACATATTCGTTTAAGAAGCCCACAAAGTCTCTCTATGTAGACTTGAGTGTGGGCCATTATCTCTAAAATAGAATGTTTCGGTGACAAGATGACGGGGTATGTACACGAGACATTCGTTTTAGTACATCAATTATAGGGAGCTAGACTGTACCTACATTAAAAAATATAATATAAAAATATAAAATATGTATTTTTAACTAATATGTTGTAGGAACTTACACCATAATGATAAAGTTTATATACTTATGCTTTTTAGCCTTTACTTTTGTATATGTGGACTGGAGAGTACATTTAATCTCCAGGTAGGTCTATTAGAGATACACAAGATAATAAAATATATTATATAGGCCTACGGTAATAAATCTTATACATTAAAAAAAAATTATATGTGCTGCAAAACACGCATTCTATTTTTTTTGTGACCTCCAAACCAAATAAGATTAACAAAATTTGAAGATGTTTTCACACACACAAAAAAAAAACTATGTGTAATTTGTTTAAAATGTGCTAGTATGTGTGCGATACATTGATGCGTGTTCCGGCTGTGGTTCACCTAGCCAGACCCAGCGACCGTCTACTCGACCACCACGAGCTAAAACGTTGTACACGAGGATAAGATGTTTTCTAGATGGGTAGTATATATCCTACGCAGTGGCGTGCCGTGAGGTAAATAGGTGGGGAAGCAATTGACTTTTAAGGTATATTAGAAAGTACTCAGGCAGAGCCCCAGATGGCGGAGGCAATTTATTTTTGGCATTTCTTATATTTTGTGTAAGTGGCCGAAAAAATGATTTTAGAAATCTAACAAGAATATATTAGGGATTATGTGTCAAAAAATTGATTTGCTGTAGCCCGATGTTAAAAGAAAATAGCTACAATGCAAGAAGTACATGCCGATCTTACCTCTACTTAAATTTGAAGTCCATTCTTCTTTCTTTCTGTGTAAAGTGACTGACAACACGACACATTCGGGTAAGTGAACTGATAAGTTTTTTCAATCTAGCCACTAAGTCCCGGTATTGCCCTATCATTGTCAATCAATAGTTTTTTCTTCAAATGTTCGCCTAACAAACGGTTTTTCACAAACACTCGCAACTACATCCATCCTTACATTAGGAAGAAAACTTGAGAACCGACGACAGTGTAGCCGCGCCATGTGTGATTTTCCCGCATTTTAGGATTCAGAGCTTCACCCCCACACCCCCTCATCAATGACCATTCGTCACCTTGTTTCAGTTTTTTTGTCTCACCCACGGCACATGTGTGTCGAACCCCAAAGGAAGCACAGCTTTCGAGGCCATTTAAAATCTACGTCTTTACTCCGTCCAGGTCTAGAGGTTAACGTGAAAACTCCCAACGGTCAGGGGATGCAGAGCATCTATGGTCGTGTATAGTTAACTGTTTCAAGAAAGCAAAAACTTTCTTTTATTACGAGTGAAATTTACCACATAAAATACGAATTCTGGGCACCGCGTAAATGATTTTTTTTTTATAAAAATAAATTCATATCACCTTGAAAAGTGATTTATTATACTGCGAATTAATACTGTTACATTAGATATTGAACTACTACTAAAAATAAAATGTGTGTCATTTTGGTAAAGGGAAGCAATGCTTCCTTTGCTTCCCCTCAGTGCACGCCACTAATCCTATGTATGCCGACCCACTCCGTTCTTCACTGGGGTCAGCGCGGACTCGCCAGAATGCCACGGAAGATATTAAACAAAAACGTCCATTCATTAATTGTGTCCATTTCTGTGTATTTTTAAATTTTTTATTGTTTTTCTGCATTCATAGGCCTATTATGCCAGTGTGAAAATATCTCCACATTTTGTCAATCTTATTTGGTTTGGAGGCCATCAAAAATACACTATAATACATGTTTTGCAGGACATATTAAATCAAAAGAGTATGTTTAGTTTTCAACAATAATGTTTACTTTGACATCATGCTTGTAGAAGAAAGACCACGGAACATGATGGTACCTTTGGTTTTTGTCTAAACACTATTATCTTTGGCTATACAGACTTCTTTAACGCGCCTGTCAAATATTTTACCGTCTCAAGAACCTAACGGGTGCACGATATCTATGACACTATTAGAACCTGCGCGTGCATCCACCGATATTATTGTTATTAAATCATGTGTCATTATACTTACTATTTCAAATAAGCGACTTCTAGTTTTGTCAATAATTCATTAAAAAACAATACTTTGTTTACATTCCCGGGAAATCCTAGGGTTGTGATGTCCTTTAACGTCTTTGAATTTTGTACTTAACTTTTTCCGCAGGGAAAGGCTCCACCAATATTAATAGCGCACAAATAACGGTTACTTTTTTAAGTCATATCTCATGTTCGCTGAACAACAGCGCGTTTCATGACGAACATGTGGTTTCGGTAGGAAGTGTATACAAAACATTGCAAATATTGATATTAGTCTTATATTTTTATGCAACTCACTAATTAGGGTTTAAAAATTGTACCGATCACAATATTTGGCTTTTTCCATGCTGTTCATAGTAATAACAAACCCACACATTGTCTTTATGACTAACAATTAAATAACACAATTTTGAGACAAGCAATCGGTTCAATAAAACATAATATTTTACAAATAATCCTATGTTCAAGGTTTCAAGCTGTTGAAAGCATTTTCTTTTGACCAATCTAGTTGATTCAGGGAAAAACAATTGTTGCTTCAAATTTGTTCCCTTAACTAGACTCATTTAATTAAAAAACTTGGTAACCTATCATAATTTAATTGATTTTAACTTAAAGTAGTTCTACACCCAAACATAATAACAGACTATACTACGCAATGTTGCGACTACACCGGTCAAGTATTTATTACGTTGAGTGTTATCTCAAAGACTCTCTCTCTCAATGTAACTGTGCATACATATAATAAAAAAGACCTCTAAAGTACCGGTACATCTCTTCTTGATAATCAACATATTGTGACTGAATAAGAGTTCCTAAACGACAATAGGTTTGTTTGGTTCACCTAGTGTAGTCTAGACGTGTGACTAATGTGTAGGCCTTCAAATCAAATTACACTACACTTTACCCAGGATAACCAAACGTTTTTTAGGCTACACTCTACACTAGATTCGCCCACATCGAACTGTCAACCTAATAAAAAACAAATACTAGTAAATGTTGAAGGCACTAAATGAGTCAAATTAATCGTATAGGTCTACTATCAGACCATGACAAGTTATTTGGAACATAAACTTCATTAGTGCTTATCCTTTTTGAGGTTAGAATATCCTATGCATTTGCTCTCATCACAAAAGGTCTGTTCGCTGGACCTGCTCGACTTTGCTCCGAGATCACTTTAGAGCCTGGTTGAATTAGGCCACGCCCACGCTAGAGGAAGTTAGATCACAGTACTCTTGTGTTTTGAGACGAACGCTTTTTGAGGCAAAAACCTACTCTAATTTGCTCTAAAAAAGAAAAATCAATCTAAAAAGAAAAATTTCATTCACAATTGTTGACAAATTATTATTGACGCTTCCATCAAACGAGGAAGCCATTTTATTTAAATAACACGCGTAATTCGTTGTTAAATCGAACTTGCTCTAACTTGCTCTAAGTCGCTCCTCCTAAAAAGCCAGAGCTGGAAAATCATGATCTTTCTGCTCTAGATCAAGTTGCTCGAGTCCAAAAAACGCAATTCGAGAAAGTGATCTCGTGAAACGAACGGCTATTTCGTTATCCGAGCAGCTCCGAGTCGTCAGAGCTGGTCCAGCGAACAGACCTAAAATATAGTCCCACATACATAAAAAATATTTCGAATCCGTTTCTAATGCTTTATATAGTAGTAGACTAGTAATTGATTTTATGAGTTACATTGATTTCTATAGCAAGAATTTGTCTAATCATGTTTTATCTGTTTCTCTTCAAATTTTGCACCTAAATTTCTATACCTCCTAGGCCTATAGCTTGTGTAGAAATGCTACTCTTTACACTACACTTAATATGAAAACGCCTTTTAAGACTTTGTGAGCCTAGCCTAGTGTAAAGTGTAGGTTTGTGTAACAAACCAAACAAACCATATGAAGAAACTGGCAGTTCATAATGATCCCAAGTAAATGAATGTTTACCAATTTTCAACTCCAAATCAATAAATTGATTTGGAAATGTGAGTAGCCTACTGCAACCTATAAATATTTTCTTGATATCGACCATTTACCATAAAAAAATATTTAAAAACAGGAAAGCCTATTGTGATTGAACTTTTAAGCTTTGCTAGCATCAGCTTCTCTAAAATGATGGATGAGTAAATAATGTATATTTTAATATGGCGACTGCCGACTAGCAACACTAATACGAAGTCATTACCAAATATAGCACAGAAAAGAGCTAGGTAGTCATGGTATCTGATGCCGTAAGAGAGTAATACTAATATTATAATTTAGCAAGTGAGGTATGTGTATTATGCAAGACATGAACACTTAATTACAAGCGGAGACATTGGTAAAACCGCCGACTGAATCTCAACTGAACAAGATAAATCAAAGAAAATGCTTCACAGACGCGACTTTAGCCCCTAGCCCGAGCATATGCATGCATCGCCAATGCTGCGGAATATCGAAATCCTATCCCACAGCATTTCAAGCCCTGAACATATGTTTTTTATAAAACTGAAGAAAGTGATCATTAAGTCCTTCTGGCTTGGTATGTGCAACATAAGACTTTCCTGAAATCTGGCAACCCTTATGAAGCAACAACAATTATTAAAAAGATTTGGCCCAGCAAGAGGATTGAACTAGTCCTTCGACTTCACAAACCGATGTTCAATTAAATGACCTCCACCCATTCCAAATTGCTACATGTGAAATTACATGGTAGGCCTACATAAAACCAAAGGACCAGTTCGGACACATGCAGTATTTTAAAAAATTGCATTTACTTCATCCTTGCCCTAAGCGGGTTTCAGCTTCACATTAAACGCAACATACTTTATTCTAGGACGTGCATTTGAAAATCAAGATAAATTTCAAAAGAAAAATGTAAGCCTGATAACATTTTAACAATACACTGAACATAAAATTATTCATAAATAAAAATGAACAAAGATGAACCCTTTGCTGCATTCCCGAGCCTCATCAATGTGTGCAAAATATTTGAGTATTTAAGTGCTCTAACGCATCATATTCCAGAGAATCTGGGACTTTTCACAGAATTGGTAGAATCGCCAATTCAGTTACTGATCCAAGTTTTTAGTGAGATTCATTCACATTTTGCACTTGTCTCAACTTTCCTCTTTATTAGTTCAGAAATCAAGTCTAAAATAATAGTACAGCTAATGTGCAAACTAAAAGCAAAGAAAACTTGAAAAACTGCAATAACGGCAACCATTTTCAATCCTGTATGCAATGCCTAATGAATAACTTATCGGTCAACAAACTTTTATACAAAGACCTGGCCATAAGTTTGAAATGATTGTTACAAAAGTTTGAATTGCCTGGATTAAAAAGATTTTATTGAATTGTTTAATCAGCTATACGACTGTACATACGATCAGAAGATTATGTAAAGTTTCACAACAAGATCACTGTTCACAACATGTCAGAACCGAACCACATCGAACCGAACAAAAGGAGTCAATCCGAACCAAGATAGTATACTTCGGTGCGACTCTTTGCTCCGCAAGGCTACGGTAAATAACATATTATAGCGCCTCAAGGATAATACAAGTACATATTCAGTTGAATTTAGTTGTCGAACTCAAAGCCCCTCAACGAGGACCAGACTGTCATATGTGGTCAGTGCAACATTGAAAAAGTGCGTCTAAAACTGTAAATCGTAGGTCTATTGATGTACTGTATGCATCCCTAAACCTTGCCTCTAGACGTATCACCCTGACGTGAGTATGTTTCTGTAGCATGCATTACCTCCTCCCAAGACTCCTCACCAACGTCGCGTCTTGCAGCTAATAAGGTGGCGACTAGCCCATTGAAGATTTCTCCCGCAGCAACTTCGCCGATATTAACGTTGGACAAATCATCCTGCAACTCAACGCTTTCTTCTTGGATTTTATTTCTACAGTACTAGTAATGATTTGGCTGCATTCCATATACTCAACAACAATTTTCAACTTGACTATGGCAAACAATGAGATATGTATCCTTGGCAGGAGGTTTTACTTATTTTACATTTAATAATTTATGCTAGAAGAGAATGGGCAGTTATTTTACTTTAATTCCATGCTGTCTACCTATTCACGATAGCACTATTAACTTTGTGTAAACTAAGGTTAAGCTGTAAAACAACAGTTTTGCCATGGGAACTTCACGACAGTCACTGAAGTTACATTATGGCTAACTTCACTGCCTAAGAGTATTAAAAATTACTATTGTTACTGTCAATGTGCATTTGATGCGTACATGGCACAAGAGAAAGGGTAGTCCAGTGTGAAATTACTTTGCTGATGCTAACTATATAACAAGAAGCGCATAAGAAGAAAGTGGGCAGACGGAGAGACAAGAAGTGGGTGGATCAGATTAAAGACAATGTTGAGAGAAGAGGAATAACATGGAACGAAGTGGAAGCAGAAAGACTGTGGGAAAACTGGGAGAGATGATTAAACAGACCTCTGGTAGTGGAGAAGGTGAGCGAGGAAAAAGCCGAGGACGTGGTTGTGTCACGCTTGGCTAGCCGGCAACAAGAAACGGAGTAGTGCGCTACTGCTCCCCTCAATCCGACTTAATGTTGAAATGGGGTCAAGATGACAACTACAAGCTTGTAAATATTGCGAGACATCTGTATGTAGTCTAACTGATCTTTAGTGTATGTTCAAGTTATAAGCACTTACCCTGTCCTAGTCACTATGCCACCTGTCTCTTCTCTCTGCTCTAAGTTTACCAGGCAGGGAGGGCACATTACCAGTATATCATATCATAAGATGTATTTCACGACCATATTGTCTGTACATCTGTAAATGCCTGAATGTAGATACAAGGACAATAAACCATTTACTATTATATTATTAAACTAAGATCACAGCAACAATATTGTAGGCAACTCGTTTGCTATCTTAGTGTTCTGTTCTCTATTGTATAATTTATTGAGATAAGCAAGAAAGGTCCGCATAACTAACGTATTGCCTTCACAATGCTATTTAGTTTTGTCCCAGTAGTTCTGTTGCAACCCTAAGTACTTTATGCATTTATCAAAAGAAAATCAAACTTTGGCAACACATTAATTTTTAACTAGCCATGTACTTTTCACTCTTTGGAGTTTACCAAAATGCTTAAGAAACAAATTTCCCCTAAGTGGTGCCTCGACATTTATTGCTGAACATGGAAAGAGGAAGAATTCTATATCCCAACTTGAATCGGCTAAACGAAGGAAAAAAACTTAGTTTTGGCGAAAGTTTCTATAAAAAATAAGATTAATTAAACTCTGAAAAAGTTTCCTTTGGGGGGCTTAAACACTGAGAAAATTTTATATCTATATAGGGCTTCAAAACGCACCTCTTTCAAAGTCATACCGTGCACAACTATTCACAAATAATATCAAAACAGTTGTTTTATGTTTAATTAGTTTAATAAATTATACCATTGAATTTGATCACCCAAGTAGCAGGTATGTTAACTTTTTGTAGTAGTACAGCTGACAGCACACTATTTTTGGATACTATAAATAGTAGGTAACAGTTGCATTAAATTGACACTAATATTGCAACTAAGCTAGACAATAACAATTGTTTTAAAAATCAGCCATCCGCCAAGTACTAAAATATGATGAAATAAAATAAACAAATAAATGTTGGTGTTTCAAGGTAATTTATTAATAACTTGCCTCCACTTACTCGGTCTACCCGAAAAAGTAGTCATGAAATCAAATAAGAGTTCCTATCGTTAAGAAATAAATAAAATCATTTTGATGACAAAAGACCTGTATAAATATAGTATACATGAACTCATATCTGCTATAGTCGTCCATAGTGGAACATATAAAAGTAGCCAAGCTAGTTTCAAAGGTTAAATAGCTGTAGCATGCTCAGATTTAAAAGTAGGCCAGTAATGCTGGGTCGGTACACAAACCTAAAATGACAATATCCAAAAAGAATATATACCTAGTTTGCTTGACAAACTAATGCAATAATGAAAGACTGAATTTGTTGTCTACCCTACATGTAAAATAACAAAATCAAGGAGGATGCCAGACAATTAGAAAAAATATACATATCTCAATGCAAAGTGGGATTCGAACCCACATGAACCATATTAAGCCAGGGTCAATGAAGAACCATTAAATGATTATCTATCAACAAGGGAACTAGGGTCACACAACTATCTTCCCATGTCAACTATACTAGGCCTCTAGCCAAAAATTTATCTGCAATATTAGAAGTGGCAGCTCTTTACAAAGTACCAACATAACTTTATTTTATCTTAGCATGATCAATAATCTTTCAACTCAATTCTTGTGTAAAACTAAAATGGACTAGGGCCTACACGGTGAAAACTGTAAGTATTGTTATTTGTTTTTGTCCAAATTAAATTGAAATTGAAAAACCAAAGACGTAAACGTGATAATTCTTTACCAATGCACACAAACTAACAAATACAAGAATAATATAGTCTGCACCCAACCAAGATACCGCAGAATGCCCGAACTTCGATCCTATTCTATAATACTGTACATTCTTAGATCTACCTACCTGTTTGGCCAGTTACTGTGGACGAACCCGACGCATACATCGCAGTCTCTAACGCAGCCTCGCCTAGTTTGGGGATTTACTGTTCGTCCTGCCACGCCCCTAATACGTATTCCACACTTCTGCAGCTGCCATGCCATACTACTTTACTCCTCTGCACTAGTCGTGTGATCAGGGCCCCGTTTGGTCGAAACAGTTCAGACGTATTTCCAGTTTGTACAATTTTTTTAAAATAGGTTTCTATCAAACTACGAAAGCCCTGCAGTCTCCAATCACAATCAGGTACCTAGCCGTTTGGTGACTCAAATCAAATTCTTTACTATTCTATAACAGTGACCGTGTACATCACTATGTGCTTGTTGTATATAAAACAGTATGATTTACTTACAATAAAACATAATAAAAACTATCAAGTGTGAAAATGTGATGCAGCAAGCAAAGTAAAAGAATTGAATAGAATTTAATGTACGTAGCATTATCCACGTTTTCAAACTTTTCTTTCATGAAAGAGTGTCTTCGTAATTGACCTTCAATAATTATTCACAATCTTGTATGAGAAATAAATTAAATTTGTGTTTGGAACGATTTTTACCGGACATATAAAATTCACTAATCCCAAATTGCTTAGATTAATTAAATTAAATACTGCGAATAAATCAATAAAAATTCAATCTTTTAGAATAAACATAATATAGGCCTAGCCTGCATAAACTTACATGTAAAATAAACTTAAAATAAATATATGAGCAAGAATAAAACTTTATAAAATCAAATAAAAAATAATGTCACAAATTAATAAATCAAAATTGAAAACTTAATGAATCTTAAGATTGGCGAGAGTGGATTGTGCCTAACTAGTCGAAAGGGTTGGACAATTAAAATTCTTTGCTGAAACTCGGCTAGACAGATACTCTCAACATAAGAATCTGCTCAACAAGATGGCAACCGGCCTCGGACAGTACACTTACCTAAACCTGCCTGTAGTCAATTCCTCCACTGTAGAACCACGTCCCACTATTATAGGACTAGGCTAACGAGCTGATAGCCTCTACACAATAATCCAGTGCTGACATATAGCTATATATAATATACTAGGAAAACGCTCAGTTGGACGCGTTGTTGAGCGAGCACCGGTACGTGCAACATGACCCGAGTACGACATTCCCATAAGGCCCACCACACAGTGTAGGCCTAACTGGATATTGACATTGTACACGATATACTATTCCAACATCTTTGCATTGTACTAATTCACGTCATGCCTTCTAAAGTGTATCTTTGTATCTTCACTGCCTCCTACATTTTTTAACATCATTTTTCGAATTATGATTACCAATAAGTCTTTAAGGTCTTGACCGATTTAGCTGAAAATTTGGAAAATAGGAGAGAATGTTGTACTTATTGACCCTGCAAAATTTCATAACGATCGGAACATTTTTATTTTGTTATTTTATTTTTTATAACCAACGATCGGATTTTGTTCAAAAACTATACAGCAACCCGCCTAGGTGGTATGTACATGTGTAAAAAATTTCAGGTCGATCAGAGAAACGGTGCGACCTGTATCGAAGCAGTAACAGAAAAAAAAAAAAAAAACAGACATTCGAGCCATAAGAGTCAAGTGGAGACGCTCGCTCAATTAGCAAGTATCCGTAAAAAGTACAAAAGCATTACTTTTGTTTTATATAAAACAATTGACATGAAATGGCTGATTCTGACGAGACCCGAGGCCTACGCGAATGCTGCAATAGATTAAATTGACTGCAGCATTGGATTTAAAGCTGCATGAAGGTAATGTCTAATGGAAAACATGTTTTGTGTATAGAAAAGATATTAATTTGCAATAACATTCTGTATTTTTTCGCTTTCCACAAACTGTATTGATTTCCATTTCCGGGACGCGCACTAGTTAAGTTCATTTTAAAATCTAAATTTACGAGTCATAATTCCCAGTGAAACAGTCTTGTTAGTTTCTAGTGTAAATATGGCAGTTCTCGTAATGCATTAACGCAATTATACATACCGTATTGGCCCGATATAGTGCGATGTTTTTTCCCGAAAATACAATCTCAAAAACAGCAACCACATTATTTTCGCGGTCTTGCATTTGAAATGGCGCCTGAACATAGGCCACCCGCAACAGAACTCCAGCATATCGGGTGCTGCACAAGCCCTCCCCCCCCACTCGAAGTGCGGCAGGCGGGCGACGTCATCACGGGCTCCGCGGAAATATCGCCGCATATCACAGGTTCCGCGGAAAATGACCACCAAAATATAACTGTGCGTACAATTTCAAGTTTTCCTTAGATCACAATGATCGATACCAATTTTTTAGAATCGATGACCAAAGACTGGTGAATAGCTGAACACTGTGATTGGCCTATGCGAGCTTGTGCTTGGCCCTACACTGATAAAAAACATAGGCCTAGGCCCTAACATTGTTCAAAATGTTTTGTTGTGAGAGTGAAATTTTAGGCAATTCATTCATTAGCTTGATGTTCATATTAATTTTCTTTGATTTTTTATTTTTCTTGAAATGATTTCGAAAAATTGGGGTCCGTGTTAGATTCAAGATCGTGCTATATTCAGGCCAATACGATAATTGTGATGATAAATTGGAATTTGAATTTCCTTGAAAAGTTGTGACTCATTTATTCTATTGTTCTTAATATTGGATATTAATATTAATAACTCATTGGCCCATAGACCTGGTAAAATCTCGTGATGATATCGCGTGAACCGGAGAATGATTTACGGTAAATTCTTGTGTTGAGTTTGGCGCCGTTTCCCAGCAAGATTAGAGTACGTACGTAGTTACTCCATTTCCACACAGGTGGAGACACCTACTGAAAGATCCAAGTCCAGCCTTCATTTCAATACCAAACTTTTCTAAATTCACCGATTGGTTGTTAATCACGGCCACTGTGAATAAGAGAATCTGAGAAAGATCAACGGTTTGTTGTGACTGCTACTAGGTCTAGGCCTAGCAATGTCAAAACGGAGATGTATAAATGACAAGATTGTGAATCAAGTACTGCTAGATAGCAAATCCAAATGTGAAAATAGTGATCGAGTTTTCGGAGTATGAAAATGATGACTTGCTTAGTGATAGTGAAGTAAGTTAGGCCTTTCTGAGGATGAGGAACAAGATGAAGTCATGGTGGGTGACTTTGGACAGGGCAACAAAATTAGGCATAGCCCTAGACTCCAAAAGCAGACTTGGGACTAAAAAATATAGAAATTTACCGTAAGTTACTATTTTTTTTAGGTTTACCTGGCGTAAATGCCATTTCGGTTCGTAGGTTTGGGCCTTGCCCGACGGGACTAGAGGTATTTTTCACGCGGATAGGCCTACTTTTGAATACCCATCGACTAGGGTAGTGTAGGCCCCTACAATGTCAATTTATTTGTACATTGTAATGTGGCTTTACTTGCCTGGTTTATTTTATATTGATTGTAGGCCTAAATATATTAGCCTACAAAAAACATTAGTATTTCCAAAAAAAAAGTGTCTAAACTGAATAGGGGTGGTTATAGTAATTGTTTTTGAATAAATGCTAATACCTATATATCAGTCAACAAAATATTTGTGAATTTTTAATATTCACCCATACCATGTTGAAACATAACATGTATCATTGCCAAAATAATAGCAACATTGAATCAATCAATATGCAGTGGACTCTCTTCTTATGCACTTTTTTGTGAAAACCTCTCACTTAACTACTGCCGGTACAAACATTCCTTATTAACTCATGTGGCTCAATGTTTTTTTTTTTTTTTTTTTTTTTTTTTGGGGGGGGGGGGGGTATTATAAATTATGTAGATATTGTGTGCATTGTAAAAATACTAACAAACATGGCTAAAATAAACTGCTACTACTATAGTACTTGAAAAAAAGTAAAAGGCAACAAATTTCAAGGATAAAATACAGTACAGTATAAGGAGAATCTCTATTGGAATAACAGCTCCTCTAGTAGCACATGGCAATGCAAAGTTGAGAAAGGAAGGCTTGATCTGTTGAATGCTGTTCCATTTGTCGTCATCTACTTAACACAATTCCCAATTGAAGGAACCTTTCCGCGGAGCTTTGCGATCAGGGTTTTAGTAGATGCTAGCTAGTAGTAGCTAATGTAGTGTTTAGATTGATCAATTCCTTGTACGGTAGTTGCCGAGCAATAGTGGTTCGCGTAGAAAAGGACATTCACTAGAATAGGGAAGATGGTACCAGTAGGTACATACAGATGTGATGACAGGCCTCCGTCAAGTCTACTTGCCACATGTATATAAACGAGTGAAGCATTGCCCCAATCAACATTTATTTTTTGACTTCCCATTTCCCCCAACTGTCTTTTACATACAACGTCTTTGTCTAGTAACCAGAGTATATTGATGAGCAAACTATCGTTAAATTGGTCATTTGAGATAACAATTAGGTTGTAACATTGGACACAAGCTTATAAATGTTAATATATCATAAATAAAATCAGTTTTACTTTGAGATACATTGCATGTTGATTAAATATTTAAAGGCTATTTAATAGTGCTGTGCGAGTTCAATTTTTTTTCTTCGAGTTCGAGTTCATGAAAAATTGACCATTTCGAATTCGAGTTCAAAGTAAAATTCCATAAAAGTGAATGAAAATAAAATACCGTTAGGCCTAATCAAAAATGGAAATCTTTCAGCCTACTTACTTCAAATATTGCCAGTTAACAAATAACTAAGCCCCCTTGGTCTTAGCCTAAACAGGAAACTAATGGTGACTGATAACGCCTAGGGTAGGCCTAGCAGATCACAGGCTATCCTAGGCCTAAATTGTTCTACCAGCTTTGCCGTAGCTCTTGACTAGCCAAGGGTAGACCTAGGCCTAGCTCTTACTTGCCAAAGGGCTTAGCATAGGCCTAGCCTAGAGCACTAATCACACAACTTTGAATGACCTTTTGACACTTGTCGGCGGCCATTTCTCATGTGAACCACTAGAAAAAAATTGGTCTAATTCTAATTGAAAATGTACTTTTAAAATAATTAATGAATTATACACAGTGCATTATTAAATCAAAATACTAAATTATTGTTTACAAGGATAATTTAATGTAATTTAGACGATCAAATGCATTGAAAGTAATAAATAAACAAATGTCAAGTCATTATTCGTTTTCACAGTTGACAACAATGGTTTTATTTTACTGACCAATGAGCGATCTTCCCAATACCACTTTCATACAAACCGCTAAAATATTACTATAAGTCTGTCGTCTGCACAGATAGCCTACGCCTTCTGCTTTAATCTGGTTTCCGACTAATTTCTTTACTTGGTTCTTGCCCAGATTAAAATGGGTAGCATTATAGAAGGCATTTACAATTTTTTTTTTAATATTCCTTTTGAGGGGTGCAGGGCTATAAATACTAGGCCTAGGCTACTATACACTACCTGGGTTGGGCCAATGCTAGGTTACGCGTAGCCCTAGTCTAGGCTTAGTGTTTATTAAAGTTTTAATTTAAAGCTGGCCCCAAATTGAGCACAAGAATTTCCCTGTTTTATCAATGTAAGCCTTGATCTAGCTAGCCTAGGCTGCATATTGAAGCTAGGCCTAGGCTTTTGCCCCCCAAAGAGAAATTGCAGAGGCTAGACTCTAGTTCAATTTTTATGCAAATAGAATTGTAAAAGAGACAAAGAATTTTAATATCAAAGACACCTCACTGTGACAAAACATAACACGCAATGATATAGTATCCTAATGAAACATAACCCCAAACGTTTCGAGTGTTGTCTGTTGACATTACACCTAGTTCACCTCATCACACGCAGCGCACGGAGTAGAATAATGATGCTAGCAATTTTATTTTTCTCATTTTGGTTATGCTGATTTAAACAAATGCCACTTTGAAGGTCGTTTCAAACCTCGCTATCAAACCTTCTAGGCCTAGTCCCTACACCAATGATATAAATTTGCTCACAGCTTAGGCCTAGGTGGTAAATAAAAGGCTTTTTGTTGTAGGTCCTCCCCTAGGCCTAGTGCCTTTGTTAATATCTTTAATCTTGTGAAATAGGCCTAGGCCTAGGCAAATCAACAGCCTAGGCCTAGGTACCTAATCTTAACAGACAGACCTACCTTGCCTAGCCTCCCTTGTATTCTTTCCACTGCCATTCTATTTCTTGTAAGTAAAGAATGGAATGTATTATTTAAAAAAACTCAAATGATAATATTATCTAGGATAAAAATCATTTAGGCCTCTATGATGCAAATTCATGTCATGTTTACTTCACACATCAGATACCTAGGCGGCCATCTTGTGTCCGCCTGCTATAGGAAGAATCAACACACAACACACACATACATCTTTGCAAGGCGCGGCGCCAAAAAAGCGGGAAATTTGAACTCGAACGTGAATATTTACTCGAATCTCAAGTCAAACTCGGCTCGAACTCGAAATGACCTGAACTCGCACAGCACCACTATTTAATCGATACTTCCATCCCCAACTCGGCAGCAAGATCTTTTAATATACTTGATGGCAACCCTCCCAATGCAATGAATAGTGGTCAACTTGTTGGGGGCAGCTCTCCCCTCTTTCACACTAGACTAATTAACAACTGAACACTTTCCAAGCACCATCACTACATTATAGCTACGTAGCTATTTGCTACACTACCTGGAAACATGGATAATACAGAGACATAGACAGGCTACTTGGAATAGGTTACTAGAGAAATAAAGACAATTTTCCTGTTCAGATATATCAACACAGTAGTACATTGACCTGCCGTTCCCCTCATTTCAACATGGCTATCGTCGCTAACTTCACTACCTACTGGTATGTGGCCTACGTACGTAATACGTATCCTAATTACCTGCGTAGTCCATGGGACGGGAGCCCACCTCGTGCTAAATGCACCTCCTTATGCTATTTCTGCCTCTCCAATGCAATACAACTACAGTAATACGATGCTACCTAATAATAATGAAATTGCAATCTACATGTCAGCATTCACAATTTATTGAATTCATGAGTGTTGTTACATGAGTAAAGAAGATACTCAGAAGACTAAATAAATCAGGTATTAAATTTGTAATTCATTCAATATCTAATAAATAATATGAGTAAAGAGATTACTCAGAAGATTAACCAGGTGTTGATTGAAATAATATTCATGTGTACAATTCAATTTGTTACCGTCAGTACGGTAGATTTTATCCTAACCGCACTATGTGCCTAACTCTACACAAATGAGATATATACCCTACATTATAATATAGATGAACTTGGAATATCGACACAGAAATGAATCAATTCCAAGAAGTAACAAAATAAAAAACTTACTAAGCTTAATTAAACAGAGGAAAATGGGTGATACAATCATCTTAAAAGTTAACACTAAAATCGCACAGATATTTAAGTTCTTCACCCTACAGTCACACGACACAATTATAATAGTTTTCTGAGCGAGTTTCGGTGCCTTGGATTTGGCGCTTTGCTTGTAATACATGGGCAACACAACTTACAATTACGGTTTATAGTTCCTCCATAACCACTGCTTAACTGCTTAAAGTGCTTCTTCTCTTAGCTGTACGATACGATCCTCGCCTTTCCTGTGGGAGCTTGCTTAGCTAAATCCTGCCTAAGCCTGCCTCGAGGTGCGACTCACTAACGTATCCGCTTAGCCTGTCAGTTAGCTAGGGTATGGATGCTAGTAGGACCTATACAAAGTTCAAAAATGGACAAAACATGTTAGTTAATAAACCTCAACTCAACAAGTTGGGGAATGGTAGAGAAGAGCCAGCCACCTGTGTCAAACACCTCGAACTCTAACACAGAACCTCTAAACTAGTCTGTCATCTGTATTCATCAAAGCACGCAAGTTAGCCACTGGCTCTTCTAAACCATACCTCGGCATTGTTCATGTACATTTTAAGACTAGATTTTATCAAACATACACCTAGAGTTTAAATATATCATAATAGTAGTTCATTAACTCTAATGGCACCAACTCTAGCAACTAAAATGTCTTAATCTGCCCCCCCCCCCCCGGACTTCGGCAGCACTATTGTCAACGAGGTAACGGTTGCTTATTCAAACGTGTGAGCTGCTCCTAGCGTAAGACCATCTGGGCACAAAGACAGTGTATTTATTTTCTGTTATTAAAGCAAGCTGATGGTGGGATATGACATCAATACCTAGTATAAATAAACTAACGGTACCAACCAATGCATGAATCTCCTCACACATTTTCTTACCCGTAGAAGATAATTTGAATTGGGTTTCTATTTTCTTGTTTACATAATAATACTGTTCAACACTAAACTAAGGCCTAGACATATGCATATTGCATACTACGTAGTAACATGGTTAAATATTTTCAATACTAAAGCCTATTATACTGGAACTTTCTTATATCTATGGCCGATATTTTTTCTTAAATCATCCACAATTCATTACCGGCCTATAAAGAATAAATACATGATTGCTTAGTGCACTCTAGAATACATTTTAGGTGAAACTGATCATGGAGCAGGCATAGACTAATTCAATGTTTTAAAGGTTGTTTGAAAAAATACATGGGAAAGATAAAATGTCAAACGTGGAACATAACTATCCGATTCGTAGTTACACAGCGTATGTGTGAAGTTGACGTGTAAGTGGTAAGTAGTTTAATTTGAAGGCAGACCTAATTACGCATTTAGGGCATAGGCCAATCTTTATTATTTATAGGGGTGTCTAGCAAAATGTAGTTGTGTGTTTGTACTTAGTAGGGAACTGCAATAAAACATTTGCAAAAGACAGAAAATGCATGCACTGTTATATATACAAAAATAAGAGCGCAAAGTCCAATTAGGGAGTAGTAGCACTAGCCAGTAAACCCGAACAAAGAACCCACATATGTTACTTAGGCCTACATAGTATAGGCCTAACCAAAGATGTAGGAGAAAAATATAAATTTGTTAAATAGGCTTGTTTGCTTATGCAAATAAAATTTCATTTGTTGTATAGATGGAGCAAAAGAAATCTAGTTGTGGTCAGATAAATCAAACAACAAAAAGGAATGTGACTTTCTGTTATTGGCCATTTACCATCAAGGACCTACAAATAATCATGCACACACGTGTACACTTCAAGGCGTTAGCTGGTGGAAGGAAGGAGCCTCAAGGTAGGGAGGTAGCATGCAAAGGTAGAGTGAACTAACACCGGGACTTAAACATCCCCTCAGGTAGGTAGGCCCTTAAAAACCATAAAGAACCGTGACATACGGGAACGTACAACAAACAACAACACCATTCTACATTAGTTTGTTAAAAACAACCATTCAACCTCTCTCCTGAAATACAGGCCCTAATTTTAATAGCGATGAATATGATGACGATAAAAATCTCTTTACTGCACTAATATTCAGATTTTATCTATTATTATTTATGTATTTATTTAGTTATGTATTATTATTTATTATTTTCTACGTTGCCAACTGGCAGACAAACTGGTAGTGAGAGGGGGCTGGATATGTGAAGAAAATACAGTTTTATTTCCTAACAATGTAGAATTAGCAGGGATTAAATAAATAATAAAATGGAATGAGGCAGTTGTTCTCAAAATAACGTTAATCACAATGTTTTTTTTTAAACTATAGTATACATCAAGCAATTTTTAATACTAAAAATACTTTAGCCACGAGGCACATGAAAGATATTGACAGAAAAGTATCATGCATGAAGGCCCCATCAACATGACGCGACAAAATGTTTGAAGACAAACGTGAATCACCATGATGCTGCCGTGGTCACATCCCCTCCCACGGCAACTCGCTACCCAGCCGGAGAGGCTGAGATATATCACGACCATACATTATTACCCACATTTGATAACTGTTAAATTAAGTTATTGGTCATGTAATCAGTCATCACTATTTCAAACTTACTAGCCACAGAAGTGACTTAACATATATCATTCACCGTATGTTATGTTGGAAAAATCTTACCACAAACCACATAAAATAAGCCATGCCAAGTGCTAATTAAAACAAGGAACAAATGACAAAGGCTCCGAGCAACCAGATTGAATGCGAGTGTTGCTTACCTCTGGTCCTAGTAGCGACGTGGCGGGCCCCCTCCCCCATACCCCCCACCTATACCACTCCCCGCACTGTAGCCACCGCCGCCTCCTCCTCCACCTTGACAGATGTAATTGAATTAGGATTTGTGGGCAATGTTGCATTTCCATATGTAGGCAAAGGCAATGTGCTATTTCCATTTTTAGGCAATGTGCCATTTCCATATTTAGGCAAAGGCAATGTGCTACATCCATAAGCTGGAAAATAAACACAACAACAACAGGCTAGAGCCATCATGACAACAAGACATGTAGGCATAACAGAATAGACTGACACGGAGATATATTTGGGTCAGTACAAGAATACAATGTATCAATAGGTATGAAACATGATTGAAATTAAAAAAAAAATATGATTGTCAGACTCCCACAGTTTACAACCTCTGGGAAAATATTTCTAGCAGAAATCAAGCTGATCAATGCAATATGTGGGAGAGCCAGCTAGTAAGTTTCAGCTGAAGCTTGAAGATAAAGTACTTCTACAAAAGTAGGGCTTACCTAATAGGAATGACTTCAGGTGTTACCCAAATTTTTTGGACTAAAAATATGTTTGTTTAGGCTCAAGTTTTTGTTGAAAAATTTACGCATAGTACATAGGAATATAACAGTTGTGGCCATGGTATAGTCGTTCCGAAGCAAGTAAGCAGATGCTGACGTCACCGGCGGGTGGATTGCAGCCAATCAGCGGTCCCCAATTTAAAATACTGATCGCTAGGGAGACACATTTATGGTAAATAAAACCACCACAAAGCGGTATAAATTTATTAAGAAGTGGTGCAATAAGTCGGTGTTAAAATCAAAACTCTACAAAAAGCGGTGAATTTGTTAATCTGCATGTCACTAAGTGTCATTCATGCATAAATTGTAATGTAATAATTTATATTTAACAAGAATGTAACAGTAGAAACTAATCTAGAATTAGACTAGGCCAACACCAAAATAGCTAGGTCTAACAGAACTGCCTCAATAGGCCTAGGCTACTGTTTCTGGTAAAAAATCTAGACTAGAGCCTGATTTCGTGGTACGTATAGGCCTAGGAAATGAACTATACAATACTACATAGCAGGGTTGGGCCAGTAGAATATTACACGTAGAAAATGCGTAATCTACGCGTATATTCTACTGTAGTCTACATACGGATAAATATTCTACATATTTTACATGTAGAAAATTATTTTTTTCATTTAGCTAATAAATAGGGTTGTGCGAACCTGGATTTTTACATTTCGAACCAAACCTCAAACCTGCATTTATAAGGTTCGCGAACCTCGAACCTTGAACCGAACCTTTTTTTTCCAAAGGGGAAGGGATTCACATGGGCACAGAAGAAAAACTGATCATTGATCCAAATCTAGGCTGAGGAGCCTAGGCCTAGGGCCTAGGTTCCCTGGCTTATCTCGCACAATAATAATATTACAAGTAGGCCTATCAAATACAGCGCATTCTTGTCATAAACGTCCAGGGATTCTTCTGATGTATTTTTGTTTTTTAATCATGTGGGGAAAACGTTTTAGGGGTAGGCCTAGGGTAGCCTAGGCCTAGCCTAACCATCTTCAGACGAAAAATCATAATAAGATTGATCAAATTAAGCGGCAATGCAACTTTCATAGCCAAACCTGAAGACAACACATCAAAATCAACATTAATAATGGAACTGTTAAAAAAACACGCGTCTTGGTTAGGTCGCCCTAGCCCTAGGTAGGCTTACGGGATACTAGGCCTACACCCGGACCGTCATCACTTCCCGATGAAAAATCATTACAAGATGAAATCATAGAGAAATAAAGCGGCAATGTCACTTTCATAGCCAAACCTGAAGACAAAATCGACATTACCGCAGCCTAGGGCTAGGCCTAGCTCGGACTGCTTACATTTGGACCGTCACTTTCCGATGAAAACTCATTAGTAGATTGATAAAATTAGGCGCCGATGTCATCATAATCTTTTTCACCTGGAGAAAATCCACCAGCATCAACAATAAATAACTATTTCTTGCTATCTCAAATGTCCAGAATATTTACGCGTCAAGAAAAATCCGCCATTTTAGTTGCATATGCACTGCTTACAGCGCTAATTCGACTTTCGATTATCGAGCGCGGACCGCGGTAGACTTGTATCGATCGGTCGATGCTGTAGGCGTCGCTCCGGAAGGCGTGGCTTTCCGTAAGCGGGAATTTCAAAGGTTCGGTTCGAGGTTTGACTTTCAAAATAGTTTTCGAACCAAACCGGATATAAGGTTCGGTTCGGTTCGTCTATTTGAACGGTTTGCACAACCCTACTAATAAATGATCTGAGGAAGTTATTTTTTTTAAACCACTTTAGCGGCGATTTCTTTTACGCCTGCCGCCCCCATAGTGGCTACTTTGTCTCACGGTTCATTGAGCGAAAGCAGAGCGGGCGCGCGAGCTCTTTGACATCTCTAGTTCAATAAACTTAAACTTATCTCCTGTTGATTTAGCCTAGGCAATTCAATGAGTGGAAACCGAGGTCCAGGCCTGCCTACATAAGACCAGCCTGCTTGTTGTAAGACAATAATCGGGTCATCATCTGAATAATCTCCCCCATTGAATTAATCTGATTTCCAGCATACCAGACTAGCCGTCACTGTGACACAACTACAACAGTTAGGCCTACTATCAAATTCACCTTCACTTTCAATGTCACTGAAATAATTATCACTATTGTTGATGTACTCTTCACTATTTTTTGTTTTAAACTTTTTTCTTGCATATAAACAACAGTTAACAAATAAATATTCTACATAATATTCTACATATTCTACACTATTTTCTACGCGTAAGTAGAATAATAATATTCTACGCGTAATGACCCAACCCTGATAGATAGTACCAACGAATGTCATACAAAAATGAAGTGTAGGCCTAGGCTAGGGGCTCGAGATGTGTAGGTTGGGGCCAAGGTACGGTACAAGGATATCTCTGTGTGGCTAGGTATGACACTGCGCATCTCCGCCGCGAGTGTGACGTCAGCCCGTTCTCGTTCATGTGAATCAGATAGCGACCGGCCGTATAACGCCACACGTGTTCATTGCCCCGCTCTGTATTTCTCAAGTTATTTGATGATCGCGTCTGGGTTTTCAATAGACGAACATTATTGTTCATTGATACTGTGCTAGTACTAGTGAGTAGTAATAGCTTACGACATTTTTCCATTAGCAATTAACTGGAATGGTTTTCATTAGAGCGATATCTCAACTTGCATATACATTCAACTTCAAAATCTAAACAGATCCAATTTGACCCATCTCCATCAAGATCTCTCGGAGCAGTGTGTAATCAGTAGTCTTAGTGGAACAGTGTCGTGACCCTGGTCCAGATATCTTGCTCGTGAATAGTTCGCTCAATTTTGTGTCAAACATAAATTTTTTTGTGTGAATGAAATTCTCTGGTGTCGCAGTTTTAATGGCATTTTAGACCATTGACGTATGGATGTTTAATGGGTGTACAACGCCAGTCAGTGTACGTAGAAGTATGTGATATTAGGCCTACTTTTTGTTTTGCGTGTCGCAAATGATGTTATTTTTAGGGCTGGGCTATGACATAAAGTTCAAATATCGATAATTGTCAAAAATTTCGATATCGATATCGATATATCGAAAGCAATACACGTATTTTAATATCCCCTCCCACATAACAGTTTGCAGTGAAATGAAAAACAAAGTATTTTCTAAACCATTGTATTTATTGATTAATTACATTTGGGTGGTTATTAACTGATGAAACTTTTAATGAAGGGTATTTTTGTTATTACCGTATCGGTCCGAATAAGCGCGATGTTTTTTCCCGAAAATACAATCTCAAAAACAGCACTCGCGTTATTTCCGCGCGCTTGCATTTGAAATAGCGCCTGGCTACCCGCAATACAACTCGCGCGCATCGGCTGCTGCGCTTCGCCCCGCCCACCCACTCGATGCCAGCCGAACTCGGGCGAACCTAGCCGACGGCCTCGACCAGACCAGCTGTCTGCTAGTCGTCGCACAGTTACTTGTCTTGATCACGTCGTGACCTAGCTTGACCTACATGGACTTTGATCGTCGGGGTTGTCTATCTACGTTGCTAAGAGTCTACGTAACGTAATAATGAGTGATGATGAAGAAGGAGAAGATGAAATGGCTCAAGATGAACAAATGAAGACTGCTGATCGCGTGGAAAAGAAAGGTTCCTCTGCCTTACATATCAGCAAGGAATTGCGAAGGAGCTACGACGTAAACTTCAAAACAATGAAGACCAGGAATCAGACTGGTGAACTGTGGACTGTGGTTGGCATATGTGAGCTTGTGCTTGGCCCTACCCTGTTAAAAACCATAGGCCTAGGCCCTAACATTGTTCAAAATGTTTTGTGGTAAGACGGACACGGCCGGCCGGCTGGTTATGCGCGCGCAGCGGGTGAAGGGGGGACGGACAAGTGTAGCGACGAGTGGTAAGGGGAGGAGATGAAAGGTGATGAGAACAAAAGTTTTAAAAGTTATAATATTTTTTCACAGGCAATTGAAACGTGGAACATTAGAAATTTTTAGACATTTATTTTATTTTTAAATTAATTACTTTTTTCGATATTTTTTCGATATTCAACCAAATATTGATATCGAAAAAATCGGCTCATATCGATATCGTATCGAAATATCGATTTCTTTGCCCAGCCCTAGTTATTTTGTATAAGTTATAGACCCTCGGACGATTCATTTGGGCCTGTTCCCTTCCCACTAATTAGTTTTCTTATAAGGGGATAGGACGTTATATAACAAAAACAAAATTCGTACGATAGACCAATCAGTCGTTAATAATCCTTACAACGACCAATCAAAAAAGTAACTTCATTATTACTAGGGATGTCAACGGGTACCCGTTACCCGCGGGTACGGGCCCAATTTTCCATTACCCGTTACCCGGAATTACCCGTTCTTTCCTTCGTCCATCGCGATCTTTTTCACGGAACAGACAATACATCACGTCATTATACCCTTCCCCCTACCGCTCATGGCTGGCTGCTGTGATTGTAGCAACGAGTGATTGAGTGAGATTGTTGAATGATCTAATATGAAATTCGACGCGGGTTGGGGGGGGGGGGGGGGGGAGAGGGGCTTAGAGATAGCGGCGAACAAGGCTTGACCTTGAAGCAAACTATACGATTTGGTTGCTCGAGACAAAACAGATGCCAATGCACCGTATTTCGTAATTGGGAGTGCAGAAACACTAAAAAATGAGTGTTATCTGCCCGGTTGTAATGACGTTTGACTGTAGACCTACGAGTTTGCGATGACTCAAAGCTGCCGATGTGAAGACGGGAAGGGT
Organism: Sweltsa coloradensis; assembly: GCA_024449915.1. Classification (NCBI taxonomy): domain Eukaryota; kingdom Metazoa; phylum Arthropoda; class Insecta; order Plecoptera; family Chloroperlidae; genus Sweltsa; species Sweltsa coloradensis. Next base: position 318,267 of record JAMZAV010000325.1, read on the forward strand.
GTTGAAATTGGACACTACTCGCGTGTATGAATGAAACAATGACCGTAGACCTAAATTGATTCATGAGAAACTACAGTTCGGCTGGTCGCACACAGGATAAAAACAGCATAAAATAAAAATAGTTTACTGATCAAGGATAATTAGTAAACGTGTACACGTACCATCCCTAATTTCGTGTGAAGTGGAAGATCACTTTGAATGAACTGATACGGAAATAGTGCGCGGGGAGCGGGAGATCATGCATTGGGATAAAGACAAGGATTCTACGATCCGATTTCGGTTGCGTACATATGCGCATGAAAGAAATGTAGTAATCAATCAGTGTTCCTTTCCGCTTGATGTAGTTGCTCCGAACCCATTGAGTCATCGTACACTAAAACATATGTGGCCTTTTACCAATACTACTTTTCAACTGCCAATGCTTTTCTGAATCATTTGACACCCATGACGATAAATCGAACATTTACTACCCGCGGGTATCTCGGGTATCGATCGCGGGTACCCTGGTACAAACATTTTCGGGTATTGACATCCCTAATTATTACCGGTACAGTCAACTAAAACATTACTTACTAATCATGATTTTGGATTTCTTATAACTAAAACAATTTATAAAGAATAAAACATGGTTGTGGGAACTGGGCCTTGCTTTACGTCGCTAATAATTTTTTTAGAGTCAATCAAAACTTTACATTGACAGAAAATATATGAAAATATTTTCACTTACGCGAATTTGCATCCGAATGAATTAAAACTACATACTGAAGATAGTCTACCTAAAGAACAATGCCGACGGAAACGCACATTAATTTTGTAAGTGCTGAAATGTTTGATTTAATTATTTTGAAGTACGCGTATTTATTACATAATGCTTTAGCTGAGGGCGATGTAGAGTTCATTAACACATTAATTACAATCAAGGAGAGGTAAGGGTTTTATTCCCGCGTCTTAATTACATTCTAACATAATTTTGGTGAAAATGGTTGTGCATTATTTGTCCATTTTATCTAGCTATTTCGATTACTATTCGATTATTATTTTGATTGTCTGCATGAGTAGGCCTATACAATGTGTTATCTTTTACGCAATAAATAATTGCGTGGTAATAGGTTTTATTAGATTTGTAATCCTATATTTCAGTATCGGATAATTCGTCTGCACCATAACAATTCTGTATTTATGCGAGTATAGGCCTCGGGTATATTTGAAATTATCAAGTTCAAAAAGTGGGGTGCGGCCATTATGTGAAGCAATTTGTCAATAGTATTTATAGCCAACTCTTTAAAATCTGAGTGGTCAAAATAAGGGTGCGGCCATTACTCGAGGGCGGCCTATAATCGAGTAAATACGGTAATTAAAAACTTGTGTTGAATCTCGGGTTGGAAGGTTTAAAACGTAAATAACGAAAAAATCATGCACGGATTTCTTTACTTGTTATAATTTAAATATACGCTATCACTATCCCAAAAGTGTAGGCTATCACAGTACCTAACACTTGAGTGCAAGCCCTATATGCATCATATTACGGCTAATATAAGTAATAAACTACTATAAGCCCATAAAACAATCTACCAACATAATTCCTGAACAGTATGTACATAGTTACAAAAAGCAAGAAAGTTTTAAGTTTGGACAATGAATAGTTATTTGGATATTAGTTAACGATTGTGGGATTTTATCACGCGCCGAGCGGTAGCCGGCTCGGGAAGATGAACTGGATTACGTCATGCGCGGACTAGATGCAAACGCGTTCACCGGAATGCCAGACCTGGGTAAGGAAGAATATCATTGGATCATGGGGCCAAGGCTCTGTCTTAAATTTCTTCTGTGCATTTTTTCGCAGACATAATTCGACTATGCCTAGCTTAGGCCTAGTACAACCGTGGAATCATAAATGTCCAATCATGTGCAGTGTTGTTTCCTGAAGATGGCCTAGGCCCTAAACATGCTCCATACTAGGTAAGGACCTAGGCCTAGGGTCCAGACGTATTTGAATTGCTTAGGGCTATGTTTAGGGCACTTGTTCTCAAAATTTATCAAATTAACAATTTTCTTCCAGTTAACTTAACGTTGCTTAACTTTAACAGCTTCAACTCAGTGTCTCAGACATCGCAAATTCGAGGTAAGGCCGGCCCAGCCCCAGGCAGCCTGTCAATTCTTTTGTTGAGCTGGAAACACATCTTATGCAAAGAACAATGTGTAGGTCTATTGAAATCAAACAAATAACACGAAGTTATCTTTATTTACACGCGCGCGAGATAAAACATTGATTATTTTCGGCAGTTCGCGATCACAGGATGACAGCAATAGACTATTTTCAGAATTAACTGCGCATGCGCGCTCCATTGCAAAGCATTATGGGAAAAAGGGCATTTACATGCTAAATGTCATATGGTTGGGATTGTGGCTGACTGCACTGCCATTGTTGGAAACGCAGTTCTCCACACACCCGAGCAAATGGCATTTAGCATGTAAATGCCCTTTTTCCCACAATGCTTTGCGCGCGCGATAGAGGGCGCTGGTGATTTTGAAAATCCGTCTATTTAGGCCACTGAGCATCACAATTCTGCTGGTATGAACGAGACTATTGAGCAAAAAATCAATTAGTCGGAACTTTTGGCGAAATAATCGATAACACAGTCAGCCATCTTGATTATGATTGAAACCTAGCAGGATTTTAAAATAATTCTGCACTTTTTGCGATTCAACACAAAAATCAGAAAAAAACATTGCAGAAAGTTGTGAAATCGTGGAAAAAAATTGTGAATAGTTATCATTAAAAATCGTGGGAAAAAGTTAAAATGGTGAAAAATTGTGAACGTTAACTAATAGCCCAAACTGCCATTTAACACCCTATATTGGAAAAATTGTATTACTGCAATATTAATTGTAGAATTTCGTGAAAACCTGCGTCACGAAAATATCATGTCCCGATTGATCGCTCATTGGCCCGCCAAAAACATGCACATCGGCATACTTGCTGCGGAACAACTACTATAACTAAGCCTACCCAATGCAACTAAGGTAGAACTTGCGACTCGCAAATTAAACTTTTTTACACAGTAGGCTAGTTTTTGCTTTAGAACCAAGGTTTACATATGTGTATACCTCCTTACAATGACTATGCCGGCATTGACAGAAATAAACTAATAGCCAGTGCTAGTTGCACAGTTTTGGATAACATTGTCAATTTGTCAAGGCAACTCCTGGCCTTAGTAAAAGCACATTTTTGGTTTACAGAAGATCACACACCCTTTACAGAAGACACCTGTGGACCACTGTTACGACCGAATGCGCTTGGGAAGCAGGATTGGGAAGGTTAACATATTGTAACAAGCCATTTAAAATTATTCAACCATGCACAATAATTAGTTTTAGAGCTAATTTGTACATCTTTTTGAGATGCAGTATATCTGATAAATGAATTTTTGCTAATTAATGCCTAAAACACGTAGAGAGTTTGCTGCGTGATCAGAAAGAAAAGACTACTCACTGGTATAGGGAGCGGGTCGGCCACCTCCAAAGTTGGCACGGACTGGACCCCCACCGTAGTTCTGTTGGTAGCTCCCGCCAAAGTTATCTGCACTCCAGTTGCCTCCCCCAGCATTATAGCCCCCCTGACCGCCGCCTTGGCCCCAGCTGTTGCCAGCAGCCCCCTGGCTGTCCCATGGATCGCTCGCTGAAAGACAAAGTCACACGGGGATCTCAAACAAACGAGCGGCATAGGTCTAGGCATAAGCAATAAAAATTAATTGTTGAATAGCTTACCACCCCAGCTGTTTTGTTGGTATCCCCCAGGGCCTCCGGCATTCCAGTCGTTGGAACCTCCCCCGCGGCTTCCACCCCATCCTCCGGCTCCACCTCCGCGGCCACCGCCACCCCCGCGACCACCTCCGCGACCACCCCCACCCTGGCCGGCCATCTCCGCTTTGCTCAGGGCTTTCTTAACATCAATGTGCTTCCCTCGAACTTGATGAGTACGCTGAACTGAAAACAGAAATCAAGAATTACATCATTTCCCTTGTAAATTCTAACAATGGGCCTAAACAGTTGAACTTAGCTCATTACTCATTATGAATTTGGTAAGAGAGAAGACAAGTAGGTAGAAAGATTAAAGGTTGCTGTCAAAGCAGGAACACAAATTGATAAAACAAAACTAACAACACAAATTTACTTACGGCAAATTTTGTCCACTGGGTCATAATCTTCAAACTCCACGAAACCAAATCCACGCTTCTTGCCAGTTTCCTTGTCAGAAACAATTGCGCACGAAACAATTGTGCCAAAATCCTTGAAATAGTCTCGGAGATCATCCTCGGTCATATCTTCCTTGAGACCGCCGACAAACAGTTTCTTGACGGTGGCTCCAGCCTCTGGGCGGCCGATCTCTTGGCGGGGGACGGCACGCTTGGGTTCCACCACGCGACCGTCCACACGGTGGGGGCGCGCTGCTTGAGCCTCGTCCACCATATGACCACGAGAATAAGTAATAAATCCAAAGCCACGGGACCTACAACAAAATTAGACACTCATTATAGCACATCAATCGAGATAAGCCACCAATAAAGTAGCCTTTTTCCAAATAAAAAATTATGAGATGGTGTTATTAGGCCTAATAGGAATGATATTGCACAGGCAACACTCGATAAATCCATCAATGTCACTTGCATGGTGAAATAGGTACTTGCAACGAGATGTGCAGGTAAACCAGGGTCAGTATCATGATTGATGTGCAAAAACACTTTGAGGTTCTCTTTTAGGGCCTAATGCCTTGTCCACACTAGCACCTTAAAGTGAGCTTTAAAGTGAGGGGCACTTTAAGGCTATTGTACCGTCTCTGGCTGATAATTTGAAAGTCGAAGAAACATGTCTGAAAAGTTTGCTGAATGAAAGAAGGCCTTTAAAATAAGAGAAAAAAAATTGTGATTTTTTTTGGGCGGGACATAGCCTCACTTTTGGAAATTATATTTAGATTTTTGGACAAAAGTGTGATATATAGGGTAAGAGGGGGGAATTGGGAGGTATGTTTAGAAAATAATTAATTTTAGAAATATTTTACATTATGCACAAATACTTTCTTGAATGATATGTTGTTTATTAAGGTTTAATAAAACATGTGCATTTTAGCAGTTATTTGTCAATAATCATATAAAAAGTGGAATTTTATGAATAAACTACAAAACCACCCAATTACCCCCATGGGGGCAATTGGGTGGAGGCCTGACAACTTCTATAATACACATGCTATAGAATGGGGGTAAATGGGTGGTGATAGAGGAAGTGAAACTGAAGAGATTGATACCTCACACTTGGTTGTAGGTTAAAAACTAATGGTTTTATTTAATAATGTTATAATTAATTATATTCTATGCAACGATAAACAAATTATGCAAATTAGAACTGACTATAACTATTTTAACTTTTTTCTTGGTTTTTTACTAAACATACTTAATGTGTGAACACACTGCAACAAGATTTTCATAATTTCAATATAAAATAAAAAACTTATTACACTTTAAAAACTTTTAAAAATCACTGAAAAAATTGCAAACCAAAGAAAAATTAGAAAGCCTAGATTGTGGCTTAGACACACATCACAAGTTATTTTGTGAATAGGTAACAAACAGTTCACACACTTTCTTATATTCCTTCTTAGTTATGCCTAAGTGTCGATTATCTACCGGGACTGGAGCCTGAATGACCAATAATATGTCATTTAAGGGTACAGGAATGATATCCGGTTTGGCCGGCCAAAGAAATTTATTATTTCCTTTCGGCTCCATAAAATCTAAAGTACAGATGGGACCTGTGCCTTCATCATCTCTACTTTTCACAATGGCAATATACCATGCGGTTTGGTACACAGCTGCGACGTAGTCGTTGACTTTCGGGTCAACGCTACCTTTAACGCTAGTTGACAATGTAGGCCTATCACAGTCGCTTTCGGAATCACTTGTTACGCCTTCTGGCTCTGCTGCATCAACTGTAGGCCTAGGCCTGTTCTCAGAGTTTTTTGTTGATTTAGGTTTAGCTTGACGCCCATTTTTTGTTAGTCCGACATTTTGTTTCTTTTTCTTCTGTTTTGCGCAATCATTATCTGCTTCTTTCCTCTTCATCTCTTCCATCACATCCTCTTCCGTAATCGCTTTGTTGTTAAATGATAGTCGTTTCCTCTTTTCGGTCATGGGTCGATCCTTGGGTAAAATGGACTTCAACAAAACATCTCGAAAGTAACTTTTGTCCAAATTTTCGAGTGAAGGAGTAGGGCTTGGCGTACTGTGCGGCGTTGAACATCGAGATATGGAAGGCGTTCGAGAGGGTCCCGGTTTGTCCAAATCTTCAAACATGACGTCTGGCACATCTTGAGGCACATCTTCAAGTGGTAACAAAATATCGTCTGGTCCAATTTGAAACGAACCGAGGCCGACATCTTCTTCTTCCGCAACTTCCTCAAAAGCAACTTCCGCGGTAGTTTCTTCGGCCTCGGGAACGTCATCAATAACAGTGGCAAGATCTGCAGTGACAGGCTGTGGTGGAAGCGAGTCGTAGACTACTGTCGGATTATACGGCCAGATTCCAGACGCTTCAAAGCCCGAAATTATGTTTTTCTCTGGAAACCCGCCTTCCTCCCGCAACCTCTTCATTAATTTAGGAAACGACTCCTTGCTGATCGCATTAAAGCCGGATACGCGACTATAACAACGTTTGATATCCATCCACTTGCTCTTGGCAGGCTTGAAGACTGCAACATCAAGTGGTTGTACTTTTTGTGACGTGTGTGCTGGCAGAGTTATGATATGGATGTTATTATCCTTGGCCACTTCACATATACGGTATTGAATATGACTTGTATGGCCATCGTATAATAGTAGAAGTGGCTTTTTCCAATCTGCCGTCCATTCAATGAACTTCAAAAAGAAGCGGTAGAATGTATTTTTATCCTGCCATCCGTTTTCTGAAATATCGTACGCTGCTCCGCAAGGTCCATCTCGGCACCATGTGGTGTACAAGTTCTTCCCAGAATATATTATAAACGGAGGAAATAAGTGCCCGTTTGCTGCTACAGTCTCTACCACAGAGTATGACTCTCGTCCCGAGCCTGGTTGAAGTTGGGACACACACTTTGCCCCCTTTTTAGCCAATACAGAAGTAGCAATTTGTGTATTGTAACCAGTTTCATCCAAATTGATGATTTGTTCCGGGCATGTTATATTTAATTCATCAATTTTATCCCCAAGTTTCTTAAAAAATACCTCGAATGCTGCCCTTGTAGAAGATGTGGCTCTAGCAATCTGCAGGGCTTCAGCCTTTCTTTTGGTAATTTCAGGATGGCGCCTCAAGAATCCCTCCATCCACTCGCGGCCTGGTGCTTTATTTGCCTTTGAAAAGGGGTTTTTCTTCTTTCTCCCAGCGAAATACTCTCCAATGATAGCAAGTACCTCTTGTCTAGTCAATGGCCTATGCATTTCTGAGAGGAGAATAATATTGTCAGCCAAATCCTTCTCTATATCAGCACTCAATAATGTAGGCCTGCCCGCACCAAAGTCTGTAGAGCCTCTTTGGATCCTGTTTCTTAAGGTAGATTCTGGCACATTAAATTGCTTTGAAGCCTTATAAAAACTAGACCCACCTTGTACAGCTGCTAAATCAGCTTTTAAAATTTCGGAGTTATCACTATCAACCTTTTTTTCACATAATTCCTCACCATGTTTCTGGCCACTGGACTAGATTTATAGGTTATGTTGCCCAATGCCAAAAAACTTGAAAAGGGAGGGAAATTGTTGCAGAAACCACTGCCATATAAAAATATCACTAAAATAAGTTGGTTTCAAGAGCAGCCTGGTGGAAAAAGTTTATATTAGCAGGTAAATCATAACTTTGAAGTTCAACTTCTTTACCACCCATTTTCCCACCATGGGGGTAAATGGGTGGTACTTATTTCATTGCTTGTTTTCATTGATAATATTTTGTTTATTTTTGTGATAAATACACAAACAATATTTTTCAATATTTTTAATACTTAAAAACAAGCATTGGGTTGAAAATACACTGCATAGAAATTAATAGAACTCAACTTAACATTTGCAAGTGTGAAGTTCTAAACAACTTTCAGTCCTCTTCCATTGACAACAAAAATTGTATCTTCTTTAACAATTACAATTTGATCATAAACCAACTACATATTGTTAATTATTTAAGAGTGATATCTTATGTGAATTTTAAGATAGTTTACTTACCTTAACTGTACCTAATAACTTGGGGAAATGGAAAAAATAAATGTTCCACCCAATTACCCCCCCCTCCCAATTACCCCCGCTTACCCTATTAGATATATACAAGACGCGTTCAAAATTAAATTTTGAGAATCGGTTTTCTGGACATAGTTTCTAAACATCTTTAGCTACAACTTGACTATAGCTAAAATAGACTGTAAATGACTAGGCCTATACCCGCTAATAGACGCTCGAAAAGCAACTTGAAGTACTCCTCATTTTAAATCATCCCAGGACCCCATTTAAAGTGAGGAGCTGCTTAAATAACAATCGATTACTGTATCTCGATCCTGAAATGGCGGAACGACTAGTATTTTAAGGTTATGTTCAGAGTTTGTGACATTACTTTAGCCTGACATAGCCACTCTGTAACTTTAATCATGTCTCAAAATTCTAAAGAAGATAAGAAGAAAAGACGAAATTTTTCTAGTGATGAAATTCATTGTTTAATTGACATTGAAAAACAGCTGAAAAATAATAAGAAAGACAGCTAATTGGTCATTGCCATCTAAACTCAAAAATGACGTTAAATCACGGGCGGTGATTATTGTTCCAGTGTAGACGCACGGTAACTTTAAATGACTCATTTAAAGTGGGAAGGACTTTAAGTGTCCGTAAGTGTGGACAAGGTATAACTGTACAATGAACATTCAAGGTAGGTACCGGGACCTACTCAAGTTTTACAATACATCTGTGTTGAGAAGTATTGTTAAGGAAGATGTCCACTTAGACCCAAACCTTTTTAAGCGTGGTCAAGGTCACCCAAAATTTCCCCTTTTTGAGCACAAGTTTATAAAATAAAATTTTCCCGACAAAAGTAAGCACCCTGAAGTTACCACTGATTATTTGTTTCATCATCAGGGTTTAAGTAACGACTAACATAATAATAGAACTGGCACTACAATTTGGAGTGGCACTGGCAGCAAATTTATGAACCTGAATTTAGGCCTACTTTATGATAAAAAATAGCTAGGGGAGTAGAAGCTTCAATTTAATTTTCATTTATTTTTTATATATAGGGCCTAGGCCCTAGGGAGATTTAAGAGAAGAACAACATGGATTTAGAAGAGGAAGATCGACAGTGGACCTGATTATAGTATCACTCGGACAGCTAATGGAAAAGTGCTATGACCGAGAAAAGGACAGTGTATGACTTGTCTAGATAGTAGTATGGAAAAGGCATACAATACCCTCAAGAGAGAGAAGGTTTGGGATGCTATGCAAAATATAGGGGTTAACAAAGGAATAATAACAAGAGTGAAAGAGATGTACTCGATATCTAGAAGTGCTACAAACTGTCAAGACAAGAGGTGGAATTATTACAGAGTGGTTTGATATGAGTGGGTTAAAACAAGAAAGTGTACTGTCAGGTCACCATTATTGTCGTATACGAAATCACTAGGAAAGTTGTAGAGAGAATCGGAGAAGAATGTACTGAAAGGACTGGAGCCCGAATTAGAGTAAACAAGATAAGGAAAGGTTTATCACCATGGGTGATAGCTTTTAAGTTTTGACTTCTAGCAGATGGAAAACATAAGTGATGTTGTGGTAATTATTTACGCAGTATAATCTCTGGAAGATCACACGAATGTTTAGGCAGGGGGGGGGGGGCATACTCGGCACACTGCACAAGTCGGCGGCATGAACAAAGGACATTATAATTCAAAACAAAAACGCCGCCAAGCACAACAGATATGAGAAAGCGCATGTTTACATTAGCCTTACGCCTACAATGTGACACCTCAATTCAGAAACCGGGTTTTACGGGTAAACGGGTAGTGGAAACACGTACCCGTACCCGACTTCGTCGGGCGGATACCCGTCGTCTTCCCTACCATCTACCAGACCTACTTTGTTCCAATACTGACATATGCAGCAGAAACTTGGAATATGACAACAGTGGATGAGATGAGAGCCTTGTGAAGGCTGTAGATATGAAGTCTTTGAGAAGCATTGTAGTTAAGACTAGATGGGACCGAATGCGGAATAAGGATATCTGAGATAAAGTAGGCGTGAGGAATTTAATTGAGCGAATTGGAGAGAGAAGATTTACCGTATTGGACCGAATATAGCACGATCTCGAATATAACACGACCCCCAATTCTTCAGAATCATTTCAAGAAAAAAGAAAAACTCAAAGAAATTTAAAATGTACATGAAACATTTTTTATTTACAATAGAACGAATGAATAGCCTTCACATTACAACAAAAAAATTTGAACAATGTTTAGGCCTAGGCCTATGGTTTTTAACAGGGTAGGGCCAAGCACAAGCTCACATATTATGCGGTTATGCCAACCACAGTCCACAGTTCACCAGTCTGATTCCTGGTTCATCTTGAGCCATTTCATCTTCTTATTCTTCATCACTCATTATTACGTTACGTAGACTCTTAGCACCGTACATAGACAACCCCGACGTTCAAAATCTATGTAGGTCAAGCTAGGCAGGGCTCAAAAATTCCTATGCCCGAGTTGCCCGGGGACAGTAATACTCCAGGCACGGGCAACCAACAATTTGGTTAAAAACTCGAATCGCGTAAGATTTCACCAAGTAGAAATCTACTTCATCGACAGGCGACAGATGCTTGATGTAGTTCCAAGACTTGCCACAGGCTGCACCACGCACCACTACAATCGCATTCCGATCGATATCGACCTATCGACTTTACCCATAATTCAGTACTCCTATTCACAGCTGTCGAAAAAATGGAGATCTGAGACGTGTTTACCTTCTCCCGTTTCGTGAAATTCAAACCATTTTTGACACTTTAAAATCATTATTGAACCATTCTTAATGGATTTACCGAACTTTTTTAACTGAAGGCCTAGTGGAGTAGCTTCAACGTCTCGGCCTACGGGTACTAAGCCACTCACAATTAACGAAGATGAGATAGGCCTAGGACCATTATTGCCTAGAGCTAATGAACCTGCCAAAATAGTAAAATATGACCAAGAGTAGGCCTATGATAAAAAGCGGGTACGTAAAGTCGGTAAAGTTATTGACTCGTGGCTATTGTTAAAATAAAGAAAGTTGTCGTACATATGTAAAAATAAAGAAAATTATTGTGTCAACCTTGAATTGAGTCTGGGCAACTAAAATTTTGGGCCACTTGCCTAGCTGGGCAAATAGATTTTTTTAAATTTGTCGAGCCCTGCTAGGTCACGACGTGATCACGACGAATACTGTGCGACGACTAGCAGACAGCAAGACTGCTAGGTTCGCCCGAGTTCAGCTGGCATCGAGTGGGTGGGTGGGGCGAAGCGCAGCAGCCGATGCGCGAGAGTTGTATTGCGGGTGGCCTATGTTCAGGCGCTATTTCAGATGCAAGCGCGCGGAAATAACGCGAGTGCTGTTTTTGAGATTGTATTTTCGGAAAAAACATCACGCTATATTCGGTTCGATACGGTAAGTGGTTCGGACATGTCAAAAGGATGGAAAGAGCGAGATTACCGAGAAGGATGATGGAATTGCAAATCCCAGATAGGAGACAAAGGGGCCGATCACGACAACCATGGCAGAATAGAGTAAGAAAAGATGTGGAACAGCGAGGAGGAGACTGGAATGTGGTGGAAGGAGAGGAGTGGTGGCAGGACAGAAGAAGATGGAGAGGCTTGTCTTCAATGCCGACCCACGCAGAAGTGGACATGGCAACAGATGATGTATGTATAACTACTTAAATAGGCCTATACTGTAAAATTTAAAAATGCAATTAAAGGTTATATTTAGGCCTACTAATGGCGGAAAATATTTTGGCATTTGAAACGTTTCACTCGTTTTGGACCAAAGACACCCAATCTTACGGTAGTCATCAACTCGATCCTCAGTTATTCACATCATTTCCATGAATTTATTTTTACAAAAAATTAATAGGCCTAGACACAGCAGGAGTTGCTGCAAGTGCAAATTTGGAAAGGTTTTGTTTGACTTAAAAACCAAACTATAGGCTACCTACAGGTTTGCACAATCACTAATCAGTGTTCCCCCAAATGGGCCAAGACCACAGCTGGTTAGCCACAGTCCCACCTAGGGATTTAAAAGGTACCAATTTTTCCGGAAATTTTGGAAAAAAACCGTGGTATTTGCCGCTTTTTTCCGGGCACGCCGGAAAAATAGGAAAAATAGGAAAAAATTGGTTTTAAAGGTGCATAGGATAAATAAAATTGATATGAATCTAGTAATGATATTTTATCAATAAGGTAGCCCAATTACATATCTCAGTTTTAATTCATTATTTTAATAGTAAAATGAAAGGTAAATGCCTTAGTTGTTCTTGGTAGGTTAGACTAAAATTATGATTGGAATTCTCATTTCAAAGACAGTTTTGTGACCATATTGTAAAGTAATAGGGCATGCCGTGGGAGGGACTAAAGCTTAACATAGTATATCTATAAACAGGAGTCAAATTAATGCTCGCCCGAGGCTAGTGAAACTTTGCTCGCGCTAGTAAAAATCTAATTAGGCCTACTCTAGTCCGACAGGCGAGTACTTTTTCCAGAGTTCCCAATTGCTGTTCGTGTTCAAAAATCTTAATATTTCACAACAATAACTTAACGAGTTTCCAGTAGGAGTGCACTACCTAGTATGGAAAATCGTTGTAAATATGCAAACAAAATAAAAAATCGCTTAATTTAGGATTATTAATATTGCGGTTAAAATTCGTTTCCGGTTGCTCCCTAGTCCCCCTACACATAAGTCAAACCCGGCAAATATTGTGACTTAAAACATTCACATATACCCTATTATTGTTTTACATCAATATAACCTATTTGATTGCCGACTGTAAAAATGCTCTTGGGCTAGAGGACTATTGTTGCCATTAGCCCGAAATGCTAGTTGCAAAAAAAGTTAATTTCGACCCCTGGCTATAAATAGTACTGGTAATAATTGCAAGGATTTTGGAAAATGCTAGATGTAGTATTGCTGCCATTTTGCTGTCATTTATAAACATCAATAGTAAACACGCGTACGTAAACACATGAAAATAAACTAACAATAATAATCTTAATTTATAATTTACCATAAAGATGCCATTAATCTAAAATGAACTACGAGGAAGTATAAACTTTATGAAAAGTAAAGAAAATTCAATTTTTCCCAATTTTTCCAGGAAAAAAACGGGAAAATATCCGTTTTTTTCCTCGACTTCAATTTTCCGGAAAATTTCGAACCCTAGTCCCACCTGCCTATCTTTTGCAGTCACCCACCAATAATTATTAGACTAGTTTGGATAAAAATAATTAGGCCTTTCTCTCATATTTATTTTGTAGGCCTACCGATTGATTTACAACATTTTCGTCACTTATTTGATTATTTCTAGTGTTGCCCAACGATATTGATTATTCGATACGACATCGATATCACGGATCATTGCGTCTTATCGGAAATATTGCGATATGGTTTTATAAGCGATATCATAGCAAACTGGAAATAAATATTTCAGCAACGCAGTCGCCACAGATAACTTTTTATTACACTAACATGAGTTATCTGTGATGGCCCATGCTCATGAGACTAAAGTTGTGATATCTTTACATATCATGCATGCATGACCCCTGCTTTGATGGGGCTTATGCGTCATAGTTTGTATGCCTTTAAAAGTTTGGTTGGTTTGTATTGCAGGCGAAAAAAAAATCGATATCGCGATATCGATATTGATTTTTAGATTTCGATATCGCGATACGATATCGTCAAAATGGCGCCGATATCGATGTTGAAAAATATATCGTTGGGCAACACTACTTATTTCCCTTGACAGCACATGGCAAATATCTATCACTTCCATAGGGAGGCATGTGCACACTCCAGGTATTGTATGGGCTACGTACAGCCTTCGGACATTGTCAGAGCTGTTGTTTTACAGAAACTATTGGGATGGTAGGCCTAATACAACTAATAATTCAAAACAGATAGGTAGTAGGCCTAAACTATGTACGCAAAATAAAATAGGCCTAGGGCCTATAGCAAATTTTAATATGCCTAGTTATCAAACATGCTAAAACTTGTCATTATGACTAAATTAATTAGGCCTATTAGTGGGGTGGGGGTAATCACATTGGTTTTTATTTAAAAAACAAATTTATATTTCTGGGGAAAGTATTGATTTAATATCAAAGAGGTCTCTTCCCACCTCTTGAAGATAAGATTACTCACCGCTTAGTTTTAGGATCTTTCATCACAACCACGTCAACAATTTCACCCCATTGTTCGAAATGCTTCTTCAGAGAGTCGTCTGTTGTTCGGTAGTCTAAACCACCGATAAACAACTTTCTTACATGTTCTGGCTCAGCTTTCCCACCATCCTGTAGGATAGAATGATGCACATTAGGAACGAGGCGGGCGTTATAATTTTGACATGCATTACTAAACGTGTCGGCACTATAGAGGTTGCAAAAAAAATTCAAGGCAGCAAGTAGGTTTGCTGTCCCGACTCGCAGAGAGTAGAACACTGCCTAGCCTCACGTTCAAACGTCAAAAACTATTCTAACGTTCAACCTGTTTTCCATTGCTTGTTCGTCCCGCAGCATCGGAGATGCGTCACCACATATGTCAATCGTCCGAGCAAAGCTCAATGAATATGTATGTATCGAGGAACTGACAAGTGCTAGTAGGCCTAGTTATGGGTTTAATGATGGTCAAGGTAGGGCTAGATTTCCCAAATCCGAGTGGGGTGCAATAGAATACCCGAACACCTTGTTATTAATAATAATAATAATAATAATAATAATAATAATAATAATAATAATAATAGCTCGCCTCTACATAGGCCTACCATCAATAAATGACCAACATTCTACAACACTTAACTAGTCAATGTATTGGCGATAGGTAGAGGCATTTGTTTTTCGCACGACGTCGTGTCTACAGTTGTCGTTGGATTGATTTTATTTTTAAAAAATAAAATTTTAAAAATCGAAAATTTACATTTGGGGCCTAAAATTATTTATATTTCACAAATATGCATTAGGGCCTATAGTGGACGTAAAACCAGAATCAAAACCTACAAAACCTAACGTTTCTATTTATAATAACCCCGTGTACAACCCTCGACAATCCCACTCGCAAGCTCGCAATTTGCGAGTGGAAATTTGTTGCTTGAAGTGGGAAATTGATACTTGCAGGTAACTCATTGTGCGACCTCACTATTTTTTACGGCCTAGCGTTTGAATCACCGCGCCTGCAATAAACTAGGCCTACCGCGCATCCTGAGGCGCAACTTTACCCCGACCATAGCGGGTTACCAAACACTCGCCAAAAATGAACCATCAAGAAGTCAAGGTCAAGTTCCAGGCTGCCAACAACTCACGTAACAAAGAGACGCCTAACTGAGTGTAAAATCTACGCAAATGACGAAACGATTCCTAATTATATTTTTAACTTCATCTAATGCTATTGCCTTATTGGAGATATGAGAATCCACCGACAACCCTGAATCCCGTGCAACATCCCCCAGATAATAGTGCTTTATATAAGAAAGAAATAATAATGAAATTGTGAAACTCGTCAAGCATTTCGCAAATGTCATCTGCTAGGTTGGAATCAGAATAGGGCCTACGGCGATCTTGGATTTAATTTTGTGAATCACAATAAACGAAAGTAGTTTTTTTATTATTATTATTATTACTATTATTATTAAACAACAGTGATTTTGCCCGTCCTCAAGAAAATATAGACGTAGACTAAATCCAGCAGGTGGTAGGCCTATTTGAACTCGCAGTACTAGACCGTAAGCCAGGTCCTAGGGCCGTGGTTGTTACAGCTTAGGCGGGCCTACTTTACACTGACAGAGGATCAAACTCCTATGACGTAAGGAATTGGTAATGCAATTGGCTTTCTTCCAATCTTTTTTTTTATAATAGATGTCGCCCCAAAGCGCGTTTTTGGCCATTGAATATGAATCCCAAAAATCCCAAAACCCCAAAGAACCCCAAAAAAATCCGCCTACAACGGATTTGCCTCCGGCGGCTGGGGCCTTGCCCCAAACCACGGTTTGCCCACGCCGCCTCCTTGCGAGTGGATATTACACAATGCGAATGTACTACTTGTTGATTTGTCGAGGGTTGCGTCATGCGTGTCTATTAATACGTTGGACGTACAAAATTGCAAATTAATTCATACATTGGATGCTTGCTATTGGTCGGGTTCTCAACATATCTACGATGTATAAAAATTGGCTAATATACGTTGGGAACAAAATTAAATAATAATTTCAGCCACTAAAATACTCCATTTGACGTGAACAAAACAAAGAAAAAGTTTAACGTTTCTATTTTCAATATAAAGGGCTTTCAACCGAAAAGAGAGTTTTGCCAAAAGTCGAAAAAGCTGGGCAATTGGCCGGGCCCAACGTACGATTTACACAGCGAATATTTACGTCCAGTGATACCCTAGCATAGGCCTAACCAAGAATTAAACGTACAAATATTAGGGATGCACACGATAATCCAATCGACCGATAATCAATAATCGATAACCAAAATTCATTATCGATTATCGAAACAATAATCGGTCAATAGTGGCACTAAAGACGGAGATTATCTCACGTTGTGCCATGCACTGGCAGGGCTGATGGTGTTTAGAAATGAGGTATCAGTCAAAAACGGAAGCCAAACACATGACATCGAAGACAGCGTTTTGACTTAGGCATACACTAGCCACACTACTTGAGGTTCCATGATCAGGCTTTGTTGGTGATACTGATATCGATAATATTGATTAGATAATGACATTAGCCCCTACTAAATTTTGATAATCGATAATGAAAAAGTATCGATGTGCATCCCTACCAACGAATATACACTGGAGCCATTAAAATAAATGAAGAGCTTTCACCTGAAAAGGAGTTTTATTAATTGTTATCAAAAACATTAATAAAGAAAAAACACCTTGTCGGGGATTTGAACCAATGAACCCTCGCACAGAAGTCAAACACGACACGCTACCATCCCCCGCGGATTCCTGCCATAGGCCCTACCGCACTGTAATAATAAGCCGACTATAAACATGGCAGGTTGTTAACTGGTTGAACGTAACAATAATTACGGTACTTGTCATTCTTACGTTCCAACGTAAGAATATACAATCCGGGAAAAAACACGTCGATGGAAATTTTAACCAACGCAGAAGTCAAGAAGTCGAATTAGTGCACTGTGATAATAAGCTGCCTATAAACATGTCAGGTTGTTAACTGGTTGAACGTAAGAATAATTACGGTACTTGTCATTCTTATGTTCCAACGTAAGAATATACAATCCGGAAAAAAAACCTCCATGGAAATTTTAACCAACGCAGAGAAGTCAAGAAGTCGAATTAGTGGGAGGGGATAGCCGAATTCCGGTACATCCACCGTACTACTCGGCTGTTTTTACAAGTTTTAGTAATGCATGGGAGTATAGCCTACCTAAGCCTTTCTGGGCATTCTAGGCTAGGGTCTAGGCCTAAGGTTATCGGAGTGGATAGACGTACGGTCAGCCGTATTACTAGTGAAAAATTAGTCGTACGGTCATCGACGATACCATCTAACTAGGCCAATTCCTTCAAACATCACAGAGCAGTGTGGCAGACCATCCGAATTCTATGTGATAGGTCGGCGGTTCAAATCTTCGTCGGGTCGGGTTTTTTTTAGGCCCTACCATTCTATTTAGATCCATGTTTTTCTGAAAATAATTTCACTACATTTGGCCCAAGTATTTAGAGGTCAGTGATTCGGTCTCGTCGTGAACGCAATCCACGATACATAGAGATAGTAAGTGTTTAAAAGTCCTAGGCATAAGGAAAAGCCTTGTCTCTATACCTTGACGTGTAGGCAGCCTAAAAAAGGACTTTTATTTAAAATAGCAACATTAAAGGTTTGAAGGTTCTTTTTTGTTACTAAAACAGCAAAAAGGACGACGACGGCAGTTACCAAAGAAGAGGACTTTCATTTAAAATAGAAACGATAAAGGTCTTGAAGGTTTTTTGTTACTAAAACAGCAAAAAAAAAAGACGAAGGACGACACTTTTATTACGGCACGCCTCTATCCAATCAAATCATTGTCTGTACAACTAATTTTGAACTAGTAATACGGCTGACCGTACGACTATCCACGGCCTAAGGTTATAGGTAGGCCTACCGGTACATAAGACAGTAGCCTATAGTGATAAGAGGTTAAGCCATCAGGCTACGTAATTGTCATAATAAATGTAGTAGATATAGTACGCCTAAATTGAATGAATGGTATTTACATGCATTGAGTGCTAAAGGCACATGCAGAGTGCAAACTGTAGACTAAGCTAATAGTAGTTTATATAGGACAGAGATGTTATTAAAAACAATTATGGGCTTAGGGTCACCTACCCAATACCCAGACGCCCCATAAATGGACCCTATAGCCGGACACCCTACGCTTCCGTCCCTTAATGACCAGATAGGCCTAGTGATTTATTGAAATGTTCTACTGAAGTTTGGTTTATGACAAATTGTTTATCACTTCTTTCTGAAAAGATATGTCGTCTCCAAATTGGAAGACGAGATAATAATATCGGAATGTTTAGTCCGTCATTTTCTTGATTTCATCACTTTTTAACTTTTGACAGGTAAACAACTTTTAGGAAATTTCACGATTTACGGAAACTAGTGTAAAACCCATTAAAATGTCGAAGGGAAAGGGGAAGTTATGTATTATAGTTGAATCTACAATATTAACACAACAGAAACGTGTTTTTACTTTCAGGAAAGCCTAAATTGTACACAAACAGCTGACGTCCGGGTATTGGATAGGATTTTGATTGGATATTGCTTTACGTCTCCTAGTGTTCCAATAGCCGGACACTTCGCTCCGCCGCCATTGAAACTCCATGTTATACGAGAATATTTATTTTTGCTGGATTGAAATTCAATAGCAAATAGACTATTGCACTCACATCAAAGTTAAACACATGAATAAATGAAAATGGAACACTGTTGAGTATTTCACACGTTGCATTTTAACTTTTGTTTGAAAATTACGTAATTTTCGGCCGAGATAGGTCGCATCCAGCTGTCGGGATGTCCGGGTATTGGGTACGTAGTTTTTTAACGCACTTCGACTTTTGAGTTCGACCATCGACCACACAGGGCATCTATGACTGGTCGAGATGTTTTAAAATCGACCAATGAGGTATAAGAATGCCAAAAAACAAAACTTCAGCCGTCTGACGTCATAATTAATGGTAAAAGAAGTGGTTTTAGATACGGCAGGCAGAATTTACTGCTAAGGTATTGGCTATTGGGTACTTAACCCTAGGCCTACAGTGTGAAGTAAGGGGGCATACAAAAATAACAAGAATAGGAGAACACTAACTTACACAGATTGGTGTGGACAATAGTGAAGTAGGCCTAGGGTCAAGTACCCAATGAGCGAACACCATTAGCAGAAAATCGTATCGCCGTGTCTACAAAAACTTCTATTTACATTCAATTATGACATCAGGCGACTGGATTTTGGTTTTTAGGCTTCCTTATACCTCATTGGTTGATTTAAAACATCTCGGCCAATCATAAATGCTCTGTGTAGTCGATAATCAAACTCCAAAGTCGAAGTACTTTCAGAAAAGCTACGGGACCAATAGCCGAACGCCCATGGCATCCCAAGCCGAACGGCTCAAGATGGCGACATCACGGCCGAAAATTACGTAATTTACAAATAAAAGCTAAAATGCAACGTGTGAAACTAACAACAGGGTTCCATTTTATTTATTCATGTGTTTAACTTTTATGTGAGTTTAATAGTCTTAATTGCTATTGAATTTCAATCCAGCCAAAATGAATTTTCAGGATTAACATGGAGTGTTTCAATGGCAGCGGAGCGGCTGATCAGATTTAACGAACGCGACCCAATAGCCAAACGTCAGCTGTTTTGGTATAATTTTGGCTTTCCTGCAAGTAAAAACATGTTTCTGTTGTGTTAATATTGTAGCCACAGCTATAATCAGCCACTCCGGCTCAAAAGGGGAAAAGTACAAAAAAATTAAAAAATTAAATTTAAAAAAATGTTTTTACTATTTGAAAGATAATGCATGTAATTTTATGAAACCAAAAATAGTTTTTTTTTTTTGTTAAATAACTATAATCTGTATTTGCCATTGAAATTATAGCTTTTGTTGGTGTAAGTGGAAGATGATTTTTTACAAAA
This sequence comes from Sweltsa coloradensis, assembly GCA_024449915.1. NCBI lineage: Eukaryota > Metazoa > Arthropoda > Insecta > Plecoptera > Chloroperlidae > Sweltsa > Sweltsa coloradensis. The sequence goes on from JAMZAV010000325.1 coordinate 338,692, forward strand.
AGTTGGCAGCCTGGTGTTCTAAAGAATCAGCTGGTACCTCCATTTTAAGCAGTTCATAAGTTAAGGTCATGTGTGAAGAATCTAAACTGTGAATTTCAAGTCTTTAAGTAATTATATCACACCATTTATTAATGAATAATGTAATCATGTTTGTGATGTAACATCCGTGACAATAAAGGCAAATAAGTTGTTTTTTGGTATATAATAGTTCTTATATTTTGCTACAAGTTGGTGATGTTGACAATGTACTTGTAGGCTAACCTTTAACATTTTTTAAGTGTTCATAACTTTAAACATTTCTGAGAAATAGTGTCACGGATGTTACATTGTCACGGATGTTACGTGTCACGGATGTTACGTGTCACGGATGTTACATGTCGCGGATGTTGTTGAAAGATTGCGATGTGATTACTCACTTGAAATATGATCAATCAATTGTATTGAAGGTGTTTATTTAAAAATAAAATTGCTGATGTGTAGCCTAATCTTTTTCTTGTCTAGATTTTTAATACAGGAAATGTTTGGTCCTTGTCACTGTTATTTCAAACTTCGATAGTATTTGTAGCCAATTACATGTTTGTAAAAGTTTGTATTACTATATAAACAGCACTACCCTACCTATTTGTAAGTTTATGTAAACATTTATAAAACATAACATATTGGAAAACTATAATTATATTATACAATAAAGGAAATACGTTAAGAGTTAAGAGCCAAGCTTTGCCCAACTCAAATGCGCGCACTCAGGTGTTGATGATTTCTGCTGAACGGTTGGTAATATCATTACCAAATTTTGCATGGATGTTATTAAAGTACATTTATATTTATATCCGCAATTAGTTGCAATAATTAAGCCTTAAAGATCCATTGCGAGGCATAGGCCTAAGTCCAAAACGTGAAAAAAAGAAATCCAAAACAAGGACTCCAATTCTGGAAATTCCCACCAAACCGTATATCTTAGGATAAAAACAAATTAATCTACGCATTCACATTGATTTAAACGTTGATATCCAGTTTGCAAATTTGAGTTAAAAAAAATCTGTTTACTTGGAATAAATTCTCAAAGTTGACCAAAATGGAGAAAATTTTGGTGATTTCACTAAATTTTAATTTAAAATCAATGAATTAGGTAATTTAGAAATACACGTAGGCCTACTGGATAGCATAGATTTATTCTTTATTACCAATAGCGTGAAATTTGATAACAGTGTTATAAACCGTTTACCCAAAAAAAAACAGAATGCTAGCGTCTAAACTTGTCTCCCCGCCAGCCTCAGCAACTCCTTAACATCGCATTTATTTTATTTTACAATTTTATTTTGAACCCAAAAAATTTAGATAGTAGCCTATAGATAAGGAATGCTTGAATTTGTAACTAAGAATAATATAGTAATATAAATTGAAAATGGCTAGAAACTGGCAAGGCAAAGTGTGTGTAACATCCGTGACAAAAATCATTGTAACATCCGTGACGCACACAAAAAATCATAACAATTAATATAATTTATTTTTAAAACAATGAATGGGTGATTATAAGGGTTCATCTTTCATGGATAAGCTCTATGTATATGGAAATGTAGCTGTCTGGGCCAGGGACCTGAATTTTCTATCTTTCGATGATGATCCGGGATCCACTTCCCAAACAATGTAACATCCGTGACACCACATTTCACTCAATATATCGAAAAATTACAATTCGTTTAAAAATCTTTTTCACCTTATGGTAGGTAGTGTGTAAACACAATTGTCTCAGTATAAAACATTACAATTAATTAGTTAATTTAAGATTTTTAGCTCTATAAAGAGTGAAATGTAACATCCGTGACGAGCCGGAGTGGCTGTAATACACTCAGTAATGATGTCTCCCTTCCCTTTGACATTTTAATAGGTTTTACACTCGTTTCAGTAGATCGTGGTTTTTCAGAAAGTTGTTTAGGGCTACCTGTCAAAAGTTGAAAAGTGACGAAATCAAGAAAATGGCGGATTTATTATTCCGATGTTATTATCTCGTCTTCTATCCGGCGGATATCAATTTGGAGACTATTTATCTGTTCAGGAACGTTTTAAACAATTTTTGACATAAAACCAAATCTTTAGTAGAACATTTCAAAAAATCGCTATCTGGTCACAAAGGGCGGGAGGCGGGAGGGTGTTCGGCTGATCCGACGGTTTAGCCTGGGCGTTCGGTCATTGGGTATCTGACCCTAGGCCTAGAAGTAAAGGCTGTAGGGCCTAGGCTAGATAGCTAGGCCTAGGACTAAACCTCTCAGTAAAAATAAATAAATTGATCATCCTAGGCCTTAGCCAAGTACCCTACCTATAAGAAGGTTAAAAGGGTAGGCCTAGGGCCTGGCATATAGGGCCCATATTTTTCCTGGGTCTTTGGGTAGGCACTAGGGCCTAGGCCTAGGTATATAGGCCCCTAGACCTAGTGTAGCTAGGCCTAGGGCCGGCCGATAGCCTAGGCCCAAGGTCCTAAGCTAGCTAAGCCCTAGCCTATAGTATTTCTTAAATGGTTGTAACTAGGCTATAGGCCAAGTCAATCTGAGATCATGCCAAAGTTTTGAGTAAGTGATGCAAGTTTAAGTTGACCTCCAACTGCATCATTCAACTTGACCGGCCGGCCCACGCTACCATAGGGGTTTAATATCAATGCACGCTACGGACTCGGAGCTAGTCCGCCCAACAATAAGAAAGCCTAGGCGGAGGCCTACAAGCAAAGTCATCAGTCTATGCTGGGCTAGGTCACTTACACTGTTAACTAATTGATAAGTTTAAATTGAATGGCCACAGTTCGACAAACAAGTACATGCATTGATAATGCTTACCTCATGTTCCATTTTTACCATCTGTATAGGTATAAATTCAAGAAAATCAACTCAGAAAAATTGCACTGCCGCCGACGTGTGAACTGGTGAAGTAAAATGGCCGAGCACGGAGCAACGTCACAAACTGAGGAGTGTGAGGACGCCGACCTACGACGCTAATATCAAGTCAAAACAACATATTCATTGGGAAATAATTAAATTAATTATAACGTAAACACGAAATATTCGAACAATAAATTTAGCAATATAAAATTAAAAATGATTGTTATTAACTAATTTTTACAAATCGTTTCATTCAATTGTACAATATTTTTTACTCTATTTTCAGGAACTATTGCAGTACATTGACTAGGGATGTCACGATCGATCGTAATGAAATATCAATTGGCGTAGATAATTAATTACTTTAAAAAAGGTATTATCTCTACAATATAAATCTAAGATTGTTAAGAATTGTTTATAATATCGAAGAAAAGACTACTATTTTTTAAAAGTTTTTCCCAAAGACAATAATAAAAACTATTTTCTTATGCGTATGAATGAACCAGGGACACCTCCCTGGTAAGGAAATTTAATAGTATAATAGAACTTTGGAAATTCATTCTAAAATTTATTAAACGATTTTCCGGATTTCTTAGTTATTTATAAGTCAAGATTCTTTTTTTAATACCGTTAAGGTATGTTTTTAAATGATTACAAGTGAAGTGAAACGGTGAAACTACTTGTGCTTTTCACTTGAAAATATGCGCATGTATCGCAACTGGCGCGCAATTCGACTTGAACATGAGGCCTATCCTTGCGCCCTCGGGCCTCACGATAATAAAATATATTATCTGGCCGTTCTGACCTGTTTGAGTTGCTGTACAAATTTGGAAGTGGCACAATTTTTTAGAACGGCAATAGTAAGAAAATTAAGAAACATAAAATACAAAACAAGTGGATTTACTAATATTTAATACTAGGAAGCTTCACAAACGCTTTTTCAGGCGCGTTGTTGGATGAGCGTAATTTTATTTAACAAAAAAGCGTAAAATTGCGATTTTCATGAGAAATTCTTTTTCGATTGCACTCAAATTTCACACCCCAAAAATTTTTTAATTATTTCCCATAAATTCTGTAAAAAAAAAGCATTACAATCGGTGTTATAAGTCGAAGAATTTATTTTTTTTGTGAAAAAAACGTAAAATTGTGATTTTCACGAGAAATTATATTTCGATTGCGTTCAAATTTCACCCCCCAAAATATGATTCAAAAATTTAAAGGTTCTGTAAAAAAAATTACAATCAAATATGCATGAGGTATTATAATCGAAAAAATGTTTTAAAACAAAAAAATCGTAAAAAATTTCAATTTTTATAAAAAACATTTTTTGATTGGGCCCCAAATTTTACCGAATATATTAATTCAAAAATTAAGGGTCTGTGAAAAAAAAACATAAAAAAAAAAAAAATGTAGTTGTTAAAAGTCAAGAATTTTTTTTAAAAACGGAAAAAAAACGTAAATTGGCGATTTTAAAAAAAAATAATTTTTCGTTACGCTCAAAAAAGTGGCAGTTCTAATTTAGAATTTCGAAGGGCTCCATAAAATTTTATCTTCTTGGAATATCGGTTTAGCCGGAATCGTGTTAACAAACAAACAATAATACAAACAGAAAAAAAGCAAAAGAAAAACATTCCGGATTTTTTTCTCCAGTGTAGTGAAATGGAATCTTCGCTTCGCTCATCCAACAATTCAGAAGTTCTAAAATAATAACAATTCCACCTACGGGAGTGTTTCCCGACCAACCAAATCGAGAGATGAGTGGATTTACGTTTATGAAAGCATTGTTATTGTAATTTAATTACAATATATTGTAAATTGTTTACGATCGTTGAGAAAGCACATAAAGTGCGCTTAAAACTTGACAAAAGCCACTCTCATCCAAAGATAATATTATCAAGGGCTTTGCGCCATAATCCCGCCCGCGGAGGTGGTTAAGGGCAGATGTGGGCAAAACAATCAAAAAATCGTATTTGAAATACAAATATACAAATACAAATTCAAAACTCATTATTTTCAAATACTTGATATTTTAAATTTTGTATTTGTATATTTGTATAAAATACACTAGGAAGCTTCGCAACGCTTTTTCAGGCGCGTTGTTGGATGAGCGTAATTTTTTTAAACAATAAAAGCGTAAAAATTTCGATTTTTTCGAGAAATTTTTTTCGATTGGCTCAAATTTCACAACCCAAAATATGAAATTTAAAAAATTAAGGGTTTTGTGGAAAAAACTTTTCAATCGGTAAAGCATCTAGTGTTATAAGTCGAAAAAATTTTTTTAAAAAACGAAAAAATCGTAAAATTTGTTTTTTAAAAAAAAATTTTCAAATTTAAGAAAAAACAAAAAAATTCGGGAAAAAAAAATTTCGCTTTTTAAAATTTTTTTTTTTTTTTTTTTTTTTTTTTTTTTTTTTTTTTTTTTTTTTTTTTTTTTTTTTTTTATGGTTTGTTTTTTTTTTTACTTTTTTTTTTTTTTTCCCCCCCCCCCCCCCCCCCCCCCCCCCCCCCCCCCCCCCCCCCCCCCCCCCCCCCCCCCCCTCACAAAAAAAAAATCTATTTTAAAATTTTTTTAAAAAAAAATTAAAAGGGGGGTTCCTTTTTTTTGAAAAAAAATTTCCTTTTTTTTAAAACAAAAAATTTTTTGGAAAAAGGGGGGGGAAAAAAAACAAATTTGTTAAAATTTAAATCCCCAAAAAAAGGGAAAAAAATTATTTTTCGATTGCGCTCAAATTTCACATGAATATATTAATTCATAAAATTAAGGTTCTGTGAAAAATTCTTTACAATCATATGAAGCATACAGGTGTTATATCGAAGAATTTTTTTTTTAATCGAAAAAAATCGTAAAATTGCGATTTTAATAAGAAATAATTTTTCGAATGCGCTCAAAAACGTGGCAGTTCTAAGTTCAAAGATTTTGAAGGCCTCCAGAAAATTTCATCGCAATTGGAGAATCCGTTTAGCCGGAATCGTGTTAACAAACAGACAAAAATACAAAAAGAAGGAAAAAACATTCCGGATTTTTTTCTCCAGTGTAGTGAAATGGAATCTTCGCTTCGCTCGCTATGCTTATAAAAAAAAAAAACTCAAAATACATTGCAAAAATCATCATTGTAGGCTAAATGAGCGAATCAATAATATACATACAATTAAAAACATAATTCATTTTTGGATAAGCGAAGCGACGTCTTCAATTTCACTGACCCCCCCAAAAGATTAGCTAAGGTGTTTTTTTTGTTTTTTTTTGCGGGGGGGGGGGGAGATTTTTGTCTGTTTGTTTGCGCTCGACCGGGCAAACGGCATCGATCAAATATTTAATTATGATTATCGTACTTTTACTATTTTTTCGATTTCTAATGATATATTTTTGTGATATTTAGCCCGATTCTGACCAAACGGGTGGGGCTACAACGTTCATATTTTGCTTTGACATAAAGATTATGTTGATGTAGTGCCTTTTGAAATAAAAGTTGGAAAAGTTGGTAAACATTCATTGAAATAATGGTTTTAATATAAGACTTTTACCGGTGTATTGACAAGTAAAGGTAATATCAAGTAACTTTAGAAACTTGACAACAATCCCACTAAAGGGGCTAAAAACCCCAAAAAATATTTTTTACCACGTGATCTATAGCACAATACTACACTTAAATGACTGTTTAAAAAATTATATCTTGTAACTGTGATTTAACACGAATTTTTTAATTTTTTTGATCCAGAAATTGGCGAAAATTGGTGTTTTGGAAAATTTCCTAAATCAGCTTTAACCTGCTTCTTTTTTGGTCCACATAGATACTAGAGCATAGTACCAATCTAAAATGCCCTTTTATAACATCGTGTCTTGAAACTGTGCCCAAATATACCCTCAAACACGCAAAAATATGCGTTCCAAAATCACACCCCATCTTGGTAATCAGCATATTTTGACCGAACTACTTGCCCAAATTAAAAAACAAAATATAGAGAATTTACAGAAAAGGCTGTGGAGTACGTCAATAATGGCCAATATTTTTTTGGATCAAAATCCTCCAAGGTCACGGGGCATAAAGATCGTCCCCATGTTATTTCTTATGGGAGATTTTTGCCGATGGGACCTAGCTCGAAAAATGTCATGTTTGACAATTTTTTGGGAGGTCATGGTGGCCCCAATAATTTTTCTGTTGATTGCTAAATTCATTACTAGTTAGCCTGAATGAAATATATTTTTTGAGTTTAGCGGTTAAATACCTACCCCTTTAAGGGCAATCCCACACAAATATGTTTTCTAAAGAATGCAGTAAAAACGCATGAAAAGTAAGTTGAATGTAAGTGGGGTTTAATAAAAGAGCGGATTATTTTTTTGAAATTTTTTTGACGGGACATTACCTCAGAATCAACAATTATATTCATATTACTGGAATCAGTTGTTCAAGTTCCAAATTAAATTTTGAAGAGCGGTTTTTTGCATATTGTTTCTACACTCCTTTATCTACAACCCTAGTATAAGGATAATTGGTTTTATATTGTTTCAAGCGTTGCACGATTTTTTCCGTTAAACGGTACAAAATTTGAAATTGTACCGGCAGGCGAAAAAAAATGGGCAACACAACAAACCATATAAAACCAATAATCCTTATATTTAGGTTGTAGATAAAGGAGTGTAGAAACAATATACAAAAAACTGCTGCTCAAAATTCAATTTTGAACTTGAACAACTGATTCCAGTAATTTGAATATAATTGTTGATTCTGAAGTTATGTCCCGTCCAAAAAATTTCAAAAAAATAATCCGCTCTTTTAATAAGCCCCTCTTACATTCTACTAACTTTTCAGACGTCTTTACTGCATTCTTAATTGGATGAGCGAAGCGAAGACTTCAATTTCACTGACCCCCCAAAAAATTTAGCTCGGTTGTTTTTTTGTTTTGTTTTGTTTTGTTTGTTTTTTTTTTTTTTTTTTTTTGTCTGTTTGTTCGCACGATTCCGGGCAAACGGCATATGCGATCTTGATGAAAATTGAAGGGGACCTTCGAAATCTCTGAACTTAGACGTGCCACGTTTTTGGGTACAATCGAAGAAATATTTCTCATGAATATCGCACTTTTACGATTTTTTTCGATTTTAGTGCGATATTTTCGAGACATTTGGGCCGATTCTGACCAAACGGGTAGGGCTACAACGTTCATATTTCACATGGACATTAAGGTAATGGTGATGTATTGCTTTCTGAAAGAAAAAATTGAAAAAGTTAGCCAGAATCTATAGAAATAAAGCTTTTAATATAAGTTTTTTGACTTTTTGTGCGATATTTTCGTGCCATTTGGGTCAATTCTGACCAAACGGGTGAGGCTACAACGTTCATATTTCACATGTACATTTAGGTAATAGTGATGTATTGCTTTCTGAAAGAAAAAGTTGGAAAAGTTAGTCAGAATCTATAGAAATAAAGCTTTTAATAAAAGTTTTTTGACTTTTAGTGCGATATTTTCGTGCCATTTGGGCCAATTCTGACCAAACGGGTGGGCCTTCAACGTTCATATTATACATGGACATTAAGGTTATGGTGATGTAGTACCTTTTAAAAGAAAAAGTTGAAAAAGTTAGCCAGAATCCATAGAAATAAAGCTTTTAATATAAGGTTTTACGGTAAATAATACCAATTGACAGGTAACAAAAGAAATTTGACAACAATCACTTACAATGCGTAGGTAGCAAAACAAAGCACTTGCAAAAGTAAAGATATCCCACGCAAACTAAAAACTTTAAAAAGCTCATCCATCAACGCGGCGGGACTTTAGCGTTTTCCTAGTATTTGGGTCAATGGGACACATTTGGCCAGGGGCGTAGCCAGGATTTTGATTCGGGGTGGGGGGATAAACTTAAATATTGATACAATGGGGGCTCTGGGGGGATGCCCCCCAGCAAGTGCGGGTCTGGGGCGCATAACCCCAGACAAATTTTGATTTCCAACATTGCAAATGGTGCCATTTTACTAGTTTTTAGAGTGCTTTCGACGATTTATAAAATTGTGAAAATCCACATATTGTCAGTTAAAAAAAACTTTTCACTTCAAAATTTTCTGAACTACACAAGGCAAAACAAACAGCTTACTCATATAGGTCCTGAATTGAATGAATTTAGATAGAGCCTATGCCTAACAAAATGAAGAGAGAACCCACGCGTGGGGTTGGGGGGGGACTGTTTCCCTAGCCCTGTCGGGATGTTTTTACGTAACTTTTGTGTACGGTATTTGTTAGCTAAGTTTAGAGAAAAGTGGTTATCGGGATGAATTAGCTTGTGGTGGTGGGTGGGGAATCGTTCTAGATACTATAGGCTACGTTTAAATAGAACGATCTTTAATAATAAAACACAATATTTGGTCATATGCATTTAGTACCGTACATAGATTTTGATATAAACTAAAATACTTCTTACCTTAAATTATTAGCTATGTCTGCAACGGAAACATAAACCGAGTCATGGTGCACTTTTAGTTTGTTTTCTTTTAGAAAAATTCGCTTATTTTACTATTTTTTACTTTACTCATAGTTAAAAATCGACACATATCACACATTAACACACTGTTCCACAAGAGTATATGGCGGCGAACACAAAAAACACACTTATATCACTGAGTGACAAACACTTATAAAACAATTACACTACCAAACTCACAATTAAGAAAGTTTCAATTGCAAACTTCAACGACAGCAAAAACGCGTGTGCTCTGCAAGACAGTAGCTGGACAACTGTCTCTCAAAACCTCCCTAGTCCCTTGGCAATGGCATAAGCCGGGTCCCACGACCTGTTGATCGACGGGCCTAGGTCGGGCCGGGGTGGGTTGACAGGCCGCAGGTATACGGGTTCAGAAAAAAACTGAGCGGTCCCACGGCGTGTTGGCTCGTCAAGCCTCATATAAAAAAATACCTGCACCTGCTTGTCCGAGCCTGGTTGAGGAGGCTTGTACGGACGGATTTCAAAAGGTCAAAACGGTGAAGAACAAAACAAATCTCGCCTTTTCATTCATGCGGGCGGCGAGCCAGTGGGTCCTCGTTGGACCGCTTCAACAAACATGTACGGGCCGGACTACCTGACCTGACCATTTTTTATTACCCCTTGCGCGTTCTCTTTGACGCGTGCAAAATTTACCGACAACTGACGGGAAGCTCACGCCGCGACGCGCAAGCACGGGCCGACCCGGTCCCACGGCGTGTGGCGCGAGGATTTTACCTTTTTTATACCTGCGGCCCGTCGATCAACAGGCCGTGGGACCCCGCTATACACTTTCTATTTTCAACCCCCATAGTCATAAAATTATAAAACTCCTACAATAAATGGCCAGACATCTGTTTTCTAGCCTCAAAACTAAAGTGCAATATTTTGCAGACTAGCCTGAACAAATATTAACGAACTAACTTACCGCAGCATACTATATGTTAGAGTGTACCCTAATAGGCTAATGCAAACCTATATTGGCATGTGAGTACACAAAGCCTTCATTTGGCCAATCATCCAAGACTCATCCTTTAACTTACAGTTTATTAATTGTTATTAATAATTTATACCACATAATGCATAGTGCTGTTGAGTATTTTTTAGTCCTTCTGATTTCGGGGGGGGGGGGGGATCGGACACCCTGATCCCCCTCCCTCGGTACGCCCCTGCATTTGGCTGTTAGCAAATAGCTATTCGCTCGGCCAAGATGCATCCGACGTATATGAAACTTTGCAAAGTTGTCAATAAAGCACCACATGGACAGCCCTGTGGTCATAGATTTTCCATATTTTGACTTGATCAGTCAGAAAAAAATCACGAATATGGTCAATTTTGTTTTTTTTAACAAAATCAAAATTCGTGAAAACTAATTTAATTTTTATAAATTATTTTAAAACAAAATTTAAAAATGTGTTACTGCAGAGCCCTATAATTCCACATTTGTGACATATGTTCAAAACTTCAGACACCTGTGGTTTGGCCGAGCGAACAGCAATTTGCCTAAAACGCATGTCCTATACTCTCTTAAAAACAATCCCACTTAAAAACATAGTAATCATTGGACAGAAATATTTATTTAAAAAAAACTCATCCATCAACGCGACTGGAAAAAGCGTTCGCGAATCGGCCTGGTAATTTTTAATTGAAGTCCCACATAATTGAGGAGCCTAGTGGGAGAGGGAGCTATGCCACATGTAACAAAAAAAGCAATTTTTCAGTACTTATAAGTGTTGTCTTCAGTCTTTTATGAATAACATTTTTATTCTTGTTTAAATTGGAGAAGGGTTGACACTTGACAGGTTGGGAAGGCATAGAGAACATAAAGTTCCTGAAGGGCTGGGGGCGACAAATCTTTTCACCTGCTGATGACAAATGCAGCTAATTGGATGAGCGAAGCGAAGATTCCATTCCACTACACTGAAGAAAAAAATCCGGAAGGTTTTTTTCCCCTGTATTTTTGTCTGTTAACACGATTCCAGCTAAACCGATACTCCAATTGCGATGAAATTTTCTGGAGGCCTTCGAAATCACTGAACTTAGAACTGCCTCGTTTTTGAACGCAATCGAAAAATTATTTCTCATGAAAATCGCGATTTTACGATTTTTTTCGATTTTTAACAAATTTCTTCGACTTATAACACGTTCATACTTTATCCGATTGTAATAATTTTTTCACAGAACCTTTATTTTATAAATTAATATATTCGTGTGAAATTTGAGCGTAATCAAAAAATAAAATCTCACGAAAATCGCAATTTCACGATTTTTTTTCGATTTTTCTACATTTCTTTAACTTATAACACCTACATGCTTTATCCGATTGTAGTGATTTCTTCTCAGAACCTTAACTTTATGAATTTATATATTCGTGTGAAATTTGAGCGCAATCAAAAAATTGTTTCTTGTGATATCGCAATTTAACGATTTTTTTTCGAATTTTAAAATTTCTTCGACTTTTAACACCTATACAATGCTTTATCCGATTGAAATGATTTTTTCACAGAACATTAATTTTATGAATTAATATATTCGTGTGAGATTTGAGCGTAATCGAAAAATTATTTCTCATAAAAATACAATACACTCTTCCAACAACGCGCCTGAAAAAGCGTTTGCGAAGCTTCCTAGTTTGAAGTTGTTCCTTCTGGGATTCATCAGGCGGATGGTGGCCACTCAAAATCAGCTAACTACATGCAAACAAAACTCACAACACATAACCAAACCTGTGGTAGGGCCACGCAAGAAGTAAATTCTGCATGCATGTTGTCATCATCATCAGCAAAGTTACTTCACAGTCACACACCATTCATACTGGGGCACACAGTCAGCACAGACAGTAAGGGGGCTTCCCTACCAACTCTAGTGCTCGGGAGACACAAAATCCATGACACCCTGGATTCGAACCAGGACCCTTGGCAACAAGAGAAAAGCTGCCCCTCCTGCTGTTGCTCGGCCAGGGTGCCTCTCCATTCATTCTAAGAGAATAGGTTAGAGATAGGAAGGGTGGAAAGTCACATAACAGCTTCCCTCCTAGACTCTGGTGCTTGGGCGACAAAAGAACCATGTCTAACCCAGGATTTGAACCACGACCCTTGGTGTATAAACATAATAATACTAGGAAACGCTCAGTTGGACGCGTTGATAAGCGAGCACGTGCTATAGCTAGACCCACATTGCACATTTTTTAAATTTTAAAATTTGCGACGTTCGCTGTCCACAGGGCCATGGGTCCAATATTATTTATTATTGCCAAGGTATTTGGGTAAACCCGTGTGTAAACCTTTACTTTGTGAATAAAATCCACCGCCATCTAGAGGACCTTGACTCCTTGGGAAAACTATTTAAACTCTTTGTTGACAAATAATAGACTGCTTCCTCGAAAGTATTTTGATTACTTCTAGGTGGCAGTGCATTAGAAACTTCGCGCGTCTTTTCGTTGCCATGGCAACGTTACTTTTGTTATAATGTAATTTCCATCTACACTACTTATCGGATCAAAATAAAATTAACATATTCGTGACCGGACGGACATTCTAAATGATTTGGCTATCTCAGATTTTGTCCCCGTTAAGTTTTAGAAAAAAACTTTCGATTAACTTGAATGTAACTTTTTAACTTTTTGGACGATTTTGCCACAAAACTAATGGCATTCAATCGAGAACGAAGTTTGCGGATGGTCAAAATTTCAACTCGATCCGAGCCTCCGTTCGAACGTTATGGCGAGACATACAAAAAAAAAAAAAAACAAACAAACAAACAAACAAACAAACAAACAAACAAACAAACAAACAAACAAAAAAAAACAAAACCAGTGACTAATTTTTCCGGCAGAGTCAAATGGAAACGCTCGCTTCGCTCGCTTAATTATAGTATAATATTGAAAAAAAGTTTTTCATGGAAAAGCATCAATTATTTTTTTGTGATTATATGGATAATTGATTGTGTGTGACTGATTATTAGGCCTATCAGATGTGTCAATTTAAAAAAAAGTTTTAAAAGTATGCCTACACAACCTAATACTATGGTAATGGCAACTTTAAAGGGCCCAAGGGGCTATTAACTCAAAAAATTATTTTTTACAACATGATCTATAGCACAATACTACACTAAAATGACAGTTTAAAAAATGATATCTTGTAACTGTGATTTAACACGAATTTTTCAATTTTTTTGATCAAGAAATTTGCGAAAATAAGTCTTTCGGGAAATTTCTTAAATCGGCTTTAACGTGCTTCTTTTTTGGTCCACATAGATACTAGAGCATATTACCAATCTAAAATGTCCATTTTTTACATCGTGTCTTGAAACTGTGCCCAAATATACCCTCAAACACACAAAAATAGGCATTCCAAAATCACACCTAATCTTGGTAACTAATCAGCATATTTTGACCGAACTACTTGCCCAAATTACAAAACAAAATAAGAGAATTTACAGAAAATGCTGTAGAATACGTCAATAATGACCAATATTTTTTGGGATCAAAATCCTTCAAGGTCATGGCATGGGGCATAAATATCGTCCCCATGTTATTTCTTATGGGAGATTTTTGCCGATGGGACCTAGCTCGAAAAATGTCGTGTTTGACAATTTTTATGAGGTCATGGTGGCCCCAATAATTTTTCTGTTAATTGCTAAATTCCTTACTAGTTACCTGAATGAAATATATTTTTTAAATTGGCGTTTAATTAATTAATTATTTAATTAATGTTATTTAAGACACAGGATTTTTTTGGTATTATAAATAATAAAAACATAATATTTAGTACGGTAATACAAATTCAAACATTTAAACATAATCACCCAATAAGAGGCTAATGAATGTTCTGTCAAACCAGGCTTCAATGCAGAGTGCGAGTGTTTATTCCGGAACGCTTTTGAGCCATTATTTTCACCCTAAAAGATAAAAAATTTAGGGTTGTTTAGGAAGAATATGCAGTCGTCTATCAGACTACATTTTCATAATAATGTACTTATTTTTTTAATTAACTGGCAATACATCTGCCATAAAGAGATAATTGCTAGTACTTTACTAAGCTTATGTAAGAAATATGAATGTGAAAAGTGGAAATATTGTCAGATAGACATTAGCGTCCTTCGTGAACAATATCCTTACTAAAGGACCAAAGGTTCAAATTGTTTGGATGAAAATTGGAGGTAAAACAATGGTCCAGAATGTGAGTGAAACTTGCAGTGTCTGGTGATCAAGCGATTTTTTTTTTAAGTGGACATTTAACATTGTCAAAAAAGTTGACACGAGCTCATCCACTGTCCTAATTTTGGTAACTTAAAAAAAACATTTAGCCTTAATTGAAAAAATGTTGAATTGTTGTTGAAATATTACTTTTTGAGGCGTAACTCCTCGGATTAACCTTCCCATGCATACAATGTATTTTGAGTATTTTTAAAAAAATGGTACGTTTAAATTGAGCATTTTGTAATACAAGATACAAATACTTTTTAACACAGTATTTGAAATACAAAATACTTCCCATCTTAGGCTAAGGGCCTCCTCCAAAAATTACATTCTAATCATTGTTAATTAAGAATGTACAACAAGGTATAGTTTGATTAGGCAGTGGTCTTCAACCTTTTGTAACCCAGGACCCACTTCAAAGGCCATATTTTTTTCGCGACCCCTGGCAACACTTTTCTTGGACCATATTTGTGTGTGCGTGGGGGGCGGGGGGATTGTACATTTTCTCCTATGAATTAATTTTAAAAGTAAAAACATAATAATAATGAATAATGGCCTACCTTTACTTAATGAGACACATGAGCCTGGGTGTTATTACAGAGGTGGTTCACACCTTGGCTGAATCTGACACAGAGCCACAGCCACGCATTCGTCGCCCGTTTGAAGTCGATTTCTAGTTTTTGTTTTTAAATTTGTCATTGTTGAGAAACCTTTTCACACAAATACGTTCTATTGGAAATGCAGGTAACAGCTGTGTCTTTCGAATAACAAACCTATCCACTTTTATGGACCACTATTCACGTATTAATCACAAAATACCTCAATACGCAATGTCGGCTACGAATCACGGACGATTTGCCAGGCGGACAATTGAATAGTGGTCCATAAAAGTGGATAGGTTTGTTATTCGAAAGACACAGTTGTTACCTGCATTTCCAATAGAACGTATTTGTGTGAAAAAGGTTTCTCAACAATGACAAATTTAAAAACAAAAACTAGAAATCGACTTCAAACGGGCGACGAATGCGTGGCTGTGGCTCTGTGTCAGATTCAGCCAAGGTGTGAACCACCTCTGTAATAACGAATCACGGACGATTTGCCAGGCGGACAATTTGCCAGGGTCTATTTTGAGGGGCTAGGACAATTTGCCAGGCAAGTGTATGAGGTCACGGTGGGGCTAGGACAACTTGCCAGGCTGGAGTGTGACGTCACGGAGGGGCTAGGACAACTTGCCAGGCATTATTGAAGGGCTAGGACAACTTGCCAGGCTGGTGTTAACATTGATAGGAGCACATGGTAACACATATCTGAACTGCAGGAAGAGTAATGCCAAGCACCGAACGAGACATGAGACATACACATACAAAGCAGCGTCGAAACCCAGGGACAAGGTGGTAGTTCTTGTCAGAATCCTGAAATTCAGGAGATAGCCCAAGTATCACCCCCTCCCCCCCCCTTACCCATACAGGCGCGTCGGAAGTCTATTTTGCCAGGGGGGGCAAACTTTACCAGGAAAAGTACATGCTTCTATACATAGTTACATATGGTTACATAATATGCAACTAATGTCCTTGAGTCAGTGGCGTATGCTAGAATATATTTCGGGGGGGGGAGGGGGGCTTAGACGAACAACGTAATGGAGGGGGTGGCCCCCACAATAGCGCCGCAGGCAGTTTTTTTTTAAATTCGTATTTTTGAAGTGGTTTTTAAATTAAATGTTTTGCGTAAACCAACATGATTTTAAAGAATAAACATTAAAGCTAGGATTTCGGGGGTGGGGGGGGGGGGGGGCACTCAAGCCTTCCCACCCCTCCCCGGATACGCAGCGCCACTGCCGTGTATATTGGTAGCTATTAGTAGTGAAAAGTACTAAACACTTTGCGACGATCACTAGTTTTGTTTACAAACTTGGTCAGATTTGGTCTATCTCTATACAGGCGCGTAGGAAGGGGGAGGGAATGGGGGGAGTTTCCCCCCCACTTTTTACCGTGACCCCCCCCCCCCACTTCAGAATCTTAGAAATTCAGTCTCGCCGTAAATACGCACGGAAACAAATTCTGAATAACGAATTTTTAATTTTTAATTTTCCACTGTGATTCTTTTGTTTTTGTAAATGAGTAAAAAGTACATTATAATTGGCATAGGTAGCGTCGGGGTGTTGTGACACGCTATGACTTGACACTAAACATTGGAAGGAAAATACCTTCAGCTCTTTTAAAACTGTCTCAAAAGCCATGGCATGGTCCTATCTCTTAACTATTCCAACTTTATTTTTAGGTTTTCATAGTTTTTACTGTACAAAAATACATTAATTTGTATGGCATCAGCCCGTACACGATTTTTTCTATAACGCAGCAAACACACTCTAAAAACTCTTAATTTTCAAAATTTTCCGCCTGCGCCGCTGTTGTTGGGGGGCTTCGCCCCCATAACCCCCGTCTTGCAGCAGATTTGTTGTTCCCCCCCCACTCGAAAAGGATTCTAACGCGCCTGTCTCTATATCTATCTCACTGGCTAGCTTCTATGAAGTATATAGCAGATGATCTCATTTTGAGATGTTCCTTGTAACCGTTTTAGGGCACTAAATGATGTTCGGTGGTTGTTGCCGATGCTAGTAAATACGCTAACTCTATGTATCAGCATCGGTCATCGGGGGGCGGACCTCGCGAGACTGCAGCGGTTTTCGGCTTTCTCTCGATTGTGCTCGTTTTCTTGCATGAAGGGGGTGGGGGAGAGGGGGGCTGTTTGTGCCAAGAGAATCACCGTCTACGGATAAGCATCAAACCCAAAAAATCATACATATCCTGACTGACATCTCTGAGATACTTTCTAATCTTACAAGAAAGTGCGAAAAGGCTAGTTACACTAATCATGTTTTGTAATTGTATTTGACACCCCCAATAGCGCCGACAGGCAATTTATTTTGACAATACGTATGTTTGAAGTGGTTTTTTATTTGTTTTAGAAGTAGTTTATGGGGCTTTGGCTGACGAAAAAAAAGAAAATATAAATAGATGAATCAAAACGAAAAACACTTATTTTGGTTAATTTGTCATTTTCTAGGGGGGGGGGGGGGGGGGGGGGGCGAGAAGATACTTTCGCTCCCCCTCTGTAACGCTCAGGGGGACGCCGCTGACCCATAGAAGATTGAAGAATTTTATAAAATAAGGTTTTGGTTAGTTATAGTTATTTCGATTGTATGCCAAATAATTGGAATTTGCATCAGTTCCCGATATCGGTAAAAGTATCTGCAATATAGATATTCTTTCTATAAATTATGAAACGTTAATTTGAGTTTTTTTGGATGAGCGTAGCGAGCGAAGCGACGATTCCATTTTACTACACTAGAGAAAAAAATCAAACTGTTTTTTTTTTCCATTTTTTCTTTTTGTCATTTTTGTCCGTTTGACCACGATTCCGGCTATACCGATACTCCGCATTGGCGATGATAAATTTATGAGGCCTACGAAAATCTCTAAACTTTAGAACTGCACCCACTTTTTTGAGCGCATCGAAAAATTTTTCTCATAAAAATCGCATTTGTACGTTTTTTGTTTTCGATTTTAAAAAATTTCAGTCCTTATAACACCTACATGCTTTTATCCGATTGTATGATTTTTTTCACAGAACCTTAATTATAATGAATTAATATATTCGTATAAAATTTGAGCCAATCGATTTATTTTCTTATGAAAAATTCGCATTTTACATTTTTTCTTTTTTTAAATTACGATTACTTAAAAAAATTAAATAAAGTTTATTTTTAATTTAATTTTAAAAAATTTAAAAAAAAATTTCAACTTAGTCATATTTTTTCACAGAACAACAGAAAATCCTCTTAACACATGGCAGCTCAATGCAACCACTTACGCTCATTAAACAACGCGGCGTCTAGTAACACCTACATGCTTTATCCGATTTTAAAGGGGTTTAACCGCTACAACTCAAAAAAATATTTCATTCATGCTATAACTAGTAATGAAATTTAGCAATTGCAGAAACATTACTGGGCCACCATGACCTTCCAAAAAATTGTCAACATGAACATTTTGTGAGCGCTAAGTCCCATCGCAAAAAATCTCCCTAGAGAAATAACATAGTGTAGGGACGATCTATATGCCCCGTGACCTTGAGGATTTCGATCAAAAATATTGGTCATTATTGACGGAATCTACAGGCCTTCTCGCAATTCTCTATATTTTGTTTTGTAATTTGGGCAAGCAGTTCGGTCAAATATGCTGTTACCAAGATGGGGTGTGATTTTGGAATTGCATATTTTTTGAGTGTTTGAGGGTATATTTGGGCACAGTTTCAAGACACGATGTTATAAAGGGGCAGTTTAGATTGGTACTGATGCTCTGTATCTATGTGAATCAAAAAGAAGGCAGGTTAAAAGCCGTTTAAGAAATTTTCCAAAAACACATTTTCGCAAATTTCTTGGATAAAAAAAATTAAAAAAAATTCGTGTTAAAAATCACAGTGACAGATATAATTTGTAAACGGTCATTTAAGTGTAGTATTGTGCTATAGATGACGGCGTGAAAAAATAATTTTATGGGGTTTTAGCCCCTTTAAATTGATTTTTTTGACACAACCATAATTTTGTGAATTTAGCATTCGGGTGAAATTTGAGCGCAATCTAAAAACTAGTTTCTTATGAAATCGAATTTAACGTTTTTTCTTTTTTAAAGACAATTCTTTGACTTATAACACCTCAACTGCTTCATCCTTTGTAATGAATTTTCACAGAACCTAATTTTTGAATGAATACATTCGTGTGAAATTTGTGTGCAATCGAATAATTATTTCTTATTAAAAATATTTTAATATTAGGATTTTTTTCCTTTTTTAAAATTACGGTTAATTAAAAAAAATTTAAGTTTTAATTTTATTGTGAAGTGAAGGCGAAGACTTTCCATTTGACTTTGCGTTTTTTAGTTTGATTTTTACTTTACGTTACCCAAAAAATAGGGCGGGTGTTTTGTTTTTGTAGTTTTTTTGTCTTTTTGTTCGCTCTCTACTAACCGGGCAAACGCATATGCGATTCTTGATTGAAAATTTGGAGGGACCTTCGGGGCAATCTCTGAAATTAGAGCTGTATTGTCTTTTGGGTACAATCGAAGAAATAGTTTCTCATAAATATCGTACTTTTACGATTTTTTTCGATTTTTTAGTGCGATATTTTCGTGATATTTTGGGGCAAACGGCCTACTCGATATTGAGAAACTGTTATAGGAACGTTTTTAAAATCACTGAAATCATATATGTTATGATTTAAGAGACCATTTTGAAAAATATTCTTTTAGAAATCGTACTTTTAACGATTTTTTTCTCCGGTTTTTAATAACGATATTTTCGTGATATTTGGGCCGATTTTGACCAAACGGGTGGGGCTACAACTTTTATATTTATATTAACATAGAAGATGAATGGTTGATGTAGTGCCTCTGAAGAAAAAGTTTGAAAAAGTTGGTCACAATTCATAGAAATAAAGGTTTAATATAAGCTTTTACAGTGTATAGGAACAAGTTATATCAGTAAACTCGCGAGAAGTAAGGAAAAAAACTATTGCCCATAAAAACGTAATCTTAGACACAAATATTCAAAAAAACTCATCCATCAACGCGACCTGAAAAGCGTTCGCGAAGTGCCCTAGTTTAAATTTCTTCGACGAATAACACTTACATGCTTTATCTGATTGTAATGATTTTTTCACACAGAATCTTAACATTATGAATTAGTATATTCGTGTAGAAATTTGAACTAATCGAAAATTATTTCTCATGAAATCTCTATTTTACGCTTTTTTCGTTTTCAAAAATTAACGCTCATCCAACACGCGCCTGAAAAAGCGTTTGCGAAGCTTCCTTGAAGAATTTAATGTTTTTTTATGTTGTTTTTTTTGGTAATTTGATAGCCTAAGATTCAGTTTATTTAATTACATGAAATTCACTGGGCCTTTACAAACCTTTAATCTTGGCTTCTTTTAAAAATTGACTAAATTGTTTTATAAATAACCTCTATAACAGCCTACATTGGCCTAATCATCATACCGTAAGCCATTTTTTTCATGCCAAATCTGCATTCAGCGCTCAAGAAAAAAAGTATATATATATTTATTTATTTATTTATTTATTTATTTATTTATTTATTTATTTATTTATTACGATTTCAAATACAGCTTTACAGCCATTTTAGCATAAATCTTATAACATAAATCAACATTTTTTTTACATTTTTCCTTTCATAACCTATAAACTATAGACCAAATCAGATAACATAATATTAATACATTTTATACAGCCATAGCATTTACTTTTAACAAACCATTTTACATACATACACATTTCATACATTCAATTTTATTTATACATATTTATACGTCTCACGGTCCCTCATTTCTGATGATCTGCCCAAACACCTCTAAAGGCTGCGTCTGGTTTATGTAGTGGCGAAGTGAATTAAGAAATGACCGAGGTTATTTGCAAATATGTCAAACGGACGAATACTGATGCATGATTTAAAAGTAGTGGGAAGGCGGAAGAAAAGAGATCTTTAGTGCGGAGAGTCGGGGGTGGGGGGTGTGGAACAGCTGCTGAGCCTTGTATTCGGGAAGGTATTCTAAGCGTAAGAGGTACACAAGTATATCTGACCTAATTGGATGATCGTAGCGAGCGAAGCTAAGATTTCCATTTCACTACAAACGGTAGAAAAAAATCCGGAATGATTTTTTTCTTTTCTTTTTTTTTTCTTTTCTATTTTTGGCTGTTTGTTAACAAACACGATTCCGGGCTAAAACCGCTAATCCAATTACAATGAAATTTTTATGATGCCTTCGAAAGCTCTGAACTTAGAACTGCCACGTTTTTGAGCAGAAGTCGAAAATTATTTTCTCTCATAAAAATCGCATTTTTTTCGATTTTTTCGATTTAAAAAAAAAAATATCTTTGACTATCACACCACATGCTTGATTCGATTTTAATGATTTTTCAGGAATCCATAATTTTATGAATTAAGATATTCTTGTGAAATTTTGAGCGCAATCGAAAAATTATTTCTTATGAAAATCGAAATTTTACAGTTTTTTTCTTTTTTGAAACAATTCCTTTGACTTATAATCACACCTACATGCTTTAATCCGATTGTAATAATTTTTTCACATAACCTTAATTTTATGAATTGAATATATGTCAGTGTGAACTTTGGGCGCAAATCGAATAATTATTTCTTATGGAAATCGCAATTTTACGATTTTTTTCTTTTTTAAAATTAATATTTATTTTAAAAATTAAAATTAAAATTTTTTTTTATTTAAATTAAATTAAATTTAAAATCTCACTTAGCCATTATTTTTCACAGAACAACAGAAAATCCGCATAACACATGCAGCTCAATGCACCAATTACGCTCATCCAACGCGGCGGGACTTAGCGTTTCCTATATTTGCCATTCACATGCGATGTAATAAAGCATGTCCGTAACCTTGATCTACGAGAAACTTACGTATCAATATTAAAGGGTTATTTACCGCTAAACCACACGAAATATATTTCGTATTCAGGCTAACTAGTATGAATTTGCTTAACGAAAAAATTACTGGGCCACCTGACCTCCCAAAAAATTGTCAAACATGACATTTTTTCGAGCTAGATTCCATTCGGCAACAAATCCCATAAGAAGAATAACATGGGGACGATCTTTATGCCCCGTGACCTTGGTATTTTGGGAAAATCTTAAAAAATATTGGCCATTATTGACGTACTCGACAGCCTTTTCTGTACAAATTCTCTATATTTGTTTTGTAATTTGGGCAAGTAGTTTTGTCAAAATAAATGCTGATTACCAAGATGGGGTTGTGATTTTGTGGAATTCATATTTTTGCGTTTTTGAGGTATATTTGGCACAAGTTCAACACGATGTTAAAAAAGGGTTATTGTAGAAGGGGGTACTATGCTCTAGTATCTATGTGGACAAAAAAGAAGCAGTTAAAGCGATTTAGGAATTTTCCACACAATTTCGCCAATTTCTGGATCAAAAAATTCAACAATCCGTGTTAAATCACAGTTACAAAGATATTATTTTTTAAACGGCCATTAAAGTGTAGTATTGTGCTATAGATCACGTGGTAAAAAAATAATTTTAGGGTTTTTTTAGGCCCCTTTAAGTGATTTCATTATTTCTTGCTTCTTGGTGCACTTATGAAACGCAGGCACTCGATTCTGTAACATCGCAAGAAAAAATGTAACCACTCGGTCAAGCTGTTTAGATTAGTGCAGTCAGCCAATGCCCATATTGGGGTGGAACAATATTCAACATTGGCAAAATGCAACCGTATAATATGCCTCTTAGTGCTGTCCGGGTCATTTTATGTCCGTGAATCTGGAGAGAAATACCCACATGACTTGCTTTGGAAGTAGTTTTGTCACAATGGTTTTTAAACAATAATTTGAGTAAAAAACAATGGTCCCAACACACTGCCTGGATCACACCGGAAATACAGAAGCCAATGATGACGGGCTCCGTTTTATTACAACACGCTGCGTACGATTGCTAGAAAGTCTGGTTAGTTAGTGACAAGACATTCACCCGTGAATACCAAACGCTTTATAGATATCTTGTACCACAGGTGGCGATGACTTACTGAGTCAAATGCATTAGTCAAAGTCAACGAGGCTAACATCTATTGGGTTTAATTTAATGCTTTTAGCATTACATCTGGCATAAAATAAATTTATGTAGTCAATAAATAAAAGTAAATCTTTAAAAACACAATTAAAACACTAATAATCAAAATTGTTGTTCTTCATACATTTTTAGTGAAGCAACCTCTTAAACAATTACGGCTCATCCACAACGCGCCAGAAAAGCGGTTGCGAAGCTTCCTAGTAAGTAAAACACAATGTTGATAAAGACTTTGGTAGAAGGTGGGAATTTCGTTTTTATCTAGCGACCGGAAGGAGGTTCGTATGAAGGCCAGTGACGTATGCAACCGTTTCAAAATAAATGTGCGGGCAATTTTAAAGGTTTTCAAAAACTTTGACCCTCAATTGATATTGAACGAATAACTTTAAAAACTTAAAATCACGTTTATATAATTTATAGAAGAATATCTTTTACATTGCAGATATTTTTCTTTTACGGATATCTAGAACTTTTTGCAATTTCCAATTATTTGGAATACAAATCGACTATACTACTAAAACCTTATTAAGTAAATTCTTCATTTCTATGGTTTCAGGGTGAGGGGGGTGCTTAGATCTAGGAGCAATGCACTTTACAAGGGTATGCACAGTACAACAGGGGTAAGGATGCACAGTTTACAGGGAGTATGTGCTGAGGACCAGGGAGTAGGATGCTTCGATCTGGGAGCAGATTGGCACAGTTACAGGGAAGGATGCACAGTTTTACAGAAGTAGGATGCAGAGTAACAGGGTTAGCGGATGCCTCAATAACAGGGTAAGATGCAACATTACAGGGTAGGATGCACAGTTACAGGGGAAGATGACCAGTAACAGGGGTAGGATGCACAGAAACATGGGTAGGATGCACAGTTTACAAGGGGTGAGATGCTGAGGACCATGGAGAGTATGCCTCCAGTTACGGTAGGATGCACAGTTACAGGGGTAGGTGCTGAGGACCTAGGAGAGATGCAGAGTTACAGGGTAGATCTGAGGACCAGGGAGAGGATGGCTTAGATCTAGGGGGAGCACAATGCACAGTTTACAGGGGAAAGGCTGCACAGTTACAGGGGAAGGATCACCAGTAACAGGGGTAGGATGCTGAGAGACCAGGAGAGGGGATGCTTAATCTAGGGAGCAGATGCGCAGTTACAGGGAAGGATGGCAAAGTTACAGTGGTAAGGATGCACATTTACAGGGGCAGGATGCACAGTAACAGGGGTAGGATGCTGAGGACCAGGGAAAAGGATGCTTAGATCTAGAGAGCAGATGCACATTCCGGGGTAGATGCACAGTTACTGGGGTAAGGATGCTTAGAGCTAGGGAGCAGATGCACATTTGTTTTTTTTACCAAGAGTATGAATGCTCAGTTACAGGTGTATGATGCACAGTTACAGGGTAGGGATGCCAGAAAACCATGGGCGAGGATGCATCGAATCTAGGGAGCAGATGCACAGTTCCAGGGGTAGGATGCACAGTTCTAGGGGGAGGATGCACAGTTCCCGGGGTAGGAATCACAGTTACAGAGTAGGATGCACAGTTACAGGGGTAGGATGCTGAGGACCCAGGGAGGAGGATGCTTAGATCTAGGGAAGCAGATGCACAGTTTCCAGGGGTTTGGATGCTCAAGTTACAGGGGTAGGGAGCACATTTTCAGATGTAGGATGCTGAGGACCGGGGAGAGATGCACAGTGTACAGGGTAGGGATGCACAGTTACAGTGGTAGGATGCTGAGGACCAGGGAGGATGCTTCGATCTAGGGAGCAGGATGCAAACAGTTACAAGCATAGGATGCACAGTTACAGGGGTAGGATGCACAGTTACAGGGGAAGGATGCA
Source organism: Sweltsa coloradensis (assembly GCA_024449915.1). Taxonomy (NCBI): domain Eukaryota; kingdom Metazoa; phylum Arthropoda; class Insecta; order Plecoptera; family Chloroperlidae; genus Sweltsa; species Sweltsa coloradensis. Next base: position 363,747 of record JAMZAV010000325.1, read on the forward strand.
CAGTTAGAAGGGTAGGATGCACAGTTACAAAGGAAGAATGCACAGTTACAGGGGTAGGATGCGAGGAACACCAGGGAGAGGGCTGCTTATATCTAGGGAGCAGATGCACAGTACCGGGAAGAATGCCACAGTTACAAGGGGTATGGATGCTGAGGACCCAGCTAGAGGATGCCTTTAATCTAGGGACAAATGCAATACAGGGTATGATGCACAGTACCATGGGTATGATGCACAGTACTCGGGTAGGATGCACAGTTACAGTCGTAGGATGCACAGGTACAGGGGGAAGGATGCACAGTTAACGGGGAGGATGCTGAGGTACCAGGGAGAGGATGCTTAGATCTAGGGAGCGGATGCACAGTTACAGGGGTTAGGGTGCACAGTTTTGAGAAGGATGCCAGTTACAGGGAGGATGCACAGTTAAGGGTTGGATGCACAGTTACAGGGTAGGATGCACAGTTAGAGAGGTAGTATCTGAGGACCAGGGGAGATGATGCTTAGATCTAGGCAACAGAGGCACAGATTACAGGGTAGGATGCTGAGGACCAGGGAGAGGATTCCTTAATCTAGGGAGCAAGATGCATCATTACAGGGTTAGGATGCCATGTTCAAGGGTAGGAAGCACAGTTACAGTGTAGGATTCGAGGACCAGGGAGAAGGATGCTTAGTTCTTGGAGCAGATGCACAGTTACAGGGTAGGATGCACATTAAAGGGTAGGATGCTGAGGTTACCATGGAGAGGATGCTCAGGTCTATGGAGCAGAATGCAAGTACGGGTAGGATGCACGTTACGGGTGTAGGATGCACATTTCAAGGGTAGGATGCTGAGTTACAGGGGTAGGATGCTGAGGACCAGGAAGAGGAATGCTTAGATCTGTGAGCAGATGCACAGTTACAGGGTAGGATGCACATTAACAGGGGAGGATTCTGAGGCCAGGGAGAGTATCCTTAGATCTAGGGAGCATGATGCACAGTTTTACAGGGTATGATGGCACATTTACAGGGTAGAAATGCTCAGTTACGGGGTTGGTGCACCGTTTACAGGGGTAGGATGCACAGTACAGGGTAGGATGCAACAGTTACGGGTTAGGATGCACAGTTAGCAGGGGTAGGTTTGCGTGAGGACCAGGGGACGAGGATGCTTAATCTAGGACAGGCAGATGCACGGTTACAGGGATAAGATTGCACAGTTACAGGGGTAGGATGCTCAGTTACAGGGGTAGGATGCACAAAACCAGGGCGAGGATGCATAGATCTATTGACAGATGCACAGTTACAGGGGTAGGATCCAGTTAGCAGGGGGTAGGATGCACAGTGTACAAGGGGTAGGAATGCACAGTTACAGAGGTAGGAATGCACAGTTAGCAGGAGTAGGAAAATGCTGAGGACCCAGGAGAGGTTCTTAGATCTAGGGAGCAATGCCAGTTACAGGGGTAGGATGCTCAGTTTCAGGGGTAGTGATTCCACATTTTTACAGGGGTATGATGCACAGTTACAGGGGTGGATGCTGAGAACCAGGCAGGATCTAGATCTAGGACCAGTGCACAGTGTACAGGCGTAGGATGCCCAGTTACAGGGGTTGGATGCAAAGTTTACAGGGGTAGGATGCTGAGAACAAGGGGAGGGATGCACTGTTAAGGGGTAGGATGCACAGTTTATCAGGGTAGATGGCCAGTTACGGGTAGGATGCACAGTTTTAGAGTAAGGATGCCCAGTTTACAGGGTAGGATGCGAAAAAGGGACAGTTACAGGGGAAGGATGCACAGTTAGAGGGGTAGGATGCTGAGGACCCGGGAAAGGATTCTCAGTTACAGGGGTAGGATGCTGAAGACCAGGGAGAGGATGCTTATGATCTAGGGGAGCAGATGCACAGTTACGGGTAGGAGCACAGTTCGGGGTAGGATGCTGAGAACAAGGAGATGATGCTTAGATCTAGGGAGCAGATGCACAGTTTCAGGGGTAGGATGCACAGTTTCAGGGGTATGCTGCACAGTGTACAGGGGAAGGATGGCCACGTTAGATTGGTAGGATGCTGAGGACCCGGAACGGATTCTCCCCGTTTACTGGGGTGGAGGCTGAGACCAGGGAGAGGATCTTAGATCTAGGGAGGGCGATGCACAGTTTACAGGGGTAGGATGCACAGTTTACAGGGCAAGGTGCACAGTTTACAGGGGGTAGGTGCACAGTTACAGGGTAGGATGCTGAGCGACCAGGGAGAGGATGCTTCGATCTAGGAGCAGATTCACAGTTACAGGGTAGGATTGCACAGTTGCAGGGGTAGGATGCTGAGGACCAGGGAGAGGATGCTTAGATCTAGGGAGCAGATGCACAGTTATTATCTGCATGTCCAGTTAATATAGCGACCAACCAGCTCCCTATATAATATTGTCATAAAAATAAATTAAAACAAAAATAAAATAAATTCAAAATAACTTTCTCACAAAACAAATAAATTCAAAACTTATTTGTATCGACGTATTATCATCATATTTTGTGGCGTGTTTGTATGACAGATGAATAAAGGATTTTTGAAAATTATTACATAACTAGATTTAAATCCATAATTTGCATAACATTAACATATACATACATAGACAATTTTAACTTTGCAATAATTTTATTTATGTTATTCATTATGTATTTGGATGAGCGTAGCGAGCGAAGCGAGTGGAGCGAAGACTTCAATTTCACTGACCCCCAAAAAATTTAGCTCGGGTGTTTTTTTTTTGTTTTTTGTTTTTTGTTTTTTTGTATTTTTGTCTGTTTGTTCGCTCTCTACCGGGCAAACGGCATATGCGATCTTGATGAAAATTTGACAGGACCTTCGAAATCTCTGAACTTAGACTTGCCACGTTTTTGGGTACAACCGAAGAAATATTTCTCATGAATATCGTACTTTTACGATTTTTTTCGATTTTTTGTGCGATATTTTCGTGCCATTTGGGCCAATTTTGACCAAACGGGTGGGGCTACAACGTTAATATTATACATGGACATTGAGGTTATGGTGATGTAGTACATTTAGAAAGAAAAAGTTGAAAAAGTTTGCCAGAATCTATAGAAATAAAGCTTTTAATATAAGTTTTTTGATTTTTTGAGCGATATTTTCATGCCATTTGGGCCAATTCTGACCAAACGGGTGGGGCTACAACGTTCATATTATACATGGACATAAGGGTTATGGTGATGTAGTACCTTTTAAAAGAAAAAGTTGAAAAAGTTAGCCAGAATCTAGAGAAATAAAGCTTTTAATCTAACTTTTTTACTGTAAATAATACCAATTGACAAGAAACAATAGAAGCTTGACAACATTCACCTACAATGCGTAGGCATCAAAACAAAGCACTTGCAAAAGTAAAGATATCCCATGCAAACTAAAAACTTTAAAAAGCTCATCCATCAACGCGGCGGGACTTTAGCGTTTTCCTAGTATTACATAATTTAGTTTGTTCTAGTTAATTTAGTATGATGTTTAGATTATTTTTAGCTCATAAGTTGCACATTTAACTTGTGTGATTATCATAGAATTTGTAATTTTTCAATATTTTTCTGTAATTCTGTAATGTCATGATGTGTTGTAATGATGAAGTGGTTGGATGGTAGAGAAGGCCTAACAGGCCTTAATCGCGCTATCAATAAATACGACAATCAATCAATCAATCAATCAATCTTACTGGGACTCGTCGCTTTACGTGTTACACATTGAGATAAGAACAGGGGCGTAGGAACGTACGGGGGGGGATGGGGGGAAACTCCCCCCCCACTTGTTGGCTTGACCCCCCCCCTCACTGGGGGGGGGGGGGGGTCAAGCCTGGTATGGGTGTCATTTTCTAACTTATAGCTTGTTGGGTGATTTTTAGGATTTTTATTACAGTCGGGCTTGCAAACAAAAAGGAAGGATTTTTGTTAACATTTTTTTGAAAGATTCAGTAAGAGACGTGATTTGCGAGACTTGACTATAACCATCTGATTTTAGACTAATATTCATTATATTTTGTGTGCAATGTTTTCACTCCCAAGCAGACTGTCGACCGATTTTAGTCAGGTAATCAATCTTCAATGCAATATAAGCTTCAAAATGTAACCCTATTCATACTTAAAATTCGCCTGAAAACGTGTTTTAGGCCACCTATCAAGGGCACCTTTTGAAAAAATCTCGCCTCCGGCGGCTGGGCCTTCACCCCAGACCCCGGTTTGCCCCCCCAACCTCGTAGTCAACTTGAGTGTGACCCCCCCCACTAAGAAAATAGTTCCTACGCCACTGGATAAGAAGCAATACTGTGACTGCGACTCTTAACACTGACTTAGTTTCAGCGACCTTGTCCTTGACATGATGTCGGTGGAGCGGGGGGAGGGGGGGAGGATATCAATGGGCACCCTCTTGTTATCAACTTAGAGATTTGCTCGCGATATAAAACATGGAACTTGTTCTGTGAATTATTAATCAACTATTTCAAACCTTTTGTAATCAGTTTGCAATGATATGCTCTCGTACCACTCCCATCATGCCCGCACGTAATAAAATATGCACATACAAAATATTTTGGGTGACCATGTGTACTCAGCAAGCCTAATATAAAGTGCATGATAATTTCATTGACATACGAGTTGTGACCCACAATAGCCATAAGTATAGAAAACGAAAGTACAAAGCATATTATAACAAATCGTTTTATTACTAAATCAATGAGAATACAACTACTAGCGTACGTCATAAACATAATACAAAGAAAAGTGTAGGCCCTACTATATAAAAAAATCTACATGAGCGTAACAATTTCTTTAAAATAATGACATGTGACCACTGACCGAGTGACGTAATTCACAGCCTGCAGCGGAAAGTGACTGTGTCAAGTTTTGTATGTAGCCTAGACGTCTTATAGTCCGGTGGGTACAAGGAAAATAGTGTAAAAACTTATTGTGATACCCGTTTTGCACACGTGTTTCAATTGCCAATTTAAGCATTGTTTTCGCAGTTCATTATTTGCAGGGGATGTGGGGGGCGTGTGGGGGCTGGGGGGTAAATTTAAAAAGGGGGTTAATATTAAAATAAATTAAAACACCCGAGCTATTTTTTTTTTTTGGGGGGGGGGGGGGGGGGGGTCAGTGAAATTGAAGTCTACGCTTCGCTCACCAATAAAGCCGGTATGATACTTCCTCTTACAATTGATCGAAAATTGGATTCATAGAAATGGTTACAAAATAATGACGGCCACGTTTTGAGTATACTTTTTAATATAAGAGGCGCTTTAAACATGCAACATACATTCAGGGGATTATTTCAAACATGTCTAATTAAAATAACATACCCTATATGGTTAATACAGAAAGAAACATCACGAATGAATGAGTTGTGAAATAGATTTTGATTAGCATAACATAGGTCAATGTAATATTGGTCTCTTTCACATTTATTCTTAGAATGCGAGAGTTTCCGGAAGGCTGTGGCGGCGCAGTATCTACTGTCTTTGGTAGACTGGTGGGCAACGAATGCATTTCAACATGGCTACGATTGGCGGATAGGAAGAAATCACGTATTTATCATCACGATACTGATGATTTTAACATGTGTACGATACTAAACGTCATTATATCGGACAGCCAAGGTTCTTCCAATAATGTTGAAATACTTTTAAAAGCCACGAAACGGTAGGCCTACTAATAAAGCGTGAAAAGTGGACATTGACATAGCATAGCTTAGGCCCGCGTTAACAGGGACCCAGCTCTTAATTGTTTTTGAAAAATCAGAGCTTCAATTTCCATCGCGTCCTTGCTAAAACGTTAATCTGTCATTAGAATACATGTTCGATTGATTTGCACTGTCGAATGCTATTGCTTTAGCTTTGAGGATTCCTCAATAAAATGCACGCTTTTAACATTGTGTTTAGATGGCGCTATGGCACTATTAGCCCACCAGTCGGCCATGACAGTTAATTACACGTCATCTGAAACTCTCTAATTATTGTACTTATCATGTTGAAGCTAAAATTGTAATTGATATATATGCCTGAGATTTTTTTTAGAATACAATTGTTGAGATCACTGCATGAATACCAGCCAAGCACCAGCTGTCTTGAGCGGAGCACACTGTTAAGTTTGCCTCAGACTTGACGCACCACATTCATCCAACTCTCCAGGAAGGCGAGGTTTGCTAGCTCGTAGTTCTCTTGAATTATTCCAAATCAAATCAATTAAAGATAAATATCCTGTCATATTCCACGAAGGGTGGCCTAAGTTTCACGATGTGAGTATGGCGGCCATCTTATTCTAGTCATTACCAGTGTGTGTCAGCCTGAGTTCGTCTTCAGGAATATGCCGTTGCCATATAATGTACCGGGGGTGATTTGATTCATATATATTTATTACTTTATTATATTATTTTTTAATATTATTTAAGGAAGTAAAAGGGAATGTACAAGTCTATATCATTTGCATTACTCTCAGCTATACAACAGATTATACAACAGATTATATTCCAGCGCTGGCGAATTTCTAGTGGTTTGGCCAATTTGCTTCGTTCCTGGATTTTCCCTCTTCGTTTAGGATCTGTCTGTCCATCCCTGTGTCTTTCCTCGCAAATGATGCCTGAAGTGGTAAAGTTCGACCGATCATTCAAACTCTCCATGCGGGTCGCTATGACGGTACATATGTATTACCGTATATCCTTTATGAATCTACGGATGAATAAAAACTTGAACTTGAACTTGAACCGTTATCTTGCATTCAACTAGTAATGAAGGGTTCTTTCTTCCTTCATTTAAAAGAAGCGTCTTAGCTTTGTCACGTTTTAAGGCGGTCTTTAAAACAGCGTAAAGAATAATAACAACCAAAACAAATGTTAACAACATAATCACAGCTAACAGAAAACATATCACAGTATCTAGCTGGATCACATTTGAACCCGCGTCATCTGTAAGGTCTACTTTGCCACCCTCTGCCGGGGCATGGATGAACGTAGAGTTGCATAATTCCACCAGCAACATCATGTCTTCATAAGCATTCAGTTGGGCACTATTATGAGCCATAAGCCCAGAGCTATGAAGACTAACATTTGAACCCGCGTCATCTGTAAGGTCTACTTTGCCCTCCTCTGCCGGGGGAATGGGTTTAACGTGAGATTGCAGAATTCCACCAGCAACATCATGTCTTCATAAGCATTTTTGGGACTATTATGACCATAAGCCCAAGCTATGAAGACTAACATTTGAACCCGCGTCATTGTAAGTACTTTGCCATCCTCTGCCGGGGGTGGGTGAACGTAGAGTTGCATAATTCCACCAGCAACATCATAGCTTCATAAGCATTCAGTTGGGGCCCATTTTGGAGCCATAAGCCCAGAGCTTAAGACTAAAATTTTAAACCCCCGCTCTGTAAGGTTATTTTGCCCCCTCTGCCGGGGGGATGGTGAAAGTGAGTTGCAGAAATTTCCCCCATCAACATCATGGGCTTCATAAGCATTTGTTGGGCACTATTTGGGGCCCTAAAAAGCCCAAGCTAGAACTAACATTTTGAAAACCCGCGTCTCTGTAAGGTCTACTTTGCCACCCTCTGCCCGGGGGATGGATGAAATAGAGTTTCTAATTCCACCACAACATCAGTCTTCATAAGCTTCAGTTGGCACTATTTTGGCCTAAGCCCAGAGCTAGAAGAAACCTAACATTTGAACCCGCGCTCTGTAAAGGGCTACTTTGCCATCCTCTGCCGGGGGGATGGATGAAAGTATAGGTTGCAGAATTCCCCCCAACTCATATCTTCTAAGCTTCGTTGGCATTTTTAGGCCATAACCCCGGGGTATGAAGACTAACATTTAACCCGCGTCATCTGTAAGGGCTACTTTGCCCCCTCGCCGGGGGGATGGGTGAACGTAGAGTTGCTTTCCCCCACAAAATCATATCTTCTAAGCCTTCAGTTGGGCACTATTATGAGCCATAAGCCCAGAGCTATGAAACTAAAAATTTGAACCCCTCCTCTGTAGGTCACTTTCCATCCTCTGCCCGGGGGTGGATGAACGTAGATTGCATAATTCCCCCAGCAAAATCTGTCTTTTATAGCATTCAGTTGGGCCTATTATGAGGCCATAACCCAACCTTTTAAGACTACATTTGAACCCGCGTCTCTGTAAGATCTACTTTTGCCATCCTCTTGCCGGGGGGATGATGAACGTAGATTGCATTTCCAAAACCTCAACATCAGTCTTCATAAGCATTCTTGGGCACTATTATGGCCATAAGCCCAAGCTATAAGACAACATTTTAACCCGCGCATCTTAAGGTCACTTTGCCATCCTCTGCCGGGGCATGGGTGAACGTAGAGTTGCATAATTCCCCACAAAAACATGTCTTCATAGGGATTCAGTTGGGCACTATTATGAGCCCCAAGCCCAGAGCTATGAAACTAACAAATTTTAACCCCCCCGTCATCTGTAAACTACTTTCCCCCCTCTGCCGGGGCTGGGTGAACGTAATTTTTCATAATTCCACCACAAAAAATCATTCTTCATAAGCTTCATGGGGGAAAATATTATTACCTAACCCCAAACTAGAAAACTAACCATTTTAACCCGCGTCATCCTGTAAGGTTACTTTGCCCCCTCTGCCGGCTGGATGAACGTAGAGTTGCATAATTCCACCAGCAAAATCATTTTTTCAAAGCATTCGTTGGGCACTATTATGGCCATAAAACCCCGACTATGAAACTAACATTTAACCCGCGTCATCTGTAAGGTTTTACTTTGGCCACCCTCTGCCCCCGGGGTGGATAACTAATTGCAGAATTCCACATCAACATCATGTCTTCATAAGCTTTTGTTGGCACTATTATGAGCCATAAAATCAAGCTATAAACTAAAATTTGAACTCCGCGAAGATCTGTGGGCTTGTTACTCACTACGGAGCCATGCATGAGAGTAAATTGCATAATTCCACCAGCAACATCATGTCTTCATAAAACATTCAGTTGGGGACTATTATGACCATAAGCCCAAACTATGAAACTACATTTAAACCCGCGCATTGTAAAAGGGCCCCACTTTGCCATCCTCTGCCGGGCATGGTGAACTAGAGTTGCATAATTCCACCAGCAAAATCTATCTTATAAGCATTCAGTTGGCACTATTATGGAGAAAGCCCAAGCTATGAAAACTAACATTTAACCCGCGTCACTGTAAGGTCCCACTTTGCCACCTCTGCCGGGGGATGTGAAACGAGAGTTCTAATTCCACCACAACATCATGTCTTCATAACTTATTGGGCACTATTTATGACCCTACCCAGAGCTTGAAGACTAACATTTGAAACCCCCGTCATCTGTAGGTTCTACTTTGCCATCCTCTGCCGGGGGATGGGTGAACGGGAGTTGCAGAATTCCACCATCAACATCATTTTCTTCAAAACTTTTTTTGGGCATATTATAGCCATAAACCCCGAGCATGAAGATCATTTGAACCCGCGTCATCTGTAAGGTCTACTTTTCCACCCTCTGGGGGGGCATGGATACGTAGAGTTGCATAAATTCCCCCCAGCAAAAATCATGTCCCTTTATAACATCAGTTGGGCCTATTATGACCATAAGCCCAAGCTATGAAGACTAACATTTGAACCCCCTCATCTGTAAGGTCTACTTTGCCACCCTCTGCCGGGGGGAGGATGAACGTAAAATTGCTATTCCACCAGCAAAATCATTCTTCATAACATTCGTTGGGCATATTATGAGGCCCTAACCCAGAGCATGAAGATAAAAATTTGAACCCGCGTCATCTGTAAGGTCTACTTTGCCATCCCGCCGGGGCTGGGGAACGTAGGTTGCATAAATTTCCACCAGCAACATCATTCTTTATAAACTTCGTTGGGGATATTTTTTAAACCCTAAGCCCGAGCTTAAGATACTTTGAACCCGCGTCCATCTTAAGGGTTCTTTGCCACCCTCTGCCGGGGGATGGATGAACGTAAGTTGCAAATTCCACCACAAAATCTGTCTTCATAAGCTTCATTTGGCACTATTATGAGCAAAGCCCCGAGCTTGAAACTAACAATTTGAACCCCGCATCTTTAAGGTCTCTTTTCCACCCTCTGCCCGGGGCATGGATGAACTAAGTTGCATAATTTCCCCACAAAATCTGTCTTCATAAAAAATTTATTGGGCACTATTATGGCCTAAGCCCAAGCTATGAAGACTAACATTTTAAAACCCGCGTCCTGGGAAATCTACTTTTTCCCTCCCTGCCCGGGGGATGGATGAAGTAGAGTTGCATAATTCCACCATCAACATCATGTTTCTAAGCTTCGTTGGCCTATTATAGCCCTAAGCCCAAGGGTATAAGCTAACTTTGAACCAGCGTCACTTAAGGTCTACTTTCCATCCTCTGCCGGGGCTGGGTGAAGTAGAGTTTCATAAATTTCCCCCACACTCAGTCTTCATAGCATTCAGTTGGGCCTATTATGAGCCTAAGCCCAACTATGAAGCTAACATTTGAAACCCCGTCTCTGTAAGGGGCTACTTTTCCACCCTCTGCCGGGGCTGGATGAACGTAAAGGGTTGCAAACCACCAGCAACACATATCTTCATAAACATTCAGGTTGGCACTATTATGACCATAAGCCCAAGCTATGAACTACATTTGAACCCGCGTCATCGAAAGGGCTACTTTGCCACCCCCTGCCGGGGCATGGTAACGTGGAGTTGCAGAATTCCCCTCAAAATCATTTTTCTAAACATTTTGTTTTGGGCACTATTATGAGCCTAAGCCCGAGCTATAAGACTAACATTTGAACCCCCCTCCCCCCTGTAAGGCTACTTTGCCACCCCCCTGCCCGGGGGGTGGAGAAAGAATTGCATAAATTTCCACCGCAACATCATTCTCATAAGCATTCATTGGGCACTTTATGAGCCTAAGCCCCAAACTATGAAAACTAACATTTGAACCCGCGTCAAAACTGTAAAGGGCTACTTTGCCATCCCCTGCCGGGGGAGGATGAAAAGTAAAAGTTTTCGAAAATTCCCCACAACATCATATCTTCATAAACATTCAGTTGGGCACTATTATTAGCCTAAGCCCAGAGCTATGAAGCCTAACATTTGAACCCGCGGGCATCTGTAGGGCTACTTTGGCCCCCCTCTGCCGGGGGATGGGTGAACGGGTTGCATAATTCCCCCCAGCAACATCATAAACTTCATAAGCTTCAGTTGGGGATATATGGCCATAAGCCCAGACTATGAAGCAAATTTTAACCCGCGTCATCTTAAGGGCACTTTGCCATCCTCTGCCGGGGCAAAGGATGAAACGTAGAGTTGCATATTCCCCACAACATCATGTCTTCTAAGCATTCAGTTGGGCACTTTATTACCCTAAGCCCGAGCTATGAAGACTACATTTGAACCCGCGTCATCTGAAGGGCTACTTTGCCCCCCTCTGCCGGGCAGGATGAACTAAGTTGCAAATTCCACCGCAACATCTGTTTCATAAGCATTCAGTTGGCCTATTATGAGCCATAACCCAAGCTATAGACTACATTTGAAAACCCCGTCTCTTAAGGTCCTTTTTTCCATCCTCCCCCCGGGGCGGGGGATAACGTAATTGGGATAATTCCCCAGCAACTCTGTCTTTATAAACATTCAGTTGGGGATATTATAGCCTAAGCCCGAGCATGAACAAAAATTTTAACCCGCGTCATCTGTAAAGGGCTACTTTGCCACCCTCTGCCGGGATGGGGGAACGAGAGTTGCATAATTTCCCCCCACACATCATATCTTTATAAGCATTCAGTTTTGGCCCATTATGAGCCTAAAACCCGACTTGAAGACTAACATTTTGAACCCGCGTCATCTGTAAGGTCACTTTGCCATCCTCTGCCGGGGCATGGATAACGAGAGTTGCAAATTCCACCAGCAACCCTCATGTCTTCATAAGCATTTCTGTTGGGCACTATTATGACCTAAACCCCGAGCTATGAAGACTAAAAATTTGAACCCCCCCGTCATCTTAAAGGGCTACTTTGCCATCCCTGCCGGGCAGGATTAACGTAGAGTTTCATAATTTTTACCACAAATCATGTTTTATAAGCATTCATGGGCACTATTATGGCCCTAAGCCCCGAGCTATGAAGACTAACATTTGAACCCCCGTCATCTGTAAGGTCTACTTTGCCATCCTCTGCCGGGGGTGGGTAACGTAGAGTTGCATAAACCACCACAACTCTTTTTCAAAGCATTCAGTTGGGGATATTATGAGCCTAACCCAGAGTTGAAGCTAACATTTTAACCCGGTCATCTGTAAAGGGCTACTTTGCCCCTCCCTCCGGGGGGATGGTAACGTAGAGTTGCATAATTCCACCAGCAAAATCTTCTTCTAAACATTCATTGGGGACTATTATGACCCTAAGCCCAACTATGAAAACTACATTTGAACCCCCGTCATCTGTAAAGGGCTCTTTGGCCCTCCCTGCCCGGGGGGTGGGTGAACTAAGTTGCATATTCCACCAGCAACATCATGTCTTCATAAGCATTCAGTTGGGGGATATTTTGGGGGCCCTAAACCAGACTATAAACTAACTTTGAACCCGCGTCATCTGTAAGGGCTCTTTGCCATCCTCGCCGGGGCATGGGTGAAAGTAAATTCATAATTCCCCCAGCAACATCAGTCTTTTATAAGCATTCAGTTGGGCATATTATGAGCCATAAACCCAGACTATGAACTAACATTTGAACCCCCCGTCATTGTAAGGTCAAAATTTGCCATCCTCTGCGGGGCATGGAGGGAAAGTAATTGCATAAATTCCCCAGCAACATCATGTCTTCATAAGCATTCAGTTGGGCACTATTATAGCCTAAACCCCCGACTATGAAACTAACATTTGAACCCGCGCATCTTAAATCTACTTTGCCATCCTCTGCCGGGGGTGGATGAAAGAAGGGTTTCATAAATTTCCCCCAAAACTCTTCTTCATAACATTCAGTTGGCACTATTATGAGCCTAACCCAAGCTATGAAACTAACATTTGAACCCGCGTCTCTGTAAGGGCCTTTGCCCCCCTCTGCCCCGGGGATGGATGAACGTAGATTGCATAATTTCCCAGCAACCCTCATGTCTTTTTATAAAACATTCATTGGGGACTATTATGAGCCAAAGCCAGAGCTATGAAACTAACTTTTTAACCCGCGTCTCTGTAAAAGGGCTACTTTGCCACCCCTGCGGGGGATGGATGAACTAGATTGCATAATTCCACCCAACACATGTCTTTTAAACTTCATTTTGGGACTATTATGACCAAAGCCCAACTTTTAAGACTAAAATTTTAAACCCGCGTACTGTAAAGGTCTACTTTGCACCCTCCTGCCGGGGGATGGATGAAAAGGAAATTGCATAATTCCACCAGCAACATCATGTCTTCATAAGCTTCAGTTGGGCACTATTTTTACCTAAGCCCAGAGCTAGAAGATAATTTAACCCCCCGTCATCTGTAAGGGCTACTTTGCCATCCTCTCCCGGGGGATGGGTGAACGTGGAGTTCATAAATTCCCCCACAACATCGTCTTCATAAGCTTTGTTGGGGGACTATTTTAGCCATAAGCCCAAGCATGAAACTAACATTTAACCCGCGTCATCTGTAAGGTCCTTTTTCCATCCTCTGCCGGGGCATGGGTGAACGTAAGTTCATAAATTTCCCCCAGCAACATCTGTCTTTTATAAGCATTCAGTTGGGCACTATTTGAGCCATAAACCCAGAGCTATAAGACTAACTTTGAACCCCGTCACTGTAAAGGGCTCTTTGCCACCCTCTGCCGGGGGATGGTGAAAGTAGAGTTTCATAAACCACCCAACATCATGTCTTCATAGGGATTCAGTTGGGGACTATTTGAGCCATAAGCCCAAGCTATGAAAACTAACATTTGAAACCCGCGTCATCTGTAAGGTCTACTTTGCCATCCTCTGCCGGGGGATGGATACGTAGAGTTGCATAATTCCCCCAGCAAAACATGTCCTTCATAAGCATTCATTTGGGGACTATTTGAGCCATAACCCCAAGCTTGAAACTAACTTTGAACTCGCGGTCACTGTAAGGTCACTTTGCCCCCCCTGCCGGGCAGGATGAACGTAAAAAGTTGCTAATTCCACCAAACACAGTCTTCATAAGCATTCATTTTGGGGACTATTATGAGCCATAAGCCCAAAACTATGAAGACTAACATTTGAACTCCGTCACTTAAAAGGGCTACTTTGCCCCCCTCTTCCGGGGGTGGGTAAGTAAGTTGCATAATTCCACCAGCACATCATTCTTCATAAGCTTCAGTTGGGCACTATTATGAGCCCTAACCCAGAGCTATGAAAACAAAAATTTGAACCCGCCATCTTAAGGTCTACTTTGCCATCCTCTCCGGGCATGGTGAAATAGAGTTGCATAATTCCACCAGCAACATCATGTCTTCTAACATTCGTTGGGGACTATTAGACCATAAACCCGACTATAAGACTAACATTTTTAACCCGCGTCTCTGTAAAGGGCTACTTTGCCCCTCTGCCGGGGCATGGATGAACGTAAGTTGCATAATTCCACCAGCAACATCATGTCTTCATAGGCATTCATTGGGCCTATTTTTGAGCCAAAAGCCCGAGCTATGAGACTAACTTTGAACCCGCGTCATCTGTAAGTCTACTTTGCCCCCCCTCCGGGGCATGGGGAACTAAGTTGCATAAATTTCCCCCACAAATCTGTCTTCAAGCATTCGTTGGGGATATTTTAAACCATAAGCCCAAGCTAGAAGACTAACATTTGAACCCGCTCATCTGTAAAAGGGCTACTTTGGGCCCTCCTCTGCCGGGGGATGGATGAACGTAGAGTTTCATATTCCCCACAACATCATGTCTTCAAAGCATTCGTTGGGGGACTATTATGAGCCATAAAACCCAAGCTATGAAAACTAACATTTGAACCCCGTCTCGTAAGGTCTACTTTGCCCCCTCTGCCGGGCAGGATGAACGTGAGTTGCATAATTCCCCAGCAACATCATGTCTTCATAAGCATTCTTGGGGACTATTATGGCCTAAGCCCCGACTATGAAGACAACATTTGAAACCCCCGTCATCTGTAAGGTCTACTTTTCCACCCTCTGCCGGGGCATGGATGAACGTAAAAGTTGCATAATTTCCCACCACAACATCAGTCTTCAAAACATTCTTTGGGGCACTATTATGAGCCAAAGACCAAGCTAGAAGACTAACATTTGAAACCCCGTCATCTGTAAAATCTACTTTGCCACCCTCTGCCGGGGGAATGATAACTAGAGTTGCATAATTTTCCACCAGCAAAAATCAGTCTTCATAAGCATTCTTGGGCACTATTATAGCCATAAGCCCGAGCTATGAAACTAAATTTAACCCGCGTCATCTGTAAGGGCTATTTGCCACCCTCTTCCGGGGCATGGGTGAAAGTAGAGTTTCATAATTTTCCCCACAACATCATTCTCATAAGCTTTTTGGCACTATTTGAGCCTAAGACCAGAGCTAGAAGAAAACATTTGAAAACCCCCGTCATCTTAAGGCTACTTTGGCCCTCCTCTGCCGGGGGCTGGATGAAAGTGGATTGCATAATTCCACCACAAAATCATGTCTTTATAACATTCCTTTGGGGACATTATGACCCCAAGCCCAGCTATGAAGACTAACATTTTACCTCGCGTCATCTGTAAGGGCTACTTTTCCCTCCCGCCGGGGGTGGATAAAGTGCAGTTTCATAAAATTTCCAAAAAAACCAGCAACATCATGTCTTCATAAGCTTCAGTTTTGGGCCCTTTTTGACCATAACCCAGACTATGAAGACTAAATTTTTAACCCGCGTCTCTGTAAAAGGTCTACTTTTCCCTCCTCTGCCGGGCATGGTGAACGTAGAGTTGCATAATTCCCACCAGCAACATCATGTCTTCATAACTTTAGTTGGCACTTTATGAGCCTAAGCCCCGAGCTATGAAAATAACTTTAACCCGCGTCATCTGTAAGGGCTACTTTGCCATCCTCTGCCGGGGGTGGGTAACGTGGAGTTGCATAATTCCCCATCCTCATGTCTTCATAGCTTTAGTTGGGCCTATTTAGCCAAAGCCCCGAGCTACGAAAACTAACATTTGAAACCCCTCATCTGAAGGGCTACTTTGCCCCCTCTGCCCGGGGGATGATGAACGTAGAGTTCATATTCCCCACAAAACATGTCTTCATAAACATTCAGTTGGGCCTATTATAGCCAACCCAGGCTTGAAACACATTTGAACCCCGCGTCATTGTAAGGTCTACTTTGCCACCCTCTGCCGGGCATGGATGAACGTAGAGTTTTCAAATTCCCCCGCAACATCTGTCTTCATAAACATTCAGTTGGGGACTAAAATGACCATAAAACCCCAAACTATGAAACTAACATTTGAAACCCCCGTCATCTGTAATCTACTTTGCCACCCCCTGCCGGGGGTGGGTAACGTAGATTCATATTCCACCATCCCATCATTCTTCTAAACTTCATTGGGCATATTTTAGCCTAGCCCAGAGCTAAAGGGCTAACATTTGAACCCGCGTCATCTGTAAGGTCTACTTTCCTCCTCTCCGGGCATGGATGAACGTGGGGTTGCTAATTCCCCATCAACACATGTCCCTTCATAACATTCGTTGGGCACTATTATGAGCCATGCCCAAACTATGAGATAACATTTGAACCCCCCGTCATCTGTAAAGGGCTATTTGCCACCCTCTGCCGGGGCATGGTGAACGTAAATTGCATATTCCACCCCAAAAACATGTCTTCATAACTTCTTGGGCAATTATAGCCTAAGCCCCGAGCTATGAAGACTAAAATTTTAACTCGCGTCATCTGTAAGGTCTACTTTGCCACCCTCTGCCGGGGCATGGTTAACGTAGATTTTCATAATTCCACCGCAACATCATGTCTTCAAACATTCAGTTGGGCAAATATTATAGCCCTAAGCCCGAGCTATGAAGCTAACTTTGAACTCGCGTCATCTTAAAAGGTCTACTTTGCCACCCCTGCCGGGGCATGGATGAACGAGGTTGCATAATTCACCAGCAACATCATTCTTCATAAGCATTCATTGGGCACTATTATGAGCCCCAAGCCCGAGCTTTTAAAACAACTTTGAAACCCCCCGTCATCTGTAAGGTCTACTTTTTCCCTCCTCTGCCGGGCATGGGTGAAATAGAGTTGCATATTCCCCCCCAACCCGCACTCATGTCTTCAAGCATTCAGTTTGGGCACTATTATGGCCCATAAACCCCGAGCTTGAAAACTAACATTTGAACCCGCGTCATCTGTAAGGTCACTTTGCCATCCCTGCCGGGCATGGATGAACGTAGAGTTGCATAATTTCCCCACAACATCATTCTTCATAAGCTTCAGTTTGGGGACTATTATGACCATAAACCCGAGCTATGAAAACTAACATTTGAACCCCGCACTGTAAGGTCTAACTTTGCCATCCCCTGCCGGGGCATGGTAAAGTAAATTTCATAATTCTACCAGCAACACATATCTTTATAAACATTCAGTTGGGCACTTTATGACCCTAAGCCCAGAGCTATGAGACTAACATTTTTAACCCGCGTCATCTGAAGGTCTACTTTGCCCCCCTCTGCCGGGCATGGTAACGTAGAGTTCATAATTCCACCATCAAAATCATGTCTTCATAAGCATTCATTTGGCATATTAGACCATAACCCAGAGCTATGAAGATAACATTTGAACCCGCGCATCTTATTTTACTTTGCCCTCCCTCCGGGGCATGATAACGTAGAGTTGCATAATTTCCCCCAGCAACATCATGTCTTCATAAGCTTCATTTTGGGCATATTATGAGCCATAGCCCCGACTATGAAGACTAAAAATTTGAACTCGCGTCTCTGTAAAGGGCTACTTTGCCCTCCCCTGCCGGGCTGGATGAACGTAGATTGCAAATTCCACCCGCAACATCATGTCTTCATAAGCATTCAGTTGGGCACTATGAGCCATAAGCCCAGAGCTATGAAGACTAACATTTTTAACCCCGCGTCATCTGTAGGGCTCTTTGCCCCCCCTCTGCCCGGGGGGATGGATGACGTAGAGTTGCTAAATTTACCAGCACATCATTCTTCTAACATTTGTTGGGGGGACTATTATGAGCCATAAGCCCAAGCTATGAAGACTAACATTTTTAACCCGCGTCATCTGTAGGTCTACTTTGCCCTCCTCTGCCGGGGATGGGTGAAATTTTTGCATAATTTCCCCCCAACATCATGTCTTTATAAGCTTCAGTTGGGCACTATTTTAGCCTTTAAACCCAGGGGCTATTAAGATTTAAAATTTGAACCCGCGTCATTGAAGGTCTACTTTTCCATCCTCTGCCGGGGCATGGATGAACGAGAGTTGCATAATTCCACCAGCAAAATCATGTCTTCATAACATTCATGGGCCTATTATGAGCCCTAAAACCCAGGCATGAAACTAAAATTTGAACCCGCGTCACCCGTTTAAAGGGCTACTTTGCCCTCCTCTGCCGGGGCATGGGTAAAAGAGAGTTGCAAAAATTCCCCAACATCAGTCTTCATAGCATTCAGTTTGGGCACTTTATAGCCTAAGCCCCGACTACGAAAACTAAAATTTAACCCGCGTCATCTTAAGGTCTACTTTGCCCCCCTCTGCCGGGGGATGGTGAACGTAGAGTTGCTAATTTTCCCCCAGCAACATCATGTCTTCATAACATTCATTGGGCCTATTAGAGCCATAAGCCCAAGCTATAAGACTAAAAATTTGAACCCCGCGTCACGTAGGTCTACTTTGCCATCCTCTGGGGCCGGGGGATGGGGTGAACTAGAGTTGGGATAATTCCACCAGCACATATGTCTTCATAACTTCAGTTGGGCACTATTATGAGCCATACCCCCGGCTATGAAACTAAAATTTGAACCCGGCTCATCTGTAAGGTCTACTTTGCCATCTTCTGCCGGGGGAGGGATGAAATAAGTTCATAATTCCACCACAACATCATGTCTTTATAAGCATTCAGTTGGGCACTATTATGAGCCCAAAACCCGAGCTATGAAGACAACATTTAACCCGCGTCATCTGAAAATCACTTTCCATCCTCTGCCGGGGCATGGATAAAGTAGAGTTTTCATAATTCCACCAGCAAATCAATCTTCATAAGCTTCATTGGCCTATTATGAGCCTAAGCCCAGAGCTTTTGAAGACTAACATTTGAACCCGCCCTCATCTGTAAAGGGCTACTTTGCCATCCTTGCCGGGGCATGGATGAACTAAGTTGCATATTCCCACCACACATCATGTCTTTTATAAGCATTCAGTTGGGCACTATTATGAGCCTAACCCCGAGCTATGAAGACTAACTTTGAACCCCGTCATCTGTAAAGGGCTACTTTGCACCCTCTCCGGGCATGGATGAACGTAGGTTGCATAATTCCCCACCGCAACCTCATTCTTCTAACATTCATTGGGCACTATGGCCATAAGCCCAGAGCTATGAAGACTAAATTTAACCCGCGTCATCTGTAAGGTCTACTTTGCCCTCCTCTGGGCCGGGGCATGGGGAAAAGAGAGTTGCATAATTTCCCCACCAGCAACATCATGTCTTCATAAACATTCTGTTGGGCACTATTATACCTAACCCAGAGCTATGAAGACTAACATTTGAACCCGCGTCATCTGTAAGTTCTACTTTGCCATCCTCTGCCGGGGCATGGATGAACGTAGGTTGCTAATTCCACCAGCAAAACATATCTTCATAACTTCATTGGGGACTATTATGGGCCTAAGCCCAGAGCTATGAAGATAACATTTTAACTCGCGTCATCTGTAAAGGGCTACTTTGCCACCCCTCTTGCCGGGGGATGGTGAAAGTAGAGTTCTAATTCCACCCCAACTCATACTTCATAAGCATTCATTGGCACTATTATGGCCTAAGCCCAGAGCATGAAGACTTTAAAATTTAACCGCGCATCTGTAAAAGGGCTACTTTGGGGCCCCCCTCTGCCGGGCTGGGTGAACGAGAGTTGCTAATTCCCCACAACATCATGTCTTCAAAGCATTCATTGGCACTATTTGAGCCATAAGCCCAGGCTATAAGACTAACATTTGAACCCGCTCTCTGTAAGGTCTCTTGCCACCTCTGCCGGGGCATGGATAACGAGAGTTTCATAATTCCCCCAGCAAAAATCATGTCTTCAAAGCTTCTGTTGGGATATTATGAGCCTAAGCCCAAGCTATGAAGACTAAAAATTTGAACCCGCCCCATCTGTAAAGGGCTACTTTGGGGGCCCCCCTCTGCCGGGCATGGATGAAATGAGTTCATAATTCCACCAGCAACACATGTCTTCTAGGGATTCGTTGGGGGACTATTTTGGCATAACCAGGCTATGAAACTAAAATTTGAAAACCCGCGTCATCTGTAAGGTCTACTTTGCCATCCCCTGCCGGGGGATGGATGAACGTAGTTGCATAATTCCCCGCAACATCATGTCTTCATAGGCAATTCTTTTGGGCACTATTTGAGCCTAACCCAAGCTATGAAACTAACATTTGAACCCGCGTCATCTGTAAGTCTACTTTGCCCCCTCTCCGGGGCATGGATGAACGTAGAGTTGCATAAATTCCACCAGGGGAACATCATTCTTCATAAGCATTCGTTGGCACTATTAGACCTAAGCCCAGAGCTTGAAGACTAACATTTGAACCCGCGTCATCTTTAAGGGCACTTTGCCACCCTCTGCCGGGCATGGATAACGTAGAGTTGCATAATTCCCCCCCACAACATCATGTCTTTTTATAGGGCATTCATTGGGCACTATTATGAGCCCTAAGCCCAAGCTATGAAAACCATTTGACCCGCGTCACTGTAAGGTCTACTTTGCCTCCTCTCCGGGGCTGGATAACGTAGAGTTCATAATTTCCCCCAGCAACATTTCTTCATAAGCTTCATTGGGCACATTATGAGCCTAAGGGGCCCCGAGCTTGAAAACTAACATTTGACCCGCTCATCTGTAAGGGCTACTTTGCCATCCTTGCCGGGGCATGGGTGACGTAGGTTGCATAATTCCAACCAGCAACAAACATGTTTCATAAGCTTTTTGGGGCCTATTATAGGGGCCCTAACCAAGCTATAAGGACTAAAATTTGAACCCGCTCATCGTAAGGTCTACTTTGCCACCCTCTCCGGGGCATGGGTGACGTAGAGTTGCATAAACCACCAGCAACATCTGTCTTCATAGGCATTCAGTTGGGGGGCCTATTTTGAGCCATAAGCCCAGAGCTATGAAACTAAAATTTGAACCCGCTTCTGTAAAGGGTTTTCTTTGCCACCCTCTGGGGGGGCATGGATAACGAAGTTTTCAAAATTCCCCACAACATCATTCTTCATAGGCATTTTATTGGGGGACTATTATAGCCCTAAACCCGAGCTAGAAGACTAACATTTGAACCCGCGTCATCTTTAAGGTCTACTTTGCCACCCTCGGGGCCGGGGGTGGATGAACGTAGATTGCATAAATTTCCCCCACCCAACATCATGTCTTCATAAGCATTCTGTTGGGGGACTATTTGAGCCATAAGCCCCGACTATGAAGACTAACATTTGAACCCGCGATCTGTAAGTTACTTTGCCCCCTCTGCCGGGGGATGGATGAAAGTAAAATTTCATAATTCCACCCAAATCATATTTCATAAAACATTCAGTTGGGCACTATTATGAGCCCCAAGCCCAGAGCTATGAAGACTAACATTTGACCTCGCGAGATCTGTGGGCTTGTTACTCACTACGGAGCCACGCATGAGAGTAGAGTTGCAGAGTCCCTGTTGCCACATAGCGTCTTTGTAAGTCTTGAGGTCTCCATCGTTCAAACATCTCCCTTGGAC
Organism: Sweltsa coloradensis; assembly: GCA_024449915.1. Taxonomy (NCBI): domain Eukaryota; kingdom Metazoa; phylum Arthropoda; class Insecta; order Plecoptera; family Chloroperlidae; genus Sweltsa; species Sweltsa coloradensis. The sequence continues at coordinate 385,637 of JAMZAV010000325.1, forward strand.
GTCGACACGACACCAAACCACTGAGAAGAGAAAAAAAAATGTGTTCATTTATTCATGTATGTATGTATGTATGTATGTATGTATGTATGTATGTATGTATGTATGTATGTATGTATGTATGTATGTATGTATGTATGTATGTGTGTGTGTGTGTGTGTTGTTGTTGTAGATGTAGGTATGTATGTTATGTATGTATGTAATGTATGTTGTATGTATGTATGTATGTATGTATGTATGTATGTATGTATGTATGTATGTATGTATGTATGTATGTATGTATGTATGTATGTATGTATGTTACGATCAAAACGACGACTACGATTTATTTAATTAATACATTTATTTATTTATCGTTTTTCCTATTTAGGTAAGTAAATAGCTACTGAATTAGAAAGGAGGTCTTCTAAATAAATCTATTTACATAAGTGCACATACAACAATGATTTTATTTAAGTAAAGTTTCAAATAGTAACATTAAAACAACAATGTTTTAATAACATTAATATTTTTTTACTGACATGCGTGTTTGTTGACCTAGTCCTAACAAGGATGATTCAGAATGTTTTGGTGACCCATGGGGGTTAGGTAGGCTACTCTAGCCCCCAGAGTTTTAATAAATATCGTTTATGTTGCATCGTTTAGGCCTATGTTGCAAATTATTGACCAAAGACGTTAAATAAATAAATTAAAAATGAATAGTTTTCAAGTATATTGATCAATCATCTGTAATTATCGACCATCGTTTATTGACATTATCATTTCAAATTGTATTTTATTAATTGAAAGCCTTCACAACCCTACCAGGCGCCGCAACAAAAAACATGAACGCACGGCGAATAATATTATCTTTGTATGCTTCTTGGACGATCTGTTGCTTTAGTGCCCTCTTTTATGAACTCCCTTGCCGTACCCGTGCCTGTTTTCTTGTTACAATAATGCCCGATTGTGTAAGAATATTGGAGTCGCAATCATAATCGAGGCGACTAGCACGTGATAGAGGTAGGGTAGGGTAAACCCTTGCTCATACCTGCGTTAGGTCAGTTCAAAGCCAGCTGAATCGTTACAGTACTGTTCCAACCCATTCAGATTTATAAAATGCTATGCATCAACAATCCAGATGTTATGAAGTTAACCGTCTCGGTAACTTATGGGTAAAACACCCGAGCGATCATCGGGAGACCCAGGCTCGATACCCGGTTGATATATATTTTTAAGGTGACCAGACGTACCGGTTTGACCGGTATAGTAGGCTACGGTTTTCAGAACACTTGTACCGGTGTCCCGAGAGACTCACTAAAATGACGTATTAATTTTGTACCGGTTTGCAATTTTGGAGGGGAAGTGTCCCGGTATTCTGCCAACTGTACCGTGTGGAAGGATAATGTTTTACTTGAAATAATACACTCCTCTGAAAATATTAACAGTAAAAACGTTTAAATAGTTCTTCCACTTCCAAGAAGATAATTCATTTTCTCTAGGGGTGTGCAAGTAATATTCAATGATTTTGGTGGAGGTGCCGGGTCGCGCGTGAGTGTGAAAACGTAAAAATCGTTTCAATTCTTGGCATTACCTTACCAACCCTGAATATCCATAATACTAACCTCAGTATTTTGATAAAAATTTGTGTTCTTTTTGGAAGTTTTGAACTCATTAATTTGTTTTGTTTTTTGGAATGATAAAAATGTGTTGGGTGGAGTTCTAATGAGCGTGGCTTGGGGAGGGGTGGGGCAGTAATGGAGGCTTATGTCAATTTCGGATGAAATCTGACAAAATTACCATTGAGTGAAAGAAAATTATGAACTTGGGAGTAGCTTTTTAAGAATTCTAAAAATTTCACGAAATACTATTAGGGTGTCGAAAAAAGCGGTGGGCGCTTAAATGTCAATGTGGGATAAGATCCGAAAATTTCCGAAAAGAGAAAGAACATTTTAAATTGTTTTTTTTTTTCCACCCATAATTTCGATTTAAAAACAGTATTTCATGACAAAACAAGGGTTTATTAATGTTAGGCTAAGGGGCTAAAAACAATAATCGATATTTGCTATTCGATACGGCAGACACATAATCAAAAATGCTATCATAACTAGGAAACGCTCAGTTGGACGCGTTGATAAGCGAGCACGTGCTATATAGCTAGACCCTCATTGCACATTTTTTTAAATTTTAAAATTTGCGACGTTCGCTGTCCACGGGGCCATGTTTCCAATATTATTTATTATTGCCAAGGTATTTGGGTAAACCCGTGAGTAAACCTTTGCTTTTGGATAAACCACCGCCATCTAGAGACCTTGACATCATTTCCTTGGGAAAACTTTACTCTTTGGTTACAAAATACACTGCTTCCTCGATAGTATTTTGATTACTTCTAGGTGGCAGTGCATAGTTTCACCTCGTGCGACTTTCCGTTGGGCCCTGGTAACGGTACTTTTTTTATTATGTAAATTTTTCCCTCTACACTAAATTATCGGATCAAAATAAAATTAACATATTCGTGACCGAACGGACATTCTAGAAGATTTGGCCACCTCAGATTTTGTCGCCGTTTAAGTTTGAAAAAAAACGTTCGATTAACTTGAATGTAACTTTTTAACTTTTTGGACGATTTTGCCACAAAACTAATGGCATTCAATCGGGAACGAAGCTTGCGGATGGTCCAAATTTCAACTCGATCCGAGCCTCCGTTCGAACGTTATGGCGAGACATACAAAAAAAAAGCTAGTGACTATTTTTTTCGGCAGAGTCAAATGGAAACGCTCGCTTAATAATATGACATTAAAGAGTTAATACAAAAAAATCAATGTTACATAAACAAAATAAATATCATATAAGATAAATATTTATATAAGTTTGGATTCACCATTAAAAAGAATTTATTATTATTATAACTGTAAAAAAAATATTTTAATTAAATGTAACATTTTAATTATTTAATTATGCTTATTAAGGCGGTAGGACAGTAGTCAAGTTTCAACACAGGATGTATGAGTTACCTCACTCGAATTTACACTCGTACAACAGAAAACGATTTTACCGACAGTGTAGGCTCAAGTCGAGCGTTAGTTAGTTAGTTAATGTTGTTATAGGGCACTCAACAGTAGAGTTATCAGTGCCCATTTCAAGTGTATTGGAATTCTCCAAATTTTCTTTTTCTATAATTGTGGATTACCACCATGTTGTCTTCCCTCCAAAGGGAGGAACGTAATGGAAGATGCGGGGGGGGGGGTTAATGGGAAGGAGTGAGGATGTTGGATAGGATGGGTTTAACTGGGTGGGAACGGAGGAGTGCTCGTTGCAGAGAGGGCCGGCAAGTATGGAGAAGAAAAAAGTGAAAGAAGAAAATAGATATGAGTAAATTGTACATACCCATGAGTAGAAGAAGTCCCAGACGAAAGTTCATTGTCGCACTGTCTTCTTCTGTAGAACGCAGTGGAGCTTCCTCGTCTGCTGAACTTGATGTGTCCGGTGTCAAAACTACAATGAGCTCACACCAGATGCACCTTGCTCCTACAAGCTAATTATCACGTAGCTCCGAAGAGGGACGAAATGTAAACACAAAGAGACTGATACGTGATTTTTAAGACCGAATCGCGGTAATTTGTCAACATCCTTGGCTCGATTAATCATTCAATGACGCAAGAATTTATGATGTTTTTCCAATAACTTCCTGTGTGTGTGTGTGTTTTGTATAGCACTCGGTTTATGTGAGTACTCGCTACTAAGGGTGCCTACCTAGTAGACTCAGTCCGAGGTGACGTCACGTGGTAGGCATGTGGGCCGCCTACTAGGTAGGCTAGCAACCGAGCGTGGTGTGTGCTTGCAAGCCTACTTCGCTGTTGACTGACTGACTGTTGAGACGGTCGAGTTTATGAGCGAATTTAAATATGTTGGTATAATACTAGATGAACATCTCAGTCTGAAAAATAATGTGAACTATGTTTTTAAAAGTAGGAAGCTTCGCAAACGCTTTTTCAGGCGCGTTGTTGCATGAATGAGCGTAGTTTTCTTTAAAAGCAAAAAAAGGGCAAAATTAAGATTTTCATGAGAAATTATTTTTTGATTGCCCTCAAATTTCACACTAATATTTTAATTCATAAAATTAAGGTTCTGTAAAAAAATCCATCACAATCGAATAAAGCAAGTAGGTGTTAATAGTCCAAGAAAGTTTTTAAAAATCGAAAAAATTGTAAAACTGCTATTTTCATTAGAAATAATTTTTCGATTGCGCTAAAAAAAGTGGCAGTTCTAAGTTCAGAGAATTCGAAACACACAAAAATACCAAAAAAAGAAGAAGAAAAAAATATTACGGATTTTTTTCCAGTGTAGTGAAATGGAATCAACGCTTCGCTCATCCAAAATTTAGTAAACATATAATCTTCTTGGCTAGAACAAGTAAGTTCTTGTTCTACTCTACAAGACTTTTAATTTTTTAATCCATCATATCCACACTTCGATTACTGTGGTACTATGCTATGGAGCCGGTATGGCTAACATGAGACTAGATGCATTGCAGAGATTGCAAAGTAAAGGTCTAGAAATTGTACTAAAATGTTACAGGTTTACTCCAACTAAAGAAGTATTGCAAAGAGTGAACATGGTATCTGTAAAGCAAAGAATAGCATTTAGTATTTTAATTTTCATCTATAAGTGATAGCAAGTAAGTCTGCCTGAGTACTTGTGTAGTATTAGTATGGTAGATCTTAACACAGAATATGATAATTGTGTACTTATCTTGAGGAATAACGATCACAAAACCATTGGTAGAAGGAAATCAGTTCGATCCATGTATTCAATTTTTTCTAGTGGTTTAAGGATGTATAACAAACTGGAACCAGACATCAAGAATGCTAAACATGTACAAGAGTTCAAAGATAATTGCCTTGCATTTGTAAACTGGAAGCTTCGCAAACGCTTTTTCAGTCGCGTTGCTGGATGAGCGTTATGGTTTAAAAACAAAAAAGCGTAAAATTGCGATTTTCATAAGAAATAATTATTCGATTACGCTCAAATTTCACACAAATATATTAATTCATAAAATTAAGGTTCTGTAAAAAAATTATTACGATCGGATAAAGCTTGTCGGAATTATAAGTAGAAGAATTAAAAAAGAATCGTAAAATTGCAAATATCATGAGGAATAATTTTTTGATTCCGCTCAAATTTCACACGAATATATAAATTCATAAAATTAAGGTTCTGTGAAAAAATCACTACAATCGAATAAAGCATGTAGGTGTTATAAGCCAAAGAAATTTTAAAAAATCGAAAATAAATCTAAAACTGTAATTTTCTTGTGAAATAATTTTTCGATTACGCACAAATTTCACACGAATATATACATTCATAAAATAAAGGTTCTGTGAAAAAATAATTACAATCGGATAAAGCATGTAGATGTTAACAGTCGAAGAAATTTGTTAAAAATCGTAAAATTGCGATTTATATGATAAATGCCTATGAAACATAAATAGCTGTACTTGCTCAATAACTATGAAGCTTCGCAAACACTTTTTCAGGCGCGTTGTTGGATGAGCGTAATTTTTTAAAACGAAAAAAAGCGTAAAATTGAGATTTTCAAGAGAAATCATATTTCGATTGCGTTCAAATTTCACTCCAATATATAAATTCATAAAATTAAGGTTATGTGAAAAAAACATTACAATCGGATAATGCATGTAGGTGTTACAAGTCGAAGAAATGTTTTAAAAATCGAAAAAATCGAAAAATTGCGATTTTCATAACAAACCTTTTTTGGTTGCACTTAAATTTCACACGAATATATTTATTCATAAAATTAAGGTTCTGTGAAAAAATCATTACATTCGAATAAAAAATGTAGTTGTTATAAGTCGAAGAAATTTAAAAAAAAACTTAAAATGGCGATTTTAACGAGAAATAATTTTTCGATTACGCTCAAAAACGAGGCAGTTCTAAGTTCAGAGATTTCAAAGGCCTCCATAAAATTTCATCGTAATTGGAGTATCGGTTTAGCCGGAATCGTGTTAACAAATACACAATAATACAAACAGAAAAAAAAGAAAAAAAAGAAAACATTCCGGATTTTTTTGTCCAGTGTGGTGAAATGGAATCTTCGCTTCGCTCGCTACGCTCATCTAAATATATACAATACAATATTACAAGATGGCGGGAGATAAGGAAATAAATTGTATTCAATATTATGTGCATTTTCTTATTTAAATATTTTTACAACACGTTGAATAAGGACAAGCTAATTAAGAATTTGAACATATTTGTACAGTGTACTTTATAACCGCACTTTTTAGACGAAGTAGCGCAGCGACTGAAGTATACAATTGACCTCAAACGATACTTCGGTGATTATTGGGTCGACCTTGACCCGGAAGAAAATTTCGAACTTGGTATTTTTCGAGCTAGGTCCCATCGGCAAAAATCTCCCACAAGAAATAACATGACTATATCTTTATGCCCCGTGAACTTGGAGGATTTTGATCCAAAAAAATACTGGCCATTATTGACGTACTCTTCAGTCTTTTCTGTAAATATTTTGTTTTTGTAATTTGGGCAAGTGGTTCGGTCAAAATAATATGCTGATGACCAAGAAGGGGTGTGATTTTGGAATGCATTTTTTTTGCGTGTTTGAGGGTATATTTGTGCACAGTTTCAAGGCACTATGTAATAAAGGGCCATTTAGATTGATATGATGCTCTAGTATCTATGTGGAACAACAAATAACAAACGAGTAAAGCCGATTACGAAATTTTCCAAAACGCCAATTTTCACAAATTTCATGATTTAAAAAAATGAAAAATTGGTATAAAATCACAGTTTCAAGATATAATTAATTTTTAAACGGTCGTTTGAGTATGGTTTTATGCTATAGATTATGTGGTAAAAAATCGCATTAACGACTGAAGGAAACCTCGGAAAAAACCTTCAGTGAGGATTGCCGATCTCGACTAGATTTGAACCCGGGACCTCCCGAATCAGAGTCACGCGCTTAGCGCTCGAGCCAACACTGTCAGTCAGCCACCTGGTACATTGTTTTTTAAACTAAATATTTTCACGGTTCATTATTCCCTAATTATTTATGAAACGATAATTGGAAGCAGTGTTACGAATGCAGGAATTGACAATGGGAGTGTCGGACTGATTGATTGGATATTGTTTAATTAACGTCTCATATTAATGCACTTTGGCTATTCGAGACGATGAGTGGTGATGGTGAGGATGAAGTATGAAAAGAAGGGAGTAGTGGAAACCCGATACCGGCACGTAGCCTATTCCTTTCGAAAAGTACCAAGGGGACCAACGGCTTAACGTCCCATCCGAAAGGACGGTGTAACCTTGACAGTCATATAGGTTCCTCCACTAACCCGGACTGCCGAGCAGACGTCGAGGAGAACGAAGCCGTTACACCAGCTCTCGAACTTCATCTGCTCTAACCAGCGGTATACGTGAGTTTCAGGGCTGAGCGGTCACCCACTCTACCCCTGACCACGCCCGAGTCTGCTTAACTTCGGCGTGGTTTTCTCCCAGGAGTAGATCTACTCGCTCGCTCGCTCCGCTCGTCCAGCGATTGAGCTGTGTCGGAAAGCGAAGCCTGCCTCACGCTGGTCACGACCACGTGCACGACTTTACCTCATCTCACACATTGACATAATTCGCAGGTCGTATGGAAAGTCAGAGCCAGCGATTCCAAGAGTAAAAGTTTGCACGTCGTGTATTGTAAGTACACATCGTCATCACGACTTGAACATGTCATGTGGTAACTGCTAACCAGCCTAACCTAGTGGAGCTGATGTACAGATTTATTGGAGCGAGGGCGTTGTACAATGTTCACTACTATCATCTGTAGAAAACTCAGCAATCTCGCTGAAGGAAAGGATTTTTTACTGTGGGAATTAAACCTGTTATGTTGTAGGGTGCAATGTATGCCCCTCTTCGGGTGAACGTATGTTAGGGATTGGATTGGACAGTTCTGTTGTGAAGGGGTGTCCGAGGGCTCTTTAAGAGGACTAAATACCCCCACATCAGTAAGGATTGCCACAGGGATGGGGGGGGGGGATGACGCAGGGATGCGAACCGAGGACCTCCCGAATCAGAGTCAAGCTCGAGCCAAGGAAAGGATTAGCGTTCTTGATCCATCGAGTTTAATTTCTTCATGCTTTAATTTTTTTGAGCCACTATCGAACCGACAAACAAGACTAAAATTCAAAATTATACCAATGTTGTATTACTAAACATAGAACAGTAGTCGCCCAGGGTGCTATGCATGCCCCTCTTCGTGTTTCTAGATAAGATGAGATAAGATATTTTATTCGCTAGTTGATTTGTACAACAAATATTGGTTTCGTCAAGGTTTGTTAAATAGTTGATTGATTGATAGGATATTGCTTAACGTCTCATATTAATGCACTTTGGCTATTCGAGACGATGATTGGTGATAGATGAGATGAGAATGAAGTATGAACAGAAGGGAGGAGAGGAAACCCGGTACCGGCTCGTAGCCTACTCCTTTCGAAAAGTACCAAGGGGACCAACGGCTTAACGTCCCATCCGAAAGAACGAAGCCGTTACACTAGCTCTCGAACCCTCCATATATGCTCTAACACCGGTATTCGTGTGTTTCAGGGCAGAGCGGTCACCCACTCTACCCCTGACCACGCCCGAAGGCTGCTTAACTTCGGTGTTCGAGTGGGAACCGGTTAAACGACCTCGGCTAAACCGCTGGCATTTTGTTTAATAGTATAAAACAATATACATACACAGTAGACACACACGATATAACACATATATATATATATACATATAGGCCTATGTTTAACCTGGGCTTTAAAGTAGGCGACTATGACGCTTCTATGTTAGTACTTTAGAAAGAAATTAAAAAAGTGACTACACCGGGGATCGAACCCGGGACCTTAGGTTACTCTAGGGTTACAAGAGATGGTTTGTATTCTCCAGCTAATTTCGTATGTAGACTAATAGGCAGTACAATCTGCCCTACACACGTTATCAACAATGTTTTCAACAATGTCTCAACGCTCAACACTGACGGTGCATTGATTATCTGCCATTCACTGCGGGTATATGTTTCCTTATACTACAAGGAAACTTGTATTTGTATGTATGCAGAGGAACTTGATGCGTAGCGCGTGAGACTGGTTCGGCCCGGCAGCGGCGACCATGGTGGCGACGAAGCCAGGGGGGTGAAGAGGGTGCACTTACCCCCCACCCCCTGCGAAATCAAGGGGGAAAGACTATAGTTTTGCACCTCCCCCTCAATATCAAACAAGGGCAAGATTGTGTCAACTGGTAATGTGTGAATCCTCGCAATTTTATAAATAATCGACGAATCACGCTAAAAGCTCAGCATTTGCAATGTTACAAATAAAAAAATGTTGCCCCCATTGTGCCAGGATTCATACTTTTTCCGAAGCAATTATTCCATGGGCAGTTCAAATAAATCTTATTGTCTTACCCCCCCCCCCCCCCTACCAAAATAATGCACTTCCGACGCCGCTGGACTCCTGCCACCGGCAAGCCCGCCCAAAAGTTTATTTGTAACGTTTTCTTCTAAAAAGTGAGTTTTCATAAAGGGGCATTTGGATGCTCCATTTACAACCTACTACACAAATTCAAGTAAAAGTCAGAAGAGGGCCACACCGCGCGTATAAAACTAATGTATATATACCCTTCAACCATTCCTAAAAAAAAAGTTAAAAAAAAAAATATTATTTTAATCTTCAAAATCATGCATTTTTTGCAGAAATTCGGGATGTTCTGTGGAAATCAGCAAATCTTCTGGAGGTATCAAACTCAGTCCAGCAATTATAATTGAGCTCGCACCATTAACAAGTACCAACAGCTGTTGTTAGGAATGCTCTTCTGAGCGTCACAAGTAGGGCTTAGTAATCACAAAGTAATTGCAATTTACAATCTTGACTGGGTGTAATACAGTGACGTGATGTCGGAGTATTTGTTACCCGTGGCTTAATTGGTATGTTAATCCAAACATCCCGTCTGTGAAGTAATGTTACAGTTTGTATTTCTAAATGTCGAGTCCGTATCGCGCAAACCATATGAGTCATTAACACGTGAGGTACACGCTGCATTCCGGATGGGAACAGACATGCTATCAAGTATCAACATATAAAATACCACTTTACACCTTACTCGCAATGTAAAAGCGTTTCTAAAAGTTCACATTGAAGTTAACGCTGATTTGTTTATGTTTTTTTTGTGGTTTTTATTAAAACAACACGTTTACACAAAAAATAACTACTTTTAAATAATTGCCTGAAGTCATTATTATATCCAACATACAATAGGGTTGGCCGTATATTTTTCATCGCTTTGCTAGTTTCCTAGATTATTATCTGGCAATACACAAAATATATTTTGGCACCAAGACTCGAGTTTGCAGGCTATGAGTATGAGACCCTTCTTGTAAACAAAAGCAAACAGCTTGCTGGGGGGGGGGGGGGGTTTCGGTGGTGAATTCAAGTACAACCGGACCATGGCCCTTTTCATTATTATTTTCCAAAACAAAAATCCACACTCACTGAACCATGACCCAACCCACACCAACCTTTTAATTGAGTTACTGGTAGATAAAATTTTGTTTGTTATATTTTCGAAAATATTTATGCTACATAATATGAAATAATTTACAACATAACATGAAATACGTACATTATTATCACTGCAATCAGTGCACTGTAAAATAATGTTACTTATACAAGAAGTTTAAGTTTTTATTTATTTCACTGTTACACGATTGCAGAATCCTGGTAATTTGATTACCCCGATTAAGTAATATTCGTGCAAGTGTATCAATGCTTTCAATGGTATATTATTATTGAACATTCGGTGCTTGGCGATAATTTGGTTTGCAGTGGCAATTAGTTTTTTGATTGGTTCATTGTTGTACATTTTACGAACTGGATGAATCAATAAAAATTAAAATAGTTTACGTCTTTTATTCAACTATAGGGCAAGCTTGGCTAACGAGGCGTAAACGCGAAATGCGAGGCTGTATTCTAGAACGCACTCATTTTCACTCTAAAGATTTTAAATTTTAGTCGCCTGTGGTTTCTTAGGTTTTATGCGGTTGTCTCCATCAAAGTACACTTTCGTAATTTTACATTTTGTTTAAACTAACTGGCAGTAAATGTAAATGTGCCGTGAGAGAGACCGGATATTATTGGTAGTACCATTGATGGTCTAGTATTTTACCATCTTATGTATTTGTAATGTGGATATGTTGTCTGATAGCGACGTGCGCATGTTCTTCCTGAACAATATACTAAAGTATCAAATTGTTCAATAAAATAAATAAATAAATAAATAAATTGTATTTAGAGTCTACCCACTCAGTTATATAACTGATTTTTAGTGGGGGACAGTAAATCAAAGCGACCAAGCCAACCCTGTAGGCCCCGACGCAATCGACGAGTGAGCGATAATCAACCAAAGATCGATATTCTTAATAGGAAATATTTTATAGCAATCAGTGGTGTGGACAGTGCGAACACCCACGGATCAACGCCAGAATCAACAAGGCCGATTCAGAACAACTTTTGAATTTATTATGTGCCTCGTTGCTAGGACGGCTCCAAAGTCATCGTTTACAAACTCCTAAGACAAGAACTGATGGACTTAAGTCCAAACCAGAAGTTAAAAATCTTCTTACTTTGACGGGAATCGAACCCTGGACCTTCTGCATTGGAAGCAGATGGGCTAACAACAAGACCAACGAGCCACACAAAAAGTGTGAAAGTTATAGGCCCTAGGTAAAATGGTGCTGCAGAGTAAATGTGAAATTCCCTGGATTGGCGATCAAACCAAACGATTTTAAATTGATTGTTTAACATTGTACAAAAAGATGGCCGTATGACAGAAATGCTTATTTTAGATTTAAATGAAACCGTTATGGTAATTAGCAAAAAGTATTTTTTATTTTTTTATTGTATTTTATTTATTAATATTTGCATTTATTTGTGTACAACAATTGACATGTAATATTAAAATTAAATGCGAGAGTGACAGATAGAGCATCTGCCCCATAGTACGTGAGGACCTGTCACCCTCTAATACAATTATAATAAAAACAATGTCCAAGTTAAATACAGTATCAAATACAACATCAATAAATATTATAAAATCACTACATAACCTAAACTAAATAATATTTTAACTAACAAAAACAGAACTACAACCTACTTAAAATAATCTTTGATGACGCTATTAAAATTACTGTCTGTCTTTAATACATTTGGAAGTGCATTCCATAAGTACCATAAGTACCATAGTAATCTTCGGACACATGCAACGCAGGCAACAAGACGCCCGAACGTTCGCCTGTAACTGCAGCTTAGACACGATGTTGATTTTATCTTCATAATGAAGACAGAAGACTATGGTAGAAGATGATTTACCACTTACACAAGTTGATCTGCACAATCTCACGGCTACAAGACTCGAACCCCTATTCTATTAGGTCGCGAGGAGCCAACATCTCGCAATGTCCCCTCCTACTCCTCTCACGGCTACAAGACTCGAACCCCTATTCTATTAGGTCGCGAGGAGCCAACATCTCGCAATGTCCCCTCCTACTCCTCTCACGGCTACAAGACTCGAACCCCTATTCTATTAGGTCGCGAGGAGCCAACATCTCGCAATGTCCCCTCCTACTCCTCTCACGGCTACAAGACTCGAACCCCTATTCTATTAGGTCGCGAGGAGCCAACATCTCGCAATGTCCCCTCCTACTCCTCTCACGGCTACAAGACTCGAACCCCTATTCTATTAGGTCGCGAGGAGCCAACATCTCGCAATGTCCCCTCCTACTCCTCTCACGGCTACAAGACTCGAACCCCTATTCTATTAGGTCGCGAGGAGCCAACATCTCGCAATGTCCCCTCCTACTCCTCTCACGGCTACAAGACTCGAACCCCTATTCTATTAGGTCGCGAGGAGCCAACATCTCGCAATGTCCCCTCCTACTCCTCTCACGGCTACAAGACTCGAACCCCTATTCTATTAGTCGCGAGGAGCACAACACCCCTCCACGGTACGCTCCGCCGGTCCTTAACTCACCCCTCTCACGGCTACAAGACTCGAACCCCTATTCTATTAGGTCGCGACCAGTCCAACTCTCGCAATGTCCCCTCCTACTTCTCTGCACTCGACGAGGATTATTTCTTGGAGGAAGGAAACTAGGAAATTGAAAAATTTGTTGTTTCTATGGTGTTTGGATCAATAACGGCAAACCACAACAAATTAAAATTATGGCTCACTCAGATTTACAAAAAAAAATTGCCAGGGACCCCTGACAAAGATATGGCCATCCATGTACCCCCCCCCCCCCCGCCCCTTCTTGGGTCGAAATCTTACTATCTTTGCTCGCACTGGCGTCTGAAACTTTGCTCCAGACCCCGTATTTGTTTGGTAAGGCCCAGTTTCCCCATAGTCCATTACTATAGGTAGTAGAATATATAATATGCTTGTTCTCTGCAACGTTTCATCACAAAACTACAAGGATGTAATTTTTTAAAAGTTTTAAAATTTCCGTTAAAATTAAGTTATCTTACTTTTGTACCTAGAATAAGAAAAGATGTTATCACTGTATTATGTATAATTTTAGATACAGATTTAGTTTGATCTTAATTATTTGAACTGTTAATTTTTAGCATTTTATATTACAAGATTTCATTGATACGGTGTCCAGTGTGTGTGTGTGTTTCAGTATACTATCTCATCATTGTTTGTCGCAAGTGTACATTAATCTTTATCAAATCCATGTATCTATTGAACTTTGTTCTGTTATGAATAAATAAATAAAGAACAAACAAACAACAACAACAACAACGACAACAACAACAACAACAACAACAACAACAACAACACAAAACTCCTGACTTGCTTCCTCGTAAATTTTTTTGTAACAGTCGTGGAAGTCTCCCGAAGACCTCCCCCCCCCCCAGACCGCTTGTTCAAATCACTGCGAGAACGATCGATTGAGACACACCAAACAATACAACACTAATTACCGTGACCAGGTATGAATAGTTAATTGTTCTGCTTGACAGAGACAGGTACCTGGCGCCATGGGTTAAACAAACTCGACAGATTACCACTGAAATCAGTTGCATTGCAAGCGATCAAATGTTGCATTCCCTAAGATGCCAAACTCAACAATCAATGTATCATTTTCTTGGATATGAGATACGCAAACCTGCTGTGTTTAGGCACATTGTGCACATTGTCAGGCGCGTAGGAACGTTTTGAATGTTGGGGGGTGCAAATCTTTCAGCAGAATTTGTGGGCGGCACCTGGGTCTGGGGCAAAATCCCAGCCGCCGGAGGCCTTTTCGTCAAAGGCGAAAAAAATCTTCACCATACCATATTTTTTTGTCGTGTTTTAACTGCACTCGGGCTCACATATTCGTTTTACTAAAGTGCGTGTCGAATTGTATAAGTGTATGCGCATATTTACTACGGAAATTCTGGGATTAATATTTAGCTCGAGTTTACCCCCCCCCCCCCCCCCGGTTCCTACGCCACTGCACCTGGGGACAGGAGTTAAATAAGAGAGAATATCAAAGGTCAAGTGGGTAGGTCAAGAGCGTGGGGGTCAAGACCCCAGGGCTGACCAGAAAATATATCATTTATACATTACAGTCGAATAAAACGAGGAGCTCTTTAGTTTATTAATTAAAAACAATTCAAGTACAGAAATATGACAAGAATTGCAAAATTTCTAAATTTCATATCATGTTTAAATTAATGTGATCATATAGTGTGATTTTCAAGAAGAAAGGTTTCCTATCAATTTCTTGAAGATCGAAACACCGGTACACTCAATTAGATGTATAGAGTTGTCTACGATCATCTAATAATAACTCACTGTAATAGATAAATTTATATTTTTAAATCCTCCACCCCCACCCCCACCCCCCATTACATTTGTAGGATTTTGTCCCTCGTTAATATCTTGCACGGTACGAATTTTTCCTTACTCCGGTACAAATACTAACTTTGTACCGGTGGAAGAAAAAAATCGTACCGTGCAAGATAATAACGAAGGAATAAATACAAATATATCAGTTTTGTAGACAAGAAGAGTATAGTGTGTTACAAATAGAAACAAAAATGAACCTTCTATCCAAAAAACTAGGATAAAAAATATGTCAGGGGTACTAGTCAAAAATTTCGTCTATAAGTTATTGGGCGAATCGCTCAACCCAAAAATAAATTAAAAAATAGTTAGATGTCAGATGATCATTATTGATAAACTATATGTCCGTTGTTTTGTTAAACTAAAAAAAAGCCGATAGATAAACCTTCAAGCCCTCGGACATCCCTTCACAATGATTGTCCTATCCGCAACATACCTTGTTCACCAGAAAGCGCATACATTGCCCACGGTAAAAATAAAAACGTTATGTCCTATACGCAAACAGTGCAATGCTGTGATTCTATTTATTTGAATAGCAAATATTGCTTGTTCTCCCAGCCCAGTACACAGCACACAGTCGTACCTAGTATTTATATGTCACATTGGAGAGAAACTTAATATAAGGTTCAAGTAATCTAGTAATCTATCTAGTAATCTAGTAATAGTAATCAAGTAATCAAGTAATCGCAATTTGACGATTTTTTTCGTTCTTCTATTTTGTTTCTGTTTGTATTTTTGTGTGTTTGTTAACACGATTCCGGCTAAACTGATACTCCAATTGAGATGAAATTTTCTGGAGGCCTTCGAAATCTCTGAACTAAAACTGCCACGTTTTTTAGCGCAATCGAAAAATTATTTTTCATGATAATCGCAATTTTACGTTTTTTTAAATTTTGTTAAATTACGATTTTTTCGTTAAAAAAATATCTTCGACTATGTTCTGATTTTTTCACAGAACAACATAAAATCCACGTAACACATGGCAGCTCAATGCACCAATTACGCTCATCCAACAACACGCCTGAAAAAGCGTTTGCGAAGTTTCCTAGTTTTAAGAACAGTGTATGTCCAAATAAATTCAATTTAACAATCAATGTACCTGTTCTACTAGTTTCAATTAATTATAAACAAATAATCGAGTTGTAGTGAGAAGAGGGTCACACCTGGTCCACTACTAATGTATTCAATCTTCAACCATTCACAAGAAAAAGTTTTTTCATAATATTTTGACGATTTATGATGAAAACGCGATATGACCTATTTGACCTTTACTATCCCATAGATATTTTATTGACAAAATTTGAAACTTGTTTTGAAAAATTACACAATATAACAATAAAGGGGATTAACCAGATTCCAAAAAATAATTTTTGCAGTAAAATTGATTTTTACTAGGATTTATATTGTTTACCTCCAGTGAGTTGATGGAGTAAAATCTTCAATGTATCCATATCCATTATTGTTCATTACGTCACAAAGTACCTTTTCACAAATTTTTATGCTTGTGACCGCCAATGAACTATTGTTGCACCATTTCCTCGGACATTTTTTATTATTTGAACATGTATGCATTAATAATTCATTGCTGTCCAGGACAAACGACTGCTTTGATTTAGATTAAATTTTCAGAAAACCTTCCATATCTCTTAAACTATACGAAACTCTAAAAATTCCACAAAATCGTCTATTCTGCAAAAATCTTTAAATCACATTTTTAATATTATTCAAATTTTCCATTTGAATGTGTTGTTTGTTGGAACTACTTTCAAAATGTTATTCTATACTAGCAATGGCAAAATGAAGTTGGATGAAAATCATAGTTAAATAGCATGCAATCTACAGAAAATGCTCAGCCTTCAACGCTTATGCACTCAAACGTGCAATAATCCCTATTTTTAATATATGTTGTCCATGAGTTAGTTTTATAAATCCTAATAATGTAATGTGTGTAGTGGCTCTACGAGGACGTTAGTTATTATTATTATTATTATTATTAATATTATTATTATTATTATTATTATTATTATTATTATTATATTATTATATTATATTATTATTATTTTATTATTATTATTGTTTGATAAAAAAAATGTATAAGAGATATGTATTTCAATAAAAAAAAAAATTATTTTTATTATTATTATTATTATTATTATTATTAATTAATTAATTAATTAATAGCCTTCCCGTTCATCTACGAAATTTAGATAAAATATCAGCCATAAAATCAGAAATTAAAGGTCATTATCTTGAAACTATGCGCATAGAAGACGACAGTTGCTGACCACTACCCCTACCATGGCGCAACATTTTATAATTGTTTGAGTTCAGTTAAATTGAAAATTATTGTATTGTTCATTCTTGACGTTTGTTATTGTCTTGTTCCTTATTATTTAATTTAATCATTTATGGAGTTCCTAGTAAGTTTTTATGTATTGTTATTGTAATAACTCACACTTATCACAGATATTTCATGTATTTTTGTATTTATTTAAACCACAGACAAGCCTTTTCATAAGGCTTTGTGGAAAGAAGCTTCTTCCATTTTGTACATGATGTTATAAATAAATTGAAAAAAAATAAAAAAATATTATTATTATTATTATTATTATTATTATTATCGCAATATTGCCTTTGTATGCTTCAGTTACTCTTTTTGCAGATGATGCAGCTTTAGTGCTTTCAGCCGTCACGTATGTAATTTTGCAAATGCTTGTCAATCATGATCTACACATTTTATCTAAGTATTTTAGAAATAACGGTCTTGTTTTAAATAGTTCAAAAACCAAATTCATTGTATTTCGTTTTAAAGAGAAGACTACTATTCCTCAAATGAACATTGTTTACCATGAATCAAACTGCATTGAAACAACTAATTGTGAATGCAAGTGTATTGAAAGCTGCGAGTATATAAAATATTTGGGATTGTATATGGATTCATCATTGAGTTGGAGCATGCATATAAATATGTTAACAACAAAACTTCGATCCATCAGTTATATCATCTACTATCTTAAAAAAATTATGCCATTAAATGTTCTAAGGCAATTGTATTTCGCTATTTTTCAATCGAATTTGCAATTTGGTATCATTCATTGGGGGGGAACATTTGATTATAAACTAACATCACTGATCACTGCTCAAAACTATATCATGAGAACCATATTTAATCTTCAGCGGCTTCAGTCAACTGACTTTGTTTATATAGAGCACGACATTCTCCCATTGCCACAACTGTATTTTTATAGAACTGTTTTATATGTTTTTAATAATCTTAGTAACCATGACTTTGTGAATAGTGCTGTCAATACTAGAAATTCATCAGTGCTACGTTTAACCGTACCTGACTTTAGATTAACAAATACACGTAACCAGTTATCATATAAAGGCCCATATCTGTTCAATTCTATTTTATGCAAGATTCCAGAGTTTAAACCAAGTATGAAATATGTTCATTTTAAAAAACTTGCAGAAAATGCAGTAAAAGAGAGGTGAGTTATTTTCCATTTTAAAATTGCTTTTACCTTTAATATTAAGATTATCTATGTAGGCCTACTTGTTCGTTGTTTTACTGAAATGTATTATTGAATTGGTTACATTTAAAACTTATTACCATGAATTTTTAATTATACATTGTATTTTTAATTTTATTTATTTAGTAAATTGGTTAATTATTTTGTTAAGGTTTTAAGGATGTATAGTTCATTAATATTTACCGTGGCGGCTGGCACAATTAAAATGTTAATATGTGAAGCAGTCCTTCACACGAGCAGTCTGCTCATGAAGGCAACTTGCTTGTTTGATATTGTTAAATGTATTGTGTGTGTTTAATCAAATAAATTGAATTGAAAAAATTATTATTATTATTATTATTATTATTATTATTATTATTATTATTATTATTATTATTATTATTATTATTATTATTATTATTATTATTATTATTATTATTATTATTATTATTATTATTATTATTAGGGGAGATATAACAGCATACAAATGAAATATCACTTTTGCAATGTACTATACCTGTATCATACCTATTTAAGTTTAGATTTATTTTAAAATTTTATTTCAATAGACAATATGAAGCAAACGAAAATACGGGGATTACGCTGTCGAAATCAAGAGGGAATTACTTTTTGCCTAAATTCAATAACAAATATGGAAAACGAACACTTTTTTATTTGACACCTGCTATTTTCAACAGCCTACCTGGTCATCTGCGCAATCTAGAAAAGATCTCAGCCATTAAATCTGAATTAAAGTTTTATTTGCTCGATTGTTTATGTGCAGTCTACAACACCTAATCAATAATCATTCATCTCAATTCCCAATTTGCTTTTCATTTTTATTTTTTATTGCAGTTGTTCATTGTATCCTGTTTTTCTTAGTTGTATACGCTGTTTTTTTTTTGGCTTTAAATTTGATTACGGATGCAAGTATGTTTATTTTATTGTGTTGTTTTTGGGACTTAATATATTATATTGTGCAAGTATTAAATTATATCTAAACTTGTGTTTTTTTTATTTATATTTTTATATCAGATTGTCAAGTTTTGTTTTTTTTAGTTTGTTTTGTTATAGGACGGTGAATTTCACTGAGTTTAGTCGTTTTTTTTGTTTGTTTTTGTTGTTTTTGTGTGCGCACGTCGAAGGACTTCAAATTTGCAGTGAAGCCCAAACAAATTAGCTCGGTTTTTTTGAGTTTTTTTTCTTTTCGTTTTTTTGTTTTTGGTTTTCGGTTTGTTCGACGAATAGGGCAAACGCATATTCACTATAGAATTGAAGGGTAAATGGTGATTAGTTGCCTTTCTGGAAAAGTCGAAAAATTATTCTATGAAATAACAGCTTTTATATCGATTTTTTTCGATTTTTGTGCGATATTTTCGTAGCATTTGGGCAATTCTGACCAAACGGGTAGGGCTACAACGTTCATATTTCACATAGACATTAAGGTAATGGTGATGTATTGCTTTCTGAAAGAAAAAGTTGAAAAAGTTTGCTAGAATCTATAGAAATAAAGCTTTTAATATAGGTTTTTTGACTTTTTGTGCGATATTTTCGTGCCATTTGGGTCAATTCTGACCAAACGGGTGAGGCTACAACGTTCATATTTCACATGGACATTAAGGTAATGGGATGTATTGCTTTCTGAAAGAAAAAGTTGGAAAAGTTAGTCAGAATCTATAGAAATAAGGCTTTTAATATATAATTTTTTTGTCTTTTAATGCGATATTTTCGTGCCATTTGGGCCAATTCTGACCAAACGGGTGGGCCTTCAACGTTCATATTATACATGGACATTAAGGTTATGGTGATATAGTACCTTTTAAAAGAAAAAGTTGAAAAAGTTAGCCAGAATCCATAGAAATAAAGCTTTTAATATAAGTTTTTACGGTAAATAATACCAATTGACAGGTAACAAAAGAAATTTGACAACAATCACTTACAATGCGTAGGTAGCAAAACAAAGCACTTGCAAAAGTAAAGATATCCCACGCAAACTAAAAACTTTAAAAAGCTCATCCATCAACGCGGCGGGACTTTAGCGTTTTCCTAGTTGTAATAACTTCGCACAACACCGTAGTTGTATTAAATCGTTGGGTGTGAAATGTACACATTGTTGTGGTTTAAACCACAGACAAGCCATACTTTAAGGCTTTGTGGACCGAAGCATATAAAAAAATGTACACATATGTAATTTATGAATTAATAAAATATATATATATATATATATATATTATTATTAATATTATTATTTATTATTATTATTATTATTATTATTATTATTATTATTATTAATAATTTATTATTATGTTACAGCAAAGTCAAAGGCTCCAGCTTATTACATCGGTAAATGATCAGGTTTTGAGGACAGTAATAATCACGTGGGAAAGCAGGGATTAACAATGTCAACAAACAAGTCGGATAAAATTATACATTTATTTATTTGATTCTTTAACAAATTCCACAACATCTCATGGCAAAGTGATAAGTTACATTGACTAGACATTCTTTACGTCCTGTCACAGCTACCGTGCAGAGATCACTATATCACATTCAAGATACGATTCTTGAGTATTATTACTTTATAACCACTTTTACAACTAAACTATAACAAACTATTTCACAAAACTGTAAAAATACTAATCCTCACCATAAATGCATAGATTCATAATCAGTACATTGTCTGTTTTAGGTATTATGCAAAAATTCAGCTTGACAGATGTTTTAGTGAAACCACGCAATGTTTCTTAGATTATTGGCAGCCATATTAGATTTCTGGGGTGTATTTCCGAAAGTCACATCAAAAATATTTAATCTAACCTAAATTATCAGAGTGGGAAAATTTAGATTCAAGTTAACGATTTACCAAAAGAAGTGCAAAAAATTAAAAATGGTTAACGATACAATATTTAATTTAGTGGCAATATTGGAGTTAAAAATAGTTTTATTCGGACCACAATATTTGGTTTGAATATTATGATGAACAAACATTTTTTCCACAATGGTTATTAAGAGCTTGATTTTGGATGGTCAAATGGGGTATTTTTGAGAAAATACCGAATGGTGTACTCATTTCGGGTTTATGCAAAAGATGATTTCGCTATCCTGATATTTTAAAATACTAATGGAAGTTTTCTGAACACTGTACAAAAGTTTTTTGTGATTAAATCGATTTCTCACGGATCTACCGGTTAATGTTTGTTTGATTTAAACCATGATTTTGTCACGTAACCGTTGTCTCTACTGAAAATATGCTAGACACCAATTTTTTTAAAGGAATTAATTATAAGGTAAATATTTTTTTGGTTGAAACTTTTCGTCTTTATTCCACCATTTTTAAGATATACGAAAACAGACACAGACATTTCCAATATGGCGGCCAACACCCCAGTAATATTTTTCGGGACTCTTTTCACTTTATTAAGAACGCTTTCTGGAACGTCTGTGCAAAAATTCAGTTTGCCCGGAATTTTTGCAGTAAAAACCCTTCATTGCTTGGCCTATATAAAGTATATTGCATTTTGTATTAGTATTTGCGTGAGAGCAATCTACGAGATTGAATTTGGTGTTGTTTTTACGTGTGCTGAGAAGAAATGGGTAAACCAGCCAAAATATCATTCTCCTAAAACATTTGACGTAAGCTATTACAATTTACAAGTATAAAATTATTACTCTTATTAATTTTGCGATATTATTGTCTTTGTCATTGTTATTGTGATTACGAAGTTTTATTTTAAATTTAGTTGCTATCATTCTTCCATAAATTGAAATGTGCACCTCCTGCAGCCATTGCACTCCCGATCGCACTGAGGGCGTGATAATAATGAATGTGAGCTATGATACTAGGAACTGAAGCCTAGGCTAGAGTTGCCTTGCCGGTAGTATAGTCCAAATGATCATCTAACAGACGAAGACAATAAAAGAACAGCCGAACCATCCCAACTTCCAAAACGACTATGAGATTAATTTCAAAAAAAATTACATACGAATCATCTGGCATAGGCCAATCGCGCCTAATGTACCAAATAAAATCCGCAGTCAACATCCCAGCTAGGACTATAAACCCATAGAACCCTCCAACAATCGCGAAAGATAGAAGAATCAACTGTGCATATAATAATGTGCCAAATTTTCTATATTGTCTGTACGGTTGAGGGCTTTTTCGTTCTATCTTTGGATTTGATGGCTCGTTGTTGAGCCTCCTCCGGCGGAACACGTTGATGGCGGCCGAATCAAGGTCATTGAGAATGGGTTCACCAGCCTTTAGGATTGGAGGGGCAATCATGGGAGCTTCTTCCTCACTTGGTTCACCTGCTCCAAGGTTTGGAGGGTTTTGGGGAGCTTTAAACTCTTTAAAATTGCCTGTTTCTAGGTTAGGAGGCTTTTGGGGAGCTTTAAACCCGTAGAAATCACCTGCTTCTAGGTTTGGAGGGTTTTGGGGAGCTTTAAACTCTTTGAAATTGCCTGCTTCTAGGTTTGGAGCAGCTTGGGGTTTTTCAAACCAGTTCAAATCCTCTTCTTCTAGAGCTTGAGCAGCTTGGGGATCTTGAAACCAGTTCAAATCCTCTTCTTCTGGTTTTGGAGTGGCGAACGTGTCAATCTTGAGCATCGCACTGGGCTCCTGGAGCGGCTCCTGTTCTGGGCCGGGGACTAACGTGGGCAGACCGTGATTGAAGATCACCATGGCCACAATGGCAAATCCTGTGGGAAAAAACGCTTTGATATAATATAATTATGAAACGTGAATTATTCATAGCAAATCAGGAAATACTATCTATTGTAAAGTGAAGTAGTATTTATTGGCTTGGTTGGTACATAATAATAATATAGTGCAAAATATATAGAAATCGTCAAGGTGGTGATGTAGTAAGTCTAGATATAAATAACTATAAGAGGCAACAAAAAAAGATTGAAACAAGATAAGAAACAATGTAAATTTGAACATTCGTATCTTCAAAGGGATATGGGTAGGGCATTATTCACATGAATAACCTTATTACCTCAAAACTTGAATAATTTTCCTACACTCTAAGAAAAAACACGTCTGTGTTTATTTCTGCGTGAATGTTCGCTCATTACATTTGTTCATTCGAAGCGTGTGACTCCAAATCGATGTGGGTTCCGATCCCGAATAAGGCACTCATTGGTGCACTAGCTTACGCCACAAATTTGCCTTTCGCAATGTTTCTACTTTATTAAAACCCACCCATTTCTATCAATTTAATTTTAGTCTCAAAACCTCGAATTTGAAGGCTAGATTCGGATTCCAGTCTAGAACTCAATCGCTACACGGAACTGGATTCTCGCTGAATGATGTGAGTTTTCCCTACCTCGCGATTGCTTGTAAATCTAATCAGCCTATTTGGTTCTGGAGATTTTAATATTGTAGTCTACACAAGTTTTGGATCACTATTTCTCAAACGTTTTCATTGTATGGGCCTATCTATCTAAGTATTTTATAAGGTATGGGAAATATTGTTCTCATCCAAATGTAGTGAATATTCAGCCATTTTAAAATAATGTGTCCCGGATAATATGTCGTATCAGTTTTTTGGCAGTGGTGTTATCAAGATTTGTATACTTTTGTATAACGGAAATAATTGTCAACGTTGTTACAATTTGCGAACATACTCTTACGACGATAGGTCAAGGCTAGACGTCTCATAACGTGCCTCCTGAACCATGCTCTCGCTCGTGCCACTTTAGGCACGCGTGCCAGAGTTTCGACATCTCTCTCCTACACTATAGGAGGTAAGGTACAAGGTATACATATAAGTTCCAAAGGGTAAAATTTTACTAAAATGCAATTAATTGGATGATTAAATTTGGAAAATATTTCTTCGTTTATTTTATTCTTGTTAAATACGCTTTTATTGGATACCAATGTCGACCGTGTTATCTCTTTTTTAGTTATTTTATTTTTAGAATTAATTAATTAATTAAACGAGTGAGCGCAGCGAACGGAGTGATCTCCATTAAACTTAAACGGAGCTTATTCTGTTAGTCTGCGTGTGTATGTGTAAGTTGAAAATCAGCCGAATCGCCGGACAGATTGCACTGAAATTAAACAGACATCCGGTACGAGTTTACTGAGAACTGCTAACAAAATCAGCAAGATCCATTGCGATTTATACCTACAAGAAATAATAAATTGAAAAATAGGCTTTCAATGTTTAGAAATTATTTTAACGACAATGGTTTAGATTTTGAAGAGATATTTTTTGTTTGTTATTTACCTGGCTGTGAAATGCCGTGCCCATGCAAGGTCTATCGAATGTTGCACGTCAAGGTACCCCCAAATTCCGCTCGTAGATTGAGTAAACCTTGCAATATTTTCACGTATTTCGTATTGGCTATGTTTACCATAGTAGGCCCTATTGCCACAGATGATGGACTACACTGCGTTATATGCATTTCAAAACATGTCTAATAATGTTTTAAATACAATCCAGAAATTACAAAATCTTTCCCGACCAGGGGATTGAACCCACTTGTCTCCCACATTTCGTCTATAAGGGCGCTTTAGCCAATTAGACTAGGGAAACGCCAAAGTCGTTGTTAGACGAGTGAGCGAGTCATGTGTTGAGTATCCAGGAACATTTGCATTTAAGTTTGATAATTATATTCGTATAAATAATAGGGTATTTAAGTTCAGGTCATAGTTTAGGCCATAATGCTCCACTGTAGCCTATGATAGGCTAGGGAGGCCTAAGGTAGGGGGAAGAAAAGGAATGTTACCGGATACTCAACACATGGCTCACTCACTCGTCTAACAACGACTTTGGCGTTTCCCTAGTTTGATTAATTAAATTAATAAGAAAGTTACAAGGACTCAACTTGAGCCATCTATTTTTGGATTTTTTGGATAAGCGAAGCGAAGACTTCAATTTCACTGACCCCCCAAAAAATTAGCTCGGGTGTTTTTTTTTTTGTTTGTTTTGTTTTTTTTTATTTTTTTCTGTCTGTTTGTTAACTCTCTACCACGCAAACGACATATCCGATCTTGATGAAAATTGGAGGGGACCTTCGAAATCTCTAAACTTAGAGGTGTATTGTTTTTGGGTACAATCGAAGAAATATTTCTAATGAATATCGTACTTTTACGATTTTTTTCGATTTTTAGTGAGATATTTTCGTGACACTTGGGCCGATTCTGACCAAATGGGTGGTGCTACAACGTTCATATTATACATGGAGATTAAGGTTATGGTTATGTAGTTCCTTTTGAAAGAAAAAGTTGAAAAAGTTAGCCAGAATTCATAGAAATAAAGCTTTTAATATAAGTTTTTTGATTTTTTGTGCGATATTTTCGTGCCGTTTGGGTCAATTCTGACCAAACGGTGGGGCTACAACAACGTTCATACTTTACAAGGACATTAAGGTTATATGGTGATGTAGTACATTCTGAAAGAAAAAGTTGAAAAAGTTGCAGAATTTATAGAAAAAAGCTTTTAATATAAGTTTTTTGATTAACGGCCATTAGATCAATTTACAACAAGGTGGACTAAAACGTTATATCATACAGACACTACATATGGTGAGTAGGAGCAAAAAAAGCAATCTAGAAAAGCTTAAAAGATATATCATCAAAAAATAAACTTACAAAAACTACATCCCTACGCGCAAAACAAAGCGATTGCGAAAATATCCCAAAAAATTAAGCTATGCACCCACTACTAGCGTGCGACGCTCCTGTTTATGTATGGAAAGTAATGGACCACAATACTCACGCGTTTTTAATTGTTGTTAATCAAGGATAACTTAATATTAATTTTAATATTTATTATATAATATTTTTATATTTATTATATTTAATTAATTAATTAATTAATTAATTATGTTAATTTAATTAATTGTATTTTATATAATATTTTTTTATTATATTTATATTATAATTTAATTAATTAATTAATTTAAAATAATTAAATGATAAATAAATAAATAAATAAATAATAATAATAATAAATAATAAATAAAACAACAAGATTTAAATTACTAGGAAAACGCTTAAGTCCCGTCGCGTTGATGGATGAGCTTTTTTTCAAGTTTTTAGTGTGCGTGGGATCTCTGTACTTCTTTAAGTTCCATTGCAAAATCATTTTTGTATAATTAGAATAAACTTTAGAAAGTTGTACCAATTGCTATGGTAATAAGAATGTCAAATATCTGTAGGCCCGAATATTGCTTTATGAACAGATTGTAGGTGATTGTTGTCAAGTTTCTATAGTTACTTGTTAATTATTGTTATACAACTCAAAAAACTCATATTAAAACCTTTATTTAACCTTTATTTACCTTTATTTTGTTATTTATTTTGATTCTGGAAAAATGTTTCAACTTTTTCTTTCAAAAGGTACTACAGCACCATAACCTTAATGTCCATGTAAAATATGAACGTTGTAGCCTCACTCGTTTGGTCAGAATCTGCCCAAATGTCACGAAAATATCTCACTAAAAATCGAAAAAATCGTATAAGTAGCTACGATATTCATGAAAAATATTTCTTCGATTGTACCCAAAAACAATACAGCTCTAAGTTCAGAGATTTCGAAGGTCCCCGCCAATTTTCATCAAGATGGCATATGCCGTTTGCCCGGTAGAGAGCGAAAAAACAGAAAAAAAAGAAAAAAAAACACCCGAGCTAAATTTTTTGGAGGGTCGGTGAAATTGAAGTCTTCGCTTCGCTCATCCAAATAAACACTCGTAAGTACGGATAACTTGATTCAATCACATCAACTCAGTTTGTTGGATGAGCGTAGCGAGCGAAGCGAAGATTCCATTTCACTACACTTGTGAAAAAAATCCGGAATGATTTTTTTTTCTTTCTTTCTTTTTTTTCTTTTTGTATTTTTGTCTGTTTGTTAACACGATTCCGGCTAAACCGATACTCCAATATTGCGATGAAATTTTCTGGAGGCCTTCGAAATCTCTGAACGTAGAACTGCCACGTTTTTGAGCGCATTCGAAAAAATATTTCTCATTAAAATAGCAATTTTACGAAATTTTTCGATTTTTAAAACATTTCTTCGTTTTATAACACCTACATACTTTATCCGATGGTATTGATTTTTTTACAGAAACTGTATTAAACGATTTAATATATTCGTGTGAAATTTGTGCGCAATCGAAGAAATATTTCTCATAAAAATGGCAATTTTATGTTTTTTTTTATTATTTTTAAAACATTCTTCGACTTATAACACCTACATGCTTTATCCGATTGTAATGATTTTTTTCACAGCACCTTAATTTTATGAATTAATATATTGGTGTGAAATTTGAGCGCGATCGAAAAATAATTTCTCATGAAAATTGCAATTTTACGCTTTTTTCGTTTAAAAAAACGTACGCTCATCCAACAACGCGCCTGAAAAAGCGTTTGCGAAGCTTCCTAGTTTTATAATATACAAGTGTTATCACGCGTTAAAGTATGCCACTATGGCACTATGCCAGAAATCGTTTTGCGAGCTCTTGCCGAAAGTAAAATAATGTGTTGTTAGTTTTATTGTACTCGGCACTAGGGCATGTACGTATTGTTTAAATCTTCACATAATCAATTGCATGAATCTATTTCTTCTGCCGGTACAAATACTATCTATTTGGACAGACGGAAGAAGAAAATCATACAATTCAAGATGTCGAGAAAAAAACTTTTCAAGTAAGCTAGTATTTTGACAAGAGAATCTGTCAAATATAAACAATAATCAGCCTTTCAATCTAAACATTATAATATAAGCTTTATTTTTATCGTGGGAAACCTGTTTTAGGGTGCAATTAAATAAGCTGCATAGAATTCGCCATATGCGCCATTGAACACTACAATCGTGTATTTTGGGCGTTCTCTACCCAATCTAAAGATAAATAAAACATAATTTTGACAATGTCAGATTACGTTCGATATTTAATTAAACTCGCTTTGAAGAAAACTGAAATCAGTTCGAATCATAAGCCCGCTTACTGATTAATAGCAATAGTCTAAAACGATAGCCCGCCCGGGGCTCGAACACAGAACCTCTGGCTCAACTTCCAACCGTTTATCTTGTTTTCTTGATCTTTCGACTGTTTCATCAAACCCAATTTCTTTTTGACAATCAGTGGCGTAACTAGGAATAATTTCGGGGGGGGTCGGGGTGACGGAAGTGGGTGCAGGCAGCCGAGGGATCTGGGGCGAAGCCCCAGTCCCCGGAGGTCTTTTCACCGAAGGCGAAAAAAATCACCATACTTCAGTTATATCGTCGTTTTCACTGAAAAATGGTAGCTCAAGGGATTATCATTTTGTTTATGAAAGATATACACTTAGTTGATTTTGGGCTTACAATTTCAATTTCATTTTTATCAAAGTATTTTATTCACACTCTAATAGAGTTAGTTTTGAAAAAAAAAACTAAATTAATAGCTCAAAAACTAAAACTAAACTTCCTCAACTCGGACTCTGTAAACTATGTTTACACTAACAAGTGAACTCTGCGACCTAAAAACTAACAAAATTGAACGTGAAGTGGCCCATTGGCAAAACATCAAAGCAATATAAAACATCCGTTTTGCCAATGACTGTCGAATTGTATAAGTGAACTGTTGTACCCCCCCCATCACAAACTACTGTTTCTGCTCTTTAAAATATGAGCCTCGAAGTAGTTTTTTCCCCCTTAGTTACGCCACTGATGACAATTATTGCAATTCCATTTGTCTCTGCTGGCAGTGGACTTCATCGTAACTTTTAGAATGTCAACACATTATGTTTTCAGCTCTGTTGACAATATTTTACTTCTAACAATTGAATGTAAGAATTCGTATTATAAAAATACGATATTATCACGGACATTATAGACTCGAAGAATCGCGTGATTTAAACTAGGAAAACGCTAAAGTCCCGCCGCGTTGATGGATGAGCTTTTTTTAAATTTTTAGTCTGCGTGGGATATCTTTACTTTTGCAAGTGCTTTGTTGCTTTGTTTTTCTGCCCACGCATTGTAGGTGATTGTTGTCAAGTTTCTATTGTTTCTTGTCAATTTGTTTTATTTACCGTTAAAAACTTATATTAAAAGCTTTATTTCTATGGATTCTGGCTAACTTTGTCACTTTTTCTTTCAAAAGGTACTTCATCACCATAACCTTAATGTCCATGTATAATATGAACGTTAAAGCCCCACCCGTTTGGTCAGAATTGGCCCAAATGGCACGAAAATATCGCATAAAAATCAAAAAAACCTTATATTTAAAGCTTTATTTCTATAGATTCTGGCTAACTTTTTCAACATTTTCTTTTAAAAGGTACTACATCACCATAACCTTAATGTCCATGTAAAATATGAACATTGTAGCCCCACCCGTTTGGTCAGAATCGGCCCAAATGTCACGAAAATATCGCACTAAAAATCGAAAAAAATCGTAAAAGTACGCTATTCATGAGAAATATTTCTTCGATTGTACCCAAAAACAATACACCTCTAAGTTCAGAGATTTTGAAGGTCCCCTCAAATTTTCATCAAGATCGGATATACCGTTTGCCTGGTAGAGAGTTAACAAACAGACAGAAAAAAAAAAAAAAAAAAAAAAACACCCGAGCTAAATTTTTTGGGGGTCAGTGAAATTGAAGTCTTCGCTTCGCTCATCCAATAATAAATATAATATAAATAACAATAATAAAATAATAATAAATATAATAAAATAACAATAATAATAATAAAATAATAATATAAAGTATAGAATAAGTAGCAATGTTTACAATCCAAGATAGTTCACAGTTATGCGTTTGATTGTGCAGTACAATCGAGAAAACAATAATAATTATTTAAGGGTTTCAAAATGTATAAAAAGTTGATTCTTCATAGGTTCAACCCCACCAACCTATGTGGGAGTCGCCTATATACCGTACCCAATAGGCAATAAGATGTATGCTTGATTCTTCAATGCCTCGTCCTTATGCAACCTCCTTATAGAAAGCCAAAAGGAATTGTAAAAAATGAGTTCATAATAAATGAAAAAAGTATTCAGCTACAACAACGTAAGACAATAATGTCACTCACAATAAGGGTAAAGCATAGTGGACTGTCAAGAATTGGACCCCTGTGGCACGCCGGATGTTACGCTTTCAGAAGACAATTTGCGACAGCGACGACAGCCGACTAAAACCCCCAGTAAGGAAGCTCCTAAGTAATTTTTATCTTGGCCAGTGATTCCGTAAGATTTCAAGGAGACGATCATAATCAACACTGTTAAAAGCTTGACTGAAGTCCGAGTAAATTGCTAACTTAAATGAACACCAGGGTATTGGTAAAAGTGTATTTTAATTTTCAAATCCGTTTTGATTTTTTGAAATAGTAGAAAGCCACGTGGTTATTCAATCTATTAGAAATTATACATTTAGAAAACTTTGATATTTACGAAATAAGAAGATATAATTAGTTGCCGCGTGCATAGAAAATATGACCATTACATCCATGGCCAACACCAATTGAAGATAAATTTGGGCTTTACGTCTCGTATTTCTGCAAAGTAGCATGATTTTAAATTTATTATTCTTCAGATAGATCAATTCTTCAAATACACTATTAGTGTTAAAGGAATATTTTCAATTTGTTTTATACATTCAATAGCTCCCCGGTCTAAAGAGACAATATAGTTTGTGAGACTTTCCTTTGCTTTTAGAAATCAACCTACAAAATATACGCGAGACAACATTGGACTGTCCAAAGCCTTCATCCCATGATAACACAGTCGTGGAATAAATATCTTCACTAACTTCTTGGAAGTGTGGTGTAAAAAAGTCGTAAACTCGTAAGCACTTCGCCCGCTTCCCAGAAACTCTTCCAAGTAGCACACTGCACTTGTGTTCTCAACAAAACAATCAACGACAAGGTCTCAACTTCAAGTTCTCAAGTTCTGAAAACAAGCAAGTTCTATACTAAGGTGATTCACGCAACTCTTCCGAACGACTGGGCACTAACTATAACAAAACATAACTGGAAGCTGAGCAATGTTCTGCGTCAGAGGGATGTTGACGCTTAGGACGACCTTGGCGTCGTCAGCTGCTGATAGAGTGACGAACGGCGTCACGCCGTCGTTGAACATGCCAATGATTGCATGGAGCGAAATATTACTGAATCCACTTTGGATACGAACCAGCACTACTTCTTCACTTCCATCTTTACTTTGCATTAGGCTAATACACAACAACCAAACACATTTTTGTAGGATACGTGCATGAATTTGGAGAGTTATTTTCGACACCTTTTTTAATGATGTTACTTTGAAAATAAGCTCTTCGCACCACTCAGTCTCAAAAATTATAAATTGACGGTTATTCAAAATGGTAAGAAAGGCAAGGTTATTTAAATATCATTACCCGATTATATTGTAAAGAGTTAGGTCAATTATAGGCTACTTATTATGAATGGTGTAAAGCCACACAACACAAAATGAGTTTCACCGTTAAGTTTTAAACATTGATCTATCGATTTTGCCAACAAATCTCTTATTTCGTGACTGGTTTTCAGAATTTGGTAAGAAGTACGTAGCAATGTCCCAGCAAAGTACCTCATTAGAACGAAATCAAAATCAAGTCATCACTTCTAGCAGTTAAACGAGCGTAAAATAATCACGAACCAATTAAAACAGTGATTCGGGCGATCAAATTCAAATTCAGTTTTGAAGTAAAAGATTTTGGAAAGCTTACCAATAATGGCTCCAAAGATCAATGGCAACACGGTCCTTGGAACTACCATTGCGAAGTTCTTGACAGTCTCGAATCCTGCAGTGTGATTACGTTGCTACTAAATCTAGGCTGCTACTTCTGTTCGTCCTGAGTCGTTGACTTGCGGAGAGCGAATGACAAGTAGGATTGGCTAGCACCACGCCTCGGTGATTAAACATGGCGGCCAGTCACCTGACTTTACGTCACATCCTGTGTCGTCATCATTTTTAGTCGTGGTAGTGCTAAAAACGTTGTTATTTACATTTGTATGAAAAAATAACGTTTTTAGTAAAAAAAATATTTATAACTGAAGTAAATTCTTAAAGAAATGTCGACATTACGTAAAAATGCAGTTTCATTAAGTTGCCGCCATCTTGTCACTGCCCTACACCGCCCGGCCACCTCTTTAGAGGGCGTTACACCGCCACCTAGTGTAGGTTCACAACGAACTAGGTGTGTCCTTGGGTGTGTCCATGGGTGTGTCTGCTGCAACGTGCATCTGCAGTGCGGGATAAAACAACGAACCTACCCTCAGACCTTCGTTATCGACTCTTCCACCGCCAACTTTAAAACCGCGCATTGAACAGTTGGCACGTCGAATAAAAGATGTACTTGTGGGTTTCACTTGTACGAGCAAATGTGGCTTGATGGACTAGACGACGTCTTGAATCCCCCCAGAGGTTCCAAGACTCCCGTTCAACGCCTCCTGTAAATATATTTTTATACCAAGAACCCCCCCCCCCCTCCTCCTACCCCCTTTTTAAACAAATCAATAATACTTTATTTGAATTAGTTGAAATTACACAAAAAATTAATAACTGGGAATACACCCCTTAACTTTCTACTATAAATTAATGGTACACCCAATTAATTAAACTTAAATGTAGAGTTACTCCAAACATAAATATAAAAATAAAGGATTAACATAACCGCTGCAAAAGTCAGAGTCCACTTTTCTCTACCATGTTTCGCAGAAGTACCGGGCGCTTTGTAGCCCTACTCATTCTGTTGTCTGATCTGATGTTGGTTGCGACGCTGGTAGTACGCGGTGCACGGTGCAAAGGGTTCTTGGCGTACCACCCCTGAAAGTGCGGGATACAATTACGTAGTTATACTAAAGTCCAACATTTCCGAAGCCTGTTTTATAATAACAGATTTTTATTTTTATTTATGAAATGAAAATGAGACATAATGGAAACCAAAAAAACTAAAACACCTAATTTGTATCATATCATAATTTTTTGATTACGATTCATTTTCATGTATTGGAAAATATGTTTTAATGTAAAAAAAAAAACGCTATTTGTTATTTGTCACTTTCCTTAAAATTGTTTGTACGTGACATCACACAATGATTTATTGTAAATCAAAATCAAAGACCCGATTGTAATGAGAGCTATGAATCAGATTTAATATGTCTTGAGGGGGTCATGAGTATATATTGTTGATAGTTGCCATGTTACCAACAATGCAATGCTTACTTGGGCGGTTGGGCCTATCTACAGTCGACTTGAAAATTAGAAGACCACTCATTCATTACCCATTTCAACATTTCCAAGCAATATTTCCTAGTAGGATACTTTATCAGTAAATATACGGTCCATTACAAATTCTGTACCAACATTCGGATAGGAAATCGTATTAAGATTTTTAATAACAAAATATTAAAAAGTGCAGTGAAAATTGTAACAAAACAAAAATGTGTAGGCGATACATTAAACACAAAAAATGAATAAAAATTATATGCGACAAAATCCTACCTAAAGGTATATTTTTAATCTGTGAGCTAAAATAGTTTAAAAATTGAAAAATTCTGCAACTATTGCTGTCAACAACAATGACAAAAATGATAAAGAATATATTATAGTTGAATCGGTATTGGGACTTGATACTCTTCTGTTACTATATTATTTTAAAGTAATATTTTGACACTTTTCAAGAGTCTTTCTCAAAATTAAGGTTGAACACAGGATTTTTTTAAACAATCCAATTAAATAAAAAATAACAACCCAACATAAAGAAAAATACCATGCAGTATATTGCAACACAACACAATACCAAAATGGTTCTTATGTAAGAGGACTAACCTTATAACTCTTTACCTGAAAGCATTTTTTGCAGTAAAGGAAAACACAACCAAGCTCCTGTTAAAAATAAAGGTTTCACCTCAAAGAAAATGCTTTCTCTAATCATTGTGAGTTTTAAAATATGAGTAGGGCCTAGTAGTCTTCATCGCAGGGTATCGTTTCCCATGCAGGCTTTAGCTCATAAGGGGTGACTTTTGGAGGTTCTTTGTCGCCGGAAGTGTTTAGAATTTAGGGGTGGGAAGACACAAAGATTATATTTTATTCTGACGGAGCACTGCGCGAGGCATTTAGAAATATCTGGTTCCTAATTATAAGGCGAGTTGGTTCCTCTCTGGACCCGTCGCTCCAGCAGATTTTTATAGTTCGGTTGATTTGATTGATTGAATATTGCTTAACGGTTCGAGACGATGAGTGGTGATAGGTGAAGATGAAGTATGAACAGAAGGGTGGAGGGGAAACCCGGTACCGGCACGTAGCCTACTCCTTTCAAGGGGAGCAACGGTGGCGTCTGGAAGTGAAAGCGAGGTGAGTGTCTAGCATTTCCATACGTCCATCTTTGTGCAAACGGTGAGTGGCGTTTCTCTGGGGGCAAACGTCGCCATCCTCGAGTCAAAATACGATTCTCAAGAACTTGGAGTTGGTTTAGGTTGGGAGATGCTAATACGTCTGCCCACACAGGACATGCTTAGTCGATGATCGGGTAAAAACATGATACACACCAACACAAAATTTAAAAACAAAAAAATACATTAGGACTAGACCTACTGTCAGACATGGCCAGTATAGAAATATATGTATTTTCAAATACATATTTGAAATACATTTGTATTTTGTAATTTCATACTCCTTATTCAAGTATCTTTATATTTTGGAAAATACTTTTACAATTAAAATACTTTTTTTTAAGTTTCCTACATAGTTACAATGCATGAGGAATTACTTTTTTGGGTATTTTTTTTGCAATTTGATTTTGCAACATAGAACAATTTCCATAGAGAACAGATCTGGTGATACCGCAATTTGTATCCACAGAGTGAGGCAAGCCATCATTCGCTAGAACACTAGCTTGCCATCGTCGGCTCTGGTAGAAAGACTTTTTCATTCGCCTCTATGATTAAAAAATACCCTCGAAACATGCTGAGGTAGCACAACTGTGGAGCCAGGTTCGATACCAGGTTTTTCCATAGTTTTACTCAGTCATCGTAGCTCATAGCTAAATGCTGGGAATAAGTCCTATTAACAGTCCTTGGACATTCCTTGGTTACTATCTGATAACTCGTTACCACTAGTTGAAGTCGCCTGACGAGGGTCACATCTGATAAAACTTCAAATGCAATTTTGTAGGATTCAATGTTTGGCAAACTCCTGACCATTAATATAAAGGCAAATTGTTGTATAAACTCATCTAGGAACAGTCACAATAATAATATAAAATTACAAAACGTAGAAAACAACTTTAACTTTTCTTATTGGTGATTGACAAAAATAGAATATGAACCAACATTCGATTATTCTACTAGATATGCAAATAGGCATAATTCACACTATGAATGTTGATATTTTTGGTTATAGTACTTCAATAAATGTTTAAAATAGTTGCTAATATTTAATAAAACAGGCTGAGAGATAACACATTTTTCCACGATCAGATAAAGTTTAAACATTTCTAGCAAATGAACCAAAATGAGAATGTATTTTGTATTTTGAAAAGTACTTTGTATTTCATATACCTCATGTCAATGTATCTAGTATTTTGTTTTTCAAATACCCTATATTGCAGTTTTTGTATTTTGTATTTCAAAATATATATTTTCTGGGGAATTTTGACCATGTCTGCCTAATATATAAAATAGCCAAGTTGCCCCAGATCACTCTACAAAAGACAAAACAAACAAAATCATATCATATTGTTTTCACTTGCCATATTTTAACGTTGTATTTCAAAAGCTTCATTGTTATGTACAAACATTGTTATACCTGAAGGGTGCAGGGTTGTTATGAAAGAAGGGTGTATGTACCTAAAGTTAATTAAAAATTATATTTTAGAATTTGATTAAGGTCAACTTGCTACCGGTACTGTCTAGGCTAAATTGTAGAATGTAAATAAGACTCAATTGCTTCTGGATGTAATTGTAAATCTTTGTCTTAGTTGAACCTAGCAACCTAATTTAGTTGTGAATAGTTACCTCCAAGCACTTTAGACTGGTGTTATCATGTATCTACAACATCATGCATAAAAATAAAAATAAATGTATGTGATAGTGTACTAATTAAACATAGGCCTATTGTATAGGTGAGCTAACTATACACACTGTCATAATAGGATGTATGGTTTTTGAATATTTTTTGTATTGGTATTTATGTATTATCCTAACTTCCTAAGATAATATATTAATTATAATACACTCAGAACATGGTCTACATGCGATGCGTCAACATTACGTAAATAAATCTTTTATAATTACTTATGTCTAAATAACTAAAATAAATCTATCTAAATAATTCTGCCATCAAACTATGATTAAAATGAAACATGACAAAAAATAAAATATATAAATACCTCGAAACATAATAATAGATGAAGCCCAGAAGATATTCTTCAACCTACAGTTTGAGAAAGACTCTTGAAGAGTGTAGAAATATAACAAACAAAAACAAAGTCCGAATATTGATAGTGAGTTGTCTAAAAGCTTTTCAGTTATATCCCCTGAGTAAATTGAAATTAAAACTAAAATTGAATTTTATATAGAAGTTCTGCATCATAATAACGTAGAAAATGTTGCGATTTTACGATATCGTGTCTCTCCAACTATTATTATAACATATCACTGACGGTTTTGTAACACACACAAACAATCAGATAGTAAAACCACGAGCGAAAGTTCTTTATGAATACAGAGGCCAAGCGATTCAAGATATACGATGCAAGCCTTTCACTTCACTGTGATGCGAGGTGGAAGATTTTTCAAATCCTCCTGTTCTGTTTACTGCTCCAAACTCCAATGAACATAAATCGTTGATTTTTGTGTTGGTTGACGTCGTGTTGGGCGAGGGAGTGGGGATGTTTTGTTTTCGAATCATATATATAGGGTCAGACGAGCTCAGAAGATCAGTACAAGCTCATTGCTCCTCAGTGAATTACTTTACAAGTCTCATCCATATTGATTTGTGATAGCTGAAATGGCTCGACGCAAAATTCACACAACAATGGTAAGAACTAGGAATATAACTATATGTATATTTCGTAATATTATTTCCAGTTATTTTACCAATAGATGTAATCAGTTACCCATGATATTATGAACTCTACGACTCGCTGATCCTGCACTTGATTTAAGCTCACTTTCAAGAAGGCCTATTAATTATAAGTAAACAGTAAAAGAAAAATGATTCGCAATGCTTATAGTAGTCGAATAGTAGACATTAATAATATCAAGAGTCAAGGGTTTGTGGGTCGTGTATTATATCAATAAGCTATACACAGTACCCTGCAGAAGGTAACCTACAAACTATGACCTACATTCAAAATAACAATGTATTCTTGTTTCATTATATTTACATGAAGGGAGAAAGAAAATCGAATTCGTGATTGTACAAATAAAATTTCTACGCACTAATCATTCAATTCGATTATACCATGGCATTAATAGTTTACAATGAGAAAACTATGCTATAAGATAATTATAATATAGGAGAATCAATACATTAAAATCGATGACTTTATATATAAGGGGGTGGCTTTGTGTTGGTTGGTTACTTTGATTGGTACCTGCGCTTCCCCTGCAGATATCCGTCAACTGAATGACTGATGACTGATTTGTACCCCGCGGTCCGAAGTAAAGCAATGGTCGCACAAATGTATTTACCTTGACATTTTCTTCTGCACTTTCCTTGTCGTAGGGAGCAAAGTTACCCTATATGAATTACAGTTATGTCGTCCAGCATTGAAATCTCTTGGTAGAGCTCCCGAGTTCTCAAAAATACAATATTCAGAAAAGGATAGCCCAGCCCACTAACCCCAAGGTCACCAAAAACATTCTGTGTCGTCCTCGTTGAAGAATTATGTTAATGATCGCAATTCAATAATTGCGGCTTTTATATGTAGGGCCTAACTTGCATAGACAGACAGACAGACAGACAGACAGACAGACAGACAGACAGACAGACAGACAGACAGACAGACAGACGGACGGACGGACGGACGGACGGACAGACAGACAGACAGACAGACAGACAGACAGACAGACAGACAGACAGACAGACAGACAGACAGACAGACAGACAGACAGACAGACAGAAAAGTGATGCTTTATAAGGGAGTTTACGTTCCTAATGTTGTAACAATCACTGGTACAGGATTACTCTAACTCATTCAGACCATAATTAAATTGGCACGAAATTAGGATATTTTAAGCTAAAAATTAACATTCTGTGATTTTTTCTGATATTTTTAGTATTTTTTTTTATATTTTTCATTGTAATATTTAAGAAATTTTGGGAAATTTTGGATTTCGGATAAAAGCCACATTTGATGTTTAAATGTAGATTATAAGTGCATTTCTAAAACTAGATTTTTTACGAAATTTTTTTGCGTATTTTGAATTTTTTGTATCTCAAATACTGGCAATACTAGCAATATATTAAATTTACGGGAAAAGGCAAAAAAAAACATTTTTTGACCGTTTTTGCACATTTCAATTTTCAATCTTCTCTAAAAACGGTACTATTCGTCCTATCGCAATGCGGTTAAAAAAATGTGAATTTGAATTCCCCATTTTTTTTTAAAAATTTTTTGTTGGCCAAATTGAAAAAACTTTAATTCTAATTTAAAAAAAATCAAAATTGTTATGTCCACGTGGTCTGAATGATCTAAATAGGGAGAGAAACTAGTTAATAAGCAGATTAACGAGGAAGAACACGATAATCAAAGCTTATCCTGCATTGACATCTCTGTGAGTCCCAACCCTCTAACACCCGGGGCAACAAACACATTCTGATTTTATCGTTAGACGTGACACACGTACAGACGGACGGACATGTGTGATGCATGTAGGGGAGCTTGGCTCCCTTATTATTATAATAATAATAAAAAATTAATAATAATAATAATAATATATATATATATATATTTTTTTTTTAATTATTATAATTATAATTACAATAATTGAAGATTATTATTATTATTATATATTATTATTATTATTATTATTATTACTATTGTTATTTTATTATTATTATTATTATTATTATTATTATTATTATTAATAATAATAATATAATTAATAATATAATTAATATTCGATTTTCGATCGATTGACCTGCAAACGATTCAATGTCGATAAATGGTGACATATCGATCAATGATCACCCTCAGTTACATTATTGGCATTATAAAGGTATTAGCTGCAATATTATATTACTTTTGAATTAGGGTAATTAATGATATAACTTTGAAATAATTATTAGTTGATTAATTACATTGTTGAATTATAAAGAGGGTGACAATTTTGTAATAATAAGGAATTTGAAAGGGTGAAAAAAGAGGGCGATGATTTCAGTTCGGTACTATAGGAAAGCGGACGAAACACTGGTATATTTTTTCCGTTTTTCTCGACAAAATATTGAAAAGATCACTCAAATTTACCAACGCTGTGATTATCGATTGATATCGGCAAAATCTTTAAAATTGATTATTTTTATTGAGTATAGATAAACCAGGACTGACACCCTCTCTGTTTCTTCCAGGTGTTGTCTGCGTGCGTGGTGGCCGCCGTCCTAGTGCAGCTGTGCGTAGCTGACGACCTTCCTCGCAGCAAGAGAGGACTCCTGGGTATGTTGTTGACGCTGCCCCATCCAGGAGGATGGCATGTGCACGACCATTAGCCATCACATTTTATTAAAATAGGTTCAACCTGATAGTACGCAGAAGGAAAATATTCCAGACCAGCACGGTCGTGGACCTTCAAAACAATCAGTGAAATAATTATTTCTAAGAAACTAATTATTGTCCACCGATTGGGTATACCTACACGATAGAGCATCTCAACATCTCAAAACTATCTCGTCCTGGAGCTAACATAATAGATTATAATATTGATATATATATATTTTTAGCAGCAGCAAAGCTAGAAAATAAAATGTGTTGGTTTACGAGTAACGTTAGTGATATCGTCGAGAAAAACGGTTTAAAAAAAGTTAAGGGAAGACGCTTTGAGCCGTTTTTTGGATGAGCGTAGCGAGCGTAGCGAGCGAAGATTCCATTTCACTACACTGGAGAAAAAAATCCGGAATGTTTTTTTTTTCCTTCTTTCTTTTTTTTCTGTATTTTTGTGTGTTTGTCAGCACGATTCCGGCTAAACCGATACTCCGTTTGCAATGAAATTTTATGGAGGCCTTCGAAATCTCTGAACTTAGAACTGCCACGTTTTTGAGCGCAATCAAAAAATTATTTCTTATGAAAATCGCAATTTAACGATTTTTTTCGATTTTTTGAAAATTTATTTTACTTATAACACCTACATGCTTAATCCGATTTTAATGATTTTTTCACAGAACCTTAATTTTATGAATTAAGATATCCGTGTGAAATTTGAGCGCAATCAAAAATTATTTTTCATGAAAATAGAAATTTTGTGGGTTTTTTCTTTTTTAAAACCATTTTTTACTTATAACACCTACATGCTTTATTCTACTGTAATAATTTTTTCACGGAACCTTAATTTTATGAATTTATATATTCGTGTGAAATTTGAGCGCAATCGAATAATTATTTCTTATAAAAATCGCAATTTTTCGATTTTTTCTTTTTTTAAATTAGTACGATTAATTAAAAAATTTAAAAATTTAAGTTTATTTTTTATTTAATTATTTTAATTTTAAAAAAATCTTCAACTTAGTAATAATTTTTTCACAGAACAACAGAAAATCCGCATAACACATGGCAGCTCAATGCACCAATTACGCTCATCCAACAACGCGGCGGGACTTAGCGTTTTCCTAGTATTAAAAATATGATAGTATGATAGGTTTATTGCGCAGAATCAGACCTGGGTACGACCGGGTACGACCGGGTACGACCCGAGCTTAGAAACAACCACAATTATAAACGAGCAATCCTAAGGTAAATTATTGGATGAGCGTAGCGAGCGAAGCGAAGATTCCATTTCACTACCCTGGAGAAAAAAATCCGTAATGTTTTTTTCCCCTTTTTTCTGTATTTTTGTGTGTTTGTCAGCACGATTCCGGCTAAACCAATACTCCAATTGCGATGAAATTTACTGGAGGTCTTCGAAATCTCTGAATTTAGAACTGCCACGTTTTTGAGCGCAATCGAAAAATTATTTTTTATGAAAATCGCAATTTTACGATTTTTTTCGATTTTTAACAAATTTCTTCGACTTATAACACTTACATGCTTTATCCGATTTTAATGATTTTTTCACAGAACCTTAATTTAATGAATTTAGATATTCGTGTGAAATTTGAGCGCAATCGAAAAATTATTTGGCATGAATATCGAAATTTTACGGGTTTTTTCTTTTTTTTAAACAGTTCTTTGACTTATTACACCTACATTCTTTATCCTATTGTAAAGATTTTTTCACAGAACCTTAATTTTATTTATTAATATATTCGTGCTAAATTTGAGCGCAATCAAATAATTATTTGTTATGAAAATTGCAATTTTACGATCTTTTTCTTTTTTTAAATTACGATTAATTAAAATTTACAAAATTTAAGTTAATTTTTTATTTAATTTTATTAAAAAAAAAAAAAAATCGTCTAAGTAATGATTTTTTCACAGAACAACAGAAAATCCGCATAACACATGGCAGCTCAATGCACCAATTACGCTCATCCAACAACGCGCCTGAAAAAGCGTTTGCGAGTTAGTAATACCTCATTATAATGAACACACAAAACAAGTTTAAAAAATCAATGATTATTGATTAGTAATTCATAAATTTTTAACGATGATTTGAATGATGTTTCCTGTGAGCACTTTCTTCTGGTTGCCTCTTCTCTTCGTCTGCCTTCTTTGATAAGATCGCCGTACAGTCCGTCTTGGGGCATAAAAACACAAAAAAATAGCCTCGGGCCGTGCCCCAGACCCCTTGTAGCCGCGCCGGTCCTTGCACTTGGCTTTATCATTTTGCCGGGCCGTGAGATGAAAAAAGTTGGGAACCACTGCTCTAACTGTTATCAAACGTGGGGAGATATTGGCGTCATACATTATTTTGTCTCGGACCTTCGTATTTATTCGTAACCAGGGTCACAAATCAAAACTAAACTAATTATGTTAAATCATTTTTCGTGGGAAGCCTGACCAGGGTGCAATGCATGCCCCTCTTCAGGTGACTAACTAGGTATGTTGCGGATAAGACAATTGTGAAGGGATGTCCGAGGGCTGTTTAAGAGGACTCAATCCCTTACATTCGCACCACTGAGGAAAACCTCGGAAAAAACTTTTGATCAGGATTGCTGGTCTCGACAGGATTTGAACCGTGGACCTCCGAAATCAGAGTGGGGCGCTTAACGCTCGAGCCAACACTGTCAATGTTGCCAATATAAAAACGTGAAAACACCGAAACGCCAGTCTCCAAATGAAAAGTATCAATCTTTAATTCTAGGTGGAGCAAGTGGTGGTGGCTATCCGAGTGGTGGTCCTAGTGGAGGCGGTGCCACCTCAAACTCTTATCTGCCCCCAAGTTCCGGAGGTTTCGGCAGCGGCGGCGGTGGGGTAATGGAG
This sequence comes from Sweltsa coloradensis, assembly GCA_024449915.1. Taxonomy (NCBI): domain Eukaryota; kingdom Metazoa; phylum Arthropoda; class Insecta; order Plecoptera; family Chloroperlidae; genus Sweltsa; species Sweltsa coloradensis. The sequence goes on from JAMZAV010000325.1 coordinate 428,612, forward strand.
GCAGACCTTCCAGCTCCTACGGTGCTCCAAACCAGGGAGGTAACGGAGGAGGATCTGGTGGCGGCTTCGGAGGAGGTCGCGGTGGAGGTGGGGGAGGCGGCGGCGGAAACCAACAGGGTGTCTCCAACTCGTACCTTCCTCCGGGATCAGGCAACGGAGGAGGATTTGGAAGTCAAAATGGTGGGCAATCTGGTGGGCGACCCTCTAGTTCTTATGGGGCACCCCAAGGCGGAAATGGTGGTGGATTTGGAGGTCAAAATGGTGGGCAATCTGGTGGGCGACCGTCCAGTTCTTATGGGGCACCCCAAGGCGGAAATGGTGGTGGATTTGGTGGCCAAAATGGTGGGCCCAATCTTGGCAGGCCATCACTTATGCCCTCCAAGGCTTGGATGGTAATCGATTGGTGGCAAATGGAGGAAGCTTGGTGGGCATCAAAGTCTTAATCTGGTCTCTGGGGAACAGGGATGTCAAGGGAGTTGTGTCAGTCGGCAGTTCTAATTCACCCTGGAGGGAACAGGATCGTCACGGGGTTTTGCGGCAATTGTGGCCCTCATTATCACCCCTGGCAGGGCCAGAATGGCGGTGGATTTGGAAGGGCCAAATGAGGTTGGGACGACCCTCCAGTTCTTATGGGGCTCCCCAAGGCGGAAATGGCGGTGGATTTGGTGGCCAAAATGGAGGCCAATCTGGTGGAAGACCTTCTAGTTCTTATGGGGCACCCCAAGGTTAGTATTTGTTATAAATCTGATTTTTGTTATGTTGAGCTAAATTTTAATCATATCTTTCTACTAAGTGAAAGTATAATTATTGTTTAATTTCATAGACAACTTTTTTAACTGTGAAAAGTCAAAAGTACGCAGCATTCATTCATTTCACATTTAATTCAAAATTTTGTAAGTAAATGAATGAGAAACCCATCTCACTTTACTCGTATACATTTATGTTCTAAAATTAATTTTGTTTGGATTTTCTCTGCAGGTGGGCAGAGCGGAGGATCGGGTCGGGGAAACAATGGTGGTTTCGGAGGTGGCCAATCCAACTCAGGATCTTCTGGAGGATTCGACGGCTACAGATACTAACAAGATGAAGTTATGCTCATAGCAACAGCTGGCCTTATTTTAATAATACTAGATAATTTTATTGAGAAGTCATTCAATGTGTTTGTTATAAAAATTGTAATGTAATTTATGTGTGTATTCTATTTAGTCAATAAATTGTATGTCTGCTTTAACGTTTGAAGTTTTACTTCCACGATTCATAGTATTAAGAGCATTACAAATATATATTTGATGAACCTTAAGGAACATTTATCTCGGAAACTACTGGGTCGATTAGTCTGAAACTTTCGGATGTTATAGTCTGTGGTTTGATTGATAACGTTTGCCTCAACGCATTTTTTTTTAAATAATGAATTTTTGTGTTTTTACTACATTTTTACCCAAGAAAAAATATAAACAGACAAGTTTTTTCATTTCACAATGTTCTCTGAGGCATGTTATGTGTATAATACTAAAATCACAGTGTTCAGAAAATTTCAAGGTAATACCTCTCATAGTTTAAGGCCGTTGGTGAAAATACTAGATTCTACAGATTTTATACCACTGACTTGAAACTTCAGAGGTTGTTAAGAATGAAAAAAGTATTTGATCTAGGTAAAAGATTTTTGGTTTTTGTCAATTCACCAAAATTTCTAGCCAGAAAGCATGGAAATACACTCGATCCTAAGGAAAGAAAATTGACTATAGATTTAGAGAAAGAAGGCTAGGGTTAAGTTTTAAACGTTCAGGTATCTCCATTGCACAATCTAGGTGATTGTTTTTCGTTTTTTTTTCATTTGTGTTTTATTGATCATGAAGTGTTGACATTTTAATAATCAAATAAACATATGACACACATAATTTTCTACAAGTAGTAAATCACAACTGATGCAAAAACGATCACCTAGATTGTAAGCCTAAGTACCATGAGCTCTAAAAAAAAATCAGCCTATTCGGACCAATAGTTTAGGAATAAAATGTTCCCCCAATAAGCAATACGTGGTTTAAAAAGAGCGGAGATAATGAACAATGAACGAAATTACAATAACAAATTATAAGTACTATTTATATTTATTTAATCAATAAAAATAAATATATTTTATAAAAAATTTTATAAATATAATATATTACAATATTACATTTTTTAAAACTACGTCAAACCATAAATAAATATATATATAAAATTTTACTTATAATACATTGCAATAAATAATACATTAATGGTATATAAATATATACCATAAAAAACCTACTTAATAAAATAAGCTTTTTTTACATATTAGAACTATTTAAAGCATAAAACACATTTTTTATTTCGTGTAACTATTTCGTTTTTTCACCCGATTTTCACCAACGTCCTCCCTTAAATGAATAAGTTATTTTGAAAAGGGGGTAAATTACTAAAAAAACATACTTTGGAGATAAACGAGAAAAACTTTTCTCAGTATTAATTAAAAAATCGTATTACATGCTTCAAACTGTACTTATTTTAGACACGTATAAATGTGTGTTAAAAATGCAATAACGTTAAGTTTACTATGTATAGTTTGACAAACAAAAAATATTTTGTCTCTCTGACTTATCCCCTTTTCAAAATATATGGTTTGACCTTCATGTGAATGGGGCTTCGAAGATTTTCATTAAAACATGGCAATTTATGTTATTTTATAATATTTTTTATTAACTTTTAAAATTTTTCATCTATAGTTAAGCAACAAAAAAAATTGTGTCTCTGACTTTTCCCCTTTTCAAAACAAATGGTTTTATTTCCATGTGAATGGGATTGTGATTACATACTCCTTTCTTTCGCTTAATGACATCGTCGTAAGGCTCATCACCTGATGTTGGCGACATATTTAAAAACACAGCTGATCGAAAAATAATTATTTCAATTGCTCTCACCAGAACGCAGCGCCAAGCACGTTACAGACAGCGCGAGTTATTTCGAAAAGGGGACAAGTCAATCGACTTATCCCCTTTTCAAACAAAATCGCGTATGGGACTCCCCCCCCTCTAACGAGTCCACGGTTCGTCCGACTTGTTGCATTCACATGATGTGTGTCTAGATAAAATAAGCAAGGATTTGAAGCTAACTCGTTTTCGTCAAAACAGAGTCTCACCCCCTATTCAAAATAACTGATTCAAAATGTTGTGTGTTCCTAGCCACATGAAATTACCATTCCCGGGAAATCAACTTTAAAGTTGAAGTAACATACATAGGCTTTGCCTCATTAAATATATATATATATATATATTTTAAAGATGTTTATTTTAAAATTAAAGGGATTACAACCATGCGCAATGTTGTCTACTGCGTGTGTCTACTATAGATAGAAGACTGTTGTTCGGAAGAGTATTATTTATTTTAAATACTTATAAGAGCCTCAACCTACAACATGATTACATCAAAACAATCACAATGCAAAAAAAAAATTATTAAAAAAAATCAACCAAAAATAAAATCCTTCGTGACCAGGTACAGGAATCGCTCACTAAACACGAATATTATTTTGTGCGAGTGTGTGAAATGGATAGAAAGTCTTTAAAACTTCACTATCACATTTTTAAGCAATTGAATGTAAATATTCACAATTTTTTACGTTTACTCTTTGCCCATGTAGGCCCTTAAACAACATGCAAATGACATGAGATTATAGAATAGTGTAGTGGCATTATTATTGAAGCGTAGCACAAGAAATTCCATTCCTGGAAATCCGAATGTTTTTTTCTTTATTTTTGGTGTTTTTAAAATTAAAGGGCTTCAACCTGAACTTAGTCCACGTTTTTGGGGCAATCGAAAAACTTTTTCCAAAAATAATTTTTATTTATTGTTTTAAAACTTCTCGACTCAACACACATGCTTATCATTAATCAATTCAATGCAATAAAAAATATATGTTGAAAAGCCAATCAACAAATATATAAATCATTGTGAGCAGTTTTACAAATTCGCTTACTTAAACACATACATGCTTTTGTCTATGTGTAATGATTTAGAACCTTAAAATGCATATGATATTTTTGCAATTGAAGCAATTCACAAATTTTTTACTATTTGCATTTTGCTATGTTAGGCCTTTATACAGAATAGAATAAATAATCATAGCATAGTGTCAAATGTACCTGTATTAGAATGGCATGTCTATCGAAGTGAAGGAGTCTCTGTTACAAGGAGCAAACAAAAAACACCAGAATTTCAGTTTTCTGTGATTGCATGCCTTTTACGACGACTGCATATGGAATTGTTATGGTTTAATCTGTACTACTGCCTTGTTTTAGCCAATCATAAATTAAATTTACCACTGAACATCCAAATTTTTTTTTTTACGTATTTTCGATTTTTAAATTCTTCAATTACATATAAGTTATCCTATTGTATGATCTTTTCTAGAAGTCCTTAATTTAATGATTGAGTAATCCCCGTGTGAAATGTAAGTCGCATCCAAACTTATTTTAATGAATGAATGTCAGTTTTGAGTTTTGATTATGTACAGAAATAGTTATAATAAATATAATGTTATTACAGTAAGGCTTCAGATATAACATGCACAGGTATAGGTAGTCACAAACAAAAAGGACTGTGATGCTCAAGTAATAAGTCTGGAAATTTTAAGACAAAAAGGATTGCTTATGTAGTGTTAGTATCTACATTGCTCTGAATAAGTCGGGACAAGGGGTTCTCAACGCAACTGCTGTGCCATCGAATTGCTCTCTTTTGCAGTCTGAAAGACACAGTGAATGTGAGTAGAAGAACAATACATAGACCAAGTAGTATTTAACTCCTCTTTACAAAGTCCCCCATCCATTTGTAACTTTATCAAGGGAATGTATCACTATTCATTCTTCACAAATTTACTTGCACTTGAGACAGCATTTCTATGAACAATTTGCCACCAATAATTTTGGTAACATTTAAGAATCTCACTCACACCATTATGTCATTAGCAGGGTTCGGATGATTAGGACCATTGATTGAAAGTGACAAAAAGCCAGGCAAATAGTACATTAAAAACACAAAGAAGGATGTAAAAATCAGTAAAAGAACCTATCAAATTTTTTTATTTTTTTTAAAAATCAAATCGTTACATATAAATAAAGTATGATGTTTTTGCGAGAATTCCCGGTCGCGGAATTTGAGAAATACTCCAGAGGCTGAGGGAGAGGTATAGAAAGTGAGACTGGCAAAAAAATATTTGCATAATATGCTTAGCTCGATATTTTAGAGTTGGCTCATTACGGATCGTTCTGTATCATTTTCCACCAGAATATATCAAAATAGTACAATAGTAGCTTTAAAAGGACAAAAAATAACCTAATTCAAAAAAGTATCATAATAAGCATTTTCAGGCAAAATAAAATTTATGTATGTTTGGCTTCAGTAAGACTCCAAAATGTACTAAAAACTATTTTTCAGGCATGTATTTACCGGCATATTTAAATCATTAGCAGGAGAACCGGCCTGGGCAGACATTAATGATAGACTTAATGTGCGTTTACTGTTCGGCGTTGCTCGCGAAGCGAAGGGCCAAAGTTGGCAAAGGCAAAGGCAAGTTTGCCGCGAGTCAGCAACACTTGTTATATTCACAGATTAATTTTAGGACACTTTTTTAAAATAAAAACATGGCTAATCGTCATTACGACTATTATTGTCGGGTATATAAATACTAGGAAGCTTCGCAAACGCTTTTTCAGGCGCGTTGTTGGATGAGCGTAAATTTTTTTAAACAAAAAAAAAGCGCAAAATTGCGATTTTCATGAAAAATTATATTTCGATTGCGCTCAAATTTCACACCAATATATTAATTTATAAAATAAAGGTTCTGTATAAAAATTGTTACAATCGGGTAAAGCATGTAGGTGTTATAAGTCAAAGAAATGTAAAATAAAAAAAATAAAAAACGTAAAATTGCTATTTTCACAAAAAAATATTTTTTGATTGCGCTCAAATTTCACACGAATACATAAATTAATAAAATTAAGGTTCTTTGAAAAAATCATTACAATCGGATAAAGCATGTAGGTGTTATAAGTCGAAGAAAGTTTTAAAAAATCGAAAAAATCGTAAAATTGCAATTTTCATCAGAAATATTGTTTTATTGCGCTTTAATTTCACACGAATATATAAATTTGTAAAATTAAGGTTCTGTGAAAAAATCATTACATTCGGATAAAGCATGTAGGTGTTTTAATTCGAAGAATTTTTTTTTAAATCGAAAAAATCGTAAAATTGCGATTTTCATGAGAAACAATTTTTCGATTGCGCTCAAAAACTGGGCAGTTCTTCGTTCAGAGATTTCGAAGGCCTCCATAAAATTTCATCGCAATTGGAGTATCGGTTTAGCCGGAATCGTGCTCACAGACACACAATAATACAAACAGAAAGAAAGAAAGAAAGAAAGGAAAAAAAAACATTCCGGATTTTTCTCTCCAGTGTAGTGAAATGGAATCTTCGCTTCGCTCATCCAATAATGTGGAATCGGGGAATAGGCGGAGCAATTTATTTCCTTGTCGCAAAGGCAAAAAAGATGAACTTATGTTTCTTGCGAGGCCTCGCGCCTTCGCGAGTTCGCTAGAAAACGATTGGTCAACGCGCCTTCGCTTTGCGAGCAACGCCGAACAGAAAACGCATCTTTAAAGATGCAGCACATAAAGGGAGACACGATCACGGTAAAAAATTATTTTTTCATAGGTACTAGGAAAACGCTTAAGTCCCGCCGCGTTGTTGGATGAGCGTAATTGGTGCATTGAGCTGCCATGTGTTATGTGGATTTTCTGTTGTTCTGTGAAAAAATCATTACTAAGTTGAAGATTTTTTTTAATTAAATTAAATTAAATAAAAAATTAACTTTTTTTTTTTTTTAATTAATCGTAATTTTGAAAAAGGAAAAAAAATAATATTGAAATTTTCATAAGAAATAATTATTCGATTGCGCACAAATTTTACACGAATATATTAATTCATAAAATTAAGGTTCTGTGAAAAAATCATTACAATAGGATAAAGCATGAAGGTGTTATAAGTCAAAGAGTTGTTTCAAAAAGAAAAGAAATGTAAAATTTCGATTTTTATGAGAAATAGTTTTTCGATTGCGCTCAAATTTCACACGAATACCTATATTCATAAAATTAATGTTCCGTGAAAAAATCTTTAAAATCGGATAAAGCATGTAGGTGGTTAAAAGTCGAAGAAATTTTTAAAAAATTGAAAAAAAATCGTAAAATTGCGATTTTCATGAGAAATAATTTTTCGATTGCGCTCAAAAACGTGGCAGTTCTTGGTTCAGAGATTTCGAAGGCCTCCATAAAATTTCATTGCAATTGGAGTATCGGTTTAGCCGGAATCGTGCTCACAGACACACAATAATACAAACAGAAAAAAAAGAAAAACATTCCGGATTTTTTTCTCCAGTGTAGTGAAATGGAATGTTCGCTTCGCTCGCTACGCTCATCCAATAACACGGATGTTGGGAAACACTCATTTGTGGAGTCTACAATTAAAAGTTGGAACGAGCTAGATAAAAGTGTATTCAACCCTCTACCAACAAGCGTTGCCGAGTTCAAACAGAGAATTATTTGTAATAATAGATTATAAAATCTATGGATTGAATTTTTAATACTAATCTAAGTAACTTTGTGGTAATTTGTAAAAATAATTTTGTGTGGTTACTGTTGCCTGTTGGGAGTATAATAATAAAAATATTAATAATGGAAAATATGAACTCATTATTCTGTAACCGAGCAAAAGAGCTCTAAACTTGGATAAAACAACAATACAATACAATACAATACAATAAGAAAAATAAGAGAAGTCAGGGACATCCTAGTCATTAGTCATTACAGCGCATGACTAATCTTTGATTACAGTATTGCTTTTATTGTTTTATTTTAATTTAAGTTTTTTTACACTAAGAAGCTTCGCAAAGGCTTTTCAGGCGCGTTGTTGGATGAGCGTATTTTTTTTAACGAAAAAAGCGTAAAATAGCGATTTTCATGTCAAATATTTTTTCGATTGCGCTCAAATTTTCCACGAATATATTAATTCTTAAAATTAAGGTTCTGTAAAAAATCATTATAATCGGATCAAGCATGTAGGTGTTATAATTTAAAGACATTTTTAAAAAATCGAAAAAATCGTAAAAATATTGCGATTTTCATGAGAAATAATTTTTCGATTGCGCTTAAAAACGTGGCAGTTCTAAGTTCAGAGATTTCGAATGCCTCCTGAAAATTTCATCGCAATTGGAATATCGGTTTCGTTAAGCCGGAATCGTGTTAACAGACAGACAAAAATACAAAACGAAAGAGAAAAAAAAACATTCCGGATTTTTTTCTCCATTGTAGTGAAATGGAATCTTCGCTACGGTCATCCAAAAAAAGTTGTAAAGTACGCAAGTTAAATAAAGCCCGCTGATTTGCTGAAAACTTCATCCAAGCCACCTTGAAGGTGGCGGTGAGCGGTTCTAGGATCTAATTTCTCTACGGCGGTGAGTTTATACAGGTTGTGTTGTTTTGCTTTTTCATAAGCATGGTGCGAAAATTGAAGTTTCACGAGCAGAAATTGCTGAAAAAGGTTGATTTTATATCATGGGAAGCTGATAATAATCTACACGAGGTAAAAGTTATGCGGAAGTATTGCATACAAAAGAGAGACGATTATACCAAGTAAGTTTGCCTTGGCCTTACCAAGGCCAGTTCATGACATAACCTAAAAATGTAAATCGTAGGCTGGCTAGGCCTATGCCTCAGCTTGTGTAGCCTAGGCTAGGCCTAGTAGTTCTTTATATGCATTATATTCATATTCATATTGTAGAGTGTAGACCCGACCATGTCATGCATATAAATATATTGTAATGCTGCACAACCACAGAGAGTGACTCTTGTCCCAAATGTCAGGCTAGGTAGCTAGGGTGACTGGCCACTTAAGGGCCTAGTTCCTTCTAAAAACAAGATAGTGTCTCTCCTAATGTCACTAGATCATACCCCAGCCCCTCTATTTGTAGGTTTGAGTGTCCTCTATAAGTTCCAAACTATATCACTTGACATAGGCCTACTTGCATAATAACAGAAATTTCTTGAAGCCAATATCTTTGACCAATGCGTAATGTGTCCCAATCCGCCCAGCCTCTGGTGGGAATTCGGCCACTGGATGCCCCTAAATCCGTCCGCACCCTGATCTACAGTAATGGCCTATTATTAGACCTGTGGTAACCTATAACTACCATTGAAACACGTGTGAAGTGAATTTAACCATTGAAATTCGTTATTTAGGCCTAAATATGTTTTGAGCGGTTGAAATAGGCCTAGACGAAAAGTTCTTACCTATAAACAGGTTAGAATGTCAATTCCGCCACCCATTCGTGTGCATTGCGTCACCGTAATTTCGTAGCTTTCAGTAATTGGTATAATCTTAATTTGACGGAAGAGTTATTTCGCATTAAATTTATGATTTTCCTTTTTCTAACTGAATATTATTATGTATTTACTTGGTTTTTGGCCGCGGAAAGTAGTTTCTGGACTTATTTAGTAATCACTTTTAGTTGCTGGAATCGGTTGTTTTGGTACTAGGTAGCCTAGGCCTAGTTCAGTTGGTGCGGTCCAACTTTTTAACACAGTTTTTTCCAAAGAAAAAGAATAAAACACAACTTCAAAAAAGAAACAAATGAAGAAGAACTCATTATTAACGATTTATTTATACTAGGCCTAATCACTGAAAATATACCAATTATAGGCCTATAGAATAACACAGATTGAATACAAACACTCGCTCATTTCACTGTCATTGATTCGCCATGTTTGATATTTACGTCTTGATTTTACTTACTAGGCTTACCAACCTTTTTCGCTAAAATTCTCCACCTACAAAACCTTCAACGTCGTTATTTTAAATATAAAGGACTTTTATTACAATAGGATTTTCGTTTAAAATAGCGACCGTTAAAGGTTTTGATTGTTTTGAAGTTTTTTTGTTACTATAACAGTAAAAACGTGATGATTCTATTTAGGATTCTTTTATTATGTTCTTGTAAGGTTACTTGCAGTGAGTAGGCCTACAACATCTCAGCACGGTAGGAATAGGCCTAGGCCGCGTCGCTCCTCGCGACTTATAACTTAGGCCTACTTTTGTTTATAAAACAGGAGCGGAAAATTATTATTAATTGGTTTCCGCGCGTTTATTTTTAATTTACTTTGAAATATCAGTGATTTGGCAAAGAAAATAAAGTAAAAAAACAAAAAATGGCAATTTTGTCAAACTAGTAGAGTTCCACAGTAATTATATCAGGGAATATTTTTAATACATCCACTATTCCATGTATGAATTGGATTTTTAGCTGTAAGATAAATAAATCCATTTTCCACTAGGCCTTAACTTTAAAAGGGTTTTATTTACCTAGGTAACTGAAAAGTTCGTCAGCTCTATGTATGATGCTCACAACCCCGCCATTTTATTTCTCCGGTCGTAAATTTTTTGACTACACGCATTCGAGTCTACGATCTTGAATAACTCGACTGTCCTTTGATCAAAAGTCGATAACCAAAGAGCTTCATACAGAAAAATATCCAAACTATCGAATACATAGTCAAATGATGGGGAATATCTTTGTTTGAGGTCTTTGGCAAGGAAATGAGTGCGCTTCCATTTAGTGATGACATCAAGTCCAAAAAGTCCGAACCGGTTAAGGGGGGAAATTAATTTTAATTTTTTTTTTGTTACAACTTAGGCTACAATCAGCAGCTGCAGGTCAAAAGTGTCCTTTTCTAGCATTCTTCAAAGTTCAAACAATGTGCGCGTCTTTGAACACCCGTAGCCTATTTGTGATCTGGAGTGGGATGGGCCTAGCTAACTAGCATAGCTGAATAACTTCACAATCTGTGAGAAAAAAAGGAGCTGTTACGTAGTTACGTACTAAAAAGAAATACAAATTTGAATTTAAATTATCCCTTAGGGCCTATTTATTACAAATTTTTTACATCACTTTGTAAAAAAAAAAAAATCTTTTTTTTGAACCGGTGTGAAAAGTTGGAACCGGTTTCCGGGTACCCAATTTCATCACTACTTCCATTGTATAACGCCGTCCGTCCGCTCAATCCGTCCACATCGCAATCTCGCATTTCACTGGTTATAGTAATTGTTCTATAAAACAGTTTGTTCACAAATATTATTACTCGTATGCATCAAAGTTTCATCTTTTAGCTAAATGATTTCTTTTCACGCTGACTCAAATACAGATTAATTTAAAAGACAAATTCCTTAGATCCATGCATGGCACGCAGCGCCGCTGTCTTAGCTCCGCTCCCATAAAATGTGGCCGAAAATCTCGATCCAAACCCAAATCGACTCTTCAACATTTATATCTCGACTGTTTCGTAACCAAATATCGAAAATGAAGGCATTTCTGAAAGAAAATAGCCTACATTACAACAAACTACGACATATAGGGTTGCCAACTCTGGCCACGGGAAAAACCGGCCTTCCATGTAAATTCGTGGGAAAGTGACCAAGCACGGGGCCCCCCAACTATAGCGCCGCAGGTGAAAATTTTGAAATTCAGCTTTTTAGATTGCATTTAGTGCGTTTTAGAATAAAGTGGTGGGCTGGATGATATACCAAAACAATGTTGTTTTTGTGCAGTCAAAACTGGAAAACCACCAAAAATAAAAAAGTCACTGAGATAATAGGCCTAGATTATAATATTACATCCGCTGATATGCCGAGTATTCATAATTCGAGTAGGCAATGGGCATATTTTTATTCATAAGTAATTTAGGCCTAAGGATAATAAATTCCAAATAAACCACGAATAATTTTTTTTGTCTTAATTTCAATTTGTCATATCACGATTCTCAAAGCAGTAAATTAATATTACGTAAACAGCATTAACAGATTTCAAGGAATTATGATCAATTAACAAGTTTATTTCTTAATCGTGAATGAGTATTTAGCAGTTGATCTTGCTGCTTGAAGGAGAGTCTTGTTGGACTTCATTTTTTCGCGTAGAGTCAATTTCATTGTCGGATTAGTGCACAAACTTCCCGTATGAACGGCATTGACAGTGGACTGCAATGCAGTGTGGCAGTATTTGGCCAGCCTACTGCCTTGTTCGCTGTCTGGTGAGGGGGTTAGCGGGTTAGGTCAAAAGTGGAGAAGAGCAATGTTTACTAATTAAGTGGGATTTGGGATATGCGAAACGATGATTAGGATGGTTTTTAAATATTTATTTTAGTTTTTTTTGTATATTTAGTAATATTTTTAGTATAATGGGTTATTTACGTTAAAAACCTGGCAACACTATTGCCGGTCGAAGGGACTGACCGGCAACCGGCCAAGTGGGGCAAAAACCGGCCGGTTGGCAACCCTAACGACATACAAGAGCTAAATCTAGGGAAATGTGTCAATGAACATTTATGTAATTAAACGAGTGAGCGCAGCGAACGGAGTGATCTCCATTCGACTTAAACCCTTATTGTTTTTCTGCGTGTGTGTGTGCGTGTGTGTAGGCCTACGTTGAAAATCAGCCGAATCGCTGAACAGATTACGCTGAAATTTTAAACAGACATCCGGTACGAGTTTATTGAGAACTGCTAACAAAATCAGGTAGATCCATTGCGATTTAAACCTACAAGAAATAATAAATTGAAAAATAGGCTTCCAATGTTTAGAAATTATTTTAACGACAATGGTTTAGATTTTGAAAATATATTTTTTGTTTGTTATTTACCTGGCTGTGAAATGCCGTGTCCAGGGTTGGCATTATACGCGTATAAAAGGTTTTATACATACGTACGTATAAAACTACGTATAATAGGCCTACAGTATAAAACGTATAAAAGTAGGTAGCTTTAAATTTCAAATGTTTTTATTATGATTGTTGAGCGAGCGAAGCGAGCGTCTCCACTTGACTCGTACGGCTCGAATGTCTGTTTTTTTTTTTTTTTTTTTTTTTTTTTTTTTTTCTGTTACTGCTTTGATACAGGTCGCACCGTTTCTCTGATCGACCTGAAATTTTGCACACATGTACATACCACCTAGGCGGGTTGCTGTATAGTTTTTGAACAAAATCCGATCGTTGGTTAGCCTATAAAAAATAAAAAATAAAATAAAAAAATAAAAATGTTCCGATCGTTATGAAATTTTGCAGGGTCAATAAGTACAACATTCTCTCCTATTTTCTAAATTTTCAGCTAAATCGGTCAAGAACTTAAAGACTTATTGGTAATCATAATTCGAAAAATGATGTTAAAAATGAAGGAGGCAGTGAAGATACAAAGACACACTTTAGAAGGCATGACGTGAATTAGTACAATGCAAAGATGTTGGAATTGTATATAGTGTACAATGTCAATATCCAGTTAAGGCCTACACTGTGTGGTGGGACTTATGGGAATGTCGTACTCGGGTCATGTTGCACGTACCGGTGCTCGCTCAACAACGCGACCAACTGAGCGTTTTCCTAGTATAGAAACTTATAATAATGGTAGCTGCATATTGAGTCTTCATTTAAATATTGGTGAAGTGCGAGCATAGAAAATTGGAAAATACGGTAACAAAAAAAGAAAAACTAACAATAACATGTATGATACAAGGGCCAAGGAAGAACTGTTGTCATCAGCAGGTGAAAAGTTTTGTTGCCCCCTGCCCTTCAGGCTGAGATTTATGTTCTCTTTGCTTTCCCAACCTGTCAACCTTTATCCAATCAAAGTGTAACGTATGCTTATCATAGTTATTACATTTTAGATCGCCATAATAATACACAATAATTACACCTAGGCTTACATGCATCTTTCTTTTAAATAAAGATCTCTTTAGGGCAATTCCACAGCTAAGTGTCCCTGACTAGAGAAAATTAAATATTTTTATAGAAATGTATTTCATGAAAATTTAAGTAAATTAATATGTTGTGCTTTGGGAATAATTTATAAAAGTCCATAAAATTATATTTTTTCTCACTTTTGCATGCATTTTAATTTTCACTATACCACTGCAGGTTGGAGAACATTGTAAGAACATATTTTGGTTATTTAATTTTGGGTATGTTTTTAAGCAAAAACTTCTTCATTTATACTCCTTTCAATATTTACATGTTGTATTGACAAGATAATACAAAAATAGTTAAATAATTGTCCGAACTTTAAACCATTTAACTCTTTTTACCAATACACTGTTTCCTAATGTAATTCCGTTACCAAAAATCAATAATTTTTAAAATATATATGTATTCGTACACTTAATTGACAAAAAAAAGTAGTTTTCTTCTAATGTTTCACTAAAATAAGGAAGAGTTTAATCAAAAATAGTTTTAAAAATATGTATTTACTCCATATTTCATTGGTAACGGAATTACGGTAACGGAATTACAGAACACTATTGCTTCAAAAACAGTGTTAAATGTTGAAAAAGTAGACTCCCTTGTTTAGTAATCACCCTTTTTTTCATTAGACTATCATTAAGAGTTAGATTTAACCATATGCAAGCATTTTGAAAATTTATCATTCGCTGGGGTAATTCCGTTACCAAGGTTTGTAATTCCGTTACCGAAAATAAATACCTTAAAACAGTTTAAATATCAACCAAAATGCCAAACATCCTTAAAGGTTTCAATGATTTGCATTACACCATCATTAAGAGTTAAATTAAACCACATGCAAGCATTATTTAAACGTGTAATTTGCTGGGGTAATTCCGTTACCAGGGGTCGTAATTTCGTTACCAAATATAAATACAGTTTAAATAGCCTATAGTAATTTAATTATTTTTAATGAAGGTGTGTTATTTATGTTTAGTACTATGCTTCTAGATGTTGTAGAAGCTGCAAAATAGATATTTTTATTGCACAATTCACAGGTTTTTAACAATTACTAACTAAACCAGGGACACATGGCACTTTCAGCGTAATTCCGTTACCAGTCAAAAACCTGCCTAAAAACTCATTTAAAATAATTTTAAAATAAAATAAACTTGTGCTAAATTTTGTTCAATTTGAAGCCTAGAAATCGTTTTCGACATTAAACGGTTCCCTTTATTTGAAATATTGTCTTTGAATGTGTTGTTAGCTCTCTGAAATTAATTCCGTTACCGTGGAATTGCCCTTTTAGGTCATTTGGGTTTTTTTTAAATTTATTTTTTTCGTAAATTATAGTATAATGTATCATGGGGGCCAACGGGGGTATTAACAAACGGCATGTGGAGATTGGGGTCAAAAAAAGATAATCAAATTAAAAAAAATTTTGCATTACAAAAATATATAGCCACCCCAAAAGATAGACTATACTTTCTTTAAAAATGGTTTTTATATAAAAACTGCAGTATTTTGTATAGGCTACCTTGATAATAAAATGTTTCTAAAACAAATAGTCGAACAACCCTATTGACTACGACTACCTCATTGAAGTAATTCTACTTTTTTTTAGGGCAAAAACTAGTATTATGAATTTGTACATTTTTAAAAGTTAGTGCCTTCTATCTAAGGCACAATAGTAAATTTTAAACTATTGATTGGCTACTACATGGACCCAAGCCTTTTTTTTAGTTTTATACGTTTTATACATGTATAAAACCTCCTGTTTTATACGTGTGTATTATACGGTATAATACATACGTATTACACTGGTTTTATACTAAACGTATTATACTCTGCCAACCCTGGCCGTGTCCATGCAAGGTCTGTCGAATGTTGCACGTCAAGGTGCCCCCAAATTCAGCTCGTAGATTGAGTAAACCTTGCAATATTTTCACATATTTTGTACTGGCTATGTTTTCCTTGGTTTTGTCACAGATGATGGACTACACTGTTTTATATGCATTTCAAAACATGTTTAATCATTTTTAAAATACAATCCAGAAATTACAAAATCTTTCCCGACCAGGGGATCGAACCCACGTCTCCCATATTTCGGCTATAAGAGCGCTCTAGTCAACTAGATTCGGGAAACGCCAAAGTCGTTGTTAGACGAGTGAGCGAGTCATGTGTTGAGTACCCGGGAACATTTGCATTTAAGATTGGCAATTCAATTCATATAAATATTAGTTTTTTAAGTTTAATTGGTATACGGGCGCGTCAACTGTAAGGCCATAATGCGCCTCTCTAGCCAATGATAGGCTAGGGAGGCCTAATGTAGGGGGAAGAAAAGTAATGTAACCGGGTACTCAACACATGGCTCACTCACTCGTTTAACAACGACTTTGGCGTTTCCCTAGTGATAAATTAGTGGGAGTGCCCGAATTGCCAAGCCATAATGACATTATCGTGGCTGATAAAAACATTAATGACAAAACACCTCTCATTAGCCTTAAACCCCTCCGGCCTCTAACAACACACTCCAAAGCAAAAACAAATAAACACAATTAAAAAATACTAAAAATTTATTAACAATACCTCCATCAAAAAATTTTTTAAGAATTTAATTAGATAAAGTTGGGACTTAGAATATCATTTTGGAAGATACAGTATCAAAAATAAAAAGTTCAGTGCCTGAAACCAGACACTAAAACAATAAACATAAGCGTATTGTGAAAGATAACCCTACAACACTATTTTCCATGTTTTGCAGAAATTTATATAATGAGGTGTTGAATCTTTTTTGTACGCCGGATTACTGTTTTTGTACGGTGTTCACTTCTGCAACCAACATTTACTAACTATGTTTTGTAGTTAAAATTTTTGAATGTCCTTTCATTGTATTAAATTTAATCAAAATAAAATTACGGTAATTAAATAAATGCGATTTAAGAGTAGTTCAGGCTGGCAGCGGAAAATTTCTGAAAAAGAATTTGGTTTTCGGTAAACGGTTATAAAACTTATCAAATTTAATATGGTGATTAAGAATAAATCTATGCAATCCAGTATGCGTATTCTAAATAATATTGATTTGAATTAAAATTTTGCAAACAACCGAAAATTTACTCGTTATTGGTAACTTGGAATTTAACAGATCTTTTACACAAATTTTTACTGGATATCAACGTATTAAATCATGTGAACGCGTACGGTTAATCATTTTATACCAGATAAACGGTTTGGTGAATTCCGAATTGAAGTCAGTCCTTGTTGCTCATTTTCCTTTTGACTTTGGCCATGTCTCGCAATGGCTTTAAGGTATTATTGCACCAATTGCATACAACAATCAAATGTACTTAATAAACATCACATTGCAAAATTTTGGGAGATTGAAGCTAAGACCGTTGACAGAATCACACGAACATAATTGGTTGAGCCAAGCTCGGCTCTTAACTCTTACAAGTTTTCCTTTTTGTATAATATTAGGCCCAATGCCTAGTTTCCAAAAATGTTTTTGTTTTATAATGTTTTTAAACTACAAATAGGTAGGGTACCGGTTTAGTGTTTTTTATAATAAATACAAAACTTTTACAAACAGTTTAAAAGGCTACAAAATACTATCGAAGTTTGGACAGTAACAGTTACAAGGGCCATTTCAATTTCCCTTTTTTTTGTATTAAAAATCTAGACAAGAAAAGATTAGGCTACACAAACAGCAATTTTATTTTTAAATAAACCCTCAATACAATTGATTGATCATATTTCAAGTGTGTAATACAATCAAAAATTTTCAACCCAAAATCCGTGACATGTAACATCCAGACAACCCATTTCTTAGAAAGTTTTAAAAGCTATGGGCACTTTAAAAAACGTTAAAAGGTTAGTCCCAAGTATATTTTCAACTCACCCAAATTGTAAAAAAAATTTTAAAAACTAATAACCAAAAAACAACTTATTTGCCTTTTTTGTCCGGAGTTACATCACAAACATGATTACATATAGTATTCATTAATAAAAGGTTTTGATTAAAATTTCATAAAGACTTAAATTCACAGTTTAGATTCTTCACACATAACCTTTACTTATGAACTGCTTAAAATGGAGGTACCAGCTGATTCTTTAGAATACCAGGCTGCCAACTTTTTTTAAAAAATCATCGTCCACTTGACACCAACAAAAGCTATAATTTCAATGGCAAATACAGACTAATAGTTATTTTACAAAATAAAACTATTTTTGGTTTCATAAAATTACATGCATTAACTTTCTAATGGTAAAAACATTTTTTGTAAATTTAATTTTTTAATTTTTTGTACTTTTCCCCTTTTGAGCCGGAGTGGCTGCTTAACACTCCGCCTCTAACACACCCTCCAAAACACAAAGACAAAATAAACAACAATATAAAAAATCCAAAATTTATTAGAATACTCCATCAAAATATTCAAGGTCTTACACTTACAAAAAGTTGGGACTTAAATATCATTTTAGAAGAGCACAGTACGAAAAATGAAACTGTTGATGTGCTATGTATATCAGAGCACTGGAAAACAAGTGAAAGTATAAACAGTATTGTGATTGATAACTACAAACTAGTTTCCACGTTTTGCAGAAATTCTCATATACATGGAGGGGTTGCAATCTTTGTGAACAACACACTGTTTGAGCTTGTTACTCAGAAACCAACAATTACTAACTATAGTTGTGATTTAAATTTTGAATGTGCTTGCATTGAATTGAATTTAAGTACAATTAAACAAACATTAGCGGTATCTAATATCATAATCGTCGTAATTTATAGATCTACAAATGGCAACATTAAAACCTTTCTAGAAAAAATTGAAATAGGGCTAATTATCTCTAAACTATTAAAATCAAATAAACATTTAGTAGTTATGGGTGACTTTAATGTAAACGTCTCTCCAAATAGTAAAGACCCGAATAAAGATCAACTAACTAATCTCCTTAGCTCATTTAACCTTATACTCACCGTAAATGAACCAACTAGAGTTGACCAAAGTTGGCAAACATCATCCATTATTGACAACATAGCAACAAATACACTTCCTTTCAAGACACAGGTACTTAACCTTGGTATTGCCGACCAGAATGCTCAAGAAATCAAAATTCAATAGCCTTGTTTACATGGAGGACTGGGTCCAGTACTGTACTGAAATTTAAGTACGGTTCCAATGTCCTTGACGAGTTTACATGTCGAGTACCCAACTAGAACTGAACTGACATTCGGTCCAGCATCGATGCCATCTTACGGCGATTGCTCAAAACATCACTGTTACATAACCCTACTTTCAATTCATTTTCGTAAATACGGGTAGGATTGAAGGCCAGGCCTAGGCGTGTATGATCTACATTTGAAGTTGGAGCCCAACGAACAGAAGTTAAAAATAGATACAACATTTTAAAACTTATTTATTGACATTTGCAATTAGGCTGCATGTTTTTCAGTTCGGTTCCCTCTCAGGAAGCTGTTTACATGTGAGTACTCAGTACAGTATTTCGGTTCGGTCCCACCATTTCGTCGGACCGAACCCAACCGGTTCGGTACCTGATTTCATGTGTTTACATGTGGTACTGAGACCAAAAACCGTACTCAACTCCGTACTCAGTCCTTCATGTAAACAAGATTAATGTAACAATTTTATTCCTCCAATAACAACAAAAACAATCAATTATTAAATGACACTCATTAGATAATCTTATGAGAGGCTTGAAGAAGAAATGTGGGATGATGTATCACAAGCTAAATTGGCTGATGATAAATACAATACATTTATACAGAAGCTGCAGTCATATATCAGTGAAAATTGTCCATTTAAAACTATAAAAAATAAACCATTCAACAAAAAGCAAAACTGGATATCGAAGGGTACAAAAATCTCGAGTTTAAATAAGAGAAGTCTTATTTATATAAAAACTCATTTCCAAAACGTGACGTTCCTTCAAACTTACGTTAAATCATATTTAAAAATTTATAAACAAGTTTTAAAAACAGCAAAAAGTAATCAAATTAAGGACAGTATATCTCAAGCTGACAATAAGTCAAAGTGTATCTGGAAAATTATAAATTCAGAGACAAATAGAAAACCTATTAAGCCCCATGAAAATATTAATCTACTCAATAGGGAAGCCTCACGTGACGTCACAGCTCGCCAGCAAGTGGCCGCGAATCGAACTAATGGACAAGCAGCCTCATCTCGCAAGTTGACGCCTGGTGAACGGCTCAACAAAGATCACGCTCTAACTTTTATCCTATTCATTATTTGGACAAAACTTAAGAGGAATAATATTTAGCAAACATATGATTCCTTCTAATGGCGATTATCTCGAACTTTAACAGAACCGTTAGCTTGTTATAACAAGTTACGCATTATAAATGACAAATTTATCAACAACCTTAAGTCTTCTCAACTTCAATTGACAAAAAACTACTGATCGGATTTCAACAAGAATTCTCTCTAAATATGCATCCAACTAATAAGAAAAGAAATAAGTTAACTTTCTCGATAGAAAATGCACTGAACGAAATTTTACAGCATAGCGTGCAATTTTTCACGGCTCATCCGCACGTCAAAAGCGCGTATTTTAGATGAAAACACATACCATGCATATTACCCTATGCTATAAATTTTCGTTCTGTGCACTTTCTATCTAGAAAGTTTATTTATTTCTTGTCTAAACAGTCCGATGAATATTTTGAAAGAGGTCTTGTCAAAATCCGATCACTAGGGTTTTGTCAATTGAAGTTGTTTTATTTAATTTCATAAAAAACAAGTTAAAGTCTGAAATGTTATTTCAATACGTACATCGATATAACACATTAACGTTTGTCTAAAAATTCAAAATAATCGCTATTAGAAGGAATGATATATTTGCTAAATATTATTCCTCTTAAGTTTTTTCCCAATAATGAATAGGGTAAAAGTTAGAGCGTGATAAGTTGTGCGACGTTCAGCAGGCGTCCACTTGCGAAACGATGGTTGCTTGTCCATCAGTTGGGCTCTAAGCGGAGAATACCCCTCATTCCCCTCGATTTGTGACGTAGGTGCTAGTAGCCTATAGTAACAACGAATTAATAAATTACTCTAAAATGGTAGCAAAAATCCTTAATAGCTATTTTGACAATGAAGCCTCTGACTTAACTAATAACTTAGTAAATCAAGGAAATAATCCAAATCTTACTTTCATTGATTACTTGCATAAGACATACAAGAGCCCAGTAAATTCTATATATTTTTATGAGACTGATGTTAATGAAATAAAAAATATTGTTGGTAACTTTAAACTAGGAAAACGCTCGAGTCCTGCCGCGTTGTTGGATGAGCGTAATTGGTGCATTGAGCTGCCATGTGTTAGGCGGATTTTCTGTTGTTCTGTGAAAAAATTAGTACTAAGTTGAAGATTTTTTTTAAATTAAATTAAATTAAATAAAAAATAAACTTTAATTTTTAATTTTTTTAATTTAATCGTATGAATTTTAAAAAAATTTTAAAAAAAAGAAAAATTGTGATTTTTATAAGAGAAATAATTATTCGATTTCGCTCAAATTTCACACCCAATATATGAATTCATAAAATTAAGGTTCTGTGAAAAAATCATGAAAATCGAATTAAGCATGTAGGTGTTATAAGTAAAATAAATTTTCAAAAAATCGAAAAAAATCGTAAAATTGCGATTTTCATGAGAAATAATTTTTTGATTGCGCTCAAAAACGTGGCAGTTATAAGTTCAGAGATTTCGAAGGCCTCCATAAAATTTCATTGCAAACGGAGTATCGGTTTAGCCGGAATCGTGCTGACAAACACACAAAAATACAGAAAAAAAAGAAAGAAGGAAAGAAAAAAAAAACATTCCGGATTTTTTTCTCCAGTGTAGTGAAATGGAATCTTCGCTTCGCTCGCTACGCTCATCCAATCATCTCACTCTGCAGGAGTAGATGGCATATCCATTATTGTTTTAAAGAAATGTATCCATATGTTAGCTGCACCTCTATGTGACATTTTCAATACCTGTCTAAAAGATGGGGTCTTTCCACAAGCTCTAAAAATATCCAAAATAATTCCCATACATAAAAAAGAAAGTAAACTCCTTGCAAGTAATTATCGACCAATATCTATTCTACCTGCTGTTTCAAAAATATTGGAAAGAATTATTTATAACAGATTGATAAGCTTTTTAGGTAAAAGCACAACATTCTAACAGAAAGACAAAATGGATTCAGAAAGGGAAAATCTACTAGTGATACAATTAGAAGATTTCTATTAAACGTAACTAGTGAAATGGATTCAAATATCGATACTCTGGGTATATTCTGTTATCTCACCAAAGCATTTGACTGTGTTGATCACAATATACTCCTCACTAAATTAGAATATTATGGAGTACGTGGTGATACGCTAAAATTATTAAAATCATACCTAACAAACAGAGTACAATATGTAGAAATAACAAGCAATGAAAATAGTAAAATTTAACATACCATTTTGGACTCTGAGAAAAGTATATGTGGTGTACCACAAGGGTCAATTCTTGGCCCTTTATTTTTCATTGTCTTTATTAATGATCTAACTGAAAGTATAGATGATGCTGAACTTTTTGCTGACGATTTTTCCACAGTCATAAAGGCTGATGAAAGCAAAGCTCTTCGGGATAAATCAGAAGAAAGACTAAATGATTCAAATGGGTGGTTTACAGCTAACAAGCTTATTTTAAACTCCAAAAAAACAAACTATATCCAATTCCACTCAATTCAGAAGATTAAGTCTTTAAATAAAATACCATACCTAACTAATTTTTCAGATAATTCAAATATAACACAAGTTTCATCAAATGTATTTCTAGGCTTAACAATAGACCAACATCTAACATGGCACGATCATATCAATACATTAATACAAAAACTTTCGTCTTGTTATGCTATAAGGACCATCAGGCAGATAAGTAACATCCCCACAGCCAAAATATGCTACTATTCATTATTTGAGTCATATATAAGTAGGGTTGCACAATGTCAATTGACCGGTCAAATGACTGGTCAAATACTTTTGGTCAATTGACCAGTCAATTGACTTAAAGATAACATGTGTAGCCTATATTGCATTCAAAACTTAAAATTATTTGAATTTTTATATTTGAATTTGAATTGTTATGTAAATGATAACATTTCTTTCTTTCTTTTTCAATTAAAAATGTTTTAATTGGGTAATATTTTATTTTAATTATTATTTATTGTGTAGTTATATTATGAATTATAATAGACAAATAGAATATAATAGCTTCTGGGTAAGCTGAAGCTGAATCGGAGAAAGGGACTGATGACAGCATCGACGATGATGATGACGATGATGATATGCCACTTAATATGCATTTAACAAGCTTTTAAATAAAAAAAGCTTTTGTCACCACAACATTTAAAAAATAAATATACTAATTATTTAATAAAATAAAATTTATGATTTTTTACATTTGACCGTCAATTGACCAAATTTGAATTTGACCGGTCAAATCCCATCCCTATATATAAGCTACGGAATTGTATTTTGGGGTATATCGACCCACATTAATAAAGTTTTTATTATACAAAAAAAAGCAATTAGAGCAATTTGTTCCCTTGATCCCACAGAACACTGTAAACCTTTTTTTATACGCCACAAAATCCTTACCATTTCATGTTTATACTTTTTCAAATCAATATTGGTAATTTAAAAAAAATATAGGCCTACACACCTACTCAGTAAATGCAAATGTCCATGATCATGACACACGTAAAAATAATCACCTACAGCTAAACTCATATCACACAAAACTTTAAACTCGGACTACTTACATAAATTTCTTTATAACCATCTTCCAGAATCCATCAAAAACATTTCAAGCTATGACCGTTTCAAACATAAACTAAAACAAATTTTGATTCTAAAAGCCTACTGATTGATTGATTACTTTAATGATACACTCACAGAAATTCCTGTTATCACTTGATATTATTGATTGACTATAGCCTAATGTAATGAAATGAACCTTATTTTATTACTTTTCAATAATTAATATTATTTACAATGAATTATATATTATGACAATTCCTCATTATATTAGTATTAGCAACATTTATTTGTATTTAGCTAAAGGACACATACACTAAAAATTGTGTTGTTGTTATGTACAATTTGTCCTAATAAAAAGTTGAAAAATTGAAAAACTTGTGCAGCTACTTTAAAATAGTAGTGACACTACTTTACAGATAACTACTTTCGTGTTTTTTTTTTACCACAAACTAGAGTAAAATTTTGTTGATGTTCATTAGGGCGTAGGTAGTGATGTAGAGGTGGTCCCCATGATGGGAATATTCCCTCATTGCCAATTAATTCCCCAAAACTGGGAATCTATTTTTAAATAATGCTTAAAGTATCAATCAGTTGTCACAGCCACTTTCTTGGTGAAACTAATGAAACTGAGCAATTGGCTATAAAGAGACAGCCATGTGCCATTCCATGGCCATGAATAGTTAGTAAGAAGAAGAAGATTTGAACTCAAAGTTACAACTGCAGGGTCAGTTTTTAGCTGTCAATAAAAAAAAGCTGCCTAAAACAGAACCTTTAGATGTTTATAACCAAGTTATTGTTGTCTTATT
The DNA here is from genome assembly GCA_024449915.1 of Sweltsa coloradensis. Classification (NCBI taxonomy): domain Eukaryota; kingdom Metazoa; phylum Arthropoda; class Insecta; order Plecoptera; family Chloroperlidae; genus Sweltsa; species Sweltsa coloradensis. Next base: position 453,067 of record JAMZAV010000325.1, read on the forward strand.
GGATGAGCAAAGCAAAGACTTCAATTTCACTGACCCCCCAAAAAAATTAGCTCGTTTTTTTTTCCTGTTTGTTCGCTCTCTACCGGGCAAACGGCATATGCGATCTTGATGAAAATTGGAGGGGACCTTCGAAATCTCTGAACTTAGACCTGCCACGTTTTTGGGTACAATCGAAGAAATATTTCTCATGAATATTGTACTTTTACAATTTTTTCGATTTTTAGTGCAATATTTTTGTGACATTTGGGCTGATTCTGACCAAACGGGTGGGGCTACAAAGTTCATATTTTACATGGATATTAAGGTTATGGTAATGTAGTACCTTGTGAAAGAAAAAGTTGAAAAAGTTAGTTAGAATTCATAGAATAAAGGTTTTAATATGAGTTTTTTTAGGTATAAAATAACAATTAACAAGTAACAATAGAAACTTGGCAACAATCACCTACAATGGGTTCAAAAAACACTTGCAAAAGTAAAGAGTTCCCATGCAAACTAAAAACTTACAAAAAAGCTCATCCATCAACGCGACTAAAAAAAGAGTTTGCGAAGCGGCCTAGTAGTTGTGTCTAGCTCATCACATAATACAGGTCTTGGCTTCTAACCATATTCTTATAGGCCCTCCGCCCTACAAACAAAATCTTTAGACTTTATTTAGACCTCTTATTACATTTTTTATGAATAGTAATTCTTTCATTTCCATCCATATGTACAGACTAATTATTATGTATGATTTACCCCTAAGCACCCTAATAAATATTAAATACTCGTATCAATGTGTACCGGTAAATGATAGATTATTTTGAAATTTCCCAATTAATTCCCATTTTGGGGTATTTGTTCCCAGGAATATTCCCCAAAAAATAAATGTCGGGAATTTTCACATCACTAGCCGCGTATGCCCTGGCCTGTTGCAATAAAGCAATTACAATATGCAATATATGCTTAAGAGAATAAACTGGCTAATGTAGGAGGCTTGAAAGGATGACCAGCCAATTAGATGCTTGGCCATTGTTCCCTAATACCGTATGTCCAGGTATGATGAGAAAAAATGCATATCAGATCACATTTACTTATTGAGTACCCGGCTCCCGTGTCACGATAACATTCTACACAATGTAGGCCTGAGTGACTCGACGCACGACTCTCAAGGTCAAACAAAGAACGCGCCTGTATTCGCGGGACGAGCCCTGCAGTTTATCTAATACGTTTTTACCGTCTATTACGTACAAAAATTGGTTCAAAAATTAACTTTTGCTAAGAAATACGTATTTACCAGCCGCGCACGCGCATAAATAAATAAAATAATAAATAAATTGTATTTAGAGTCTACCCACTCAGTTATATAACTGTTTCAGTGGGGGACAGTAAATCAAAGCGACTAAGCCTACCCTGTAGGCCTTGACGCAATCGAAGAGTGAGCGATAACCAACCAAAGATCGATATTTTTAATACGAAATGCAGCAATCAGTGGTATCGACAGTGCAAACACCCGCGGATTAAAGCCAGAATCAACAAGGCCGATTCAGAACAACTCTGAATTTATTATGTGCTTCGTTGCTAGGACGGCTCCAAAGTCACCGTTTACAAACTCCTGAGACACGAACTGATGGACTTACAGGGGCGTAGGGATGGGGGGGGGAAACTCCCCCCCCACTTGTTGGCTTGACCCCCCCAGTGGGGGGGGGGGTCAAGCCAGGTATGGGTGTCAGTCCGTGTCACTTGCTAACTTATAGCTTGTTGGGTGATTTTTAGGATTTTTACTACAGTCAGGCTTGCAAACAAAAAGGAAGGTCTTTGTTAACATTTTTTAGAAAGATTTCGTAAGAGACTTGATTTGCAAGGCTAGACTAGCCATCTGATTTTAGACTAATATTCATTATATTTTGTGTGCAGTGTTTTCACTCCCAAGCAAACTGTCGACCGATTTTAGTCAGGTAATCAATCTTCAATGCAATATTAGCTTCAAAATGTGACCCTTATTCATACTTAAAATTCGCCTGAAAACGTGTTTTAGGCCACCTATCAAGGGCACCTTTTAAAAAAATCTCGCCTACGGCGGCTGGGGCTTTGCCCCAGACCCCGGTTTGCCAGCCCAACCTCGTGATCAACTTTAGTGTGACCCCCCCACTAAAAAAATAGTTCCTACGCCACTGTGGACTTAAGTCCAAATCAGAAGTATGTAGGGGAGATTGGGGTAATAAGGAATTGGGGTAATTGGGAACAAGCCCTATAATTAAGAAATTTGAAGGTGTAAATTTTTATGAAAAATTGTTTGGTAAGGAACATAACTTCTTCTTTGATAATGTAATCAATTCTACTGAAAACAATAACTTTTGATTGGTGTTTTTAGGACTCTTTGTAAGGTACTGCAAAAAAAGTGTAAAATGTTTCTAAGAATGTTTTAAAAATCAAATTTTCCTTTCTTATAAGAATTAATTGTAGTAAAGACTGTATGCTTATTTTACTGCTTATATATGAGAGTGTCTTATTTTGATTTTTGTAATTTTTTATCTCTTTCCTCTCCTAAAAGTAGGGGGTAATTCCTATTTGCCCCAAGAATTTAATTTTTGGGGTAAAAGGGAACACCCATGAGGGGTAAATAGGAATACTAGGGGAAAATAGGAATGAGTCATATAGTGTAATGCTATATCATAGGGGTAGGTAAATGGGAACAAACATGTCTCGTCATGCAGGTAGGGTAATAAGAATCCACAATCATCAACCACTGGAAATTGAAGTAAAATTCCTAGAGCGTAGAGGTAATATCTTTGCTTGGCCCTTGAGGGATGACTTTGACATCATTCAAGAGGCAAATCTTTTCCTAGGCCCAATTAAGCTCATTGGGGTCACTAAATTTAATTTAGAACCAGATCCAAAAATAATTCAATCATTTTGGGAAAAGTTTAAAACACAACAAGTAGGCCCTGATGAAAATCTGGGTTAATAAATTAAATGTGAGGGAAGTGTTCCTTATTGCCCCCACTTAAAAAGTGTATATTTTTCCTATTAAACAGTAATTCATTCATAACAATTTCTATATTTGTAATTTTTCATGATACAAATACTTTTTTTAAATATTAACATCATGCTATGAGAAGCTTGTAGTTTTAAGACAAAAATTACAGTTTAAAAAAAACTGTAATGTCATGTTTCTAGCTATTAAAAAAATACTACAATTTGCATCTGTTCTAACTTTGTCAATAAGCAAGGTATCAAGATGAATTCTTTTGTTACTTAATTATACTACAAATACCTATGTTCCTATTTGCCCCATGTATTTTTAATGCACCTACCTTGCTTCTTATAATGCTTGTTCCTTATTGCCCCAAAATGTTGGGGTAATAAGGAACAATATGCGCATGTAGAAAAAAAATCATTGCATCTAAAATAACACATGAATGCAAAATATTTAATTTTATTAAGAAAGCCAATGTTTCAATGTATCTGATACCACTAAAACATTTATAATATGTTTTTCTAGTTATATGTAAATTGAGATCATAGGTCAACTTACACAAATTTGTTCCTAATTACCCCAATCTCCCCTATGCATTTGTATCAGCCTTCTGCCCGTCTGTTCTTCAGCGAGTAGTGCCCGTGTCTATGAGTGCGATAGAGACAGATGAAATACATCTCGTAACATCAGATCAGTCACCATCTAATGCGTGAACAAGGTTGCGAACGGTTCGGCGAGTAGTAGAATTGCACAGACCAAATAATGATGTAAAATGTATGCAGCGTATTGCAAAATATGCTCGATCGCTACAGCTTCCTGTTAATAGTAGCTTGCAACTCGCTACTTTATTACATTTTCAAAAGTATCGCTTTACCGTCCTCGCTGCTCAAAAAAGTAACCATTTACAGTATGCACTACTACTTAACACCTGCTTAAACGTATTTGAGAGTACAATGCTCTATTATTACATTTAATACCTTACAGTACCCCGTGAAGAACTCAGACTCAAGAGTAGTATAATATTATTATTCAGCTACAACTTATAAAATAGGTCTAACTTGGTATTTTTATATCGGATAATTTTATAACTGTAGTTTATTTTACTACCTACTATATTTATTTTTAATGTTACATTTTAGGAAAACATATTTATTTGCATCTCTTAATGCCAATGGTACAGTTAGTTAACTGCCTAGTTCAGTATTAACCAGCCCCAGAAATCGAAACGTCTCATCAAAATAACACGTAAATCACTAAATTAGGCTAATGAGCCTATGGACAAAATAATATTATGTTCGTTCATTAACATACAATATGATTGGCTCTCATGTAATTAGTAGCAATAAATATACAATATTATGTAATAGTTGGAAACTTCTTCTTGAGAGGTTGGCCAACCTGGTATTTGGCTTGGCAACACGGCACCAGCAGCCTTCTGCCTTCTCATTCTGATTGAGTGCTCTATGATTGATAGGGTTGCCAAGTCTCCCGTATTTCCCGGGAATTCCCGTATTTTCCAGTCATTTCCCACTTCCTGTATCAATTCGACCCGGGAACCACTTTTCCCGAATTTCCAAATTGTGTAAATTCAACTTTAGTTATTAATTAAAAATTTGAAATTTCATAAACTCCCGCCTCGACCTCTCGGCTCTGACCAGTGTAAGCCTGTGGTCGCAGTGCTGGGATAGTCTAGCCCCACCCTCGCCTACACCCCCTACAAGCCGGCACCCGCGACGTAAATCTTAGCAGGCCAGGCTTGCCGTGCATTGAGACGCTGACCTTGTTCCTTGCCAGTCAAGTTTGTTGTATTCACGCTCGGCGGCTCGAAAAATGAGTGACTGAGGATGCAGGGACGTCGAAGTCGATGACACCACCACGAATACATACATACAAACTGTAAAAAATCAAACTTGCACAATGAATTTATAATTTCTTTACCTGTTGATGCTTGGCCTTTATCATCACAAAGTTGTTCTGTTGGTGAAGTTTCTTTATATATCCCATTCCCAGCTTGAATAATGTAGGTTTTAACTAGCTATTCTCGGTCAGAAATGTAATCTTACTAGGAAGCTTGGCAAACGCTTTTTTTAGTCGCGTTGATGGATGAGCTTTTTAATTATAAAATGTTAATATTAATTTAAAATAATAAAAACATATTAACACGGCCCATACAAGCAATCATTAGGTCTGTTGGATCTTTGATTGTTTGTAACAAGGCTGTGAGTAAGGTATAAAATCTCCTGTGAAGTTTTCATACAAGGCTGTGAGAAAGATCTAAAATCTATATTTTCGTGCTATTTGGGCGGATTCTGACCAAACGGGTGGGGCTACAACGTTCATATTTCACATGGACATTAAGGTAAGGGTGATGTATTGATTTTTGAAAGAAAAAGTTGAAAAAGTTAGCCAGAATCTATAGAAATAAAGGTTTTAATATTTAACACCTCAAAAAACTCAAATTTAAACCTTTATTTCTATAGATTCTGGCTAACTTTTTCAACTTTTTCTTTCAAACCTCAATACATCACCATTACCTTAATGTGCATGTGAAATATGAACGTTGTAGCCCCACCCGTTTGGTCAGAATCGGCCCAAATGTCACGAAAATATCGCACTAAAAATCGAAAAAAATCGTAAAAGTACGATATTTATGAGAAATATTTCTTCGATTGTACCCAAAAACGTAGCAAGTCTAAGTTCAGAGATTCCGAAGGTCCCCTCAAATTTTCATCAAGATCGCATATGCCGTTTGCCCGGTAGAGAGCGAACAAACAGACAGAAAAACATACAAAAAAACACCCGAGCTAAATTTTTTGGGGGGTCGGTGAAATTGAAGTCTTCGCTTCGCTCATCCAAAAACGCATAGAAAAGCTTTCAAAGAGATGATGACCTTGGTAAAAAAAAAAAAACAGCTTTGTCTCTTAATTTCCCCTTTGTACCTTCCCTACACTAGGGAAATTCCCATATTTTCACTCTTAAAACTTGGCAACTCTACTGATTGAGTGGATAGAAACGCGTTGAGAGAACTGCCACCTCGAAAATGTTTCATACCAAAATAAACAGTAATTGTGAACATATGCTATTTGCAGACGTAAATTACATTCAAGACATTGGCAGAAGGCTTTAAAAGTATTAAAAGTGTCCTAATTGTCATCACAAAACTTTTACGCTCGTTTTGAGTCGGCGTGCACATCTAGTGGTTTGCTAGTTGCATAACTATCGCTCTGGACCGCCCAGACACCATGATCGCTGCTGGCTTAAAGGTTAGCGCGCTCGTGTTGTACGCGAAAGGTCGACGGTTCGAGTCTCGACTGGGAAAACTTTTTTACTTTTTTTACTCATCCCATCATTATTGTTCACTTCTTATCTATGACCGGTATGATTTTTATAAAATTTCTCTTGGAACTTACTCGAATACAAAGACATTCTTCCCTCAACATTTGCTCTTTACGTCAGTACGCTACACCTCTCAAAATGGAGTTTATGTTGATCCATGGGGGTTGGACCTAATTACGTACTAGTAAAATTACATCTAGCACATTCCTAAATATTTATTTTTGCATAGATACACTGTAGAATGTATATTGTATTGTATTGTATTGTATTGTATTTATTTTTGTAAAGCTGACCCCTTGCACAGCGTGTTCGGGGTATTTTACATGTCAGTAACTTAAAATTAAATTAAAAATTTACATTTACATTCATATCACACACATAATAATTGATTTAGTCCACAAATACACATTTTCATATCACTATGCACTTAACTTAAAATCATCAATCACAGGATATAGTAGAAAGTATATACACAAAACTCTGCATGGTAACTGCAATTTACCATCCTACATGATAAAACCTGTTGTCTGATAAAATGTAAATTATACATCTAAAATAAATATCCTATCACATACTATTTTGCCCAGGAATTATGGAATTAAATTTGGCAAATAGCGGAAAAAAATGAAACACAGCTGAATTTTTTTCCAATATGCTGAGTTGGGTATGTAGTTTAACATACTCAAAGTCCCCACCTGTACCGCGTGAGCTTCCTTATAATATGACCTTGAAATGACCCCGAGAAACGTTTGTTTAGTTTTATCTCGCAAATGGTAGAAATTAGAAAAAACTACTTCAAGCAAATATTGTTGTACATTTAATTGTCTACAAAAAAGGTCCTTACCTATTTTATCGCTAGTTCACTCCTTCCTCTCCAAAATCAAGGAAAAGTTAACCCACGTTTTTGATAATTTCAGAAATCTGGCAACAACGCTTAAAAAAACAAGTTAAAATGTCTTGCAAACTTGGTTGTGACCCAGAGTGATTTTAGGGTGTTTTCTCAGATCAAGATTGACTACTGTTCTTGGTTGTAGTTGTGACGTATTGAATAAGGCGTGGCTATCATTGGCGAGTGTATGTCAATTTCAAGTGGGATTGTATAGGGGATGAAAAAATCAACTCCCATGATGCTTACATTGTCGGCTGCAGAGCTTTAAAGAAACAAAATGGAAAATAAATTGGCGATGTCAAACTAAAGATCGAGTGCAGACTTTAGCAAAGGTAAAAATTCTTTAAAAATTCAAGGTCATGTCGTAGCCGCTGATCCTCTGCAACTTTTTCAGCGCATATCAGTTTCCGTGAAATCGCAAGAAGATTTAGAAAGTTATTTTGAGTATGAATTGTTACCTTACCCATTCTCTCTGTTTGATAAAAATGGAATGAGAAAAACTAATAAGGCACCTATTATATATATTCAATATTTGAAAAGAATCAGGGAAATACAGTCCCAACTGGCAGTTTCTACGTAATATATGGAAGTTTGCTCTTCCATCGTTTTGTGTGGCCCGCTGGGGGAACTTACAGGATCCTATTTACTACAATTATTCAGAAATTAAAAAAGTCCGCCCCAACCGGGAATTTTTAATTTCTGAATTGTAGTAAACAATATCAATTACACCTACGGGAGTGTTTCCCGACTAAACAAATTGAGATACAGGATCCTGTTTGAAGTATACGTTTCTTACATCAAAAGACACTATGGAAACAAATGTTGTATTGTTTTTTATGGATATTCAGAAAAAAACTTGTGATACAAAAGTATCCGAAAGATCTCGTAGATATTCCAAAAAGTTTTCTCCGGATATAGAATTTCACGAGAAAATGAACATGATTGCGGCTCAAGAGAACTTCTTGTCCAATAGTCATAATAAGAACAAGCTGATTTCCTTCATTATGAAAAAGTTCCTTGAAAATGACTTTGAAGTCAAGCATGCTGATGGAGACGCTGATACTCTGATTTTTCAAACTGCTATTGACTGTTCGATGTCTGAAAAAAACTGCGTTATAGTTGGAGAGGACATAGACCTACTTGTGCTGTTAACAGCAACTGCACCTGTAGAATCAGAAATATTTTTCATAAAACCGGGAAGAAGCAAGGTGGCAACTATGCTGTATTTGTCACATAGTAATAAACCTCTTCTTAATTAAGGATAACATTTTCTTCCTACACGCTTTCTCAGGATGTGATTGTACCTCTGCTATTTTCAACAAGGGAAAAATATCATTATGCAAAATGCTGGAAAATATAGAAGACCTTGTGGAAGGAAGCAGCTCAAACTTTTGAATCTGAAACGGCTTTACAAGAGGAAATAGCCAAAGCCGGAACAAAACTACTCCTTGGTCTATACGGTGCATGATCACAGAACCGCTGAACAAACACTGTTTTTAAATGTTTCAAGAAAGGTGTTGCAGTCGGGAAGAAACGTTTATCTGCTTTGCCGCCTACTCAAGTCTCTGCCAAATTGCACAGCCTTCGTGTCTACCATCAGGTGCAATTGTGGAAAGGGAATAAACTACTTCCAGAAAACTGGGGCTGGTGTTTAGAACCTTGTTTTCTCCAACTCCATCAACCTTGGGGCCAGCACCACAACATATCTTGGACTCACTTTTTTGTGGTTGCTTGAAAGGATGCGGTGAAGCCTGTGGGTGCCGAAAAACAGGATTAAGGTGTTCAAATATTTGCTTGGTTATATTTGGATTAAGGACGCGTTAACCGTTAGGTCATAATGCACCATTCTAGCCTAGGATATGGGAAGGAGGGGCCCATGCTGATCAGAACCAGCCATGAGTAAGGGGAGGAAGGGGGGTTTCTCATGTCGCGGTCGTCATCGTCTTTGTCATCGTTCGTTGTTTCACTGTCAACGTCGTCGGGGAGGTCGTCAAGGGAAGGGGGAGGTGTCCCCGACAACGATTGGCATAGCTCGCTTCTAGTTTCGAGGTGTAATATACACCCCTCGTACTAGCTGATGTTTGCGAGGTGGACTTTTCTCTTGAATCGCCTTGTACGATTAGCAGAGCCATGCTCTGGCCCAATTCTACCCCGAGCCCAGACGGGGGCGTGCACTGCAGTGGAGTTTCGTGTGAAAACGCAGGAAGGCTTGAGAAAAGGACGACGAAGATGTCGATGACGTTCAGGAAGAGGATATTGAACATGTTTTACCGCAATCATCGTTCGAGATGGAAGAAGATGGAGAAGATGCAAGTCGCAACACCGACAGAAGTGGTCGAGATGATGACGGCAATGATAATGAACCGAGTACCGTCGATACGTTATCAAGTCAAAATGAAACGTCAGATGATGAAATGGGAATCGAGGAAGCCGATGAAGAGACACATGGAGCGACCAAGAGATTAAAATTCTAACAAACTACCCTACTGGCCTATACTGGGGATACATTCCACATACAGAAACGCGCCTAATTCTATACGTCTAGGGTGGTGTGGAAACTATCATACGAGAATGTATTCAATAAACACGATTATAATGCAATAAACATTTCCTGATTGTTGATTACATTTACTTTTATTGAGCTGAAGCTAACCCTCCCCTCCCTCTCGCCACCTAAATAAAACCACACCCTCTTTCAATCAACTGTTGACACCTTATTTTACCTTGCCAAAGTGTGAGAGCATGTTTTATGTAAATACAATAATATGCATTTTAAAATCATTTTTCATAAGAATTTCTTACAATTCACTATTTCCATTAAAAGTTGATTTTTAAATCTTGGATTTTAAAGGGGAAGGAGTGATCTGGTGAAAAAATGGATTTGAACTTATTTGTGAGAAATTTAGTATGAAACATTGTTTTCTAATTTCCACCATTTACGAGATAAACCTAAACAAACGTTTATCGGGGTCATTTCAAGGTCATATTATAAGGAAGCTCACGCGGTACAGGTGGGGACTTTTAGTATGTTAAACAACATACCCAACTTAGTATCTTGAGAAAAAATTTAGCTGTGTTTCATTTTTTTCCGCTATTTTTCCTTATATTCCTGGGCAAATTGCTTGACTATCATTTTACCATTTTCTAGTGATCCTGATTTATCCTACTAGTATGCCCCACTAGTATCTTTGACTGTTTCCCCCTTTTGAAAATCAGAAATTGAGTAGAAAGCATTTTTCTTCAGGTACTGTTGAGTTATTCGGAGGAATTTGTCTACGTTTTCTTTTTCTGCTCGAATATTCTCGGGTAAGCAATTAAAAAATGTTAGGGCTCTCCTGTGAGACCCTTTTTGGCTCCTTGTCAAGTTGCATCTTTCTACATAATATTTTTCTTTATTCCTAGTGTCATGTCCATGCATATTTTTATTTACTGAAGCTTCTATCCGATGTTTGGCAATGAGTTTTAACAATTCATATACATAAATACAAGGTGCTGTAAGTATTTATAATTTTTTGAAGTAATTTACACAGGATTCTCTGATGCCTAATCCCGCAATTACACGGACAGCCTTCTTTTGGATTTTAAATATATCTCCTAAATGTGTCGTACTACCCCAAACTGGTATGCCATACCTCACAATGGATTCAAAATATGCATGGTTAGCTACTTTAGCCGTTTCTGCTCCAACAGATTCATAAATTATTCTCAATGCAAAACATGCAGACCCTAATCTTGAGGTAAGTTTATTTAAATGAGCTTCCCAATTTAAGTTTTCATCAATGGTTAAACCAAGAAAGGGAATATCTATAACTCGTTCTACTTCAACATTATTTATCTCTATTTTGGGATGGTTTTTTTATTTGTTTTTGAGGTAGCCGGAATTGAATGTAGTTTGTTTTAGCTATATTCATTGACAAAGTATTTGCACATAACCACAAATGAATTTGTTCGAAGTTTACTTGTGCCTCTAATCCTAGCTTCATAAGGCAGTCTTGTACAATTAATGCTGTGATGTCATCAGCAAACATTGTTATTTTAATCAATTTCATGTACATTTGTAAGTCATATAGATTAAAAACGCTATTGGCCCCAGAACGGAGCCTTGTGGTACCCCCCTTTTAACTTCCATCCAATCAGAAAAATACTCTATACACATTCCCATGTTATTTTCATGTTTAATTTTAACCTTTTGTTTCCTATTTGTCAAGTAAGATTCAAACCATTTTAATGTAAGTCCTCTTATTCCATAGAATTCGAGTTTGTTTAGGAGGATCTTGTGGTCAACACAATCAAAGGCTTTGCTCAAGTCGCATAAAAGTCCAATGATATAATTGCCATTGTCAAGGTTTTGTAGTACATGATTTTCAAATTATGTTAGAGCCGTTATTGTTGACTTGTTTTTTTGGTACCCATGTTGAGAGCTAGCTATTACTTCATTTTTATCAAGAAAATCAATCAATCTGTTTTTAACCACTGTTTCAAATATTTTTTAGAAAATGGGTAGGAGTGACACTGGTCTATAATTACTTATTTCTTTTGCATCTTTTTTTTTGTGTAGTGGAATCACGACAGACAATTTTAGGTTATCAGGAAACATTCCTGTGTAAAGAGAGTTATTAAGTGCATGAGTGAGAGGAGTTTTTATCGTGTGAATCGTCTTCTTTATAACTACCGTGGGTATTTCATCCCATCCACTTGCCATAGTATTTGCCAGACTGCGAGTTATGTCTACAACTTCCTTTTCAGTCACCGGTCGAAAAGTCATTGTATCTACAACTCGATTACTATGTTGTTCAAGTAATTCAATAGGATTTTCAATACTTTTTGTGTTTGTGTCATTTGAATTCCCCACGTTGTCTGACGCATTTATAAAAAAGGAATTAAATGCGTTAGCTATTTTCTTAGGTTCTTTTATCATCTCCTCGTACTCATTTTTGCTATTCAGTTTAGTTGACTTATTGTTTTGTTTGAGTTCAATGTTATTTACCCCCTTCCATTTATTTCTGTCTTGATAAGTCTCACTTTTTACTATATGCCATACCGCCTTACTTTTATTTTTAGATTGATTAATAAATTGTGTGTTGCTATTGCTTTTCGCTACCTTCAAGTCCTTTCTATATTTTTTCCTTAACTCATTATACTTTTCTTTTATAATAATACTCTTACTAAATTTTAGTTGTGAATGCATTAGTTTTAATTGTTTACTGGTATTTTTTAATTCGTTTGTTACTCATCCCTTCCTTTGTTGCCCAATTTGTTTTTGCCTTTTATGAAAAACTGACTCAACATGTTTTTTAAATATTCTTAGAAAACAATTGTATTTTTCGTTTATGTTGATTGCATTATACACCCCCTGCCATGATTCCTTCATAAGAATTCATTGAAATTCTCAATACTTTCCTGATTGAATGATCTACAATTAATTTTCTTTTTAATTTGTGGTTGCTTCCTTATGAAATTATTGTGTATAGTTATAATCTGACTTTTGTGGTCAGATAAGCCTGTGTCAAAATTTTCAGTCACATAAACCGATGACCCCAGATTTGTTAAAATATTATCAATTAATGTATTTGATGTTTCTGTACACCGAGTTGGTGTTTTAACTGTAGCGTGAAAGTTAAAAGTTTTGAGTATTAGTTCAAACTCGGCTTTTTCATTTGTGTTTTTCAGCAAGTCAATATTAAAATCCCCAGATATTATTGTAATTTTTTTTTCCTTGTGTATTTTTGTAAGAAATTGATCTAGCTTGTTGAAAAATGCTTTCTTATCGCTGTCCGGTGTTCTATAAATTGTTACTACAATTATGGGTCCATACATGATTAGGCCTACTCTAACAATGTTACACAACACGTGTTTCACTTATTTCGTAGTTAGGCCTACTGACGCAGTATCTAATATGGCTAAGACTGATTTTATATGTAGGCCTATTACTTACCCGGCCTAATTTTTTTTACCAGGCCCTTAAACCAAACGGGCTTAGCGAGTGCGGTGAAATTTGGCGTGGACGGCTGCACACAACCGTCTGTAGGGCCTACTACAGAGATTCTTTGAGAAGTGCATCAAGATTCAATCAAGCACTCGAAGCATTAAATATATTTTCAGCTCCTGGGGTTCAGTTCAGCTTTTCTGTTTTGCGTATACAAATTCATAAACTTCTTTCATAAAATACAGCAATCAGAGTAGTTTGCAAGAGGTTATTTGTTACCTTCATAAGGTTATCAAATGAATTTGTTTCATCTATTAACTGTGAATTATTCAGGGGAAAAATACTTGAATTCAATATTGTGTGTGTCAGTATTGTAAACTGTTACCACGCGTTAATACACCAAAGTAAACATGATGTAACATTTCTCGATTTGGTTAGTCGGGAAACACTCCCATAAGTGGAATTGTTATTATTTACTACAATTCAGAAATTAAAAAATTCCGCCCCTACTGGGATTCGAACCACGGGTCTCCCACATTCCAGGTAAGCGTCTTAACCACTAGACTATCAGGACGGGTACATTATTACATAATGCAACTACAATACAGAGATTAAAATGTACCCGTCCTGATGGTCTAGTGGTTAAAACGCTCACCTGGAATGTAGGAGATCCGTGGTTCGAATCCCGGTTGGGGCGGACTTTTTTAATTTCTGAATAGTAGTAAATAATGATGTAACATGTTGATGTTGTCAGTTGTCACACTGAAGACAGCCAGACCACAGTTTGCTGCTGTTGCCGGACCCACGTTTTGAAACTCGCTCCCATTATTGCCAGTATTATTACTAGGGAAACGCCAAAGTCGTTGTTAGACGAGTGAGTGAACCAAGTGTTGAGTACCCGGTAACATTCCTTTTCTTCCCCCTACTTTAGGCGTCCCTAGCCTAGGCTACAGTGGAGCATTATTGCCTAAACTATTACCTGAACTTAAATACCCTATTATTTATACGAATATAATTATCAAATTTAAATGCAAAATATGTTCCCGGGTACTCAACACATGACTCGCTCACTCGTCTAACGACTTTGGCGTTTCCCTAGTCTAGTTGGTTAAAGCGCCCTTATAGCGGAAATGTGGAAGTTGTGGGTTCAATCCCCTGGTCGGGAAAGATTTTGTAATTTCTGGATTGTATTTCAAAAATTATTAAACATGTTTTGAAATGCATATAACGCAGTGTAGTCCATCATCTGTGGCAATAGGGCCTACTATGGTAAACATAGCCAGTACGAAATACGTGAAAATATTGCAAGGTTTACTCAATCTACGAGCGGAATTTGGGGGTACCTTGACGTGCAACATTCAACAGACCTTGCATGGGCACGGCATTTCACAGCCAGGTAAATAACAAACAAAAAATATCTCTTCAAAATCTAAACCATTGTCGTTAAAATAATTTCTAAACATTGGAAGCCTATTTTTCAATTTATTATTTCTTGTAGGTTTAAATCGCAATGGATCTAGCTGATTTTAGCAGTGTTCTTAATAAACTCGTACCGGATGTCTGTTCAAAATTTCAACGCAATCTGTTCAGCGATTCCGCCGATTCGGCTGATTTTCAACGTACACACACACGCACGCAGACTAACGACTGACCGCCATTTAAGTTGAATGGAGATCACTCCGTTCGCTGCGCTCACTCGTTTAATTATTGTCCATTATTGCGCGATTGACCAATGTATACATTGGATGAGCGTAGCGAGCGAAGCGAAGATTCCATTTCACTACACTGGAGAAAAAAATCCGGAATGTTTTTTTTTTTTTTTTTCTTTCTGTATTTTTGTCTGTCTGTTGACACGATTCCGGCTAAACCGATACTCCGATTGCGATGAAATTTTATGGAGGCCTTCGAAATCTCTGAACTTAGAACTGCCACGTTTTTGAGCGCAATCGAAAAATTATTTCTCATGAAAATTGCAATTTTACGATTTTTTTCGATTTTTTGAAAATTTATTTTACTTATAACAACTACATGCTTTATCCGATTTTAATGATTTTTTCACAGAAACTTAATTTTATGAATTAAGATATTCGTGTGAAATTTAAGTGCAATCGAAAAATTATTTTTCATGAAAAAAGAAATTTTGTGTTTTTTTTCTTTTTTAAGACAATTGTTTTACTTATTACACCTACATGCTTGATTCTATTGTAATAAGTTTTTCACAGAACCTGAATTTTATTAATTTATTTATTCGTGTGAAATTCGAGCGCTATCGAATAATTAATTCTTCTAAACATCCCAATTTTTCGATTTTTTTCTTTTTTTAAAATTACGATTAATTAAAAAAATTAAAATTTAAGTTTATTTTTTATTTAATTTATTTTAATTTAAAAAAAAAATTGAACTTAGTAATAATTTTTTCACAGAACAACAGAAAATCCGCATAACACATGGCAGCTCAATGCACCAATTACGCTCATCCAACAACGCGGCGGGACTTAAGCGTTTTCCTAGTATATATAACACATGGCAGCTCAATGCACCAATTACGCTCATCCAACAACGCGCGTGGAAAAGCTTCCTAGTAATGTTATTTCATTATTGGATGAGCGTAGCGAGCGAAGCAAAAATTTCATTCTACTACCGCTACACTGAAGAAAATAATCCGGATTGTTTTTTTTTCCTTTTTTTCTGTATTTTTGTAATAATAATAATAATAATAATAATAATAATAATAATAATAATAATCTTTATTTAGCTGCAACAACTATAACAATACATTACATATTTCACGTACAGTAGATAGGCCTGACTAGATACTAGGAAAACGCTTAAGTCCCGCCGCGTTGTTGGATGAGCGTAATTGGTGCATTGAGCTGCCATGTGTTATGCGGATTTACTGTTGTTCTGTGAAAAAATCATTACTAAGTTGAAGATATTTTTAAAATTAAATTTAATTTAATAAAAAATTTAATTTAATTTAATAAAAAATTAACTTAAATTTTAATTTTTTTTAATGATTCGTAATTTTAAAAAAGGAAAAAATCATAATATTGAAATTTTCATAAGAAATAATTATTCGATTGCGCACAAATTTTACACGAATATATTAATTCATAATATTAAGGTTCTGTAAAAAAATCATTACAATCGGATAAAGCATGTAGGTGTTATAAGCTGGAGAAATTTTAAAAATTGAAAAAAGTCGTAAAATTGCGATTTTCGTAAAAAAAATTTTTTTGATAACGCTCAAATTTTACACGAATATATCAATTCATAAATAAAGGTTTCTTCTGTGAAAAAATCATTCAATCGGATAAAGCATGTAGGTGCTATAAGTCAAAGAAATTTTTAAAAAATCGAAAAAATCGTAAAATTGCTATTTTCCTGAGAATTTTTTTTCGATTGTGCTCAAAAACGTGGCAGTTCTAAGTTCAGAAATTTCGAAGACCTCCATAAAATTTCATCGCAATCGGAGTATCGGTTTAGCCGGAATCGTGCTAACAAACAGACAAAATACAAAAAACAAAAAAAAAAAAAAAAAACATTCCGATCTTTTTCTCCAGTGTAGTGAAATGGAATCTTCGCTTCGCTCGCTACGCTCATCCAATCATTACATGTTTTGATTTCTAGTCTGGAGCCTTATACAAAAAAATAAATAACCATATCCCTTCTAATATATAAGTATTCTATTTATATAAATTACATTGCTGAGACATGAGCTCTATGCAAGAGATAATTTCTCTTAAAACTAGCAACATTAATGGAATTAATAACTACAGTTTAAGGTAAGTTGTTAAATTCCCTAATACCGGAATAAAAAATTGATTTACTAGCTAACTTCTTATTGCAACCTTTCAAATAGTAACCAGTTTTAGCTGCTCTTGTGCTATGTTCGTGAACTGATGCTATTGGCTTTAATTTCAATCCTAAGTAATTTGGCAACAAGTTATGATGGATCTTAAAAATGAATAACATTGCATTAAGCTTAATTTGCGTGCACACCGACATCGTGCGGACCAAGGCGTTGCAGGTGCTGGATTTTCGCGGCCCGCAACCTGCACGGCTGCACGCCTCGCGTCAAGAGGATGGCCTACCTGTCACTAGTCAAGCTCTCCATGACTTTCGGCCTCCCCGCCTGGCACCCAACCACCATCGAGAACACTACCAAGCTTGAGAGGGTGCAGAGAAGGGCGCTGCATTTCATACATGGCCGTAACCTCCCCCCACCCTGTGACCAGAAGCAGGTTATGCCAATGACCATGCACCTGCAGTACACAGACCTGGTGTTTTTTAAAAGATGCCTCAGCGGTGCCACTGATTTTGACGTGTGCGCGCGCATTATCCAGGGCCGCGTGTTGAGAGGCGACGATAGTAGGCACCCCCGCCTCCAACCCCCTCCGGCCAAAGGAGTGCTCGGCCAACGAGCTTTTTCTTCCGGGTTGTTAACCAATGGAACGACCTGCCGCCCGCTCTCAAAGACTGCTCAGTGAGACATTTCCCTTCAATGTGCAGGGAGCACTTATGGGAGAACCAACTGCATGTGCTAAATTAGTTAGTTTCACGTGCTTCATCAAGGCTCTTCGCGGCACGAGATTTCCACAGATTTTGAGTGTTTTAGCAAGATATTTGCTAGCGTCGACGCCGTTTCTTGTTGTAAATTTAAACAAGAATAAACAATAATAATAATAATAATTTGTTCTTTAACATTTATCCATTGAAGAGTGTTCAGCATTGTCGTTATTGAAACATAACGATTACATTTAAGTATAGTTCGCATACCTCTATTTTGTAATTTCTGAAGTCTGTCAATATCCATGTTAAAAGCTTGATAGAAAAATTGTTGAACAGAAATCGAAATGTGGTTGAACAATTGTCTTATAAATTAACATTTTAGTCCATGACGACAGATGATGACCAATTCTACTTATTAACCTACCTTCTTACTAATTTTTGCTACAATGTAATTAATATGGATTTTGAACGATAACTTATTATCTAAGATTATACCCAAGTATTTAAATTCTTCAACAAACATGATGGCTTCATCCTCTATTTTTACTTGTGTGTGTTTGTTAACACGATTTTGGCTAAACCGATACTCCAATTGCAATGACATTTTCTGGAGGCATTCGAAATCTCTGAACTTAGAACTGCCAAGTTTTTTAGCGCAATCGAAAAATTATTTCTTATAAAAATCATAATTTTATGATTTTTTTCGATTTAAAAAACATTTCTTGACCTTATAACACCTACAAGCTTTATTCGATTGTAAGGATTTTTTTACAGCATCTTAATTTTATGAATTAATTTATTGGTGTGAAATTTGAGCGCAATCGAAATATTATTTCTCATGATAATCACAATTTTACGATTTTTTTTTATTTTTTAAATTTCTTCGTCTTACAACACCTACATGCTTTATCCGATTGTAATGAACTTTTCATAGAAAATTTAATGAATTTATATATTCGTGTGAAATTTGAGCGTAATCAAAAAATATTTCTTATGAAAATCACAATTTTACGCTTTTTTTGTTTTAAAAAATTACGCATATCCAACAACGCGCCTGAAAAAGCGTTTGCGAAGCTTCCTAGTGTATTTTTCTTTGCCACAGGTTTTGTGTTAAGGCCTAACTAGTAAGCCTATTCGTTCAAATGTCCCTTTGGATGCCCTAGGCCTAGACATTAGGCTTTTATCATACACTACGGCTAAGATTAGCCTATCTAGGTGCTAGGCATTTTGTGTATCCTTAGCCTAGTTTTTAGGTTAGCTTTAGGGCCGGCCTTTTGGTAGCCTAGAATTAAAGTTCTCGTCATAATTTTCATTGGTGTTGGGTAGGGCTTTAGATTTCATATTTAAATATGCACCTAGACCTGGGCGTAGTGATAGGTCCTAGGTCTACCAAGAGGGCCAAGGCTACCACTGTAGAAACACCGGAGAAGATTATTTATAGCCTACACGTGCCAAAACCAAACGGCAAACAGGCGAAAAGAATTGTTCAAAGCTGCAAGACGAGAATGTGTCAAGGAGGACGCCCCCTCTACAAATTCACTTTACTGTTGTGAAGACCAATTTAATGTAAGTAAATATTATTAATTGGTCTAGGTACTAGCTTTTTAATTCGCAAGTGAATTTCCTATAATCTCCGGCCAGATATACTCGCAGCATAATTTGCCTTGGAGTTATAAGCCTAGGTCCTAAATGTAAGAGGCGTTTTCTCGCATGGGAGAATGGAATTGTGTTCATATCGCACACACAAAAAATGTTCAAAATATGTACTACATATTATTTGAAATATTTCCCCGAGAAAAAATGAGTTATGTTTAGGCCTAGGTCCCAGGCTTATAATAATCCCGAAGTAAATTAGAAGCGAATAGGAAACTCACTTGCAAAAATAAAATTAAAAACTATTAGGTAGACCAATTAGGCCTAATTTTATTTCCTCACATGAAAGTGGTCTTCACAACAGTTGAATGAATTTGTAGAGGTTCGTCCTCCTTGACATATTCTCTTCTTGCTGCTTTTAACCATTCTTTTCACCTGTTTAGTTCTTTTGGCACATATATAAATACTTTCTTCTGTGTTTCTAGAGTGGTGTTTACCATACACCTATTATAAATCCGAAAGCGTCATCGAGAAACGATAGCAAGAATGACAGGAGGCGCAGTGGCATAAGCTGTCTTCCAGCAATGTTTGACCCACCGCCGACTAGATGGTAGAATATCTGCCATTTATATCTAGAAGCAGTGCGCCTTTGAGTCTGCACTAAACTGCATAATATGACGCACGAATCGCATTCATAGGTCACACTACTTTTCGTGTTGTCTTTTGGCGGGAAGCCAGATTCAAATTTTCCATGTTAAACATTGAGAAAAGTATTAACCTTAGACTTGTTTTTTTTTTTTTGTATTTTTGTCTGTTTGTTAACACGATTCCGGCTAAACCAATACTCCAATTGCGATGAAATTTTCTGGAGACCTTTGAAATCTCGGAACTTAGAACTGCCACCTTTTTGAGCGCAATCGAAAAATTATTTCTCATGAAAATCGCAATTTTACGAACTTTTTTGTTTTTCTTGTTTTTTCTGTTAGTATTTTTGTGTGTTTGTTAACACAATTCCGGCTAAACCGATACTCCAATTGCGATGAAATTTTATGGAGACCTTCGAAATCTCTGAACTTAGAACTGCACAAAACGAAAAGTCAATCGAAAAATTATTTATCTTGAAAATCGCAATTTTACGACTTTTTTTGTTTTTGTTTTTTGTTTTTGTTCGTATTTTTGTGTGTTTGTTAACACGATTCCGGCTAAACCGATACTCCAATTGCAATGAAATTTTCTGGAGACCTTTGAAATCTCGGAACTTAGAACTGCCACCTTTTTTAGCGCAATCGAAAAATTATTTCTCATGAAAATCGCAATTTTACGAAATTTTTTGTTTTTCTTGTTTTTTCTGTTAGTATTTTTGTGTGTTTGTTAACACAATTCCGGCTAAACCGATACTCCATTTGCGATGAAATTTTATGGAGACCTTCGAAATCTCTGAACTTAGAACTGCACGGTTCGAAAAGTGGACCGAAAAATTATTTATCTTGAAAATCACAATTTTACGACTTTTTTTGTTTTTCTATTTTGTTTTTGTTCGTATTTTTGTGTGTT
The DNA here is from genome assembly GCA_024449915.1 of Sweltsa coloradensis. NCBI lineage: Eukaryota > Metazoa > Arthropoda > Insecta > Plecoptera > Chloroperlidae > Sweltsa > Sweltsa coloradensis. The sequence continues at coordinate 473,833 of JAMZAV010000325.1, forward strand.
TGTTAACACGATTCCGGCTAAACCGATACTCCAATTGCAATGAAATTTTCTGGATACCTTTAAAATCTTTGAACTTAGAACTGCCACCTTTTTGAACGCAATCAAAAATTATTTCTCATGAAAATCACAATTTTACGATTTTTTTTTGTTTTTCTCGTTTTTTCTATTTGTATTTTTGTGTGTTTGTTAACACGATTCCGGCTAAACCAATACTCCAATTGCGATAAAATTTTCTGGAGACCTTCGAAATCTCTGAACTTAGACCTGTCACGTTTTTGAGTACAACCGAAGAAATATTTCTCATGAATATCGTACTTTTACGATATTTTTTTTATTTTTAGTTCGAGGTTTTCGTGACATTAGGGCCGATTTTGACCAGACGGGTGGGGCTACAACGTTCATATTTTACATGGACATTAAGGTAATGGTGATGTATTGGTTTCTGAAAGAAATTTTTTAAAAAGTTAGCTAGAATCCATGGAATAAAGGTTTTAATATGAGTTTTTTGAGGTTTATAATAACAATTAACAAGTAACAATAGAAACTTGACAACAATCACCTACAATGCATTTAAAAAACACTTGCAAAGGAAAAGTGGTCCTACGTAAACTAAAAACTTACCAAAAAGCTCATCCATCAACGCGGCGGGACTTAAGCGTTTTCCTAGTTAATAATATTTTGATGACTGAATGGCCATCTTCAAGTGATTTATTGACTAGGACTAGGCCTAGTTGACAAAGAACTTCTTTATGCAGGGTGCAAATTGATGGCTTGGCAGAAGGGGGTTGGCCAAGTATAGTACATATCTGTGTGGGTTGTAAGGGGTCTGGGGCAAAGCCCCAGCCGCCGGAGGCAAATTTTTATGCGGGTATTATTGCCCTCGAGATGACCTTAGAAGCGATCTGAGGTCAGGGACAAAGAGTCCATTGGTTTGGTTGATTAATGTTACAAATACTTTCTGGCTAGGAATATGTGTAAGTTGACGCATTATTTATTAACGTTACGAGATAAAATCACTTAATATGATAGGAGGTGAGATGGGTTTTCCAGAGGTGGGGATTTAGCAATCGCTGACGGGGATACCTTTTAGTAAAACAGAGCCAGTGATGAAATTACCAGAGGGGGAAATCCCCCCGTCAATTCGCACCCTGTCTTTATGTACCCAACTCGTAATCAGTGATGGGTCTACATGCGCATTGCCGTAGTCGGGATAATTATGAGAAAAATGACTTTGCCTATTTAGTCCCTACATTCGGGACGTGAACCACTCTCCAGAGATTGTGCCGGAGATAATTGTGGTGGAGAAGGTGGGGCCTTAGCCCCCCCTTTTTTAAAAACTTAATAAACGGGTGTTTTTTAAGGGTTTTAGTAAATATTTAGGGCTAAAGTTTAAATATGTGTAAAATGTATTTTTTTATACTTTGTTTCTTGTAATATCTTGAATGAAATATTAAAGAAATAATTAATATGAATCTATTAGGCCCAAAAACCCACTTTGTAGGCCTACTGATTTTTTTCATGTGGGTTTTTTATTGAAAACCTGCCGTTTTTTTGGGGCTGGGCAAAATTTCTCAACCCTGCCTAGGTCTAGGTAGAGAGAAGGTGATTATGGGGTAGGGCCTAAACCATAGGCCACAAGAGGTTAGGACTGAGTCTGGAGACATGTCTGAATGGTCTTAAAACATTGCTTGTTATTCTCGATTTGATGTCATCAATCATCGATGATGATATCTGAAGCAATGTTTGAAAGGTCTCAATCAAGAATGAAGTACATTTATTTATTGCATAGCATATTTGCAATTCAAATTTTACAATATAAGGCCTAGAGCACTGAGCAAGATTTGTGTAGTAGTTTTATAAAACAGTCTAGGTAGTGGTATAAAGATTCTCATATGACTGTGTGTAGGGACTTTCACCAAATACAAATTACAGGCTTTGCTAACCATTGGGCAATTGAACGAAATTAAATCTTTTGGAGCTCACTTGAGGCGTGGCCTACTAGATAGTCAAATGGCTTAGATCAGAAACACGTACACCCACACTCATTCACTTTCCCATTCACACTCACACTCGCACTCACACACATACAGTCACTGAACATAAACGAATGAAACACAAATGCACCCACTTACAAACTCACAAAATGTATATTAATTGCCTTACTCATTCTCAGCAAATCCATCACCGATACATAATTATATAATATGTATATTTCTTATGGGTACCCATTTGTTATAGGCCTAGTAGGTTAACTGTAGTATATTGCTTGTATATATTGTTACTGTGTATAAAGTTGCTGTTAAATTTAACATTTAGATATTAAACTGGTGGCAAGGCACATTGTGTTATGGGGCCTTGCTCTACTCTTGCCACCAGCAATATGTACGTATTTTGTAATCCAGACATATTGAAAATAAATAATAATAATAATAATAATAAATATATTCAAAAAACCTAGTACAGCTGTAGATAGCTGCCTAAAATAATAAATATATTCAAAAAACCTAGTACAGCTGTAGATAGCTGCCTAACAGAGACATTTAGGTAATAATTATTCTAAAGATAAATAATGATATCAAAACCTGCTTCACAAATGTGCATCGCATTCGCTTCATCATATATGCCTTGTCTACTCTAATTGCATCGCAAACTGATTCCATGTACCGCTTTTTTTTCTCTGTTAGTCACCATAAGTTTCAATGTTTCAGATATAACAAATTGTCCCGACAAGTCAGAGAACTGGCTCGGAAGATAAAGGAGCTGGACCCAAAGCTCCCGTTTCGAATCGAGTCGAGTGCACAGCTCCTTGAGAAGTTGTACATCCTGGGGCTGATAACAACAAAGTGGGACCTCGGTTTGTGTGACAAAGTGAACGCCTCGTCTTTCTGTCGGCGACGCCTGCCGGTGATAATGGTCAAGACAAAAATGTCCGAGACAATACGCATGGCGACAAAGTTCATAGAGCAGGGGCACGTAAGGGTAGGACCTGAAGTTGTTAAGGATCCCGCGTTCCTTGTGTCGAAGAATCTGGAAGATTTCGTCACTTGGGTGGATACTTCGGCAATAAGAAGACACGTGATGGAGTACAATGAAATGGTACGTAACCTTTATTTGAACACAGAAAAGAACACTACGTGTTACACTAAAAAATATGTAGGCCTAACAGTACAGGCCTTCTAACATTTTATAATTATAGACCTACACATCCTAGAGGCCTATGTTGGTACTTAGTTTAGATTGAGAGGTTTCAGGAAATGCAAGTGTGAGTGAATGTGACTAGATAGAAAACATATATTTATGCTAAAGTTAGCCTACATTGCAGCTGATACTCGTCACACACAAAGCTGCATTATTGTACACCCTGGACCAGATAAGTCAAGGGCTGGATGTAGTAGATACCACTAGACCCCTTGATCTACATGAGGCATGGTCAATGGTGGAAACTGCACAGCTCAAGGCTTGTCGTACTTATCAGAAACCAGATTATCTGGGTTCCTGTTACAGCTGGGTTTGGTGTTTAGCGAGTCTGTTTTCTGTCAAGTCAAGTGTTGGAAACCTGTACATTTTGATTGTTTAAAGTTCTCTAGGCCTACCATGTAACATTGTTAGACCTTACAGGGGAAGAAGGGATATAGCCTAGTGCCATTTTTGGTAAATAGGGCCTACTTAAATACATACCCTACTCATGATTGTAAGCTTTAGGCCTACCTCACTTAATGTTAGTCATTATAGACCTTTACTGAAAGTTGAAACGCAACATTATTACCGTTACTCTTTCCGGTTAGATTCTTCTACATCATTCAATAAGGGAGCTAGCCCTATTGTCAATTGTGTTTAGGAGTTTCCAATCTTTCCTCATCTTCTTGCACTCACTGTTATGTACTAACAACACATGACATATTAGGTAACTGATTGTACCAGAAAGCGGTCAGTAGGATTAGAACCCAACAAGTGGAGAAACTTTGAAAGGATTGTACAGTCAAATAACAAGTGCAAACTTAATGATAGTGGTCCAATAATGTCATATTCCCAATACACAGTACCAACTACTGTGCCCCTAGAATCATATACGTACATGTATAGGCCTACTACTTCCTTTTCACATTTTAAAATTAATGACAGTATGTATCAGGATGGCTACCTACTTATCACAAACACAACTGATTGAAATTGCATATTTGAATACCGAGTTATTCATTTCCATTATTTACACCAGTTGGCCTGTAGTACCAATAATTGTTTTCTGTTTGTTGTCTGGTGCTTGCTCTCTTTGCAATCATTCTACAAGTGAATAAGTGTTGAATTATTGTGGTAGTATGCCCTAGCATACCTAACTTGCCCTGCACGGATAAAGCATGAAAGTGTTCTTGTTTGCAGCGAGACGACTTTGAGATGATGTGATCGGGTTCAGAATCTGGCGTGACCTCGGCCCCGAGGGGCGGATGGCCAGGTCGCCCCGGGAGGTGGGGGAGGGGGCGGGAACTTCCCCTCGTACTGGCGTCTTCTCAGACACAACTCGTCTTGTCTCATCTTCGTTATCTTCGTTATCCTCTCACTGAAATCATCGTGGAATAATTACATTTACAGTAACTTATTAAATATTTACTTTATTACAATTGCAAGTCTTATCATTTGTGTACATTTTTATTTTATGACTCAAGTTCAATTTTAACAATATAAATGCTAAAAATGTTTGGGTGCTTATTTGTTAAACTTTTGAGTTTTGACAGCTTTAAGGGAAATCCCTAGACCTAAATACAAATTCTAAAAAATACAGTGAAGACGTCTGAAAAGTTAGTAGAATGAAAGAGGGACTTAATAAAAGAGCAGATTATTTTTTTGCAATTTTTTTGATACGTCATAAATAACCTCAGAATCAACAATTACGGTATATTCAAACTGCCCAATCCAATTCAATCCAGCTAGTTCTAAATTGAATTTTGAGCTGCATTGTTTTGTATAGCCTATTATTTCTACACTCCTTTATCTACAACCTAAATATACCTAAGGAAAACAAACTGGTTGTCTGTAGTTTCTGGCGTTGCTTGATTTTTTCGTTAAACGGTGTAAAATAAAATTTGAAATTGTACCGGTAGGCGAAAAAATCGTGCAACACAAGAAACTATAGAAAACCATTTTTTCAATATATTTTGGTTGTAGATAAAGGAGTGTAGAAACAATATAAAAAAAAACGCTGCTCAAAATTCAATTTTGAACTATGTAGGTAGCTGGTTTGATTCGGGCAATTTGAATATATAATTGTTGATTCTGACGCTATGTCCTGCCAAAATATTTCTAAAAATAATCTGCTCTTTTATTTAGTCCCTTTTTTATTCTACTTTCATTTCAGTCATCTTTACTACATTCTTTGGAAATCATATTCAGGTCTTGGGATTCCCCATTGAAAGTGATTCTGATAGTTTAGTCTTTTGCTTATTCAGGCCTGTGTCCAGGGTTGGGCAGGTATAATACTAGACGTCAAAAACAGGTATTCTACGCTTCGAATCAACGAATATACACGTCGTAAATTAAACTTTATGAATGATGACATAGGCCTAAATGACACATCAAAAATTACTGGGAGGTAGAGCTTAGACTGGGTAGGCCTATTGTTTCTTTTACTTTGAGCAAAATCAGTGATTTTTTTCTTTTTCATTGTGCTTTTCAAAAGTTAACTTAGCCTACATACATCGGCAGTACGTAAATTAACTACCTAGTAATTTTACTGTTATATATGTAAATGTACAATTAGGAATAACAGGTTAATGATAAGCGAGGAAGAAGATATGTGGAGGCTTTTGGCTTGTCCGTATATTTACGATCGGGAAAGCGGAGGACCTTGAGATCTTGAGACAATGCTGGTTTGGTTTTTGAATTGATTTCTTTGAATTATTGATTCATCATATTCGTAGGCAATTAGTGAGATAGGTAATGCATGTGCGGAATAACTGCAAGTGCTTTCGGGCGACAAATTAAGGTCATCATTGTAGGGTGCTGTTTATCAGCAGCAGTCGGGTGGGGCCAAGTACACGGGCACTTTCATCTACGCAGCTAGCCTCGTAGTTTTACAAATACGTGCTTCATAGTTCAAATTATAATGTTGAGTTGATTGATTTTAGGGTTGATGAAAATAAGGCTGGAATATTTGAATTAAATAATAATATTAGCCTACTTATAAAATTTATTCACCAATATTCTACATATTTGACATATATTCTACACATATTTTCGACGTGACGTGTCAAATACTATTTTGCGACGCGTCATTACCCAACCCTGCCTGTCTCACATCTGGCCATTGAGCCAATAGAGTTATTGTTTGCCAGTCTACAGCAAAAAAGTGTTAATGATCATTAAAATAGGCCTAGTAAATTTTTACTTGATTTTCAACAGACAAAAACACATTCCAACAACACACAAAACACACACCTACTTTGGCAAGTACTTTTCAAGAAACGTCAATCCTTGAGACAAAATTTGTCGTCTAAGTAACATAATTATCCGTTAATAGTTAATAGTTATTTATTACGTCGCCCTAAAGCTAATATTTACTTACTTGAGCTTCATCATCTCTTGTACGACGCTGCGCAACTTAAGTCTGTCGTCTTGCACCTTCTGGGCCCAGGCGAATGGTTTCAGCGGTGGTATGGCCGGAACACGAAACACCGGCACGCGGACCTCCCCGCAAGTCATCGGAACGTTCCGTGGTGCAGCCTGAACTTTGCTCGTATGATGCCCGGTCTTGGAGACAGACTCGAGTAACATTTCTTGTTTCAATTCAGCCTCGATCGACAAGAGCTGTGAGGAACTGAGTAGATCATCAAAGTCCTCTTCCATTTCATAAAAGTAGGACTCTTTCTTTCCTGTGACGTCGTCGTTTGTCACACTCGTCTTTTCCGGTTCACTTTTATCATTTTGAAGATCGTCTTTCTTCTTGCATGAAGTGAATTCTTCAACATCTTTCATGGTCGCACCAGTGTTCTTTAATATGTTTTTTGATGTTTGGGTTACATTGGTTTTATCCGAAGATAATATTCCAATGTCAGTAGTGGCAAACAGTCCACTTTGAAGTGTTTCACCAGTGCTTTTTGTTGGGAAATGCTCTACTTGTGTGCGTGGATTAGTGTTCTTTGATATGGTTTGGACATCACTGGAGTCTTGTAGTGGTGAAATGTGACCCACTCTTGAAACATCAAACAAATCAATTTGATATTTCTGACTGGCCTCGTAAGACACAGAAGCACGGTCTATGCCTTCATTTTGTGGATATACACTGTTCTTTTGTGATATCTGACGCACATTATCTGTAGGAGATACACTTTTGCTTCCTGAATGCACCTTGTCATGTTGAGATTTCTGACTGGTCTTTTGCATAGGAGAAGCCCAGACTATGCCTTCACTTTGTGCACTTACATTGTAGTTTTGAGATAGCTGACGCACATTATCTGTAGGAGAACCACAATGCAATATACTTTTGCCATGTGACTTGCTTGGAGATTTCTGACTGGCCTTGCATGGAAGAGGGGCAATATCTATGGCTTTGCTTTGTTTATTAACACTCTCATCTTCTGGTGTATAGCTTACATTATCAGTACGAGGCACAACATTCATGTCTTTGCTTTGCGAATCAACATTGCCAATTTGAGATTTCTGATAGGCACTATTTGTGATGGAAGTACAACTTTTGCTTTGTGAATGGACATTGTCTGATTTAACATATTGTGAAACTTGACCTACATTGTTCACAGCAACCATATTTTCAGGACTAGTCGAGAGCAGTTGGCTTTTGCCATCACAATCAGTTTCTATGCTACCATTCTCGGCATTTAGTTTATCTATCGTTTGGAATTGGTCTCCGATTTTAAATTGGATTTGGGATTTTACTTGGCCAGTATAGAAATCCAAACCTTCGTTCTCTCGGTTTGCACAAACATCCGACAATAGAGGTTTGTTTCCGTCTTGTGAGTTTCTCCGTGGGGTTATTTCCTCCGAGTCTTGTTCCGAGTCCGTATCGGGGAAGAGCGTCGGTGACTTTTCGTAATGCGTGTTACTCTTCTTAATTGTTTGGACCGGCGTATAAAACTGGCTGCCGGTCAAAATAAAATACATTTCTTCAATTGACAATCCCTCTCGTTCACATGTCTTGTCAGAGTAACCAGGACGTTTACGAGGTGTTCTCTTAACGGTCGGAGGAGTCAAATCTTGCAATTTGATACTGTTTGTAGGCGTGCAAATAGCCACCCTTTCTGGCGTTGTGAGCATTATATCAGTAACATCACAGGGTTGTTTCTCTTTTAGTGTGTCATTCCATTGGAATTGTGATTTATTGTTTTTATCTTCGTGACTGATTTGTGTGTAATTGCCTTTTTCCTTTGCCAATGTTAGTAACGTCAATGGCTTACTGGGTTGACTGTATGATTGCTCTTGACCCATTATATTTACATCATGTGCAACGGCTCCTTGTATTTGGCTTTCAGTTAGCCATATAATCTCTCCATTGTCTTGAGTCTCGTTGTATATTTCCAACTCTCTCTCAAACAAGTCTGTATTTTCTGAATGGTATCCTTTAATTTGACTAGTGTAAGTCAAGTCAATGGCTGCCTCCTTCAGAGATGTTTTACTTTTCAGTGACGAGTTAGTGCTTGTGTTAATTTCCGATTGTGAGTCACCTATTATTATCTCATCATCTGTGGAGTCATCACCTTGCTCTTCAGTGGCTGGGCTTAACGGCATCGTACTTTCATGAGGGGTGAAAGGCGCCATCTCTTCGTCTGGACCTCCGGCTAGCATGGTGATGGCAACAGGTTCAGAGGGGAGAGTTTCTTCTCGTAAAGTCGAGTATTTACCCACTAAATCAATATGGCCACTTTGTTGCCAATCTTCTTTTGTTGAGAGCGAGCTTTTCACAAGTTTTCTTTCTTTCTGAACCGTTGTATTTCCTTGGTCAGGTTTATTTATTGCTTCTTTTGTTTTTTCCGTGTCTTTCTCCATCTGATTGGCTTCAAGTTTGTTATGGAACAGTGGTGGTTTCCAGTTTTGTATAGTTTTCTTTATGTTCTTCAACTCCTCCGGTTTCAATGGCTCATCCTTTTGTTGAGATGAATTCTGTATAGTCGGAGATGTTTGAGGTACATCATCGGACATCTCTGCATTCATGCTTGTCACTTCATCCCTCGTATCACAATTGGCCAGGCGCGGAATTTGAGAATTTGGACAGTTTAAATCTTGTTTAGATATTTTCCCCGGAGTTGTTGATTTTGAGGCAGTTATCTTCCCTGTAAAGAAGTTGCATTAAGTATATCATTATACCCTTCCCTGTCCTGCAATATAAGTAAGCCTATAAATATTTTTAAAATGCCCTAATAAAGAAATGAACTAGAATATTATAATATTAAGTAATATAATTTTAATTATCATTCATCCGCTTGAGGTAAGTTTGAATTGGAAAGAGTTGGCAGGTTTGAAAAGATTATAGTAAAACATAAAACACAGCCTGAATCAAACGCGTCCTAACAACTTTTAATTAGTTGCAGTCATCATCAGCAGGTTAAAAGTGTTGTTGCCCTCAGCCCTGTTCTCTCTTCTTTCCCAACCTGTTAACTCTTCCCAGTCCAAAGTAAAATATTTTGATTAGATTTTGGAAAGGGGAAAACATCTAGAACAGGAAAGAGAACTGACTAACTCTTTCTTTCTTGACTATCCATGATTGTTGCCTTTAAATTTGCCCTAATCAGCCACGGGAGCGCAGTATAGCACTAGCAAGTGTATGCTCCCAAGTACCCTGTTTTATTTGATTGTTTATATTTTACCTACCTAGCCTACATAATAAATAAACGTAATATACCCTACGTAGAATGTTCTACTGATTTGTTATTGTTTACGGTAGTAGTTATTCATAAGAATTACACTGTCCGAAGTGTATTGCTCTACGAGGACGTGGGTTCGAATCCCGCTTTTGAAGGCATGTTTTTTTGTAATCTTCACCGATTAAGGCTAATATTGTATCGCCCTCTAACCAAAATTTTAAGGAAGATACTGAAATGTTAACAAATGAAAAAAGGGCCATAAATATAACGGGAAAATACGTTTTTATTTTTTATTACTGAGGACCCTAAATCCAAGTTTGAATTAAAATAAATTCATCATAAAGCCAAATACCCAAAGTGTCACTAGGGAACTTACCCCATAAGTCACTTTCTAAGTTAGGCCTACTTATAAGTCGTTGATGCTGGAAAAGTAATGTGTTCACATCAAAGTAACTTGTTCCTAGTAATGGTTCCTCCCCAAGACTGGCTGCCGAATTCTTTCAAGTAGGTACCGGTATCAATCTTTCCTTACCATAAACATTTAGTAAATACTAAAATATGCATCTTGCAATTAAATCAATAAATGTAGGCGGAGGCCTACTGTAGAAATTTTTTTCTTGTATCTTTTCATTGTAGGCCTATTCATACTGTATGCCTACCTAAAATAAGTTACTATAAAAGTACCTACCCAGAAAGTCATATAGTACTACTGTTACTTCTTGCTGGGGGACCAAGCCAGCCAGCGTGGATGCCATCGACAAGCCAACAATGACTTGTTCAAAGTGCATTTTTCGTTGAGAAAAATTGAATAAAGTGTCACACAAAACACATTGTTGTTTAAGCACATTTAATATAGGCCTAACAGTTAAAATATTCAGGCTAAGCAACTAAATGCTTTATCCCATTCCCATCACATGTGGATTAAGCATCATTCACAACTAGTTCTAAGGCATAAGGCGCAAGGTCTCGATGGGTAAGTTGTAAGAAATGCAAGGTGTTTACAACAACATTACAAGTAACAACAATGCAAATTTTCATTGCACATGCATATTTATTTTGTTTTGAACTTGCAGTGGAATCAAGTAGAAGGAATGGGGAACTTCCTTGTTCGTGATTGGCTCGTTGTAAGATATCTGTCGTAAGAATTGGATTTTGGGCAATTCGTTACGACGTAAACCTTACGCCTTGCGACTAAGGTCGTGTTGTGAACATTCTAATTGAAACACATACTCAGCAATACAGAATATTACGCCTTAGAACTAGTTGTGAATGATGCTTTACCAAACAGTCAATAAACTTACGCTTGGTGCCGTTCACCTCTTGAATGACCGACGTATTCGAGTTAGGAAGAGAACATTTATTCACTTGCTGCATAGCCCTTCCTTTTGGTTGGGACATGGTGATCACTGAAAGAAGAACGTTCGATGTCATTATCTAAAGTCGAAAAGATTGTCAATTCTGTAACTGAATTACCTATGTAACAATACAAAGGTACCACTTACGACAGCCAACAAAATAATATGTAAGAATCCTATTCCTATAGAACATAGACTACTGCTTGTATACTTGGGGAAGTTCCTTTTGAAAATGAACTTTTATGAAGTTCAAGTTCCTTTAAAAGATCCCTTTATTTTTTGGATGAGCGTAGCGAGTGAAGCGAAGATTCCATTTCACTTCACTGGAGAAAAAAATCCGGAATGTTTTTCTTTCTGTATTTTTGTCTGTTTGTTAACACGATTCCAGCTAAACCGATACTCCAATTGCGATAAAATTTTCTGGAGGCCTTCGAAATCTCTAAACTTAGAACTGCCACGTTTTTTAGTGCAATCAAAAATTATTTCTCATTAAAATCGCAATTTTACGATTTTTTTTTAGATTTTTAAAAATATTCTTCGACGAATAACACCTACATGCTTTATCCGATTGTAATGATTTTTTCACAGAACCCTAATTTTATGAATTAATATATTCATGTGAAATTTGAGCGCAATCGAAAAATAATTATTTCTTATGAAAATCGCAATTTGTTTTATGATTTTTTTTTATTTTTAAAAATATTCTTCGACTTATAACCAGTGGCGTCGGAACAGGGGGGGGCAAGGGGGGCATTGCCCCCCCCCCTAACTGTCATGCTATGGGGGCATAGGGGGGCAGATTTTAGAGTTGAAAATCAGGATTTCTACTCTACTTTTTGGGAAAGCAACGTCGGATGATCCTAACTATTCATTTCCAGGAAGAAACAACCCAACAATAGCAGGAATGTTAGGTTGGCTGACGTACCCTATGCCTGAACCATCTACAATCCGACTATCTTTATAACCAGCCACCCGTCTTGTAATGTGTGTTGGTCACTCACTTCAGTGAGAGTGGACACGTGACTCAGACTCACGTCTAATCCAAACATCCCTTTGAATGATTTCCTATGTAGAGTTATTGGCAGACGCAAGTTGGGATTTGGTTCGCTCGTGTCGCACGTTATGCGTTCTGTCATCTTTGGAGTGGTGTAGTAACTTTAAATATAGCGAAGTGGCAAGTGGGAAGATTGGTAAAGTAAAGTAACGTGTAAGTATGTGTGTAGTGTTTCGTGTTTAAAAATTGATATCGTAATTTTAAATATGAAACGTACTATACAGCCTTCAGTATTTGAAGAAGGTAAAACAAAAATATGTTTGTCTGTATGCTTCGTCATTACATAAAAAATAATGTTGTAATTTATTAAAGTGGTCCATTGCACGTTAATTTTGTGAGTTTTTAGATCGCAGATAGTTGATGTAAAACATTGTTTACAGAGTCCGAATGCAGTTAAAACATGACGAAATAACTGTAGTATAGTGAAAATGTTTTCGCCTTTGGCAAAAAGGGCCTCCGGCGGCTGGGGCTTTGCCCCAGACCCCAACGGTATCCTACAAAATCTGCTAATGGGTTTGCCCCCCCCCCCCAACTTTCAAAACGTTCCGACGCGCCTGCTTATAACACCTACATGCTTTATTTGATTGTAATGATTTTTTCACAGAACCTTAATTTTGTGAATTAATATATTGGTGTGAAATTTGAGCGCAATCAAAAAATAATTTCTCATGAAAATCGCAATTTTACGCTTTTTTGTTAAAAAAAAAAAAATCTTTGACTTATAACACTTACATGCTTTATCCGATTGTAATTATATTTTCATAGAACCTTAATTTTATGAATTAATATATTTGTGTGAAATTTGAGCTCAATCGAAAAATAATTTCTCATAATAAACGCAATTAAACGCTTTTTTCGATTTAAAAAAATACACTCATCCAACAACGCACCTGAAAAAGCGATTTTGAAGCTTCTAGTATTTTGTAATGTGTATTTTGTTTAATGTGACTGCAGAATCACTGACGTGCAACTTGCAAGCATACGACTGTCATAGAGCACAGCGAGCGATATGATCATGAATCATTGGATGAGCGTAGCGAGCGAAGATTCCATTCTACTACACTGGAGAAAAATTTCCGGAATGTTTTTTTTTCTTTTCTTTTTTTTGTATTTTTGTCTGTTTGTCCGCACGATTCCGGCTAAACCAATACTCCGATTGCGATGAAATTTTATGGAGGCCTTTGAAATCTCTGAACTTAGAACTGCCACGTTTTTGAGCGCAATCGGAAAATTATTTCTCATAAAAATCACAATTTTACGATTTTTTTCGATTTTTAACAAAATTCTTTGATTTACAACACCTGCATGCTTTGTCCGATTGTAATAATTTTTTCACACAACCTAAATTTTATGAATTGATATATTCGTGTGAATTTTGAGCGTTATCGAAAGATAAATTTCTTTAAAAATCGCAATTTTAGGACTTTTTTCGATTTTTTAATTTTCTTTGGCTTAGGCTATTCGAGAAAACAAGGAACACTAGCGCAGCCGAGTGGTCGAACCGCGAACTATTATTTCGGGGGTACTGATCGCGGGACATCATGCAAGAGGTAGGGGTTTCTCAAATATATCCCAACCTGAGGCAAATAAATAGTGTTCGGTGCCACAGTGCTCATCAAAGAAAACAGATAATATATACTTTCATCTATTTCCGAATGACACAAAATGAGGAATGAGTGGAAAAGGGTGCTGTTCCAATCCAATCCAATCACTGAACACATGTGTGTCTGCAGTCTGTACTTTCGCGGTCTCGTACAACATTGTTCTGCTGAGTTATATGCTTATACTACCGGCGAGTTATTTTTCTGGCAATTTTATATTATGCACAAAACGTTTAAGGGGGATCCATGGACCCAATTAAAATTTTCCTAAATATTAGTTTAACGAAACATCGGACATAGTTTATCAATTATGATCATCTGACATTGCCAAAACTATTTTTGATTTATTTTTTGGTTGAGCGGTACGCCCAATATAGACGATTATAGTGAAATTTTTGACGTATACACGGCACAGCTTTCTGCTCATAATTTTTGTGTTAAAAGGCTAATGTTTGTTTCTATTTGTAACACATACTCCTGGCTATAAACTGTATATGTTGGAATTTGTTTCCCGTTAATATCTTGCACGGTACGATTTTTTACTTCCGCCGGTACAAAGTTAGTGTTTGTACCGGCGGAAGTAAAAAATCGTACCGTGCAAGATATTAACAAGAAACAAATTCCAACATATACAGTTTATAGCCAGGAGTATGTGTTACAAATAGAAACAAACATTAGCCTTTTAACACAAAAATTATGAGCAGAAAGCTGTGCCGTGTGTACGTCAAAAATTTCACTATAATCGTCTATATTGGGCGTACCGCTCAACCGAAAAATAAATTAAAAATAGTTTTGGCAATGTCAGATGATCATAATTGATAAACTATGTCCGATGTTTCGTTAAACTAATATTTAGGAAAATTTTAATTGGGTCCATGGATCCCCCTTAAAGGTGTTGTGGTAAAATAAACTTTTTGGTAAACTTACTTGGTGTGTCTAGCCGGTGTCCTGAGTCCTGACACTCTCAAACTATAGGAATATCCTACATAAATTCAAATACGCCAATATATAATCATTATGACAGTTCTAAATATTTAGCCTAATAGTCCTACTCGGTACCTACATTTATAATTTAGGCCTACACTTGTTATAATAATTGTCCTGGGACGGACACTTTAATGGGCCCTACACGGCTACAAGTGTTGGTATTTAAATGTGAATTTAAATGGCTTTGCGCGGAGCTTTTACTGGCTGTGATTTTTTTATTACGGAGTGTAAAATCAATCGTAAGGTCAGCCTAACAAATAATTATGCACTGTTCGTCGTACGGTCATCGACGATACCACCTAGCATAGGCTAATAGCTCTAAAGACCACTGTGCATTGTGGCAAAGTGGTAGCGCGTTTGAGTTCTATTCAAAAGGTCGGCAGTTCAAATCTACGTTCGGTCGTTTTTTTTACCGTTCTATTTAGACATATGTTTTTCTGCAATTCATGATTTCATTACATTTTTATTGTATTTTCGCATTTCTAGCATTGCAATACAGTGATAATATAATCAATCGTATTACCTAAAATAAAATCCATAGTAAATTGTAAATTTCAAAAAAAGGCACCCCAGTTTTTATCTTGCATAAACCACCTAGTGATTGCTCCTGCAGAAGGTAAAAAGTGGAATCACAATACTAGCACTATTTTATCAGAAGATTTTTTTAAATATATATATATTGCAAGTATTGTTTTCATTTTAGCTTGTTTTTATCGGCAAGTTTGTAGTGAAAAGTGACTAAGAAGTAAGAATAGAATAAGCTGTGTTATTTTTAAAGCAAATAGCAGAATGTGGTTTTATTTAACCATTTGGCCGTGTTATTTTGATTTTATTAAATAAAACCAAAACACACACCTCTCCGCATTCATACAACTGACCATGTCACATCACTGTAGGCCACACACTCATAGTTTTGCCATCATTGCCTGTGCAACCACAAAGATGATTTGGTTTGCATTAAAAACTACTTCTCCCTCAATAAATGTCCGCGACCCTTCTCCAATCCATAATGGCTCGAATACTAACTAAGTGTATTTACTACCATTTTAAAGCGTAAAGCCGCTTTTAATATGCGTTCAAACACAATGTTTACAACGTTATTACATGTATTGCGCCTATGCCGTCAGCTAGACTACCCCCGAACGAGCGGCCATATTGACGAACGCGCGCGCTATCTACATTCTCTTGTTTCCTCGAATAGCACCTACATGCTTTATCCGATCGTAATGATTTTTTCACAGAACCTTAATTTCATGCATTTATATATTCGTGTGAAATCTGAGCGCAATCAAAAAACTATTTGTTATGAAAATCAAAATTTTACGATTTTTTTTTTTAAAATTACGATTACCTAATTTAAAAAAATTAAAAATTAAAGTTTATTTTTTATTTTATTTATATTAATTTAAAAAAAAATCAACTTGGTAATGATTTTTTCACAGTACAACAGAAAATCCGCATAACACTTAACAACTCAATGCACCAATTACGCTCATCCAACAACGCGGCGGGACTTAAGCGTTTTCCTAGTTATGATAAATGATACATCACGGGAAGTTTATTTGCTAACGTATACTCAAAAGTGGTAGGGCCTATGTGCAAAATAGACTACCTACTTGATCAAATACTCGCATGTCTATATGATGTGCATGTGAGTGAACACTGTAGATGGCTTACTTAAATAAATAAAAAAATAAAATAAAAATCACGTTTTAAGGAACTTTTTGACAAAGTTTCCAGACAATATGAACTTGAACTTATAAGTTCCTAAGGGATCAAGTTCCCCAAAAAGTTCCAGGAAAATGGAACTCATTCATTTAAAAAGTTCCTTTCCCAAGTATGACTGCTTGCAAGTTAGGCCCTTCACGTTTTCAATGCACTTTTTACTTGATGACTATAGCATAGCATAGGGATAACAAATATTACAAAGAAATACGTAGACGTAATAATAGTACTAAATAAAAGTAGTGGTCAGCCACTCCGGCTTGTCACGGATATGTTACATTTCACTCTTTATAGAGCTAAAAATCTTAAATTAACTAATTAATTGTAATGTTTTATACTGAAACAATTGTGTTTACACACTGCCTTCCATAAGGTGAAAAAGATTTGTAAATGAATTGTAATTTTTAGATATATTGAGTGAAATCTGGTGTCACGGATGTTACATTGTTTGGGAAGTGGATCCCGGATCATCATCGAAAGATATAAAACTCAGGTCCCTGAGCTGACCCAGACAGCTACATTTCCATATACATAGAGCTTATCCATGAAAGATGAACCCTTATAATCACCCATTCATTGTTTTAAAAATAAATGATATTGTTATGATTTTTTGTGTGCGTCACGGATGTTACTATGGTTTTTGTCACGGATGTTACACACACTTTGCCTTGCCAGTTTCCAACCATTTTCAATTTATATTACTATGTTATTCTTAGTTACAAATTCAAGCACTCCTTATCTATAGTATCTAAATTTTTTGGGTTCAAAATAAAATTGTAAAATAAAATAAATGCGATGTTAAGAGGAGTTGCTGAGGCTGGCGCGGAGACGAGTTTAGACGCTAGCATTCTGGTTTTTCCGGGTAAATGGTTTATAACACTGTTATCAAATTTCACACTAACGGTAATATAGAATAAATCTATGCTATCCAGTACGCCTATTTCTAAATTAATTTATTGATTTTGAATTAAATTTAAGTGAAATTACCGAAATTTACTCCATTTTGGTCAACTTCGGGAATTTATTCCAAGTATATAGATTTTTTAACTCAAATTTGCATACTGGATATCAACGTTTAAATCAATGTGAACGCGTAGGTCATTTTTTTTTACCATAAGATAAACGGTTTGGTGGGAATTTCCAGAATTGGAATCCTTGTTTTGGATTTCTCATTTTTTCACGTTTTGGACTTAGGCCTATGTCTCGCAATGGATCTTTAAGACTTAATTATTGCAACCAATTGCGGATATCAATATAAATGTACTTTAATAACATCTATGCAAAATTTGGTAATGATATTACCCACCGTTCAGCAGAAATCATCAATCACCTGAGTGCGCGCATTTGAGTTGGGCCAAGCTCGGCTCTTAACTCACGTATTTCCTTTAATTGTATAATATAATTATAGTTTTCCAATATGTTATGTTTTATAAATGTTTATAAACCCACAAATAGGTAAGGTAGTGTTGTTGTTACAAACTTTTACAAACATGTAATAGGCTACAAATACTATCAAAGTTTGAAATAACAGTTACAAGGGTCATATATTTCCCGTATTCAAATCTAGACAAGAAAAAGATTAGGCTACACATCAGCAATTTTATTTTTAAATAAACCCCTTCAATACAATTGATTGATCATATTTCAAGTGTGAAATCACATCACAATCTTTCAACAACATCCGCGACATGTAACATCCGTGACACGTAACATCCGTGACACTATTTCTCAGAAAAGTTTAAAGCTATGAACAGCTAAAAAATGTTAAAGGTTAGCCTACAAGTACATTGTCAACATCACCAACTTGTAGCAAAATATAAAAACTATTATATGTTCACCAAAAAACAACTTATTTGTCTTTATTGTCACGGATGTTACATCACAAACATGATTACATAAATTCATTAATAAATGGTGTGATATAATTACATAAAGACTTGAAATTCACAGTTTAGATTCTTCACACATAACCTTAACTTATGAACTGCTTAAAATAAAAAGCTGGTAAAATAAAGCTGGTACCTCACCAGCTGATTCTTTAGAACACCAGGCTGACAACTTTTTTTTTTTTTAAACTAGGAAAAACGCTAAAGTCCCGCCGCGTTGATGGATGAGCTTTTAAAGTTTTAAGTTTGCTTGGATATCTTTACTTTGCAAGTCTGTTTGCTGCTACGCAGTAGGGATGTTGTCAGTATTGTCGCAATTGTGCAATTCCGTAAAACTATATTATCTTTATTTTATGATTATGTAACTTTTTCAACTTTTTTTTAAATGTTTATAAACCCACAAATAGGTAATGTCATGTTTATGACAACTTTTAAACATGAATAGCTCCCACCAATCTATCAAGTTTGAAATGACGTTACAAGGTACTAATATTCAACAGAATTCAAATCTAACATAAAAAGATTAGGCTTACATCATTTATTTTAATAAACCCCTTTTCAACATTTTTTCAATATTTCAAGTTAATCACCATCACAACTTTAACCATCCGCGACATGTAACTGTGAACGTTAGCTCCGTGCACTATTTCTAGAAAGTTCTAATGCACAAATAACGCCAAAAAGTTAAAGAAACGTAAAAGTCGATATTCATCAAAACTTTCTAAAATTAAAACTATAAAACGAAAGAACAATTTGTCTTAATGATTTCGAGTTCAGTCAAAAATGATTCATACAATTCGATAATCAATTTGTGGTATAATTACAAAAGACTTGAAAATTCACAGTTTAGAATCTCAAACATAACATAAACATTATAAACTCATTAAAAGGATACCAGCTGATTTTTGAGGGCCGGAGGCTGAACTTTTTTTAAAAACCACCTTCCACTTACACCAACAAAAGCTATAATTTCAATGGCAAATACAGACTAATAGTTATTTTACAAAATAAAACTATTTTTGGTTTCATAAAATTACAAGAATTATCTTTCTAATGGCAAAAACATTTTTTTTAAATTTAATTTTTTAATTTTTTCGTACTTTTCCCCTTTTAAGCCGGAGTGGCTGTGGTATCCCTACGTAGGGCCTACATGAACCTTAGCCTACAAATATTCTTGACTAGTATAAAAACTAAAAAGAAAAACCATGTACCAGTGGCAGTAGGTGTTAAGTGTAGGTAACCATCAAATAACTTTTTGCTTTGAATTTCAACACCACATATGCCTATCATATCGGTTTGTGGGCCTGACTTGGGTCAAGAATGTTTGCAGTTCAGCACCTAAGGGAATGATTAGGTAGGTACCGGTACCTATTGTAATAATGAACATAGCCTGCCATGCATGCCATGTCTACTACTAGCAAGCTCAGGGTTAGGATTTCTAGCACAAGTTTAGATTTAAATGTTGAGAAAAAGCATTGGGACTGGTTTCAGGTTTGATTTAGACTTAAAATATTAAAATATGTTTCCGAGTGTTTTTAACCAAATTACCGGTAGGCCTATTCTCATTTAGCCTTTAGGGATAGGCATCAATAACAATGTGGGTATCAATATTATTATTATCGATGTGACGCGCAGGCCTAGTGAAAGGCTCCCTCCACACTTCACCAATTGAGGAAAATAAAACTATAATTATGCTTATTTGCTAATTATAAAACCACCATTTCAAATACAATGCCAGGTGAACTGATATTTACTATGTTTACATGCAGTTTTTTTTAAAGTTTTGACTTGAATCAAAACTAATTTGACGTCCGTATACATGAACTGTTTTCAAAACCTTTTTAGTTAGACCTTCTTTTACTTTTACTTTGCTCATGTTCATTCCTTCTTAACATATGGCCTTTTCTGGGGCACATCTACCCAAGTGTCCGGAATATTCATCCTACAAAAAAGAGCAGTCCGCATCTTAGCTGGTGTTTCCAGGAGGCATACTTGTTGAGAGCTTTTGAAGGAGTTGGGAATACCTACTCTGGCCTGCTCCCTTATTCAAGCTGCCGGAACATTCGTCCGTTCCTACCCTAACCTTTTCCCACTGAACACCTCTGTCCACTCCCATTTTACATGAGCAAATCTCCAAATTCACATCCCCAATCATAAACTTACCCTATTCTTGAAAGGTCCACAATATCTAGCCCTAACTCTCCATAACAAGTTACCCAACAACATACCAACCTCTTCCTCAATTTCAACTTTAAAGTCAAACATGAAATCATTTCTTGTATCCAAAAGTTTCTACTCGCTCCATGAATTCCTCTCTGCCTAAATAAATTTAATGTAATGCATACAGGTACCTAATTTATCATCATCATGTTAAACCTAGTTAGTTCATCTGTATTATGCAACATTACGTACATTATGTTTATTTTCTACATTAACTTAAAAAAATTACACTACTAGTAGTATAGTTCTTATACTACTTGTTTCTTAATACTTAATTATGTTACCTCAGTCTATTCACCTTCTCCTCCGGAAGTTGTACCATGTTTTCTGAAGCTGAATAAAGTTATTCTATTCTATTCTATATGGGTGACAGTGAAGTGTGTGTGTGGCCCGACGGTTTAAAAAATAGTTTTGGAGTCAAACCCAAGAAAATGGTTTTGACTTGAACCGAGTCCCACCCAGTTTCGAAGCATATACATGCTGTTTTCAAAACTCAAAACGTTTTGAAATAGATTTCAAACCTTCATGTAGGCCTATACGTGTAGTAATTTGTAGGTGAGCATAGGCTACCGCACTATGATAGAATCTCGCTCAACATGGTCCGAGCGATAGGCCCAATACGAGAGTTTCAGATTACATCACAGCCGCCTTGGTGAAAACATGTCGAAGCCAATACTACAAATAGATGCTTCTCAAAAAATAAGGTAAGATAATTTATTCACCAGTTGACTTTGTACATAACACAAATATACGAAGCATCTATTACAGAATTTGATAGAACTCTAGCATATAGCCACACTTTTTTCAGGTTACGACTGGAGCGGGTAAGACGCATTACGATTTTTTCAGCTTCCGTTGTAGGTAGTTAGAATCGCACAAAGCACAGTAGTTGTCAAAAATGTATACTAGACCCATACTTGGGGAAGGAACTTTCTAAAAGAACGAGTTCCATTTTTCCGGAACTTTTTAAGGAACTTGATCCCTTTTAGTGTTGAGGAACTTTTAAGTGATCAAGTTCATACTTTAAAGGAATTTTTAGAAATAACTTAAAACGTTCCAGTTACAATTAAGTAGTCAATTTTATACTTATACCACCACTTTTCAGTATTCGTTAGCAAACAATCTTGCCATTACTTATAACTAGGCCGCTTCGCGAACGCTTTTTTAGTCGCGTTGATGGATGAGCTTTTTTGTAAGTTTTTAGTTTGCAAGGGATGTCTTTACTTTTGCAAGTGCTTCTTGAATGCATTGTACGTGATTGTTGTCAAGTTTATATTGTTACTTGTTAATTGTAATTATATAGGTACCTAAAAAACTTACATTAAAACCTTTATTTCTATGGATTCTGGATAACTTTTCCAACTTTTTCTTTCAAAAGGTACTACATTACCATAACCTTAATGTCCGTGTAAAACATGAACGCTGTAGCCCCACCCGTTTGGTCAGAATCGGCCCAAATATCACGAAAATATTGCATTAAAAATCGTAAAAGTACGATATTCACGAGGAATATTTTTTTCGATTATACCCAAAATCGTGGCAAGTCTAAGTTCAGAGAAAACGAAGGTCCCCTCCAATTTCCATCAAGATCGCATATGCCGTTTGCCCGGTAGAGCGCGAACGAACAGACAGAAAAAAAAAAACAACACCCGAGCTAAATTTTTTGGGGGTCAGTGAAATTAGAGTCTTTGCTTCGCTCATCAAATTATACTTTTCATATGTATGCATATTCATGACCCTACCACTCACCGTGCTCTTTGTCCTTGACAGCCGTATACGCATGCTTGCAAGTTGCACGTATCAGTCACTCAGCAGTCGCATTAAACAAATGTAATAATAAAAAGGAACTTTTTAAAGGAACTTAGTTCCTTTTTATGAGGAACTTGAACTTTTTGGATGAGCGTAGCGAGCGAAGCGAAGATACCATTTCACTACACTGGAGAAAAAAATCCGGAATGTTTTTTTTTTTTTGTATTCGGAACACGATTCCGGCTAAACCGATACTCCAATTGCGATGAAATTTTCTGGAAGCCTTCAAAATCTCTGAACTTAGAACTGCCACTTTTTTTAGTGCAATCGAAAAATTATTTCTTACTAAAATCGCAATTTTACGATTTTTTTCGATTTTTTTTTTTTTTTTTTTTAATTCCTTCGACTTAGGCCTATAACACCTATATGCTTTATCCGATTGTAATGATTTTTTCACAGAACCTTAATTTTATGAATTAATATATTCGTGTGAAATTTGAGTGCAATCGAAATATTATTTTTTATGAAAATCACAATTTTAAGATTTATTTCTATTTTTAAAACATTCTTCAACTTATAACACCTATGCATTATCCGATAGTAATGATATTTTCACAGAACCCTAATTTTATGAATTTATATATTTGTGTGAAATTTGACGAGTGCAATCGTAAAATAATTTCGCA
This sequence comes from Sweltsa coloradensis, assembly GCA_024449915.1. Classification (NCBI taxonomy): domain Eukaryota; kingdom Metazoa; phylum Arthropoda; class Insecta; order Plecoptera; family Chloroperlidae; genus Sweltsa; species Sweltsa coloradensis. Next base: position 496,902 of record JAMZAV010000325.1, read on the forward strand.
TGAAAATGGTAATTTTACGCTTTTTTCGTTTAAAAAACATACGCTCATCCAACAACGCGCCTGAAAAAGCGTTTGCGAAGCTTCCTAGTTAGAAGTAAGGGTGTTAAAAGGAACTTGAACTTTATAAAAGTTCCCTTTTTAATCGATGAATATATCTTTTAAATCAATGAATCAATCTTTTAAAAATTCCTTTCTAAAAGGAACTTCTCCAAGTATGACTAGATCCTAGGCCTACCACAGCCTTTCTGAAACTAGTAGAAGCCTAAATTATAGGCCAGGGCCTAACCAATCTAGCCAATTACTAGAGTCTACTAGGTACCAATTTATTAGAATTGGAGTTAGTTCTAGTTCAAGTTAATTATTAATCCGTGGATTCATACACAGTACAAATATGGATGTCACCATGTCTATTATTAAGATTAAAGTAGGATACCCCATAGCAATAAAATATAATTGAAAATAAAGAATAATAAAGAACTAGATAAATAAGTTCACTCAAAGAATAAGCTGTGCTTGCAATAACCAAATCGTTATTTTGTTCTGAATTGAAGTGTATAATTGAAATAAATCTAATTAACAAAGGCTTATATATCCGAAAATTATCATTTTATTACCCTGGTAGCCTAGGCTAGGTATGGTAGGCCTAGCCCTAGACCCGCTCACGAATTAAAAGCACGTGGGACCTACCAGCCTACCCCTACCATACCTACATTTTTTGTGAAACTTTTACCTTTAGCACGTATTGTGGTTATCCTATCAATTTCTCAGTTATTTGTTTATATTTTATATATTTTTATATAAGTATATTAACCAGATATTAACGTAAGCGATCTAACCTTTTTATGGGGTTGCTGCTTCCACTATTCCACTTCGAGGCAGAGAGCCGTAGTAAGTTGTAGGCCTAAATCTTTGGAAAAGGCTTCAAATTTCACACCGCCTTGCTGAAATGGCCACCGTTGGTTGCCTCGATAAAGAAGTTTCCCCGTCCGAAAAACTTCTTTTACGACTCTGATAGATTCGACCGGTCGACCACACTGGTCGTCGATATAGGTCATGACGTCACCCGTCATGTACACAACGGCACATGCATGGCACATGTTTACATATTTCGTGAGAGCAGTCGGTAGAAATTAGAAAACTAACAAGCTAAGCGCGCGGTCCCATGAAGGTTGGGGCTAGAGTCCATTTTTAAAATCTCAAGGTAGTCTACGAAGCGTTTAGCCCTATATGTTATCATAGTGCTAAAAGGTGAGTTTTTTGGCATAAGTAGGCTAGGCCTAGGCCAGGCCTAGGCCCTAGCCTAGGTCCTTGGGTGAACAAATTCACTTCAGACTTGTAGGCCTAGAGCTCTGGCACATTATCTGTGGGCTGTGGCCCTAGTATCATTACTAGCCTAGGGCCTAGGCTATCTTGCTACCTAGGCCTGGCCTAGTAGATCTAGGGCCTAGCCTAGGCCTAGTCAACTAGAAGGTATAGCTAGGGCCTAGGCCCCTATACATTGTTCTCCCAACTTCATGGTGTTTGGCTTTACCTTTGTGAACAAAATATCCCTAGCCTAGACCTATTATTTCAGGTACTTCTTACTTGGCGGGTCCCAACTGTTATACACTTCAGTTTTATTGACCCTTCTACCAAGGAAAGGTTTGGGTTTTCTGTAGCCAGCGGAAAGTTCGGGCTAACCTAACGAAAGTAGTTTTGTAACGGAAAGGATTTCGGGTGCGTATGTTTTCATTGAAAAAAAAATGTTGGGACCCGCCAAGTACAGAAGTGCCTTATTTCATACCAACAGGCCAATGCCTGCTACTGCTTTGCGGGTCAAACTTTTTCGACAACTGCTATGAATCAATAACTTTGTCCTTAAAGCGGGCTTATGCTTAAAAATCTTATATTTATACTACCCAACTCATGGGAGATGAGATGTGTTTGGATTTATCCATGTGATCTTTCAGATTTGACAGCTACATTGCAGTCTTCTGTTGGATTTATGTCATGGAGGTCTACAATCACAACAAATAGCAGCTTTTAGTAAAGGTTTGTTCTGTGGTCCTGGTAGCTCAATTGGTAGAGCTATGGCACGTTAAGCCGGAGGTTCTGGGTTCGAACCCCAGTCGGGGCAAACTTTTTCGACAACTGCTATGAATCAATAACTATGTCCTTAAAGCGGGCTTATGCTTAAAAATCTTATACCTAGGCTATTGATAACTATCTAATGATAACGGGAAGAAAGTTTAATCGCACGTTAACTTACGACACGATGCACAATAAAGCTTCCCGTTGCCGTATCCCGGTAACGAGAACGGGAACTTTGCCAAGTTTCAACTTTCCGTAACGTTCCCGTTCCGTAGGCCTACATTACCGGAACCATTCAGAATCAAGATGTGCACGTCCTGACACTATTTTATCAGCTGATTGATGGTTTATACGGAGTATTATTCTAAATAAATTAAATACCTACAAATATGCGGAATAACAAAATATTAACACTTAGACTAATTATTTGATTTGTTCCCGTCAACTTGCTTCACGGGCTATTGTGCATCGAAGCCCTTAATGTTAGAGTCTTCTCGTTACCGGGCAATTGTGCATCGGCCTTACAGCTTCGAGAGTCGGCATCAACCTGATGATGGGTGAGAAAGTTTCACCCGAAAATTCGTTTTTAAGTAAGTAGGCCTAGTGGCCTCGGTCATAAGTTTTTAAGTTACGTTTTAATTAAAGCTTCCTGTTCCCGTATGCCGGCAACACAAACAAACCAGTTTTAATGGTTATTATAAAGAGGACCATTTATCGTAATGTAATGTAATAATGTAGCCTACTTTATCTGGCATGTTTGGGCCTACTACTAGTTTCATCGTAGGCCTAGTACAATCTTTCCTTCAAACAAAAAAATTCAACAACAGTTTACGAAACATGGGGAATCTGAGTAATTGGAAACATGGGGTAACTGGAAACGCCCTTTAATAACTTCTGTAGGCCCTATGTGTAGTTTGAATAAAAAAATAATCTCAGATAATATGGTCCAGAGGAAAATGTGCAAGTAGTTACAGCTTCTTCTGTTAGATGATGTGCATGCACACATTGCAACCAACCTCTTAACTAAAAACTTGCTTGAATTTAAAATATATCTCAAAATTGCCCCTGTTAAACCTATGGTCCTTTTTTGTTTGTAAGAAATTTATTCTTGGATGGAAATTAATTAAGATAGGGCCTAGGCCTAGGCTAGGCCTACATTAGTCAACAACATGGTAGAGCCTACAGGTGAAATTTAGATAATTACCTACCATAGTTTCTCCTGATAAGCAATGTTTCTAATTCCCCTATTATCTCATACTTGGTGGTAATTGGAAACATGAATTTAGTGTAGGCTACCTTGGAAACACACCTGGGAAATTGGAAACAAAGCCAAAAGATCCATGTTAAGCTATGGACAAATTTCAGGGGTAAATGGAAACACATGATTTTTAACAATAAGAATAAACAGACTGAAGAGATAAATGTAATTTTAGGAAGTGATGGTAATAAAAATCTGGAACAGGTAGGCCTACACATTTAAATTGCTAGGTGTACAAGTAGATGATGACCTGTCATGGAATGTACACGTAGAGCAACTTTCAAAACAACTCAGTTCTGATTTATACATAATGAAAAAGTTTAACTATGGTACCGGTAATATTGATCTGGTAAAATCAGTGTATTATGCACTTTTTAATTCACACATGAGCTATGCTGCATTGGTATGGGGCAACTCAAGTAGGGCTCGTTGGTCTTGTGGTTAGCGTATCTGCTTCCAATGCAGAAGGTCCAGGGTTCGATTCCCGCTAAAGTCAGAAGTTTTTTAACTTCTGATTTGGACTTAAGTCCATCAGTTCTTGTCTTAGGAGTTTGTAAACGGTGACTTTGGAGCCGTCCTAGCAACGAAGCACATAATAAATTTCAGAGTTGTTCTGAATCGACCTTGTTGATTCTGGCGTTGATTCGCGGGTGTTCGCACTGTCCATACCACTGATTGCTATATTTCCTATTAAAAATATCGATCTTTGGTTGGTTATCGCTCATTCGTCGATTGCGTCGGGGCCTGCAGGGTTGGCTTGGTCGCTTTGATTTAAAGTCCCCCACTGAAAATCAGTTATATAACTGAGTGGGTAGACTCTAAATAAAATTAATTTATTTATTTTATTTATTACCGGTATTTATATAATATTAAGACGACAGAAAAGAGCCATCCGAATAATAGTCGGCATAAATTACCTGGAATCATGTAGGCCTAAAGAACATTTTAAAGACCTTAAAATACTTACGTTTCCAAGCTTATATGGGTCATTCTCAAATAAAATGACCCTTGTGCTGTCCCACCTTAATATTATTTTTTTTGTAGATCAAGATATTGATTTGCATAAACTTTGGGTTGGACATTGTCAGAATACTCAGAGTTTTTATTAGCGCCAGGAATTTGTGCACTTCTATCTTGTAAGGTTGACCTTTAATTCAATGTCGGGTATTGCAAAATGTGTTAAAACCCATGTCCCTATCCTCAAAACCAGAAGTGTTTTTGTAAAATGTTTGACTTTAAGACTAAAATTTATTTAGTCTCTAGATTGGAATTAATGCAGAAATAACAGTTAATAACTGTGTGTTAGTGACTTTTTTTAACAATTTACATTTTCAAACAATAACTAGTGGAAAGTGTTTGTCCCTAATGTGGCAATCATAATAATGTCATGACTGTTACCATTGTAAAAGAGTTTAAATAATTTTTCAAGAAGGCAGTGGATCAATCTAGAAGAAGAAGAAGAACAGCTCCTGACATGGCATCATGGAAGTTTGGTTTGTTTTGACATGAGAACTCTTTAAAATTGAAAAGTAAACATTTTAACGGTGAGTATTTTAATTCAATGTCATGAATGTTACCAAGATAAAACAATTTAATTTGTATTTAATATTTTATTTAACAATTGAGTTAAGTTACAATCAAGTTCCAGCTCATAGCAAACATAACCCTACTTTTTCAAATGGGATTGTTAACAGCTAATGAATTAATGAAGTTGAAATGTCATGCATGTTACTTGTCAGGTATGTTACTTTCAAAAAGTAACATTACCAAGGGCATCGTGGATTACTGCATTAATTTCCTGCAACTGTAGATGTGTTTTGAAGGGAGAGGTTGTAATTCATTGCCATACTCAAAAGTAACAAAACACTTGTTTTTATTGATTTTCAGTGATCACTTGTCAAGAATGTTACTTTTTGTCAAGACCGTTACCCGTAGTGTCTCTTTACTTTAAACTCAACACAAACTTGTTGGATTAGATGGATTTTATCTTTAGGTTGACTGATTTGTACACTAACAAGCAACATGATCTTAGAAAAAAATTATTAGGCCCTACTGTTAGAAAAGTAACTTCTTTGTCAAGACTGTTACTTTTTGTCAACACCGTTACCCGAGCTAATTATTAAATTAAGTCTTATTTAAAGTTTAAAATAACTGAATCACATTTTAATCTTATTTATAATATTAATACTTCATTGCTAACAGTGATCTTGATAAAATTTGATTTGCCATTTGTCCATTATTAGTAAGTTAATTACCAGGTTTTGAAATTTGAGTAACATTCTTGACATTTTGGTATTATAAAAAGTGATTAAAATAAAAATGTATATTTTATTGAATGTATTTGTTTTGTGTGATAATGTAACTAAAACTATTGTGCACATGAATATAGATTTAATAAATAACTTCTTACATCAATTGTCACTTTTATGTCCGGTAACAGTCATGACATTTTCGTACACATGGATTGATGAAAATGCTTGTATGTAAAAAAATTTTGTTATTTTAGATAAACCCTTTTAGGGCTGTAAGAACAAATTATTGGATAATGTATTGTTAAAGGAGGCATCCAATTTTATGTTATAATTTTTTCTTGCAAGCATTTTTTTCAATATGGTCATTACGTTTGAGAATGACCCATATATATATCAAGTTATCATGTACGTTAAAATTAGCAAAAGTATAAAGACAAATGTGACAATTCATAGTCATAATACTAGGAGTAGGGATAATGTACATATAGCTAGGCATAATCTAGCTAGATATGAAAAAGCACCTGTATATGCTGGAACAATTTTAATGAATCTGCTACCAAGCAACATAAAAGAAATTGCAGACATAGATAAATTTAAAAGCTCACTTAAAAATTACCTAATTGGGAAAGCATATTATCAAGTTGGTGATTATGTACAGGAACACAAGTTCAAACATGTATATTTTAACCAGTAAGCCAAGCTTGTATTTTAAATTTTAAATTGATTTAGCACTCCATGTATAGCTATGAATTTATGTATTATGTGTGTTGTATGTGTTTGTGTATGTATTTATTATTTGTGTATGTATGTAGGCCTATTAGGAATAGTTCTGTAATAATTTTTAGGCCTAGTTGCCTATATTATGTTCATGACATGTTTCATACATCTGTGATGTTAAAACGAAACTCGTGTTGAATAAATAAATAAATAAAATATAAATACATTTAAATGTTAGGTTATAAAGTAAGGTACAGTAAGTTGGCAACAGAATCTGACTACACAGCCTTCTTAGGCTTCTGATTATCATGTTTGGAGGAAAAGATACCCTCGAAGAGATGACCACGATTCGGTATTGATGGGTAACATAGCCTATTTGCTGGTCCAATAAAGATATGTGGCACTGTGGACTTTTTTTTGGACCCACACCAAGATGCCATTGAAAAAATGTGGCATAATCACAGGAAATCCAAAATACGCAGTAACGTTTCCATTTGCCCAATTGATGCATATTTGGTTTTTGTTGGTTATTTACCTAGGATCTATTGACGCAGTTTTTGTAAATTTAATTGTAAGTGCTAATTGCATTGCTATTTAAATTCAAAATACCGGTACATACAATTTTTTTATACAAGTCTTATTTTCATGCTTGTGATGCTTTTGAGATTTTCTGCACAATTCTGCGTTGCGATGGAAAGTTTTCTTTAAATGAACACAGAATCTACCATTTGTATCATAGGCCTAATGTATTCTTTTTCTGTTAGAATTATAGCTTAAAATGCTTTGTTTCCAATCACCCTACTTTAGTTTCCTTATGGGTCTATGAGTGGTACCATGGCTGTTTCCACATCTTATAGAAAATAAATCTTAATTTATAAAATTAATGTTCTGTGAAAAAATCATTACAATCGGATAAAGCATGTAGGGCCTAGGTGTTAAAAGTCGAAGAAATTTAAAAAATCAAAAAAAAAATCCTAAAATTGCGATTATCACGAGAAATAATTTTTCGATTGCGCTCAAATTTCACACAAATATATAAATTCGTGAAATTAAGGTTATATGAAAAAATCATTACAATCGGATAAAGCATGTAGGGTGTTATAACGAAATTAAAAAAAAAAAAAAATCGATTTTCGTAAAAAATAATTTTTTAATAACGCTCAAATTTCACATGAATATATCAATTCATAAAATTAAGGTTCTGTGAAAAAATCACTACAATCGGACAAAGCATGTAGATGTTATAAGTCGAAGAAATTTAAAAAAAAAAAAAAAAAAAAACGTAAAATTGCGATTTTCTGAGAAATTATTTTCCAATTGTGCTCAAAAACGTGGCAGTTCTTAGTTCAGAGATTTCAAAGGCCTCCATAAAATTTCATCGCAAGCGGAGTAGGCCTATCGGTTTAGCCGGAATCGTGTTAACAAACAGACAAAAATACAAAAAAAAAACATTTCGGATTTTTTTCTCTAGTGTAGTGAAATGGAATCTTCGCTTCGCTCATCCAAAAAACATGCCTAGGAATCGAACAATTTTCTGGCGCTGTGTGCTCCGGACCCGCATTGTCTTGGGGGGCCTCCCCACTAGAATCCCCCCCCCCCCATTATACAAGGTCATACTTTACCCAATCATACTAAAGGCATCCCCCTAGAATCCTCTATAAAACAATTTTACTAACATATTAATTAGAGTCGCACAATATAACTATTTACATTAATATTCAACAGTTTTTGGAACATTATACCCTACCACGTTAATAAGAGTGTAATAACACATACTACCTGCGGAATACGTTTTTCTATACATAAATAAATAAATTGTAAATTTATAGTCTACCCACTCAGTTATGGGTCATTCCATACCAATTCACCAAACACCTGTTGCAGCACCATTTCAGAAAAAATTCAAATTTTACACACTTACTATACTACATGTCTTAAAGGCACAAAACCAATTTTTAATAATTTTTTGGTCATGACCTCAAGGACTTCCAGGCCCTTAAAGGTCGCAGCGCGTTTTAAAAATGGCACTTTTAAGGAGTAGCGGTAATTGGAATAACTCGGAAAGTACAAGTTGTAGGAGGATGGAACATACACCAAATTAATCGTCACAAACTGAGCTTTCATTTGACATATATTTTTATAACCTTACCACTTAACATCTATGAGTACGATTAGTACAAAGTTTTGACGCAAATGTACGATTTTTGCAACTTTCGCAATAAGTTTTCTCATAGAAGGGTTGTGATCACAATGCCCATTATTTTTTTACAGTATATTTGGGTACCATATTAAATGTGTGTAAGATAAAAGTTGTGTGTTTTTAAACCCTTTAGCTGTTACAAGCTTTCGAAAATGTCAAAATTTGAAAATTTACCGTTTTTGGGCCCTCGTAACTCCAGTGGGGGACCTTTTAAAAATCTGAAATTTTTGTCATGAAAAGTTATGAACCTATTAAAGACGCAGTTACAATTTGGAGTATGTGTTTTTCTTCGTTTGGAAGTTACATCACACTGAAGTTGCCCAAAAATTACCCTTGCTCGCTATGTATTAGCAAGTACAGATTGGTGCATTGCTGCCATACATTAATTTCTATTTTGTTGATACTGAAAAAATCAGTTAATAGTAGTAGATTTAATGTTTTACTTGCACAGCATAGGCGTTACATGAAAATATATCCCGTCAGTGGCTAGATGAATATAGGTAAATTACACAGCCTACGTCCCTTTTTTCGCTGGACTGACTGAAGAATCCAAATTGTTGTCAGTCTTACCCATTATCAAACACAACAATTATTTATTCAGGTGTGTTGCATGAAGGTCTAGGCCTACTTCTTAAGTTCTTGACTGAGGTCTTCATTAATGTTGTGCACTCGAGCGGAGAAAGAATCCATAACATGTTTTCATTATTAGAGACACAAGACTTATCCTCCTTTCAAAACTTCAAAGCTGTGCTGACAAGAAGTGTACAAAGTTGTCTCCTTCATTGATGTTGTTGGACTCAACAACTCCAAGCCACCACTTAGTCATAAATGCATACCGGTACCACATAATCATTTACTAAGTTGCTTGTTTGACCTGATTTTCACTATTCAATCTTCTTTGTAGTTATTTGAATCGGATGTTAAGAAACATTTGACATTATTGCAATCAATCGGAATCGAGCAATGTTTTTCTCTAGTAAGGCGTACCCTTATAGCATTTTCAAACTGATCACTCAAACATGTTTCTACCTCCATGGGTGTTCTTACATATAGTCCATTTTAAGATCAACTGAGAGTAGCTGTTTTGGCGTTGCTTCCAAATGCAGAACAGTTTGGCTAGCCCCGACTTTCTTTGTGTCGTCTTAATAGGGGTTGCAGCTAGTTCGAGTCCTTGTGTTATTGTTGTCTGTTCGCCGATCCCTTCCTTCCTTCAATGGCCATGTTGTAAACTACCTTTTCTATCATAAAGTTTATTGAGGTCTAAAAACGATTTTACCCTTCCCAACTCAGAGCCACATCCACAACTAATAAAATATTTAAATTAAAATTAAAAAGAATTAAATTCATATTCATATCATACCATATTCTACAACAAGTGGAACACATTTACGTATAAAAAAAAGATATCACTACCGCCGCTACGAAACAACCCGATAAAAAATGACATTTACGTATATTTGACACCAACGCACGTGCGTTCGAATCCCGCGTAAAATACCTTTTTATTTCGTCATTGACTCAATAATGACATATTTTATTATTTATAACTGATGTTTAACAGTAAAAGACGGAATTCACAAACAGATACCAACAATCTTATGGTTATATTATCAAAAACTTTTGCCACGGTAACATTGGTTATAATTTGCATTGAATGTGTGAGTGTGTGTGGGGAGGGGGGGGGGGAGGAATCTTGGGAGAACCGTGGTCAAAACATGATAGATTGCGAACAAATGTTTTGTCACCATCTTATCATAATTTGGACGGTTCCTTTTCTATTGTGGAAAATAGTAACCAGCAACATATTATTGTTTTTATACCAAATCGAAAGAAGTAAAAAGAAAACACAGCCTGTACCGGGATTTAAACCCGGAACCATCGGCATAGGAAACATGAATAAACCAACTTAGCAAACCCGTCACAATACTGAGATTGACCCGTATTCATGACCGCCCTTTATCCGTCGATGCGCCTATATTTGCTTCGTTATTGTCTTCCTCTTGTGCATGTTATATTTCCATTATCAAGCAAGTTACTATAAACTGGAAGCATAGACGATAAAACCTTTGAGTATATAAAGGATGGTTATATACTCAATGATAAAATGATAAAAGTTATTTATTTAATTCACGGAGCTAAAAAGCCTATTATACAACCGAAAGTTGTGAACATCATGACCACCCTGACAGTACGGCTTGCTTTCATATGAATTTATGTTTAATTTCTCTGCTTCCGATGCAAAATATCGTGGGTTGGTGTCGGTGGTGCCGACAGGGCTTAACATTAAAAACGCTTTGACATGTATTTATGTATCAATATTTTCAATATGTATACAGGATCGGTATATCTGTAGCTGTATTTTTACGGTTTTTTATGTACATGTTATGTTGTTACTGTATACTTTTATCTTTATCTTTATATTATTGTTAGACGACACAATATACAATGATTTGTATTTTGTATTACTTATGTATTAACAATGGTGACTGTCCAGAAACAAATTAAAATTCATTCGTTCCTCTTTAAATTAAAAGACCTGACCCCACTGAAAATCAGTTGCGAGAATAGCACCGAGAAATACTCATAGAACAGACTCTTAATTCGAATTTATTTATTTAAGTTAATTTAATATTCGATATCGATAGGTCATTTGCCACTACTCCGCGAGCCATATGCAGACTTGCGCTAAAGCGTACATGCCACTATAAAACAACTATAAAAGTTATACACGGACTGCTACAACATGCATTTTCAGAAATATTAAACGATAGTTTTACGAAATGATATGGTAATTTAGGAATACCATTAATGCAGGTCAAGAACGCACCACATTTTAAATTATATATTTTATTGCCTCCCCCCTTCCACTGAACACCACATCTCAGAACCTTACCACCCCCCATTCAACATTTACGAGCTACTCTAGGGGATGTCCAACATCGGCTGGGGAAAGGAACCGGCTTTCGTAGTCTGAGGCACTCTCAGTTCGCTGTGGAATGCACTATAGATAAATGTTATCTAATGAATATTTGTATTGCAAAATTCAAACATATCTTCTAGAGTCAAAATTTTATTGTCTTTTGTTCTCTGTAAGCTGGCTTTAGAAATTAGACGTTTTTACAGTTTCTCCTATGACTTCACATGGTCATTTCCCATGTGACATTAAAAAAAGGGCCACTGGGCTTCAAAGCCAAAATCAGCTTGATGATTGCTACAGTTAAAGAATATTTTATACCGGTACTGTAGTTTTTATACTGGCTTGCTGCCCCATCGACAAAACAAAAAGTTTAGAAACATTCAGAGCTATTTTTTAATTTCTGGTAGGTGTTTTTGAAAAGTATACACCGCTGGAGTGGCGTGCTTTAAATGGTCACTTAATGCTTGCAATAATGTCAAATGTTTTCAAACATCCAAATCAAATACGGTAACTACGAAGAAATACAAATAGTAAGAATAAAGTCAAACAAACAACTTAGTAAATGATTATGTGACATGCATTTATGACTAATTGGTGGCTTGGAGTTGTCGAGTCTAAAGACATCAATGAAGGAGACAACTTTGTACACTTCTTCCCAGCACAGTCTTCAAGTTTTGAAAGGAGGATAAGTCATGGGTCACTAATGAAAACATGTTATGGATTCTTTCTCCGTTCAAGCTATCGACGGCAACTGGTCGAGTGCACAACATTAATAAAGACCTCAGTCAAGAACTTAAGAAGAAGACCTTCATGCGACACACCTAAATAAATAATTGTTGTGTTTGATAATGGTTAAGACTGGCAACAATTTGGATTCTTCAGTCAGTCCAGTGAAAAAAGGGACGTAGGCTGTGTAATTTGCCTATATTCAACTAGCCACTGACGGGATATATTTTCATGTAACGCCTATGCTGTGCCAGTAAAACATTAAATGTACAACTTTTAACTAATTTTTTTCATTATCAACAAATTAGAAATTAATGTATGGCAGCAATGCACCAATCTGTACTTGCTAATACATAGCGAGCAAGGGTAATTTTTGGGCAACTTCAGTGTGATGTAACTTTCAAACGAAGGAAAACACATTCTCCAAATTTTAACTGCATCTTTAACAGGTTCATAACTTTTCATGACAAAAATTTCAGATTTTTAAAAGGTCCCCCACTGGAGCTACGAGGGCCTAAAAACGGTAAATTTTCAAATTTTGACATTTTCGAAAGCTTGTAACAGCTAAAGGGTTTAAAAACACACAACTTTTATCTTACACACATTTAATATGGTACCCAAATATTCTGTAAAAAAAAAAAATGGGCATTGTGATCACAACCCTTCTATGAGAAAACTTACTGCGAAAGTTGCAAAAATCGCACATTTGCGTCGAAACTTTGTACTAATCGTACTCATTAGATGTTAAGTAGTAAGGTTATAAAAATATATGTCAAATGACAGCTCAGTTTGTGACGATTAATTTGGTGTATGTTCCATCCTCCTACAACTTGTACTTTCCGAGTTATTCCAATTACCGCTACTCCTTAAAAGTGCCATTTTTACAACACGCTGCGACCTTTAAGGGCCTGTAAGTCCTTGAGGTCATGACCAAAAAATTATTAAAAATTGGTTTTGTGCCTTTAAGACATGTAGTAGTAAGTGTGTAAAATTTGAATTTTTTCTGAAATGGTGCTGCAACAACTTTTTTCAAAATCTGGTGAAATGGTATGGAATGACCCTTATATAACTGATTTTCAGTGGGGGACAGTAAATCAAAGCGACCAAGCCTTCCCTGTAGGCCCCGACGCTATCGACGAGTGAGCGATAACCAACCAAAGATCGATATTTTTAATAGGAAATATAGCAATCAGTGGTATGGACAATTCAAACACCCGCGGATCAACGCCAGAATCAACAAGGCCGATTCAGAACAACTGAATTTATTATGTGCTTCGTTGCTAGGACGGCTCCAAAGTCACCGTTTACAAACTCCTAAGACAAGAACTGATGGATTTAAGTCCAAATCAGTTGTTATAAAACTTCTGACTTTGGCGGGAATCGAACCCTGGACCTTCTGCATTGGAAGCAGATACGCTAACCACAAGACCAACGAGCCACACATTATACTATACTCTTCATTAATCTTGTCAGGACGTTAGCGTACTCCAATTTCTTTTGGCGGTTTTCTAGTTTTGAGTATAGATTGCACAAAAATGACATTATTTTGGTATTGCATAAAGGCCACTACTTTTTTTCTAAAACGCACCAAACGCATTTTTAAACCTGATTTTCAGAATTTTCACCTGCGACTAGGGTTTGAAATTTTCCGGAAAAATTGAAGTCGAGGAAAAAAACGGATATTTTCCCGTTTTTTTCCGGGAAAATTGAAATTTCTTCACTTTTCATAAAGTTTACTATTCAGTTTAGATTATTGGCATCTTTATGGTAGACCTAAATTATAAATAATGATTAATTGTTCGTTTATTAACATCTTGTTACCTACTAGGCTATTGATGTTTATAAATGATAGCCTACTATAAGGGTAAGACAGCAATACTACATAGCATTTTCCAAAATCACTTGCAATTATTAGATTACTATTTATAGCCAGGGGCCAAAATTAACTTTTTTTGCAACTAGCACTTTAGGCTAATGGCAACAAAAGTCCTCTAGCCCAAGAGCATTTTTTACAAGCCCACAATCAAGTAGGCCTAGGTTATAGCCTATTGATATAAAACAATCATAGGGTACGTGAATGTTTTAAGTTTAAGGGATTGACTGGGAACGAGCTTACAGTTTACACCATAATATTAATAATATTACCGTTAGCCTAAATTAAGCGATTTTTATTTTGTTTACATATTAAGAACGATTTTCCATACTAGGTAGCGCACTAATACTGGAAACTCGTTAAGTTATCGTTCTGAAATATTGAGATTTTTTGAACGGCAATTATTGGAAACTCTGGAAAAAGTACTGATTAGATTTTACTAGCCCGAGTAAAGTTTCACTAGCCTCGGGCGAGCGTTAATTTTGATCCCTGTTTATACTATGTTTAGCTTTAGTCCCTCCCACGGCATGCCATAGTTACTTCACTAGGCCGCTTCGCGAACGCTTTCTTTAGTCGTATTGAAGGATGAGCTTTTTTATAAGTTTTTAGTTTTAGACCAGGAGCTAATTCCTGTAGGAGCGATATTAACGAAATTGGCTCACCCCACTTAACATCTCAAATCTGATTTGACCACGTGTTAGTATGCACCTTATGAAACAGCCCCAGGTAGTATGTCACTTCGAATTGTGGTATACGTTTTTTTTTTAGAGGCCATTTTGTTTTTGAATGTGCGATCATTGAAACACTTACTCTCTACTGTCTTTAAATTTACATAACTCGAGACTCGGTTAACCGATTTTATTTTTTAAAACACCGATTTGTAGGTAACTGTATGCTTTCCCTAATATATACAATCAATTTTTAATAAACATATGATTTCATTGTTAAAAAGTGCAGATACGGCAAAAATAGTGTAAATAATTTCACTGAAATGTGATTCAAGCATAGATTCGACACATTTTTTTGGTTGCTAGCAAGATGTTTTAATACTTGATTATGATTTAAAAAATATATTCATGAACTAAACTATTAAAAGTATAGTTTTTTTAAGTTTTAGAAGATAAGCGTTGAAGGATGAGTATTTTCAGTGGATTGAGCGCTATTTAACTATGTTTTTAATCCAACTTCATTTCATCATTGTTAGCATAGAATTATAATTTGAAAGTAATTTCAACCAACAATACAAGCAAATGGTAAAATATAATGATACTAACAATGTGTTT
Source organism: Sweltsa coloradensis (assembly GCA_024449915.1). NCBI lineage: Eukaryota > Metazoa > Arthropoda > Insecta > Plecoptera > Chloroperlidae > Sweltsa > Sweltsa coloradensis. The sequence goes on from JAMZAV010000325.1 coordinate 512,198, forward strand.
TGAAGATATTTTTCATGATAGTCAATTTTACAGGATTTTCAGTTTCAAAAGTGGAAAAAGTGGGAAAAGTGCGATTTTCACGTGATAAATTTATTTGATTGCACTTAAATTCTTTGAAAGTCTAATATTAGAGATTTTAAAGGTTCTCTGAAAATTTTATCTAATTCGTAGCAGTCGTTTGTCCCGGAAAGCGAAAAACAAACTCAAAAGTGTATAAATAATAGAAAAATATCTTAAAATTGATATTTGATGACACATCTTTACTTGTTTTGCAATAAATGACCTGTCATGTTGTAATATTTATATATTGTACTTTAAAGTGGTTTGACTATGATAGTATTGTATGATTATCTCGCAAAAATGTTCCATTGTTTGGCCAATTGGAACCGTTGTTCCAAGGATAGAGGCGGCTTTAAGCCTAACAATCGTGCAAATCGTGAAGAAAGCATACACATTAGATAGAAGAAGACCAATTGTTAGTGCATTTAACTCACCTACACATGAACTAGCAAAATTTGTATCAACATGTTTTCAACCATTTGCTGAAGATTCGAAGTCGTTTGTTCGAAACTCAACACATTTCATAGAGCTACTTAAATCATGTAAAATACAGCCACATCACCTTCTTGTTAGCTTCGATGTTGTGTCGCTGTTTACAAAAATTCCAATTCAAGAAGCTCTTAAAATTATTAATGATACCATCAAGCCACAAAGCTAGCTGAACATTGCCTTTCTTCAACCTTCTTTATGTATGATGGGAGTTTCTAAGCAACTAAAGAAGCAAATTTTTGGTAAGGTGGATTTACGAGATCGAATGGAGCTTCCTACACCTGATATGAGGGTCGCTGTACTGGAAGTCCAACATGAGCTAACGGTGGAAGGAATTGAGAAGAAAAAGGCGGATTATGCTGAGGATGAACTTCAATGTCTGACAGTTGCTCATATAGCGAAGCACTACCCCACCCCAGAATGGGTACTTGTATATACAGACGGGTCTGCTACCCCAGGGGAGGGAAAAGCAGGGGCTGGGGTATACTGCAATGCATTCCAGCAAGCATTGCCAGCAGGACGTAATGGAAGCAGTTATGACGGAGAAATCAAGGCAATCAAAGTAGCACTTACAAAAATAAAGGAACAGCAAATACCAAAAGCAGTCATTCTCACAGACTCCGAAGCAGCCATACAGGCCATTGTGAGCAAGGACATGAGAGACAGTGAGACGTTGGAGTGTAAAAGACTACTGGTCTGGCTGGTAAACAGGAAAAAACAGGTGACCTTACAGTGGGTGCCAGCACACTGTAATATACAAGGGAACGAAGAAGCAGACAGACTCGCGAAAGAGGGGAGCAGGATGAAGCAGAACAAGAAGCCCCTATCCTTCAATGCCGTCAAATCTCATGTGAACACGGCAGTGAAAAACAACATCAAAAAGGTATGGGAGAAGGCAAGTAAAGGCAAACAGTGGCAAGGAGCAGTCACAAAAAAAACGAAGTGGAGAAATCGGCAGACTGAGACGGCACAATTCAGATTGGAAACCGGTCATGACCTGCTAGCTACACACCTTCATAAACTAGGGATAACTGACTCAAGCACATGTACACTATGTGCTACAGAACAGCATACCAGGGAGCACCTACGTAGATGCCCGGTACTTCAAGAAATAAGAGACGCAATGCCAAAAGATATGGAGGAGGCAGAAGGAGAATCCTATCTCTACTGGGAAACACGGAAACGCATGATGGCCAAATAGGTCAATTGCTGGCATAAGAAGAAGAAGAGTTTCTACAAACAAGTGGAGGGTGCTCCAATGGGCTCCCCGCTGTCGCCGGTGATCGCAAACTTGTTCATGACAGATCTGGAAATTCGTGCCTTAGACACAGCACCTTGAGGCCGTATACCTTTGTTGTGGTTGAGGTACGTTGATGACATTTTCAGTATTTGGCCATATTCAAGAGAACTTCTAGATATATTCCTTGACCATCTGAATAGTATCCACGTCAACATTAAGTTTACTATGGAGATTGAAGAGAACAACAGTCTTGCATTTTTAGATGTACTAGTTAGTAAACGATCAGATGGATCGTTGGGACACACTGTCTATCGGAAGCCCACACATACTAACCGCTACCTAAACGCACAATCACATCACTCGCCAGCCCAAATTAGATCTGTGGCAAACACCCTGGCGTTTCGATCAAAATCAATTGCTGACAAGGATAGTATAAATGTTGAGATGCATAACCTTAAGGATGCTCTTCTCCGGAATGGATTTTCTACTGTTAGCATATATAATGCATTTAATCGTGTACCCAATAAAACGCAAACGAATGTAGATGATGAAACTGTGAAGCCACGAAAAGTAGCATTTTTGCCCTACATGAGAGGCACTACTGATCGAGTTAGCAAGATCTTGTCTGGGCATGAGGTGAAAACAGTATTCCTACCACACAGGAAGGTTAGTTCATTTCTAAGATCACCAAAGGACGCCATACCATTGGAAAGCCATGGTGTGTACGAAATTCCCTGCGGATCATGTGAAAAAACGTATGTGGGGCAGACTGGAAGAAAAATCTCTCAACGTCGACAGGAACACTTACTCTCAGTAGAAAAGAATGAACCAAGATCAGCTCTTGCACAACACGTGGCAGATCAGGGACATGCTATTAATTTTGAGGGTACAAGAGTAATTGCTTCTACGGACCGTATTCATTCCAGGATTATAAGGGAAGCAATAGAAATTGAGAAGAGGCCTCATAGTTTAAACAAAAGGGATGATGGAAAACACCTACCTCAGACATGGAAGTCCATCATAAACCTTTGCCGTAAACCAAGAACATTAACGCATACTCCTCAAACTTTGCTAAATGCTCCCGAAACCATGATACCTGCAGCTGTAAGTCTACGACCCGTAACAAGAAGTCTGACTAACCCTACTGGTCAAAATATTCACAAAACCGTGTTACCTTCCACAAGTCAAGGCCCAAGGACAAGAAGTCAAGCAAGAAATCATCCCACAAGTTCTGGTCAAGCAGACTACCGTACTTCATCTAATCAATAACATGACATGTTTTTCTAAACTCTTTCCACATGCTATAATATTCCTGTTAGTTAACTTCTTTGCATTGCCTTGTTTATTATGTTTGTTTTATGTTATTATTGTGTTTTTGTTTTCGTTCCCTCTTGAAGTGTTTTTGTATTTTGGTTTTTACTTGAGTGGCTTTACTGTCTTTGACAAAGATTGGTGAAATCCAATCGAAACGTCAGATTAAATAAACAATATACGTGGTAAACCGAAAGAAGTAAATTTAATTATTTAAAGATGGTAACATATATATATATATATATATATGGATTGTTGTAGGTTTTCGCGGCCCGTCATAGGATAAAAACAAGGATCTTGGGTACACACAGAATTTTTTGGTCCCTGAAGGTTAACAAGCTAGGCCATTTTAACTTAAATATGGCATTCAAACACTAGCTAACTCCAACTCCCAACAACAACAACATCAACAACAATATTTAAACTCTAGAGCAACCATAATTTTATATATTTCTTTAATCTGAATTTATAATCGGCATCTTGATCAAGAACGAGATAACGTTGAAGCGTAAAGGAATAAGAAGCTTCACTCTATCTTTCAGTACTCCCGTACCGAGCTTGTTTTTTACTGAAGTTATTCATAATGAACAGAACTAGAGGCCTCCTTTTTTCTTTTTTACTTTACTACCCTGCTGAAAAATCTTGGCAAGATTGTATTGTAAGATCTTGTATTATTCTTGCCAAGATCTTGCAAGATCTTGTAAAATCTTGACAAGATTGTGCGGTAGGCCTACTTGATGCAATTTCGATACACACTATGCCACCTTATTAGATGTTTGTCAGTGGCTTGTTAATCTAGGCCCTGTGAACAAAGCAAGTAGGCTTGCCTGCAGGCTAGGGCAAACACAGGCCTAGCCCTATATAGTGCAAGGCCTAAGACTTTTAGTCAACTGTCTAAGCCTACTACAAGCAGTGGTTGTAAATACTCACATAGTCTGAGGTCTGTACAAGACATGGCAACTATATGTAGCTATTTATGTGTGTGTGGCCTTTGCCTACCATGTAGACCAGGTCTATTTATCAACTGTCTACTCTAGTTCTAAATAAACTGAAACAATGAGACAGCACAAATGTAGGCTTGCATGACTTGTTTGATGTAGGCCTAACTGTCAGTGATGAGGTTCAAGATGCTAACACCAGGTGGCAGATTTTGACAAGATCTTGTTAATATCTTGTTTCTAACCAAGTTCTTGCTAAGAATATTCTTGGCAAGAAATAAACAAGATCTTATTTCAATGCTAGATCTTGGCAAGATCTTACTTAATACAAGTTCTTGGCAAGATCTTGTGAAGATCTTACTTAATGCAAGTTCTTGTCAAGATCTCGTCAAATAATTTTCACCAAGGTATCTTAAAACGTCATCAGTACCACTCCTTTCTATTTCCTTTTTGCGCCATGATTGAAAAAATGCTCACTTTTAAGATAATAATTTTGCCCATATGCCTCAAGGCACTCTGGATCGTAGTTAGATGGCAATGACACAGGCCACAAAAGTATTTTGCACGAGGCAATTTTCAGTTAACTTACCTCTGATACTTGTCATTGTTTTTATTTCCACAAGGGAGTGACACATTCATGGGCTGTACCTCGAGTTCCGTCATGGGTTGGGAATTAATAAGAGATATCAAAGAAGAAATCGACGATGTGTCACCACCACAAGTCTGGGACACATTCCTCCAGTCTACGCCTTGCTTAAGTGATATTATTCTCTGAGATAATTGAACCAGAATTGGAGAGTGGAATCAAGGAAGAACCAGAAAATGTGTATCCACCACAAGATGGCTATACATTCCACCAGACAACGTCTTGCTACGAAGTGCTTGCTCCAATGCTGGATACTTTGGACCCATCAACTCCGGCTTCCGAAATAAGTCCGCCCGTAACCATGGATGATATTTCAAAAGAAACTTTAGTAGAACAGGTAAATGATATTTATAAATTAATTGAACTTAACACTGTTCTTAGGTGAGAAAATAAGTTTTTAATTATGTTGCAATATTTCGAAAAGTTTCACTTTTCTTCGACAGGCAGACATTTACAAAAATACAAACATCTGAACAAACAATAACCACAGCTATGTGGATGAAAAATTAATTGCAAAGAAGTTGTGAGGCCGATTGGTTCAAACGGAAACTGAAAGAATCTGCATTCATGGCTGTCACACCGGAGATTGTCAGTACACCCAGCACAGCATTTCCAGCGTTGTGGCAAGAATTCGTACCATCAAAACAAGATTAGTCTTACAGCTAACATCTTTCAACTTAAAATAATTTATTTTATTGTATTTATTTATTATTATTTTTTTTTCCACAATCAACTAAAACTATCAACTCAAACTATAAACAATAAACTTTCAACTAACAACCAATTATCTATCAAGCCTATAACTACTATATTTTTTATACCTAGTTGTTTTGTCATAAATTAAAGCTAGGGATAGATTGTTTGTAAATGTTTTTCTTTCACCTTGTTAAATTACTTAAAAATACAACTTCTTTGCAATTAATTTTTCATCCACATAGCTGTGGTTGTTTGTTCAGATGTTTGTATTTTTGTAAATGTCTGCCTGTCGAAGAAAAGTGAAACTTTTCGAAATATTGCAACATAATTCAAAACTTATTTTCTCACCTAAGAACAGTGTTAAGTTCAATTAATTTATAAATATGGATGATATCAAAGAAGAATGCATGTTGACCGTAAAAGAAGAATCTATAGAAATCGTTACATGTCCTGAAGATTTCCTAGGCCGTAATTCACCAACAGAGAAAGACCAAGTGACTGGTACGTTGGGTTTGTTCATACAGCAATTTTTAACTTAGTTTTTTCTTTATTTATAAAATATGTGTTTATATAGATGTGTTAGTGGGGCATTGATCAACTCTATGAATATTGAATATCTCTCATTCATCATCGATATGCCACTATAATGCTGGTCCAAATATTTTACTTTTACTTTCAGAGTCTGTGTTTTCGTGCGCCGCCTGCTCCCTGATGTTCAGGAATTTAATCCATCTTGAGCGTCATGAACTTTTTTGTCCTCTGAAGGAGGGCGAAAAGAAAGAAGCAAAGAATCTAAAAACCAGTCAAGATCAACTGCAGCCGGACGCAGAGATCAGTGAAGACGAATCAGAGCAGGATCCCGCCATAGGCCCAAGTGGAACTTCAAAGAAGTTGAGAAAAACAAAAAACATTGTTGTTTTTAAAAAGACATTGAGGACCACAATCTGGCAAGATCAATGGAAGCAGGGGACAGCGTTTAGTGGATCTGCCAAAGAGATGTTATATCATCACAACGATAGTCCCTTCAAGTGCGATATCTGTTACATGAAGTTCGCGACAAAGTTCAATCTTTCGAGGCACTCTAGCACTCATACCGGAGAGAAACCATTTTCCTGTGGTGTGTGCGATGCAACGTTTGCAATCAAGAATAGTGTCAACTCATCAGTCATGCCTGGTCGCATACCGGTGTCAAGCCGTTCAAGTGCGCTCTGTGCCCTGCAAGTTTCACACAAGCAAGGGACCTAAAAATCCATGCGAGGATGCATAACGGGGAGAAACCTTTTGTGTGTAACGTTCTTGACTGTGAGCGAAAGTTCACAGTTAGAAGCTTCCTCAACAACCATGTCAGGATGCATTTCGCGAGAAACCGTTTGGCTGTCGTGCTGGACTGTGAGGCGAAGTTCGCACATAGGACTACCCTCAAAAACCATGCGATTACCCATACCGGGATAAAGCCATTCTCGTGTACCGTGCTTGACTGTGAGCGGACATTCACTCGTAGGTGCAGTCTTAACGACCATGCCAGGACGCATACCGGCGATAGACCATTCTCGTGTACCGTGCTTGACTGTGAGCGGACATTCACTCGTAGGTGCAGTCTTAACGACCATGCCAGGACGCATACCGGCGATAGACCATTCAAGTGTACCGTGCTTGACTGTGAGGCTCAGTTCACTAGTAAGAGTCACCTAACAAAGCACTCGTTGTCGCATACAAAAGTCAAACGTTTTGAGTGCGCTCTGTGCACTTGAAGGTTCGCACAAAAGTGTGCACTTGTTAGACATTTGAGGATACATACCGGTGACAAGCCGTTTGTGTGCACCGTGTGTCTCTCGAGCTTCACAAGGAAGAGTAACCTCACCAAGCACAAGATGACTCACACCGTTGCCTAACCCTTTGTATGTTATTGTTGTCCTAGTGGGAACCACCAGAGCAAGTAGTTACAAGCACCATCTAATCTAACAGAATGTGTGCTAAAATTCGTACAATTTTTTAGTTTTTGCATCATAATTACTTAAAAATATCTTAAACTCCAGCGGTTTACATGTTGGTTTGCAAATTGAGTCCCAATTTATTTCAGTGACATGGTTTGTTTGAGGTTTGAATGATATTTCCAACCACGTTTATCACTGTAAGAAATGTGTCATTTAGAACTCACTGTTTTGGAACTGACTTTTGACTTTGTATTCTTCAAGATTTAAAAATCTAAAACTCATCTTTTTCTTAGTCGTTATAACAGAGTAGAAACTATATAGTGTGATTAACATTAACCTTTGATTTGACAAATGAGAAATTCTATTCTCCGCAACAAATTAGCATGACCACAAATAACCCACCAACAAAAGCAAGTGAGATCTACAATGCCTTATTGATAAGCTTTAACTATTAGGCTCCATTTTTTGTAATAATCATCATCATTATCTGTTGCCACGTCCAACTCTGCGTTGGGTCGGCATTGAAGACAGGCCTCTCCATCTTCTTCTGCCCTGTCACCACTCCTCTTCTTCCACCACATTCCAGTCTCCTCCTCGCTGTTCTACATCTTTTCTTACACTATTCTGCCATTGTTGTTGTGGTCTGCCCCTTGGTCTCCTACCTGGAATTTCCAATTCCTTCATCCTTCTCGGTAATCTCGCTCCTTCCATCCTTTTGACATGTCCGAACCACTTTAATCTTCTCTTTCCAATTCGCTCCATTAAATTCCTCACTCCTACTTGATCTCGGATATCCTCATTCCGTATTCATTACAACCTACAAAATCAGTTTAATACATTCTGATCTATTATAAAAAATGTTTTAGGTAATATATTGAGTCATAGTGTCCAGGTAGAATCTGAATTTATACTTAGACATGGGACACTCTAGCATGTGTAGCATGTGAGCATCACTTCTCACCCTCTGACTAATCACTGTACTTCTATCACTTCATGATTAAAAATATAATTATTATGTATTCATTTTCCATCTCAAATGTATTTATTGGTATCAAATTACGTTAAACTTTTAAAATCAGTTAGTACCTAGTTAAATTAAATTTATATCCTCTGAAATAAATAACAATAATTTTTTTACTTTAATTACTCAGCATGTAGCAATATCATCGGTAGGGTACAAGTAGACTTATTAGCAGTGGGTAAGTAGGGGACTACATGAGTCGCCAAACGCTTAGTGCTGCTAGCCTGGAAAAGTGGTGGCCAAATAAATCTGACACTATGCCCACTCTATAATGTTGGGTCTCTCGGTTAATACAATCGACTCTGTGCATATGAAATAATATGGCTTTAAAAGGCAGAAATTGACCGTGTCAGATTTGTATATTCATATATTTGCCTCTTATAAGATCTTACTGGTTCTTTACAAGCTTCATGTTTTCCTATTCCATAACCCCTCACAATACTCGTTATCAAATGCAAACTGAGGTACAAGTTTTCTAGCTAGTCATTTTGCAATTATGTATCATGCTTTTAGCACTTTAGAGGCAGGTGAGACGTGACATGGCAGCTTGATACACCATCTGTGTTTAAAGAGAATGGGATGTTAAGTAAATTGCTAACCAGCCATAGGCCTAACATTGTGTTATTATTGCCCGAGTGCTGTATGTGTACGGCAAAGGCACCGGCGGTAGCATTTCTTTCCGGTAGCATTACTGATGCATGAAGCGGCTAAAAGGACTGCTCATGGCCTTTCATTTCCTTGCAGATGAAGCACTTATGGGTAAACCAACGCAGTCGTAAATAGAGTTTCCGTGCTCATCAAAGCTCTTCGCGGCACAAGATTTCCACGATTTTGAGTGTTTAGCAAGATATTGCTAGCGTTCGACGCCGTTTCTTGTTGCAATTTTAACAAACAAGAATAAACAAATAATAATAATAATAAATTAAATTTATACCCTCTGAAATAAATAACAATAATTTTTTTACTTTAATTACTCAGCATGTAGCAATATCATCGGTAGGGTACAAGTAGACTTATTTGCCTGTGGATAAGTAGGGGCCTACATGAGCCAAACCGTTGGTCCTGCTAGCTCTACGAGAAAAATGTGTGTGGAAAAAAAAATCTGATCTACTTGCCCCACCTCTATAAAATGTTGGTTTCGTTAATACAATATTGTGCAATATGAAATAATATATGGCTTTAGAAAGCAGAAATTGAACCGTGTACAAATTTGTATAGTTTATTTATTTTGCTCTTATTAAATATTATATTGTGTTCTTTTACAATGTGTTCATGTGTTTTCCTATTCCTACATAACCCTCACAATCAGTCTTGTTATTCTAAATGCAACAACTAGGACAATTTTCTAGCTAAGTCATTTTGTCAATTATTTATCATGGTTTTAGAATTTAGAGGCATGTGTGAGACGTGAATGGCTAGCTTATAAACTATGAAGAAGAATGGAAGTTCACAGTAAAATTGCTGAACAGCACATACACATTGTGTTATTTCTTCCCGGAGGTGTGTTGTGTGTACGAGAAAGCGCAACGCGTTCAGTAAAGAACTTCCTTCTCCAGCTGCATTACTTTGCATGTGAAGTCGGTAGAAAGCGTATCGCTTGCTCCATGGCCTTAGTTTGCTATAGATCAATATCACACCATGTTAATCAAGCGAGCTCAGTCCGGTCTATACGATGCGCACTGATAAAACACTGAAGCTCGACCTTATTTGAGTTTTTTGATTCCATGCACTAGCTCGCTTAAAGCGATTTGAAATGTAGTTGATAAATGCATGGTATCGGACTAGGCTAGTTTGAAGATCATGTCCCTTTATTATTACAGCCATTGAAATGTTTGTAGCTACAATCTATGTTCCTAAAATCGTTCTCGATTCCTTCTTGTTACTTAAATGCTTGGCATAAACACCATATGTGGAAGGACGCTATTTGATGTATATTTTGTGGCATTGTTCAAGTGCGAGCTTTACACCAACTTCAACCTTGTACAAAACCAGTAAAATAATCAACATTGATAATGAAAAATAATTTTTCGATTGCGCTCAAAAAAGTGGCAGTACTAAGTTCAGAGATTTCGAAGGCCTCCAGAAAATTTCATCGCAATTGGAGTATCGGTTTAGCTGGAATCGTGTTAACAAAATTACAAAAAAAAACATTCTGGATTTTTTTCTCCAGTGTAGTGAAATGGAATCTTTGCTACGCTCATCCAACAACATAAAGTATTATGTAGGAATGTCACTATGTTTTGTGCCCAGGGATTTAATCTAGATTGACACATTGCCTTATATCCCACTAGTTCCTATGAATATTTATATATATACAAATTTGTCGGGTAAATGTGTACACAGTGTAGTGTACATCCACTGTAGAATACTTTTAAGGTTATGTTTTGGTAGGTATCCATAACAAAATGTGTGTGTACATTATAATATATAGTTTTTGATTTGTTTGTGTACATTTACTGTAGTTAAATCTAGTTCCATTGTATGCTCTGTAATTGAATGGGCCAAGTCAATAACTCACCAAGTTACAATATAGACCACATTCTGAGATAAATGGATTAAACTAGATAAGGCAACAAATTTTTAATTTAAAAGCATATAAAATTGCACAATACTTAACCTTAAGATACCTAACAATATAATTTTAGGATTTTTATTTTTTTGACTTGACTATTCCTGGAAAAAAATCGGGAAATTTTTTCACTTGGTGAGTTATTGGCTTGAGGTTGTCACTTGGGCATTTCTTGCATTATTTTTTTTTCATTTTAAGGAATAAAACCATTCGTTAAGCCTTTTCCATTAACCCCTTTTGCAGCCACATATCAATAATCTATCACGTCACTTGAAAAATAAATTTAAGAATATAATATATACCTATGTACATTTATATGTTTTAAATTTTTACCAAAATATATATATTTTTTAAATTTTACCCAAAATATATTATTTTATTTTAAATAATTTTGTATAACAATATAAAATAAGACTAGGAGAGGAGGAGGATTTCTTACTGAAGTTAATATCTACAAAAGCAGTCCCATGATCGCCAACCTCATGGCAATAAATGACCAAGTAACACGTACTTGGTCAGTTATTGCCTTGAGCCAAGTTTTCATCGCCTGGTAAATAACTTATAACTGCTCATACTTGGGTATTTCTTGCATTAATATGATGCCCCTATGCCTGGAGAATAGAATGGCAGTCCTAAGTCATTTGCGCATTTTTTGTAACTTTTTCAATGTAGGTACATAAATATCGAGACGGAACGGGACAAAATGCCAGATGGCATGGATCGGAGGGAACAGGAGTCCTGTCTCTACTGGCTAACTAGAAAACACATGATGACATGAATAATGTCAGTTGTGGGCATATGAAAAGAAGAAGTAACTTGGGCACTTATTGACTTGGCCCACTCAATTGTTTTAAATATTGTATTCTATGTCTTTTATTGTACTGGTAATACTACTAAATTAGCTAATGTGCTATAATAAAATACTACTACTGCTACTACAAAAGTATGAAACATGCTAAATGGTTCAAAACTATGTTTACAGTAATGTTCTGACCAATAATGTGCCTCAATATCCCAGTCATAAGTATAATACGAGAAACCATATTAATATTTTTCTGCAACCAGTATGTACAAATAATTATGGTAAAACTGCAATTACTTCTAATGGGTATAAGATGTACAATCAGTTACCAGATGAAATTAAAAATATCGATGCAAGAACTAAGAAAGAGCTATTTAAATCAAATGTAAAAAAGTGGTTGTACACCTTCTTTTAAAGACTGATATCATATTAGTGTATTTTCAGTATGTTGTTATGGTGTCTAATATTCTACAAATTTTAAATGTATTATGTTCTTAAGTGTAGCTTTCTGGTGCAGTATTTGATTTCCCACATGGTCTTTGAACAATACAAATATTTATAGTAAATTGACTAAATTTTAACTTGTAATAATGAATAGGCCAATGTTTAATATGCTATGATAGATAGTCAATCTGGCTTCTATCTAACCTCTATCAATTACTTTTTTATTATTGTTCTGTATTTAATCATAATTGAATTTTTATCTGATTTTTTTAAAGTCTCAACTAATAATTTTAGCTTATTTTATGTTTTGTTATTTGTTAGTGATAACTCTCCTTCATATAATATATAGTGTGTAAGTAAACGTCTCTTTCTAATGATGCAATAATAATTGCATTCATTCTTCACTTGGTTTTAGGATATCCAAACATACCTAGGTAATATACTAGTTACTCTAACATGTGACACTAATGTGTATGTACCGGTACAGTAGGTATTCAATTTGTATTCATTAGGTTATTCAAATTTGACTGTAGCTACCTTAGCTAAATTGCCTAACGTCTCTTCTTATCTATAATAATTACTCTCACATTTCATTTCATTTCATTTTATTTCTACCATTTAATTTGTACCATTTGTCCAATTTGTACTATGCAATTGGTTAAAATTATCTAACTATTTCCTGCCAAATATATAATATGTTCTTGTAAAGGCCCCTTCCTATGATGTGCACTCACGCTTTGCACTCCTTAGGGGCCAATGACAAATGATTGTGTAAAACAATATTGTAGGAAATTAATTAATACAAAATTTATTGTGTGGCCATTTTGGATATCTAGTGGGGGCTAGAACTGATATGAAACAATGATCTTGGATCGTGCTTGATCAGTCCATATAATAAAAGAACACGACTATCCAATGATATCTCGATTTATGTAGTGTTTTAGTTATTACCAAATAGGATGGAACTCTCGAAAGCTACATTTCAAAGTTATTCAAATCTAGTTCAAATATCCCACCATTTCCAGGTTTTTCACAGCCTTGTGTACAAAATGGCAGCTTGTTAAAAGCATCACTAGCGGCAAGCGGGCGGTGCTTATATTTCTTTTCTTTCCGGTTACGATCATCTCAAGTTGTGTTTATGAAAATGTTTGATTATTCTCTCAATAATTAGCCTACGCCTAGCCTACAATTATTGGTAAGCATAGGCCCTAGTATTAGTATGCATTATTGTTTTCTAGAAAGAGCGTTTAATAACATTTATATTGTAACCTCGGCTGTAGGCTAGGCCCTAGATCTTGAAAACCGTGAACTACGGTCCTCTGGCCATAGGCCTATGCGGTAGGCTACTCTTGTAGGCTAGGCCTACCTACTTGGCGGGTCCCAACTTTTTAACACGTTTTTTCCGATGAAAAACACTGAAAAACACCTTCAAATGAAGTTTAACTTACAATAAAGGTTTAAATACTGCACCTACAACACCTTTAACGTCGCTATTTTAAATATAAAGGAGTTTCAACGCTAAAGGTGTTTCGTTTAAAATAGGCCTAGCGACGTTATATGAATAATTTACAATTTTCTTCCCCCAATCCCCACCGGGGCTTCGCCCCTGGACCCCAGCTAGTCTTTCATAAGTGGACAGCCGCACCTACAACAACAATTGACTCGAAAAAAAACGTGTTAAAAAGTTGGGACCCGCCAAGTACAAGAGTTCCGCCTAGGTAAGGCCTAGGGTAGGCCTGTCTTAACCTCAATGAATCTTCAGAGTTACGGCCCCAGCCATGCCCTAGCCTAGCCTTGGCTAGGCCTAGACCAAGGATACAGAACATTCTCTAAGGACACTTGGCAATCTGTAGATATCCCGTGGGATCTCGGGTTGAGGATGTGCTCGGCGAGGCGTTCCGCGTGGATTTTTACTTTTTTTGATTTCACCCGCGGATTTCCCAAATTTTCATACCTTTTATTTTAATAACACAATACCTTCACACGGGAAATGCTATTTTTGTATTACTTCGCAATAATAAAAAATTGAAACATATATCAACGGTAGCCTGTAGGCCTACCTTTCATAACATTTCCTTTTGAGTCAAGTCTTATGTGTATAAAGAATCACTGACTGAAGACTGTTTGCCAAGCTTGGGCCAACTTATTTTACAATGTTAAATGCCCATTTAAAAAAACGCTCGATCGTCAAATCCAGCTAATTTCACTTGCAGAACGTACCGCGTTTTGAACTTAAATTTTCATCAATCATATCAAAGCCGATTTTGAAATTTCAAATTGTCTCTTAAATTACTACAAATTAACCCATCAGCTTTCCATTAAAAATCGCTGCGCGGTAGGCCTACCCCTAAAATCCATTTATTTTTTATGAAATGGGGTGCGGAGCGCACCTCAGTGAAAAATTCACTGCTCCTAGGCCTAGAAAAATAACCCGATTTTCTTGAAATAAAAACTAAAATATAGCCTTAATAAATGTCTAGAGTGTATGAACTTTCCTACAGATTTTTTTGGTGTCAAAATATCACACCCCTCATCTTCGTCATTTTTCAAAATATTGCACACTGCCGTCGCCGCCAATAGCTCGCACGCCGCCATACCGCCTACGAATGCAAACATATCTCTCCTTCAAGCATAGACGGGATCTTGACCTAGATACGAGCCAAACACATCGTTGGATGCAGCGAAGTGCGTAGAGTACATTGAGCGCGATCTCTTGGTGATGGACGAATCATTCTCATACAACGACCGATAATGTAGCGCGCTGTTCCAGCCCGTCGATCCGACGGCCAGGTAATTCGGCGGGCATTTTAAACAACCCGTCTATTCGACCGGCGGGAAAGCCGGTGGGTTAACAGTTTGGTGTCATATTTACGGTCAGTTAGGGCCTAATAAGAAAAGTGAGCAGTATTTGAAAAATGTGCCTTGATACCAACTAGGGCCTATTACACATTCTCTTACTTAACATTTTGGTGCAAACCACAACCCGATAGGACAAATTATAGAGCTTCCAAGTGATCTTGACTTTACCTCTGCGTTCTGCGTCAAAGCATGGTTCTCTCGAGCTTAGCCAAAGTCTTAATTCAGGACAAATGTCATGGTTTAGGTTATGTTGTTCACTTCTTACACATCGAATATTATCAAAGATTTTCTGAATTCCTATTGGTTGCATCCGCAGAGCGTGGATATCTCCAAACAAAATATTGAATATTTTCAAAGTCACTGATCTGAATCCACCGAATCCTGGGATCGGAAATGGAGCCCGCTGATTGGCTGAAAACTTGATCTGCGCCACGCCATCCACTACTGAAATCCCATCTTAATGTTCTATATACTAATTCTCAAGTCTGCCAAAATAAATTGAATAGGCCTATTAGGGTCTAGACTAGGGCCTACAGTTATAGGCCTAGGCCCTACCGGTAATTTACTAGGCTTAGGCCTATGACTAAGGCGACCATATTTGAAATCACAAAATCCGGAACAAACTACTAAAAGAAAAAGGGACTGGATAAACGAAACAATGGGGGGGTGGAGGGGGGTAGCCCCCCACTAACAGCGCCGCAGGCGATTTTTTGAAAAATAAGTGTTTTTGACGTGGTTTTAAGTGTTTTAGAAAATGTTGCGGGTTAGTGTTGTCTGAACCAAATGGGACGACTTTTCCCAGAAGTTCGGCATTTTTAACAACACGGAAATTTGATCGGCAATTATGTCCGATGTTTCTCCGGGCAAGTCCGTGAACTCCAGAAGTTTTACACTCACACCTTTTAGCGGCTGAAAATATTTCACCATTACAGGCACAAGTTTTTTATCGTTATGATTAGACGTGTCAGAAAAAACAGACACAAAATGGGAGTTTTTTAAATCACATTTAAGTTCATCCATAGCAGCAGGGGCCAGAACATTGCACGCTATTGCTTCCGTTTTGGTTCGAGCACAACTGAATTTCTTCTCGTATAGTTTTTTAATTAATTGCGATGTGCAATCTGTTGATCGAAAACTATGGTTGTGAGCCACAGTGTGGTACGCATGCACGCCTTCTTTTGACGCTAATATAAGTTCTTCCTTACCTGCAGTTTTGGTATTGAAGAAAGACGTCATTTTGCTGCTTGCAGCAGTGGCGTTGAGTGACTTTTGGTCTTGTTACTTTTCATATGCTCGTTAATGGCTGATCGGCCACCGTGCGCGATGGAAAATGATGACTCACGTTGAGTACAGCAGACGTCCGATTCGTCATTTGGTCGCAATTGTTTAATGCACGGAAAGTCATTTTGTAGGTCACTATTAAATTTGCACTTTCCTTTTGGTGGCATTTCGCGACACAACAATTAGATTACATAGCAAGCGCTAAACCGGTAGTGTTCAGTAGCGAAGTTCAACTACGACTAATGAATGAGTCGCCACCCTTGTTGCAAGTTGCGACCTGCGGCGTGCGGGAGGCGGTGAGTCATAGACACAAGGACTGAGCGGCAGGGAGGACATACGAAACCGACATCGTTTTACGTAGGCACTCGTAGACCAAAGTCAAAAGTCTTGGTTATCAAGAGTATTAATAATAGTCTTGTATAGGTGGAACCAGATAAGCTGGCGGCCGTCAAGGTCAAGCGAGAGCACGGACGCCAACGTTGACAATTTACACACAACTGGCATTAGGTAGGGCCTACCGTATTTGGTCATGTTATTGTGATATGTTATCACATAAATCAACATTTTATAAGCTGTGAATAAAGTAGTTCGTCCCACAGAGTCAGTATTTTAGCGAAATAATGATTTTAAGTAATCACGATTACGAAAGTGTTTTTTTTTGCCTTGTTGGTAATGGTGTGTCCAAAGTTCCAGCTGTTTATAATGCCAACCTCGCCAGATGTGATGTCAATGTTTAGGAGCATCAAAATGTCTTGATTTTATTCGTACACTTCATAAATACTTTATTTTTAGGATATATTGGGCAGGTTTTGGCTTTAAAATAGTCGTGTTTTTCTCCGAAAGCAGTTTTAGAGACCGTTATTTTATTTACTTTTTGCCGATCCTGTGGCCATAGTGCGTGGACGACAGTGCTGCGATCCTTTGGCGACCGCCACCTTATCTGGTTTCACCTATAATAATAATAATCTTGCTATTATGTGTTGCATATTATATAACAACACTTTGATTGCAAGTCGATAAAATCCGGTACTTAATCGGCTATTATCGGAATTCCGGGACATTTCAGTGCTTTTCAAAAAGTCTTCAGGACGCCGGGACAGAGGGTAAAAAACGGGACTGTACCGGCTAATCCGGGACGTATGGTCACCTTAGGCCCTACCTATGACTAGGGGCATTTCCAAGTAGGCCTAAGCCAAGTGCAACACAAGCCTTCTGTAGCCACAACCTTAAAGTTTTATGTAGGGTAGCCTACAACAGCTCAAGAATGGGAATGTTGTTTAGGCTATGACTTAACATTGCCTTGTAGGCTAGCTTAGTCCATCAGCTTTCCATTAAAAGTCGAGGTGCAGTACCCCTAAAACCCATTTATTTTTACGAAATGGGGTGTGCTACAAAAATAACCCAATTTACTTGAAATAAAAACTAAAACATAGGCCTAGGTAGCCTAAATAAATGTATAGATGGTATTCCTTCAAATCTTTCTTGGTGTCAAAATATCACACCCCTCATCTTCGTCATATCATGCAAAATATTGCACATTGCCGTCGCCGCCATACCGCCTACGAATGCAAACATATATTTCCTTCAAGCATAGACATGCTAAAACTTGGCCTAGATACGAGCCAAACATATCGTTGGATGCAGCGAAGTGCGTAGAGTACATCGAGCGATCTCTTGGTGATTGGACGAACCATTCTCATATAACGACCGATAATGGCAGCACACTGTTCCATCCGGTCGATTCGACGGCCCGGTAATTCGGCGGGCATTTTAAACAGCCCGTCGATTTGACTGTCGGGAAAGCTGGTGGGTTAACGACAACGGGAAGCTAGGCTTATTATATGACCCAACGTTTATTACTAGGGATGTCAACGGGTACCTGTTACCCGCCTGTTGCTCGCTCATTCCTGTATTTTCCTTTGTCCATAGCGATCTTCTTCACGGAACAGACAATACATTGCGTCATTATACCCCCCCGTCCGTGGCTGACTGCTATGATTGTGGTGACGAGTGTTTACTGTCTTTGTGAAGGTCGTACTTCTAGGCAGGGGTCAAAATTAACGCTCGCCCGAGGCTAGTGAAACTTTGCGCGGACTAGTAAAAATCTCATTTCACTAGACCGACAGGCGAGTACTTTTTCCAGAGTTCCCAATTACCGTTCAAAAAATCTTAATATTTCGCACCGATATCGGATAACCTTACGAGTTTCAGTAGTTGTGCGCTCCCTTGTATGGAAAATCGTTCTAAATATGTAAACAAAATTAAAATCTCTTAATTAAGGCTATTCCATAGACATAGGATGTGACTTGTTACTCTATAATTCGAAATGTATTGCAATTTAGAGGTGTTATGAGAGTAAAAAAAAATAACAAAAAAAATATTAAATATTTTTTTGGGGCGTACCGGCTATTTAAACAATACAAAACTAAATCATAGTCATTTCGAAAACGGTGCTTTCTAAAAATCCCTTATTTTTTTACAATAATAGTTAACATGTGCTTAACGACTTCTGAAAGTTTTGTGTCATTGCACTTCATGGTTTAAAAGTTATGAATTTTTAAGTGTACCGGTGTGTTTTGAGTCATTTTTTATGTATTTTCGAATTGATAATATGCTAAACGTAAAAGTGAAACTGCATTTTGGTTGATCATTCTTCATTGGCCCAAAATACGTTTTGCTGACACTTTTTAAATTTTCCAATTTGGATGAATGGTTTGTGAGTTGGAACTGATTTCCCGTGCCCTTGTAAATATCCCCGATAATTGGCCATTTCCACCCCGTCGCAGCAGCAGCTCAGACCGTCTTGTAGCGCTGCGCGGTGACTGAGCGAACTACTTCGACTCGTAGAGGCCGGCGCGCGTTTCAACTTTCAACATTTCCAAAATCCACGGATTTTGTGAAGTGTGAAAACTAAATCATAGTCATTTCGAAAACGGTGCTTTCTAAAAATCCCTTATTTTGATACAATAATAGTTAACATGTGCTTAACGACTTCTGAAAGTTTTGTGTCATTGCACTTTATGGTTTAAAAGTTTTGAATTTTTAAGTGTACCGGTGTGTTTTAAAAAAATGTGAAATTAAACGTGTTGAAATGGGGCGGCGTAAGACAATGCCTAGTAGAACGAAAAAAAAGTAAACGAGCCAAAGCTATTAAAGCCCTCTGGGTCAAGAGGCAAAACGTTTCTATTGTCCAGACTTCATCATCAATAAGGTAAAACACATCAATATAATATACATATTAATATTTCATGTACTCTGTAGTTGTGTTGTTGTTGTGACTGTAATAATGACGTCTTGAAGGCGTTTATGGTATTTATTTCTACTCGCAATGATAATATGTGGGAAAGACGTTGGCTAAAATTTGTTATAAATCGAGTAAACATCTCATTTTATTTGTTGGGTGAACAGTGGTAAAAATGTTCATTTGTGAATAAGCCACGCTCGTAGTCCTATTGAAATCACGACGAGTTGTTCGACATGAAGCAACGGTCAGAACGGTCAATGGCCAGAAAAGAAGGGTTGGGTTGGGGAGGGCTGCATTCCACATGGGTTGACAACGTGGTTGTGAATGCCACCCAATTTCTATGGGAAGGGTAGAGCGCTCGCTGTTTGCACGACCAGCAGGATACAAAGTAATATTCACTTTCTTCAATGCCTGTGAGAGCACATTATCTATGTACCGTCGATCAGTACATGAAAAGTTGTATCAAATTATGCCGATCACGGGTTGTATGGGAATAGTTACAATAATATTTTAAAGTTAAATTGTATTAATTTTATTTTTGATTTAATTTATTTGTATTTATGTAACACTATTTAACCTGCCTTAGAGGCTTTGACGAATAAGAAAATCTGCATCTAAATAATTGTCAAAAGAATTCAATTAGAAGTTCATAATGTCTGCTGCTGTAGCCATAAGTATAACCAAACAAACACATTGTATTGAAAAGCAGTGGCGCACCCAAGGGGGGAGCTTTCGGGGCTAAAGCCACCCCTCCCCCCAGAACACCTCACAAGCACCAACATAAAATTTATATTCAAAGCTCTTCACTTTTAATATATCTTATGTATGATAGATTTTGATGAAAATAATATTGAAACAAATAAATAAAAGAAAGAAAGAAAGAAAGAAAGAAAGAAAGAAAACAAAACACCTTGTTGCGTCTTGAGCTTAGCGCTGTGATCAGTTTGCGGTATTTTATTTTCATATGAGAGCTGCGCTTTGTTTTTATCGTGGATTTACACGCCAGTTACTATTCTAAGTCCATGGTTTTATGACCGCCACACGCTTTTTAGACCCAACCTAAATTTCACCCGGCACCACTAATCAGCAGCGCTGCCACTTACAAATAGTGCATTTCCGATTTAGAACACTTTTGGGGGGGCTGCCCCCCCCCCCCTGGATGAAATCCTGGGTGCGCCACTATTGAAAAGCATCGGTTTAGATCGCGTGATGTTACATCAAATTCAAGTTATTTCCCTTATTATGAAATTACGCATTACGCCCCCCCCCCCCTCACACGTTCAACGCTTCGCAAATATAATATTTACCTTTTATTATTTACATACAAACTCATTTTAGGGACTAAATAATGTAACAACTTACGACGTAACGGAACAGACCAACTTGATTGCTTCTCTCCAGCCTAGTCCATCAGGATTACAGTTTCAACGCGATGGAACATCTACAGATTACGCAATCAGGTATAGATAAAAATATGTCTCTAAACATGAATATGTCAAGTTATGCTAAAATTAACAATGCTCTTTGTGCTCTGCCGAAGGTCGATCACAGATATTACTAATCACAGAAAGAAACGCTGGTGTGCACCCTACAATGAGAATTACTTCAAATGCATTTATTCGTGGCTTTGTAGTGGGGCTACATCAGCCTATTTAACTAATTAGTATAGGCGAGGCGGCCTGGCCTAATCTTTGTACACTTTTCCCTTTCCACTTTTTTTTTTTTTTAAATCGTGAGGGGATAACGAGGCAGGCATCGGGGCATTCAAGTGAGCGAGTTTGGGAGGAACATGTTTTTTTTTTACCTGCCTTCGTCCATTTCAAATCTATTGTGATGAAAATAATTTATTCAGCGAAATATTTTTTTATAATTGAAAATATTTAATGACGCAGTTTAAATGTGTAGTTTGAGTTATGAAATGCGGTTTTTTCCCTAGTGTCTACGATCAAAACTGACTGAAATATGGATCAATGTTTTATTGAATGTAAATATTATTCACATATTATTATAGAATCATTATCCGTAACTCAGTCAGTTTTTATCGTAGAATTACGTCCAAAAAAACAAAATTCAAGACACACGCTTAACATTTCAACAATTTTATTAGATATTTGCAATTAAACAAAAAAATGTCAATAAACAAATAGAACAATAAGAACAGAAAGAGAATACAAAAGGTAGAAAACCCTCACCCGGCTAGCTTCGAGAAAGCAATTACCCCCGACGCTGAGTGAGGCGATCCATTCAAAAGAAGCGACCTTGAACGACAATGGTGGGCCGTGCGTCACAACACACATCCGAAATCAGTTGAAATTCAAAACTACTGTCAAACCCTCGTGTATTTTCACCACCCCATCTGTAGGAGAAACGCTGAACTTTTAAAAGCATTTTTGCCGGACAAGTAGACATCCACATTACTGGTCTCGAAACCTAGCGGCAAAACTTAGAACACGGGCTCTGGAAACGTCTTAAGGCTAATCTTTTTTATATTATGGTGAAAATTTGTTGCCGGTCACTCCCTAGCAGTCTTGAGGAGAAGGGCGCTACAAGTAGCGCGCTACATGTAGCATGCTACTTTTACGTGTAGCGGAGCCAGTAGCGCGCTACTTTATTCAATTGTATAATTATTGAGAAAAGATTGACAGATTACAAGTTATTGTTACATGAAATTAATAAAAATGACTCTACGATTGGATCCAACCTACTAGTTATTACCTTTGTTTTGACATGAGAACCGGTGGCCATACTTAATTATAAATATTATGAATTTTGTTTTCTCTACTCAACACTGAGATGCCATGATGCAATGCGCTGCGTGGATGCGCAGCCGGTGACCAACGGTCGACGTGAAGCGAAGGCTTGAAATTTGGCGCGCAATGGTACGAAGCGACGCCTGCGTCCCCTGTTTAGGGAGGCAACCTCTGAAGCGTCGTAACTTCTTGGAGGCGGCACCTTACTTCACGTACTGGCTCACGTGGTACTTACGGCACAGCTACGAAGGTCACTTGTTGCTTGGCATGCCCTTAGGCTTGTCTCGTAGAAGTGGCTCTATTAGCTAGCCATCCGCTCTCGTAACGGAGGGCTTGACCCATGTTACGAGGTCACTGTGTAGGTTAGGAAATAAGGATTGGTTTTTAGTACAAGGTGAAATTTAGGCTATAGCATGAGTTGGCTCTGGATTAGGGATAATAGAGTTAGCCATGTTGTTGCGGTAGTCGTCAATGTGAGAGTCCAAGGCGTCACCACATGGTGGCGTAGGTTACAAAATCGCTGAACACTCGTGAATTATGAAAAAAATGGCAAAACTTCTAGATCGGTCTATACTGTAGAACGATTCCCGCACACTGCGACACTAATTGACTTGCCATTGCGGCGCGTTACGCACTTATGCAAATTTATTGTCACGAACTCGGAACACTTGCACAACACTACTGTCTCCACTGGATGCCCACGATTGTCTGCCTGTTTCTTCCTGCAGAACTCCGCTTCCCCAAGCCTCATCTGGCGGGCAAACAACCCCGTCACGTGACCTCTGCGGACACTTGTCTCGGCTAGGTTGATTGGCAGTTGCGGGTGTTAGGCTAGCGTCTAGGCCAATGGCCTGCCGTCTTACACGGCCTGCTATACCTTCTTGAGTTTTTGGGAATATTCCACTGTGAAAACTTATGACAATTTCTCTACTTTGGTGAGGCTGTTTTCTTGTCCAGCACTCCACCCTCGGACGTTTGAGCCTTG
Organism: Sweltsa coloradensis; assembly: GCA_024449915.1. Lineage (NCBI taxonomy): Eukaryota > Metazoa > Arthropoda > Insecta > Plecoptera > Chloroperlidae > Sweltsa > Sweltsa coloradensis. Next base: position 535,467 of record JAMZAV010000325.1, read on the forward strand.
TCCCCTGCTCTCGGAGATGCAACCCTAGTTTGTTCGCTCGCTGGCTGATGTTCTCCTGCCTGTGCCTGCACGGCTCATTAGGCCTGCACTCTATGTAATGCAATTATTCCCTTGCCTAAATTATTATTATTATTATTATTATTATTATTATTATTATTTATTGTATTAATTTAATTTTTAGTATTATATATTATATTATTATAACTATTAGTAGAATTATTATTATTATTATTATTATTATTATTATTATTATTATTATTATTATTATTATTATTATTATTATTATTATTATTATTATTATTATTAGGCGTACACAGTACACCTGTGACTGTGTATTACACACAGTTGCTTATTAATTTAATTATACCTTGATTCAAACATTAATAATTATCGTAATTAAACGAGGTAGCCAGGTGGCTATTGACTTATATATTTAAAAACAAAAATTCCTACGGATGGTAGGCTTGTGAAAGGGTGACCCGCCACAGTGCCACACTAACCCCATAAATGTGGGTAAGTGTGGCAGGTAGCACCCGTTATCATTTGCATTTTTAAATGGTAAAGTTAATTAATTTTTTACATAAAAAAAACTACCTGTAGGTTAGATAATGATTGACCTTCCCTAATTTTTGGAAAGTTTTGTATTTATTAATCGGGCTCTGCCAGGGCTTTGAAGTCAAATAACACAAAAAGGTGCCACACTTACCCCCGATTGACCCTATTACTCTTTAGCACTGATCTGTTATCACAATCAGTCAATAATTTAGATTGAATTTGAGTTCATCACCACGCCTATGCTGCATGAAATTAATTGAGGATTGCTGATTGTTATTATGTAATGATCTTATACACTGATTGCTATTTCCTATTAAAAAAATATCAATCTTTGGTTGGTTATTGTTCACTCGTCAATTGCGTAGGGGCCTGCATGGTTGGCTTGGTTGCTTTGGTTTACTGTCCCCCACTGAAAATCAGTTATGTGACTGAGTGGGTAGTCTCTCAAATCTAAATACAGATTTATTTACATATACATTAACATAGGCCTATTATGAATTGAAGTGTTTTTGTTGTTGTATGCCTAGGCTAGGCCTATATTGGGTGATATAATAAATAGCATTGGTACGTAGGCCTAAAGCCGGAGGTTCTGGGTTTGATCCCCAGTCGGGGCAACTTTAATTGTCCAGACAAACATGCAATGAGAAAAAATAGAAATGGGCCTACTGGGCATGTACAACACAGTAAAACTTCGAAGTATTATCCTAGTAGGAACTATCAGTATTAGATTTTTTTTTTTTAAATTTTCAACAATGGTTGAAAATTTTTATTGAATTTAAAATTTTCAATGTGCCATCACTAGGAATACCCCACAACAATGTATTACAGTAGTTAAAATGTGGCATTACTATTGCATTAAAAACTAATTTTCTAGTTCTCACATTTAAAGGTTATCACCAATTCTCCCTAGAAATCCTATTTTCGTCCCCAATTTTTTCCCTACATATTCAACATGCTTGTCTAGTTTTAAGTAGGGCCTACTGATCAATAACTAGACTCAAATATTTTATTTTACTAACAAAATGTATATTTTCACCTTCAATACTAATCAACTTCTCATTACAACTCTCCACCACTTTGCCTCTGCTCTTCATTGATTAGGTTAACAACATACATTTAGTTTTACTTAGATTTAACTTCAATTTATTTAACTTCCATTCAGATAGTTGGAATGAGCAAAGCAAAGACTTCAATTTCACTGACCCCCCAAAAAAATTAACTCGGGTGTTTTTGTTTTGTTTGTACTTTTGCCTGTCTAAGACGTAGCCATAATTGTCGACTCTGGAGGAGACGTGGGGGTGCTCTTATTGGTGGGGCCAGGTTGAACGAGGGTCTGACAGGAGAAGCCTTAGCGACCCTACGTGAACAGAGGGGCTCGAGCAGGAGTTATTCCATTTTTATCACATGGAGTGCCAAGTGTCGGGGAAGACCTGGGATTACTTAGCCAAGGAAGCGGCGAAGACTGAAGATAAGCCTTTCGAGGGATCCAGGATTCAGTCACGTCTCCGCCATCGCCAAGGGTGAAAGGGTAAGCCATGAGTTCACAGTTATTAAAGGAATTGTCTCGGTTTGCATAGCAAGCTCCTCAGAAGGTGCCTTGATTCAATTCAAGAACAATACAAAAAAATCCAGGTCGCTGAGACTTATGGAACTCAAATAATCACGCTTTTACTAAAGCCTTGCATAGCGCATAGGCCCCCTATGGTGACGTCACTGCAGGGCTACCTGCTAGGCTGGCTCCAGCCGAGGAAGGCCTCGCTCAAGCTCGCTGCCGTGCCGTAAGCGGCCGCTTACGGCGGCACATTCCTTGCATTGCCGCCCTGACACTTCTAATAACTGATTTTACATGCTGAAAGAACATAATAAATATCTATGTTTCTGAATTTTAACTAAATTAAAGTTTTTATAGTAGTATAACAAAAATGTGACATTCAACACTTTCCCAAACATTGACGTTCCATATGAATCTGTACTCCCGTATTGTCACCTCTCGATTGCAAAAGGCGGCCAAAAGACTCAATCAGACCATCATAGCTCAGGTTTCACATTTTCGATGGTTTATTGTTCGACTTTCTCAATATCATTAATCGGGAAACACTGCCGTGGGTGTAATTGATCTACTCCGCTGAGATGGATTTTGTATTTTCTGAATTGATTTCCATAAAATTATTTGATTTGTTAATCATTACGAGAGTAATATTATTCTATCCGAAACTAGTGCCGAGTGGGGAGTATAGCTACCACTCTCTGCTCTCGTATAGTTTTATCTGTCCAGCAGTGGCGTAGCTACCGGGTAGTGGGGGGGGGAGGAGGGGGGCATCATATTTAACTTTACATGATTTTTTTTGTTTTTAAATCGTAGATAGTTGCTGTAAAACATTGTTTACAGAGTCCGAGTGCAGGAAGTTTAGTTTAAGTTTTTGAGATGTTAATTTAAAATATTTCAATAATGTCTTAGTTGGGCAATCAAATAATTGACATTTTATGTCCAAAATCAACTAAGTGTATATCCTTCATAAACAAAACGGAAATCCCTTGAGTTGTCATTTTTCAGTTAAAACATGGCAAAATAACTGTAGTATGGTGTAATTTGGCGAAAGGGACTCTGGAGGATGGGGCTGTGCCCCACACCCCAGCTATCACACAGACCACGGAATCTGCTAGTAAATTTGCCCCCCCCCCCCCCCCCCCGACAACTTTCAAAACGTTCATACGTGCCTCCAGCAGGGTACGCCCTCTCGCCTCTATGCCGGAAGTTACAGAATCCCAATGTCAAGTCACAGAGCATAATATAATTTAAAAATCACAACAATCATCACCAGACACCACATAACAAATGTTTTGAAAAACACATGCCTAAAACTCGTTAAATTACTTGAATGTGCACACTCTTTAGAATTGAAAAGTTTTCCGGGGCGCCGACATTGGCTTGCCCCCAGAATTGGGGCCCCATTGGGGGGCAATGTATAACATCATTCATGTACTCGCCAACGAAAGATTGTTTACCCTTAAATATTTTTTGGATGACACCACTGGGGGCAGCCAAATGTAATCTGGCGTACGTTGGGAAAATTCCTAGAACCGACCCTGAGCACAGATATTATGTAAGTTTTCACACGCGAGACACAGTTTGAGTTAGTCAATAAAACACGAGAAACAGTCGTTTTGAATGTAAAGATTTGATTATTACAAGTTACAACTTGCAACTACACAGGCTGACACAAAGTTAAACATAAAAACTCGCTCAAAATGTCAAATTAAAACACTAGTGCTAATAACTAAAATCACGTGACATAATCGATGAGCAGCGCTAGTATAAATATAAACATAAAACACGTATAATATGAAACTACAATTCTCATTTACAAAACTAAACGGTAAACTAAAGAGTTCGGACGTCCCACGTATACTGAATAGCTCGCTCCGTAGCAGGTAGCAAGAGCGAGGACCGTGCCCAGCACTGACGTCACAACTATTTTGCGCGGGTTGAAAAGAAAGCCCCGTACGACCCACACCACCCTCAATAGGCATTTTTTTCAAATGCGTTCTTTTCATAAATAATCTTAAAGAGTTTTTTAAAAGATACTTGTTGGAAACTTGGACAATGCCTTTAAGCGTCTAAAGAGTCGGGGAGTTGGACCCACGTTCTACCGGATGTGATGGGAACACTGATGATCAGCCTAATTACCTTACCTGATTACCCGGTGTGCCAAGCACCTTCAGGCTCCACATAGACCCCCTCCAATTCATGACTCCTTGGTATGTCCGGAATCGCCTCCCGCCGAGTCGTCCTCATCTCGGGAACATTCGGCATGCTCAACCCCTTGCTAGCAGACTCCACAGCCTCCCTCATGACTCATGACAACTATCCCTGGACATTTTCCTCCGCCTTGGTGACAATACCAGGGTACAGACGTAATCCTATGCCTACAACAACCCCCTCGGTGATTCAAGCAACAAGCTTGTAAACAAACCACAAAAACGCCCACCAAGAGTGTCCCTCATAATTTCGAATACCTCAATCTCCACTGGGCCCGGTTGAAATGCCTGAGCCGGCCTAGCCGCACACAACCCCAGAAGATAGGGATTTTTTAGTACAATAACCAATACCACCAAAGCAACTATCCATGAGACGAAATCGACTGTCGACCCGTGTAAAACCATGGAATCAAATTTGTCCCAACCAAAAGATGAATTTAGCCCCGGGTCCACTGTACCTATGTCCCTAGGCACAGAAATATTGAGATGGGATGTACGTAACATCCACTGCTCGTACAGGAAATCCGTAACATTTTCAAATAACAATCGTGATTACAAAGACACTTGCCCCCTTCAGACAAATTTAGCTTAGCCCATCCATTTGTTAAACTAGGAAACGCTCAGTTGGACGCGTTGATAAGCGAGCACGTGCTATAGCTAGACCCACAATGCACATTTTTTTAAATTTTAAAATTTGCGACGTTCGCTGTCCACAGGGCCATGTTTCCGATATTATTTATTATTGCCAAGGTATTTGGGTAAACCCGTATGTAAATCTTTACTTTGTGGATAAAATCCACCGACATCTAGAGGACCTTGACTCATTGGGAAAAATATTTAAACTCTTTGGTGACAAATAATAGACTGCTTCCTCGAAAGTATTTTGATTACTTCTAGGTGGCAGTGCATTAGAAACTTCGCGCGTCTTTTCGTTGCCATGGCAACGTTACTTTTGTTATAATGTAATTTCCATCTACACTACTTATCGGATCAAACTAAAATTAACATATTCGTGACCGGACGGACATTCTAAATGATTTGGCTATCTCAGATTTTGTCGCCGGTTAGTTTGAAAAAAAAACTTTCGATTAACTTTAATGTAACTTTTTAACTTTTTGAACGATTTTGCCACAAAACTAATGGCATTCAATCGAGAACAAAGCTTGCGGATGGTAAAAATTTCAACCCGACCCGGCCCCCTTCCAAACGTTAGGGCGAAAAAAAAAAAAAAAAAAAAAAAAAACAAAACGAGTGACAATTTTTTCCGGCAGAGTCAAATGGAAACGCTCGCTTCGCTCGCTTAAATATGAGTCATGCTCACCCCCTCTACCCCTTTTGCATAACATGGATACAAGTCCCTAATCATCATCCTACCATTCAACAAAACACGGCAATCACACCACATGGGACGAACAACTCGAGACTATAATAATAATAAGTCTTTATTTAGCGTCAGTGCGCTATAGGTACAAACACATTACATATTATAATTTTACACGCTACAAGTTGGTACCTACATTATAGTATAAGTACATTTTCAATCATACCCTATATCTTGAGTAATAATAATTAATTATTACTCAGAATCTAAAATTATATATTTATTAAACAAAATAGTCAAACTTATCTCCCCCACTTCATCAAATACTCGGTTACTTTATTTCTAAATTCCTTTGTAGGCCTACTAGTTGCCATTCTAATGTTATATGGCAACTCATTAAAACTTCTAACACCCTTGTAAAACAATGACTTACACAGTAGTTGTTTATTACATGTACCTAAGTATAAACAGCTGTTCATTGCTTTTCTGGTCTCATAATTGTGAATCTCATCAATTCTAACCATTCTATTTAGCATATACTCCGGTAACAATCCTTTTTCTAATTTATAAAGATAAGTCATACCACACAACTCTATTTCTTGTTCAATATTCAACCATTCCAAACAATTTAGCATATTTTTTATGGACACATATCTACTGCATTTGAGAATTACCCTCATGTCTCTATTTTGGAGGATCTGCAGTCTCCTTATATCAGTAACATACGCTTGATAAAGTACCGATAAACAGTAATTAAAATGAGATTTAATGATAGTATTATATCAATAAACGGGTATAAAATGACACATGGCAACTAATTCTGCTTAAAAACTCTTATCTTCTTCCTCACCTTTCGTTCAACATACAATACATGTTCCGTGAAGTTAAGTTTAGAATCAATCATTACACCTAAATATTTATACATTTCAACAAATTCCAACACACTCGAGTCCATCATTATTCTCTCATTATTACCAATCTTATAATTTCTGAGATTTCCCATACCTAGCAACATACATTTAGATTTGTTCACATTAATTTTCAGCACATTAATTTTTAACCAGTCTCCAACATTTTTTAATCCAGCGTTTATTGTATCAAGAATTTCCTTAAGACTTATACCTATAAAGAAAATCACTGTATCATCTGCGTATAAATTAATTAAACACTTGTTAACGCTGCAAACAATGTCAATAATATATACAAGGAAAAGAAATGGCCCCAAGACCGACCCCTGTGGTACCCCTACATGTATGTATCAACGTCGGTTACTTCAGGGAATGTCATTTCCACACGTGCACGCAAACGGCAATCAAATCTGAGCACACCCTGAGTATGAGGTAGAGCGTAACGCTCCAGTCCTAGCTGCCATCCCCGAAACACATTGGAAAGAACAAACTGTATGTAACTAGTCACTCTTAGCTCCCGAAAACACGTTCTCCGTTCCCCGTCACCACCCTTGGCAACAAACACAAAGAAGCGACATGTGGTTGACAGCTGCCTGATATTTCAGTCAATAACAAACCTGACACCCCAAATATACCCTGATCTGTCCTGATCTCACATGATTGCTTCTCCCAAGCGAATATCACTGGCTGAGGTTCGTACAAATGCCACTTCATCCCTTGTGACCGGATAGGAACGCGTACTGTGACTAGTACTTTCTCACCTGACTCCAAACAAGTCGCCAAATCCAGTTTGTAATATTGCGTAATTTTAGAAGCACCAAGGACTAGTTCCTTACCATCTTTCAACAATGTTCTCCAGAGTTTCACAATATCGTCTAAAAACCTATGGTATTGGTGGTACCAGTAAGCCTACTGCCGGAATATTACCTCCCTTACAGGCCCGCATCCAACACTTCCATTCGAAACATTTGCTCCAAAATTTTTACTTCAGTAGTGACCTCATGTAACAATAACAAAAGAACTGCGTGAACAACTCGCGCCTTGTAATTCAATTTATTTATATTTTATATTAGTAATATTTTTTTTTTAATTTGAACATTTTTGACAAAGTTTTTCTAGCTTTCCCCCTGAAAACATCCAAAATACCTGCACTGTAAGTTTGTAAGGCCATAGACAAATTACGTAACTCGTCATGACTTTGATGGATAGCCCTGTCTATGTTACCTGCACACACTTTTAAACCCAACTCTATGTGAAACATTTCTTTCGTGTCCTTCTGAGTTAGTAGACTACAACACCATTTGAAAGCTTCCCCTAAGAACGCCAAGGCACGAGACTATCTCCCCATGCCCATAGCAACATTTCTCACTACATTTTGACCCGCACCTGCATCTAGCATTGAAAATTGAGAACTCGCTACACTTTCCACAGAAGAAAATAAGAGTAGAACTGTACAATCGACTTCTTGGCTACTATTGACAGGACAGGCTGCCTCCACTACGGCTTCAACGTCAAAGTCTGAAGTCAACATCCCTGGCCATACGCCCTCATAACTTATCAGAGCAGCCCCCTCATAAACCACGGGTCCAATGACTTGGGCCCAGTACGCACCAGATATGACTTCCACTCCAGGCCTTACAAATACAATGTCTTGACGCACATGAACAAAATGCTCAGATTGGCTCGTACTCACCGAGGCAGTTATTTCAAATTATCCAAGAAAGAAGAAAGCAAAGCAGAAGAACAGAATCCATGTTGAGACCAGGGTAAAATTGATTTAAATCAAATGATTTAAATCAATTTGATTTTTATTAAAAAAATCATTGATTTAAATCAAATATTACAAAAATGATCCAAATGACTCTGAGGCAGTGATCAATGATTTCACAGGTCTTCTAGACCTGGTATAGGCTTTTAAAACTTCATTCCCAGGTCCTAACACACTAGGGCACAGTCATACAATAATTGTGATAGAATTAACGCTCAATTTTTGGTAAGGGAATAATGACAAGCATGGCCCCACTCGCGTGGTGGACTCTTTTCAAGCGCATGAAGTCCAATGAGATAGGCATAGGAGACCTAATAGGTGAAAGAGAGTACTGCATTGCAGCAATTACTAACTGCTACAGCTTCTTCAGCTGGGGTTGAGAGGGCATTCTCATCATTCAATCTTGTCCACTCCCGTTTGCGTAACAGGCTTGGTGTAGAAAAGGCAGGTAAGCTGGTGTTTTTATACTAAGTATTAAATGACAATCAGTAATGCTAATCCTAATCACTAATTAAATACTAGTAGACCTAAATAACAATTAGTTTCTAGGCCTAGACACTTTCGTGACGAGCCAGTTTGTCTTGTGATTTGTGAATGTAGGCCTCTGGCCGTCTAATATCTGTAACTGACTGATCTCATTTTCTATTTCAATTTTCAATAAATCATTACCTATGCAAATGCAGTACTAGTTGTATCGATTTAATTGTTACCTATCTCATCTGTAGGCTAACCTCCAAGGTAATACCTAACCTATATGATGTGATTAATAATTAAATATTAATTTTCACCAAATTGACAGATATGCCCTAGCAGCTAGCTATGTTTATACCCACCCCTCCCTAAAACCTTTTTTATTTCATGTTTCTTACGTAGTAGGCCTAGACCCGTACCTGGTTGGTCTAAACAGCCTAAAATTAAACCAATAGGAAGGGTTTTGCATATAAAATTGTAGGCCTTTAGGCCCCTAATAGGCCTACACCAGTATAGAATTTCAATTTGAATAAATAATAGTCCGATTTACATCAAAATTTAAAAAAATCAGAAAAATCGATTTAAATAAAAAAAATCCGATTTAAATCAAAATTCATGATTTTTGATTTTTTTAATAAAAATAAAAAAAATCAGGAACCCTGGTTGAGACACACTTTCACACGAGAGCACCACCACCACCACTTCCACAGCAGGGAAACATGATTCACCTGCAATATTTAAATACTAACATAATATAATTAGTTTGGAAAAGGCCAACCGGCTAGTTTAGTATAGATTGGAGAAGGGTTGACAGGTTGGGAAAGCATAGAGAACTTAAAGCCCAGCCTGAAGGGCTGAGAGCGACAAAACTTTTCACCTGCTGATGAAAACTGCAGCTAATTTAAAGTTGTTAAATGCATCATGGATTAAGGTAACAAACAACTTTAAATTAGCTGCAGTTGTCATCACCAGGTGAAAAGTTTTGTCGCCCCCAGCCCTTCAGGCTGGGCTTTACGTTCTCTATGCTTTCCCAACCTGTCAACCCTTCTCCAATCTATACTAATAATAAAATAAGCTAAGTAAGCTATTGGGTTCATACCCCAATTATAGAAATTTTACCCTTCCTTCTAATTTTTAACAATCCAACCAAATTTCTATTTACTATAACCTTGATGAGAGGAACATTAATTACTGAATCTGCTAATTCTTGATTTGGGGCCTGAATAGGACTAGAAATTAATCTATTATCTTTTATCACGTTAATATCAACTGCACAAAATCTATTTTCTAATGAAGCCTTTTCAAAATACTTTTTGGCTCAAGCTCTTGCCTCAGCAACTTTATTATTTTCTGTAATCTTAACCTCCTTATCATTTAGTCTTCCAAACACTTTTGAAATATCTTTTACCCCCTAACAACTCTAAACTAATTCATCTTTAATACTACTACTACTATCTACATCCACTTACAAAACAAAAACTTGTCAAATTTTCGCTTCCACTAATGGCCTTGGAGCCTTCCCCCTCAGGTATCGGGCATGTGCACGTGCCAACAACCATGATGGCCCCCCCCCCCCCCCCCGCTAGGCAGGCCAGGGCCTCGAATAATAGGTCTCCCCAAACAGAGACCTTCCGGCTATTTCCGGCTAACGTTATGTACCATGTTATGTTTTTTTTTTGGTAATTGTAGATTATGTTGTTTATTATATAAATTGGTAATATTTTATTTTATGTCGGTAAAATTGATTACTTCCACTATATTTGTAATGTTTTGTGTCAAATAGTTGAGTAACTATTGAAATCATTCAGCCTCTGCAGTAAATTGAAACTACTGATTTGTTTCAAGAACTTTTGCTTGATTGTTAAATTATAAACTAATACTAGGGAAACGCCAAAGTCGTTGTTAAACGAGTGAGTGAGTGAGCCAAGTGTTGAGTACCCGGGAACATCCCCTTTCCCCCTATACCTAAGGATCTAGCCCAGTATGAGGAATGATACGGGTACTCACACATGGCTCACTCACTCGTTTAACAACGACTTTGGCGTTTCCCTAGATATTTAATTGAACATTTGAAATGCGAATCGTGTTCAAACATATTAGCGTGAAACATTAACAAATTTCCAGATAAAACAAATCACCTAAGTTTATTTCCCATTTAAACCCTCAAATAATATGTGGGTGTAAAAATTAAAAAAGTTCTACTAAGGTATCGAACCTCAACCCTCCGTGTGGTAGGCTATAATGCTTACAATAGCATGCAAGCCACGTAGATGTGGTCCCGATAGCTGTACTAACAAAATGCTTCGATATTTTAAAATCACATTTTTATTTATGTAGGATAAATCGCAATGGATCTAGTTGATTTTGTTAGCAGTTCTAATAATTTCGTACCGGATGTCTGTTTAAAATTTCAGCCCAATCTGTCAGACGGTTCGCTGATTTCGACGTACAGACAGACAGACAGATAGACAGACAGAATCACAGAATGAGAACCGTTCGAGTTGAATGGAGACACTCGGTCGCTCCGCTCCCTCGTTTAATTACTGATGGTACAGTTATGTATGCAAGCCGAGTCAAGGCTGTAGTGTTGTGTAATGCGTCAGCGGTTTGTTGTTATTAACTGGCGGGCTGTCACGCACACGTGATGATGTAGCAGTGCACATGTCTGTTCGAGTTTGTTTATGTTTCAGTATGACAGTCTCGCTGTCTGCTCGTTTGGTCTCTGTCACGAGGGGAAGGGAGAGGACGCTGAAAATGCCCGCTGCTCAGACGGACCCTGGAGAATTGTCCATTGTCACGTCTACTGTGTCGGGGCACATTGAAACCAAATTTGGATGTTGGGGATTAGGAATTTTTACAGGAGTTCCAAATGAAATATATTTAGGGAATTGTGAGACAGTAAAATTTTAAAGGTAGTAGGCCCTATTGTATTTTATTTACGCACAGGCAATTAAATGGTTGATTTATTTTTCTGTTTTTGAATTTGTTTTGGTGCCTGTGTATAGATTAAAATTTAAAGGTTGCCAAGCTTTCAATAGGCTATAGTGTGCCTCTTAAGATGAATTTATGTGTCTAATTGTGTACCACCCTAGGCATGCCACCACATCCCAGAGTCCCAAACGCAGTCTTTCCCAGTCAACAGGTAAAGGTTGTAGATGTACCATCAACTAGGCTACGCACCCCCCCCCCCCCCCCCTACCGGCACTAACATCTTAAACCGGGAACTACAACCCTTACCTCTGACAATACTACTCATTTCAGCTTGACACGGTTCTTTATGGCTCGTTTTAATTGTTTGATTCACGGGTTGACGTATCTGAAACCAACACATGTCTCAAACAACAACTCGAACCAATAAAAATTACCGTCTGTATATTATTGTTTCTAACGAACGGCTCGTATCTACTGCTAGCATTGGGTTTGGAACAGAGGAAGGAACAACAGGGAAACCAAAATCTGTGCTAGCCCACCATTCAACATATATGGGACAAGAGAACAACTGAGATAGCCCACTGTTCAATATAAGGGACAACAGGACAACCGAAATCCCTGGTAGCCCACCATTCAATATAGGGGACAAAAGTGGACAACACAACAAGCAATATCTTCACTTATCCACCATTCAATATTGGAGACCAAAGGACATAGGAAATCTCCACTCGCCCATCGTTCCATAGAGAAAGGAATATGGCTCGTCCCGAATCAAGCCGCAACAGATATAGTTACAAGCCAAAGTTGAAGACTGATGATGATGATGTTGATTACGAAACAACAGTCAATGAGTATTTTGACAAGAGATTCTATTTCAAGCCCCCGTTGGAGGACTGGAGTCTTCCGCAGCCAGAACTCATGTTTTCTTCGCCCAAATGGGAGGTGAGTTTACAATCTAAAGTCGACTATCGGTAACTTGTTTTTAATAAAAATATTGGTGTTTGGGACCACTGGGCAAAAATCCATTGGCATAGGCCTACCTAGCTTCACACCTCAATTACTAAATTTTTGTTAATTTTTGTTGTACCGGTAACATAACTTAGCCTAATTCAAGTAGACCACTGTGTACATACATAGAGGCCTCTTCGTTATATCACAGAGTTCGGAAACAGTTTAGACAAATCTCTCCAGGTTGAAACAGTTCAAAGATGATATAGGCTACCTGTCAGTTTGATGTCAAACACTTTCAACTCCAATACACTTCGGAAAGTGATTTGAATACTAACTCATTCATAGATCGGTGGTTGATATGTGTCAAACCGATTCCAATGGGAATGAGAACGCAATCTATTGATTCCCGACTATCGACTTTAGTTCAACTTTCAATAAAAACATCCCCCTACTTCAGCCCGTTTTGTGCGGACGTAAGTTATTTCATATTAGGTAAGCCTATATTTTCTTTGAGATAAACACGACACGAAGACATGTTACTCTGATCAAGAACATAGCTTTCCAGCATAACGGGCGTTTTACAGAAGTATTGAACCATTTGGTCAAAACAGTTCTGGTCCACGGTTGCTCGTGCAATTGTTCGTTGTTACACAACAAAAATCAATCAATTAATCAAACCGTTAGGATTAGACTTTGGCCTACTTACTATAGCCTAGTTTATGTTTAAATTGTGTTGTGGGACAAGTTGCAACTGTTACGTAATAATTAATTGGTCTTTGTTTTACAGATAAACAACTTACAAGTTATGAAACGCAACTTAAATTGTACAAAAAATAAACTAAACGAGTATAATCTTGATGATTGGCACAGACACACGCAAGCTATGAACAAAGCTGGAGCCATTACGTGGCTGCTGCGGAAGGAGTATTCTCCTGAGTTTGTGACCCAAGCGTGGTGTAAACTGTACGAGAATCTGATGTCTTTTATACTGGTTCCGTCAATCTCCATAGCGGAAACTAACATGTTCAATTCGGCCCACCTCTGCGAAGCTCCCGGTGCGTTCGTAGCGGCCTTGAACCATTACCTGAAGATCTATCACCCCGACGTCAGCTGGAGATGGATGGCGACCACTCTCAATCCGTTTTATGAAGGGAACCCTGCCTCATCGATGCTAAATGATGATCGCTTAATTCTTCAGACTTTGCCGCATTGGAATTTTGGAGTGGATTTCACGGGTAACGTGATGGATCTGGATAATATGATCCATCTAGTGGAGGAAGGAAAGACGATGGGCAGTGTTCGTTTAGTTACTGCGGACGGCAGCATCGATTGCCAGGAAAATCCTGGAGAACAGGAGAGCATCGTTGCTTCTTTGCATTACTGCGAGGCGGTTACGGCACTTCACATGCTTGCTGAGGGTGAGTATAGTCTCGTATGGTTATCTACGTTTAGTTTTGCTGCACAATATTACATATGTATGGTACTGATAGCCTAAAGTACCTTTCAAAGTGTCATTTAAATGCTGTAGATCTGATTTTTTATCTGGGGGGGCGGGGGTAATTCTCTACAAATTTTAAAGGAACTTACAGGAACTAATTTTAATTTACTTAAAGTAAAGTAAAGTAAAAAGTAGGCCTACTTAAAGTCACAAGTAGTTTATTTAGTATCTTGGATTAAAGATAATTCTATCTCATCAGCAAGGCAAGGTTCGTTGAGTTGGGCTCGGGTCCTCGCAAAGCACGTTACTCCGAGGGACATGGGTTCGAATCTCACATTACGACATTTTTTTTGTCAAATTGTCTTCCATTCTCATCTTTTGCCACTTGAATAGCACAATTATTGAATTAAGTTAAGACGTTAGTTAACAAATTCGCTTATTTGTTATTGTTTTCCAAACCAGTATGACCTACCTACCGCTGCTGAAAATCAACAAACTATTACCGTACAGTGTGAATACATGTAAACATAGAGTTATAAATATTCATTTAACACATATTTGTTCAACAGTGGTGTGCATTATTTCACAACTGAATATTTCTTTATGTTGTCATGTTTTTCTTCTGGCCAGGTGGTAACCTCCTTCTGAAGATGTTCACCTTCTATGAATGTGACTCTGTGTGCCTCATGTACCTGCTGTGCTGTGCTTTCAAGAGCGTTGTAGTCAATAAACCGGCAACGAGCAAAGAGGGCAACTCGGAAGTTTACGTCGTTTGCATGGACTATCGGGGACGCGCGAATATGGAACCTTGGCTTGCCGTATTAAGGATTTTCTATGGTAGGTTGAAGGCTCTATCTTAGAATTTAACAGGCTTGGTACCATCAAACTTATAGTAGGTTATCAAAAAATGAAGCTTACATACTATATTACTATTCAATAGGAATACAACTATTTGTGTTTCTTGCCATATTTCTCGCATTCTCTTTGCTTGGTCCACTTCTTTCCGTATCACATCTGTTTTCTCAACACTCGTCTTTTATCTTTCCCAACTAATTTGTATCTTGATCTTCTCTCTTCTGTATACTTGCCCTTCTCTTCAGTGGTTAACTTCTCAAATAAAAATTGCTTTACAATCTTTCTCATATTTTGAAAGTAAAAATGATGGAATTGTTTTCTCCATGTAAGAGGATTGGGAAGGAATCTTTCCAACTCATAATACATCACATTGTTGCAAAAAGTAGTAGTGTATTGACTTTTCAATGATTAAGCAACATTTCAAAGACTGTCTAACTAAACTAAGTAAGTTCATAAAAAGAGTAGGTAGTCAGCTAAATTAAGCACTGCTACTCTTTTACAGTCTTATTGTTATAATTATCTTCTTCATGTATGCTACCTACCGGTGGCGAGATAAGTAAAATATCCCTTCTCCATCTTATGGTGTAGGTCTTTGCTATCAACTGTTAGCATTTTCCCGATTCCAATTACACTTCTAGTCTTCTTTTGATCTAATCTTTCATTGTCAGCCATGAGTAAACAAACTTCTTAAGAACTTCCTTTCATTTGCAACCGTCTGAATGCTTTAGCATACATTAGTATTGGTAGAAAATGTAGTCTACGAACTAAAATAAATCTATAGCCTTATATTTTGTCTTCCCTCTCAGTTAAATAATGATTTTCAGTGAGTGTCACAATTTATTCATTGCCTGTAGCACTTAAAGTAAAGACAGTTGCAAAGTCACTGTTGACAAATTTGATAACATAGGCTAGGCCTACATACAGCAGGTATTCCTACCGTAGGCCAATCTCACTATTAAATAAATGCTTATTATTATATTTAATGCTTGTGTTTAACCAGGGTGGTTTTCATTTGCTAGGTCCGGATCGTCCATCTTGTTCGATGTTCCCACTGAGTTCGATCCCCGCCACCTTCGTCACCCAACTGGCAAACTGTGCCTCATTTTTTAAAAAGTACCAGGTGAGGACGAGGCGGTGAATGTTCCCTCACTTTGTTACCATAATACTGTGTGCTCTGCTGCTTCTTCTAGACCTAGTTCCACCACACACAGCCCCCACATTGCGCCCTCATTGTACATACCACGATAGCCTTAGTTATTTTCAGTGTTGTTAAAGCTACTTTTAAAAAGTAGCACTCCTACAGCTACAGCTACTTGACCTTTGAAAGAAGCTTAGCTACTTTTTAAGCTACTTGAATTTTTAAGTAGCTTGCTACTTGTGCAGCTACTTAGTAGTAGTGAGTAGTGACGCTACTTTTGTGTTTTGTTACCACATAAAGTAAAATTTTGTTCGTGTTCATTAGGGTGTAGGCCCTGGCCTGTGCCAAAGCAACGCCTTAGAGAGAAAACTGCTAATTTTATTACCGGTAGGTCTACATGCTTATTTCTTTGAAGCAGTCATTAGTTTTTTCAGGAAACGTTTTATTAGAGGAGATAATTTAAAATGAAAAACTCAATAGGCCCTACCGATAATGTTGTAAAATATGTGAATGACATAATGGGATAGGATGCCAACAGCTTACTTTAAATGGAGTACACGTGCCGCGAAAGATAACATTTACACAAATAAACAAATAAACTACATAATCAAAACGTTTTTGGGCCAAGTGACCTTCCTTAGTGAGTGTAGAGAGAGAGGAGACTGAGTTGAAACTAAAACTAGGCTAGCTGTTGGTGAGGGGTGAGTGAAAGAGTGTGGATTGGGCGACAGGGGGGGGGATGCGGGAAGAGGGAGGAGAATCATTGTAGGTTCAAATTCGGTTTTTGGCGGGATTTGCTGATCCACTGGTAGGTCAGTTCCCATCTTCTCAGTTCACCAGCTTAATGGTGGGTGGGACAGACCTTATGACACAAGCTGTGAAACAGGTCATAAAAGGTAGGCCATGCCCATAAGCGTGCAGTGCCACTGGTTTCTCCAAATTCTCTTCTCACACGTCCTGCCTGTGCCCATTCATCCTCATGCGTAGTAGGGTTGCCGTTCGATTGATCGATATGATTATTTCCCGAAACGAACGATAATCGATTGCGTCTTCCCGTATCAATTATCGATAATCGAATAGCTTGCCCTCCCGAAATTTTGTAATTTACTGCCCACTCTGCAGAACTTCATAAAACTGTACCAGGCAAGACATTAATCGCTTTATTTTGTGAAAAATTTGTCCACTGCGAGATCTACAACACGCGTAAGGCATGAAGTACGAAGCGCCTGCACTGCTGCAGTATAGGCCACTAGCATGACGCGTGTGTGTTACGGTCGCCTGCACTCCCGCACCAATCAGGCGCCGATTGCTCAACCTCGGCGCGTCAATAGCCAAGCAAGGTCAACAAGTATTTTATCGAGATGCATTCCTCCCCACTCCACGCCAACTCGGTATCGCTTTACTTCATTCCGTAGTGCTACGATAATATTATGTTATCAGTTCTCTCACATCAATATTACGTCGTCTTCCATACTAATGTCCAACATTATTCATCTCGTCGCGTAATAAATATCGGAGCAT
The DNA here is from genome assembly GCA_024449915.1 of Sweltsa coloradensis. Classification (NCBI taxonomy): domain Eukaryota; kingdom Metazoa; phylum Arthropoda; class Insecta; order Plecoptera; family Chloroperlidae; genus Sweltsa; species Sweltsa coloradensis. The sequence goes on from JAMZAV010000325.1 coordinate 553,083, forward strand.
TGAATAGTTAAACTGATGATATCTTGTAAATGAATGAATGACAATCACAACAAAAGCTGAAATGAAACTTCACAGAACCACGATTTCCAAGAAGAACGACCTTCACAAAGACAACACTCAAGCCGGGTAGCATCTGTCTATTCCACGTAGCTCGCTTTCATCGCGCCGGCCAGACGCGTGGGGGGGGGAGGGGGAGCTCGTGAAAGACGTTGCTAGCGTGGAAATACCCTGTTTTGAGCAAATAGAAGGAACAAAAGGATGCACTCGCAAAAGGTTTACGGTCCGCTTCGGTATGCGAGCAAGTTTAGACCTAATTTTGATTCGATTATCGATCAATATTATTTAAATCGATTATCGCTACTGATAATCGATTTAATTGGTCCGATTCTCGATACTGAAATTCATATCGAACGGCAACCCTAATGCGTAGAGTGTTGGTGGTCAACCCAATATATTCAGCAGGACATTGCGTACAATTAAGTTGGTACACCACGTTGCTGGTCCCACGGGGGTTGTTGTTGTGTATCTTGTAGGTCTTGCCGGTGAGGTGGGCAGTGAACGTCCTAACAGGCTCATGCATGGTGCAAGTCTTGCACCTAGGTCGGTCGCAAGGGGAGGACCCATGCACCACAGCTTCCACTTGTTGGGCGTTCTGCGGATCTCTTCTCACCAGCAAGTCCCCCAAGTTTGGAGGTCGTCTAAATGCATCCCTGGGAATGTTCTGGCTCAGATCTTGGGTCAAGGGTGACTCAGCCAGGATATGACTTCCTCCCTGTAGGATAGCATTCAGACGGTGGAGCCCTGGGTACCAGCGTGTGACAAGCGGAACGATGTCTGTGTTGGTAGTATTGGGTTGGGTTGGGGGCGGGGTGCCAGACGTTGGTGGACCCGATCCTCTGGATATCCCCTAGCGACGAAGGCACGGAGTATCTTCTGTAGGTAGCACTCCAGATCCCGCTCAGTGGAACAGATTCTACGACCTCAAGTAGCTAGCGAGGAGGGGAGGGAACGTTTGGTGTGCGAGGGGTGGCAGCTCTCTTTGTGTAAGTATAGCTGCTGGTTCGTAGGTTTGAAATGAACCCCCGTCCTAACTCCTAATAGCTCCGTCCTCCAGGTAAATGTCGATGTCGAGAAAGTTCACTTTATGCTCGGAGGCATCCCAGGTAAATTTTACTGAGTAACTGCTGTTGAGGGTCTGGAGTGCTACTTCCAACGTGTCAGCTCCGTGGGGCCAGACGAAGAACATGTTGTCTATGAAAAGACGCCAGCATAGGGGTTGAAGGGGTTGGCCTGCCCAAAAGTCCTCTTCTAGTCGGCCCATGAACAGGTTGGCGTACGATGGGGCCATTCTAGTGCCCATCGCAGTGCCCTTGACCTGGATGTAATGACGGTCTAGAAACCTAAAGTTGTTCATGGTGAGGACCATTTGGGCAAGGGAGATTAAGAAGTGTGTGCTGGGCTTAGTGCCTGGAGGTCGTTTGTCAAGATAACTCTCTAGTGCTGCAAGTCCTTGGCCTATGGGGATGTTCGTGTAGAGAGATGCCACGTCAACAGTGACAAAGATCGAGCCCTCGGGTAAGGGAGTCTGAAGAGTCTTGAGATTGTCAAGAAAGTCAAACGAGTCCTTAATGTGCGAGTCAAGTCTCTCTACTATAGGCCGAAGGTGGAAGTCCACTAGCGCTGAGATGCGCTCAGTCGCAGAATCGTAGCTCGAGACAATTCGCGGTTAAAACCTAACCAGGTAGCAGCACGGTCGTATGCCAACATGGCCGTCCGAAGGCAGATAAAAACACGGGCTGCATAGGGAGCAAGTGTGTTTTTCATGCTTTAAAGCATAATATTAATATTTCATTGTAAGCATCAGTTCTAGAAGTATTTCCACTTTCCAGTAGTTGGGTACGATGGGGTAGGACAATCACTATATTTTGTGACCCTCAGCTGCAAAATAACTAGCAAAATAAGGAATTTTATCTCGTAATTTGTAGACGTGTATTTTCAGTAATTTTAACTTGATGGCAATACCGCGAATTTCTTATGATTATTGGCCTTTACTTAGGCCTATATGATAATATGTAATATACACACAAATTATTTATTCTCTCCCCCCGCCCTTGCCCCCCGGAAGTAATTTTTTGCGGGTTCCTCGCGAATAGAATAAATTATCAAATTCTCGATTTGTTATTAAATTTGTGTTTCGTCACGCCATTGAAACCTCATAAAACATTGTCTCACATTTTAAAAGCCCCCACCAATGCGGCTAAAAATTTAAAGTAAGTTATATGGATGGCACCGGCCTTCACTAAACTTTATATATAGGCCTACTATTATTAATACGCATAGTTAACTAATATTACGCCTAGTTAAGTCCTAGAATTTTTTATTGTTGTTTTGGTTGAGATTATGAATAATATGAGCCCATAAATAATTAAGTCTACGCATAATTATTTACTGTTCATGGCAGCAGTTGGTACAAATCTCTTGGCATATAAGAATAAAAAATCAAGGTAGGATAGTTTACATTCAATGCGCTGCACAAATTAAAAAACTATAATTATGAACTTATTAATAATAAATAATAATTACAAAAATTCCATATTATATCTATACCAATTATCAATTATACCATTAATGAGACTTGCATAATATATACTATGGTTCACAGTATCTTTGGGTTTAGAATGTTGAACCCAAAGACGGTATATAGCTCTTTAGCCCGTTTTGGCCCTATACCGCCTACAGCACATCATTGTAATAAATTAATTACCATTATGGTTTATCGTTTATCGGTTGGTGGTATCCATGAAACTGATAAAAGTTGTGAAAAATGTGTCTCAAGGTATAGGAATAGAACTCCCACCTAACCCACAGTATTGCACGGAATAATATACACATTCAGACTTTTTGTTTCATTACGCATCACAAAAATGTGTATTACTAATTTTATGACCTTTCTTGCTTGCTAAATAATAAACATGATCGAGTAAATTCATTCTGGAGTTGACCGTGACGCTACAATATTGCATTGGTTTAACATTGAATGCCGCCATGCAGCCGCCCGGTATCTGCCTTGGAGCAGTTCTCCACTTGACCGCCAGGGCCCCGATTCATGTACATTTATCCCGGGTATAGGTGGTATAAGGACGGTATAATGCAGGACATGGCAGGATAATGCCTGGTTAAGTCTGGCAACTCTCATCCAATCAAAATTTTCAATCCAACAACAAGTACAACAAATGTTTTTTCCACTGCATTCCACAGCCATGCTGATTTGCAAAAGAATACTAAAAATTTGCTCCATCTTTTGTTTTACATTTTTATTTATTGACAGAAGATTGCGTGAGATCATCAAAAGAAAAGAAAAGGCGTATTTTTGCCGTAAATTTTGGAATAGCCTAGGACTATCATACTATTGTTTATCTGCATTAGGCTTTTGGTAATCAAAACTAGTTATTTGTGCGGGATGTGTGTCAAAACAAGGTCGTGCAGGCCTAGGGTTGCCTAGGAGAGGCCAAGGGCTTGTCAAACGTGTTATGTTAGTATAAATTTTATCTAGTCCTATAGCCTAATCGAACTTTAGGCCTACACTGTTGTATTATGAATAATTTTCTACATCTGGGCCTAGGCCCGGGACGGTTTCTGATTTGTTTTATGAGAGTTATGACAACTCTTCTCGTTTTAAACATAGACGCAACATTTAAAATGTCCGCCATCTGTTTACATATTTTCTTATCCCCGTGCGAGGCGGGATAAGTCTTCATGAATTGGATTCGGAGTTATACCGCACTTATACCACCTAACTCTGCTTATACCGGGATAAAAATGTACATGAATCGGGGCCCAGATGTCAGCCACTTTGCTTTTAAACGCGAATAGGCCTACCAGGGTTCCCAGGTTTGTGAATTTTTGTCAGCAAGTAAAACAGTGAGGTGCGAGGCGAGGGTGGAGTAAGTAAATTGATGGTAGCATCGTTGAGACCTTGTGGTTTACCGTGCAGGTTCAGGTACGAGATGATAGAGTCTCTGTGAGTGGAAGAGAGATCTGTCTGAACCTGTCAGTAAGTATCACGGTCAGACAGTTGACGATTAGCCTCCCCTACGTAGGCTTCAGTGTCCATCACGACAATAGTGGACCCCTTGTCTGCAGGTAGGATAGGATGAGAATGTTTTCATCCCTACGTAGGTTATGGATGGTTTGACGCTGTTGACCAGTGAGGTTTGAGGTGGTGGGTAGGCTGTCCGCAAAGGTCGTAGATGCTACCTTAGATAAAATGTGGGTGATGTAAATTTCGAGTGGGTGGTCTGTCGGTAGAGGGAAGGGTTCAAAGTTAGACGGAGGCTTGAGTTTGGTGATCGAGGGGTGAATGGAGCGCTCTGGATTGGCAACATAAACATTCTTGCTAAAGTGATGTTTGAGGCGTAAGTTACGCGTGAAAGCGGCCGTATCCTTCACCAAATTAAAGTGGTCAAACTTGTGTGTGGGGGCTAAAGAGAGCCCGAGACTAAGAGTGCTAGTCTCCAACGGTGTCAGTTCCCTCTTAGACAGGTTCATAACTGCCTTGTCAGCGGCGGCGTGGGAACTGGCCTACCAGTGGATCTGCAAATCCCGCCAAAAACCGAATTTAAACCTACGGTGATTCTCCTCCCTCTTCCCCCACCCTCTCCCTGTCACCCAATCCACACGTATTCACTCACCCCTCACCCCTAGCCAACAGCTAGCCTAGTTTTAGTTTCAACTCAGTCTCTCTCTCTACAGTCACCGAGGAAGGTCACGTTGACCGAGTTTTGATTATGTAGTTTATTTGTGTATTTGTGTTTATGTTATCTTTCGCGGCTTGCCTACTCCATTTAAGGAAAGCTGTTGGCACCCTATCTCTTTATGTCATTCACTTGCAAGGAATATATGGTATGAGATGTCACAGCCAGCAATGCTTGGGTCCAGCTATGGCTGCCAGATTCTGAGGTGCTGGCAGTTGTACTGGATCTTGTGGTCTAAGAGTCATATTATCGACATTGTTGGCAGTGTTGGGGAAGGAACTTTTAAAAAGAACGCGTTCTCGTGAACGCGTTCTTTTTTTGTGAACTTTTCAGTGAACTTACTCTTTTTTTAAATGAATGAACTTGAACTTTTAAAAGTTCATCCCGAGAACAAACTTTTCAGTTTTAGAAAGTTCATTTGATAGTTCTTTCCGTCCGCCAAGCAGCCGTCGACTCGTCGCCATCGCCGCTTAAAAACAATAACAATTCGTTGTTTATCGTAGATTTTTGTTTATTTGGATTAAGGACGCGTCAACCGTTAGGTCATAATGAACCACTCTAACCTAGGGGGGGGGGAGTAGGGGCCCATGCTGGTCAGGACCAGCCACGGGAAAGGGGAGGAAGGGGGGTTTCTCACGTCGCGGTCGTCATCGTCTTTGTCATAGTTCGTTGTGTCATAGTCATCGTCGTCGGGGAGGTCGTCAAAGGAAGGGGGCAAGGTCCCCGACGACGATTGCCAGAGCTCGCCTCTATTTATCGTTTATCGTAGGCCTACGTTGACGCACGTTCAGCTGATTTTGACAACATCACGCACGATTCACGAAGTTAAAACGATGTACGCCAACTAATTCGGAAAAAAATCTTGGAAGCCTTAAATGCTAAGTATCTGCATTAATTTTACAAACTGGTCGACGAGAATGTACTACAAATCATCAACACGATCAAAGACAGCGCAACACTTTCGTCCGACTCAAACTCGCGAGTAAATTGGTACTCGAACACCCCTTATGTTTTTTCTCGTGTTTTTCTTCAATTTACGCTAGCCTTTAATAAAATAGTGATTTTTTTTACAAAAGAACTTTTAAAAAAACTTAGTTCATATTTTAGACGAACTTGAACTTTTCAAAATTTTAGGTTTTAAAAGAACTTGAACTTTTTAGAAGTTCATTATTTGAGCTGTGAACTGAGCTTTTAAAAAGTTCATTTTAAAAAAGAACTGACCCAACACTGATTGTTGGACAAAAAGTGGAGTTTGAGGTGCCGGCGGCTAAACAACCTCAACAGAATGAAGTGTTGAATGGCATGTTAGATCTGGCATGATAGGCATGATAGTCTGAGATGCAGGCTGTACCTAAAGCAGGAGTACAGTATGACGATGGCGTCTACCCTAGGCCCGCCTGACACATCGTAGTGTAGGGGTATTAGACTAACCGACTTGCTTCGATCCCACAACAAAATAGTACTTATTTTGTTATTTGATTGGTCTTGTTAAGCAATCTAAGAATAAATTCCGTATGTAAAGCTATTAATCCAGCCTTGTAAGATAAGACCTAATTCTTCTTTAGTACAGTACTGTGTACTGAATACATGGGCTCTAATCACATTATTATGTAAGCCGGTTTGGGCTTCTCTTCTAATCTGTAACTGCTCTCTCTTCACAGACTGATGTGATAACGTACAACATCGGTACCTTCAACGGCAATAATCGTGACAAGAAATACGTGCGCGTGGTGAATAAGCTCAGATGTATGGTCGCAGAGCGCTTTATGAAAAAGTACGAGATACAGCGGCTAAATGACGAAGATGAAGTGGTGGGGCAATTTATTTTGGTGAGTTGTTTTTACTTTTTACCTTCAACTGTAGGTGGCATTGAATTATAGACCTACCGCCAGCTAGGGTTGAGTTGAACAAGTCAAAACTGCATCACCAACAGTCGGACAGGTACCAGTAAGCTTAGGGTTGACATGGCAGAAGCATCGATTCCTCATTAGACAGTTTCAACGTTCACGCGCCGTGTTTTGGGGCGTGGCAGAGCGGTGAACCACGTGTCTGCTGTCCTTCCCTCACCCGCCAGACGCCGATCGTATACAAAGGAGGTTGACAGACGACGACGCAACGTTGCAAAATACATCGTTCCGTGGCGTACGGCGGGCGAGACACGCCTTCACGGGTTCCGCGGAAAATGACCACCAAAATAACTGCATACAAATAAAAAGTTTTTTTCTGTGTGAGGTAATACTGTTGATGGATATAGCAAAACATACAACACTTAAAACTGATCCTTGTGGAACTCTGTTTTCTTGATAAAAAGGTCTAGATAAAATATTTCCAATTTGAACCCTAAAAAGTAAAAATTCTTTCAGATAAAAAGTTTGAAACAAAAATTGGCAGGTGTCCTTTAACTTCAGGTATGTAAAGTTTTTAAAATGCCGTATCTCCATGCCGTATCATACGCTTTTTCCAAATCAAAGAAAATAACCACTACGTGTTGTTTTGTTAAAAATGCATCTCGTATATACCTGACAAGGTGATCATGAACCAATCGTCCTTGTCGAAAGCCAGATTGTTCTGGGACAAGCAGCTTGTTGCTCTCCAAAACCCACATTAATCTTTTATTAATCATACGTTCGAGAAGCTTACACAGGCAGCTCGTGAGTGAAATTGGTCTATAGTTTACAAGTTGGTCTTTGTCTTTGCCTGGTTTCAGGATAGGGATAGCTATGGCTTCCCTCCAGGAGTTAGGAAATGCCTCCTCTAGCCAGATGCGGTTTAGCATGTTGAGATTGAATTGCTGAGATTTGGGGGATAGGCGTTTGATCATCTCGTTGTGAACGTCATCAGGACCAGGGGCAGAGTTCTTCAGGCCAGTTACTGCGGTTATAAATTACCATTGGGTAAAGGCCTGATTGTATGTTTCGTTGTTTGGCAAATTAAAATGTAATGGGTATGATTCTTCACGGGCTTTGTTCTTTAGGAATTGTGGGGAGTAGTGCTTGGAACTGGAGATGTTAGCATAGTGTTTGCCAAAGGAATCGGCAATGTCTAATTTAAAACATTGTCATCAAGAATGCCGGAAGGACTAAAAAATGTATTCCCACCAGATATCGTTTTGATTTTGTCCCAAACTTTTGTCATGGGAGTGCGGAACGTAATGGACGAGACGTATTCTTCCCAAGAACATTTCCGCGATATACGAATTATAGATCTTGCTTTGGCCCTAAGTTTTCTAAAATACCCCAGATTGACTTGTGTTTGAAATTTATTAAAAACTTTAAGAGATTTTCGACGTTTTTTATTGCTTCCTTGCACTCGGAGTTCCACCAAGGAACTGGTAAGCGTCTAGGGTGAATGGATGTTTGTGGGATTGTGGATTTGGCAGCGGAGATAATTGTGTTAGTAATATAATTTACTTCGTCTTGAATGTCATCATATTCCTTTTACTAAACACGACTAGTTTCTCAAACGCTGACCAGTCAGACCTAAGTGGGAACTTAGGTGCCCTTTGTCTTGGTTCTCCCTGGTGGGTGATCTTAACCAGGATAGGGAAGTGGTTGCTTCCACTTGAATCTGGCAGGACACCCCACTCAATGTCAAGTAAGAGGGAAGGAGAGCATATAGTAAGGTCTATAGCTGAGTAGGAACCGTTGGCAGTGCTAAAATGTGTTAGGTCCCTGTTGTTAAGAGGGATTAGGTTTTGAGCCATTAAAATTTCTTCGATTAAAACTCCCCGTGGGTTAGATGAGGCGTTACCCCATAAAATATTGTGAGCATTAAAATCTCCGAGTAAAATGAATGGGCGTGGCAATTGTCGTATAAGGTTATTGACTAGATCTTTCGATATCACAGCTGGGGAGGCAGGTACAGATTGCATAGTGTGACTAGACTAGGAAGAGCAACTCTGACAGCAACTGCCTGCAGAGGTGTTGTGAGCGGCAACAATTCTGAGTATACACTATCGTGTACGATAGTAGCTACTCCTCCTTTGGCTCGATCTCCTGAGGTGTCATCGTTTCTGTAAAAAGAGTAATTTCTAAGTCTAGGATTGTCTGTACATTTAAAATGGGTTTCTTGCAGACCTAAAATGGCTGGGCTGTTTTGATACTACAGTAAAAGTTTTAATTCTTCAGAACGGGTGAAATAACCTCTTAGGTTCCATTGCATTAAAACTTCCATTATAAAGAGTAAAAAAAACTTTAAAAACTTGGTTTTAAAGTTTAAAATATTAAAATTTAGGTGTGTTTCGACTTTTGTTTAGAATTTTTAAACTTCTCTTTTGGATGAGAGTAAAAATTCTGCTTCTCTAGAATTAAAAGTAATTGGCTGATCGTCCGAATCAACAGTGATCATAGACGAGTCAGACACGTTTTCTCAACTAAATCCATATTCATATCATTGTTACTTTTTAGTTTTATAGCTTTAGATTTTGTAGATGAATTTTGAGGTTTTGCATCTTACTGCTGTTGTTTCCCTGTTGGTTTTTTTGGTGCTGTGGGCAGTGGACCTTTTGAGGCATGTAGCTCTTTGATTAGTTGGTTTTGTTCTGCAATGTAAGCAGCTTGTGCATCAAGCTGTTTTTGGAGGCTATTGTGGTCTTTAGTTGCGTTATGGTTTGCAAAATTTCTAAGTATTGTTCCGGATCAGCAGTGTTATCCATGGAAACTTGTTGAGTAGCAGTATACGCATCCTTAACAGGTAGTCCTAGTTTCTGAGCAATCTCAGCAAAGGATCTTTTAAAAACTGGTGCAGACATGCTCAGGTATTTCTTTCTGGCCTCAAAGATTGGAATGTTTTCCGTAGCGCGGATCTTTTGTATGGAATCTCCATCTTCTTCCAAATACTTGGGGCACTTGAATAAAGACGCAGGGTGATCACCACTACAGTTCAATGCATTCGTTGCTGGATTCACATGGTTCTGTCCCGTGAGCTTCTTGGGAACAATTACGCAATATGCTTTTCGATTGCAGTATTTTTTCGAGTGACCAAACCGTTGTCAGTTTAAACAGCGCAATGGTTTAGACACATAAGGCTTAACAGCTAGTTTATAGTACTCAACATATATGTGTTTGGGTGGTGTGGATGTTCCAAAGGTAAGAATAAATACTGGAGTTGGTACGCTTCATCTCCTTTGTCAGTGTGAGCCTTTCGGTGAACATGGTATACATCTGTAACCAACTGGGATTTAAGTCCTTCCTTGACTTCATCAAGTTTGCAGTTCACAAGGTCGAAACATCTTATAACTCCCTTAGATGAGTTAAGGGTGGCATGAGGTGTGACAACAACAGGAAAATCTCCCAAAGATGTAATATTTATTAATGATTCAGATTGTTTGTCTGAGTTTGTTTCTATCAAGAGTGTTCCACTTCTTAGCTTTTTTACCTACTTGATATCAGTTGCAATTCCCTTTTCGAATATAAAACAGTGAAATGTTTTCAAAATTATTCAATTCTCCATCTTGTCCTTCTTTTCTTTTCACGATCAGAAACTTCAGTAAGTAGCCTATGGTTTTTGTCGTCTTTTTCAAATTATTAGAATCTCCATCTCCTAGGCTTTTTTTAGTCATAATTAGGAAGGGGACAACCCACAACAATTGGCTTGCTTGGAATAGGACTCAACTAAGCCATGTTGGTTTTACCACATATGACCTTGTAAACTCAAGGATCGACCCCATGGGGCAGCTAGTGACCCATAAGGTGGAGCCTTATAGACTTCCGTTGCATCAAGCGGCGTGTAGGAAAGTGACAATTTCACGTCCGGATGCCTACAGGCGCAATCGATCTTCTAACACTGCACGCAGGACGGCCTGAAGCCCAACAGACCTCCATCGTGCGGTGGGCATATAACCGACGCAACCTGCAGACAGGCCCGTAGCTGTCAAAGCCATCAATAACCAGATGACTCGTACCTTACCTTACCAGGTCATCATCAGTTAGCAGCCACTGGAGATAATGGGAAGGAGTGAGGATGTTGGCTAGGATGGGTTAAACTGGGTGGGAACGGAGGAGTGCTCGTTGCAGAGAGGGCCAAGTATGGAGAAGAAAAAGGTGAAAGAAGAAAATAAATATGATGAAGGCTGTGTGAATGAAGAAAGGTGTGATAAAGAGTTGCACGAGAGCTCTCTCTTCAACACACACCCCAACCGGCCAGAGCTCGCCACTGGTTTCAGGGAGTGAACTACTCCCCTCCTCACGGGCCAAACCACGAGAAGGTTACGAGTTGGACTTTGATGGCCCTCCATCACTACACATTGTTAAAATAACCTAAAACTAAAACGCATTGTTTGTGTCATAAATAATTGGATGAGCGTAGCGAGCGAAGCGAAGCGAAGACTTCAATTTCACTGACCCCCCCAAAAAATTTAGCTCGGGTGTTCGCTCTCTACCGGGCAAACGGCATATGCGATCTTGATGAAAATTTGACAGGACCTTCGAAATCTCTGAACTTAGACTTGCCACGTTTTTGGGTACAATCGAAGAAATATTTCTCATGAATATCGTACTTTTACGATTTTTTTAGATTTTTTGTGCGATATTTTCGTGCCATTTGGGCCAATTCTGACCAAACGGGTGGGGCTACAACGTTCATATTATACATGGACATTAGGGTTATGGTGATGTAGTACATTTTGAAAGAAAAAGTTGAAAAAGTTAGCCAAGATCTATAGAAATAAAGCTTTTAATATAAATTTTTTGATTTTTTGTGCGATATTTTCGTGCCATTCGGGCCAATTCTGACCAAACGGGTGGGGCTACAACGTTCATATTATACATGGACATTAAGGTTATGGTGATGTAGTACCTTTTGAAAGACAAAGTTGAAAAAGTTAGCCAGAATCCATAGAGCTTTTAATATAAGTTTTTTATGGTAAATAATACCAATTGACAAGAAACAATAGAAACTTGACAACAATCACCTACAATGCGTAGGCAACAAAACAAAGCACTTGCAAAAGTAAAGATATCCCACGCAAACTAAAAACTATAAAAAGCTCATCCATCAACGCGGCGGGACTTAAGCGTTTTCCTAGTAAAAGAAAATACATTTTTTCCTAACGTAGAAAATGATTTATCCCCACCCACTGAGCACATGCACAATATAGTTTACATGTAACACAAAATTTTTAAAAATTTCTCTTTGATGTTCCATTTGACATGGAATGGCTGTTTAATAGGCTATTTTATTTGCATGAATTTTAGATTTAAGTTAAATATATTTATCTTTATAGAATAAAACGTTCTGAATCCAAATATCATTTCATTTTATATAAAACAAATTGTTTTGTTATAGATATTGTGACTTGTGAGTGACAGAGCTAATTTGAGAAAGACGCTCTAACAGAAATGATTTTTAGGGACAGGAGAGTGAATGTGAGGAAGGCGGGGAGTACCTAGGATAGGGCACAGCCTAAGTGCTACACATAGGAGTGGCCTACTTAGAGGGTCTTCCTCACAGCAGGAGGAGGATAAAGGCGGAGGCGGAAGAGCCAATAATGGCCAACGTCTGCGCCCATAGCCCCAGCAAGGTTGGGCTACTGCTGGGGTTATGTTAGGGGTGTTGGCTGACCAGTGTCTCCTAAATAATGTGCTAAATATAAATCAATGGATTTACAACGAAATATTTATGGAAAGAGGAAAAGGTGGGAGGATAGAAAGAAGTGGAAAAATGTGGTTGCTAAACCCAAGCTGACCCTGCCAGAAGCAGGAAACGGCGATGGATAATGATGATGATTTATGTATATTGTAAATGATCGCTGAGAACAGTGTGGTGGGATTGAGCTGGAACCTAGGATGCTATGAGCTGCTTTTGGTTTGTTCCTGACCTCCATCTTTGTTTGCCTGCAGAACCGTATGTCAACGCTGAACCTGGATCCACGCTTGAAAGAGGGCTCGTACAACGACAAACGCAACAGGGCCTTGCTGGAACCGCTCAAGTTACTGGAAGCTCTCGGCAAGGATATCGCGGGCATGGGAATCTCGTGGCCCTACGGAGACGAACTCATCAAGTGGCTCAAGGTCAGTCTCTCTCTCTCTCTCTCTCTCTCTCTCTCTCTCTCTCTCTCTCTCTCTTTTCTCACTTAGAAAGGTCAAAAGGACCAAAACGTTCTGCAGGCCTAATGTACGTACCGTTACTTTTAGTTGTTTGTATTTTATCTCTTCTGTCACGGTGCACTTATATATCATTTCAGGCATTGACTTATGACTGCACATCAAGATTATCAAATTCCAACTCGCAACCTTCTCGTGGTTTGTCCTGTGAGTAGGGGAGTTTCACTCCCTGAAACTAATGGCGAGCTCTGGGTCGTCGTCGGGGAACTTTCCCCTTCCCTTTGACTACCTCCCCGATGGCGACGACAATGACAACGCGGACGGATGATGACACAGATGGAGACAACCACGACATGGGGGAATCCCTGCCCTCCCCATTCACTTGTGGCTTGTTCTGACCAGCACAGGCCTGTCTATTCCGCACCTCCCCTTACGTTCCTCCCCTTGGAAAGAAGTATACATGGTGGTAATCCACAATTAGGGAAAAAGAAAATTTGGATGTTCCAATATACTTGACATGGGCACTGATAACTCTACTGTTGAGTGCCCTAAAACAACACTAACTAACTAACTAAAACAAAACTATATGAAAGAGAAATGTGAGTTGTTGGTACTATCATAATTTCTCATTTCTGTTTAGTTTAGATTGGAGAAGGGTTACAGGTTGGGAAAGCAAAGAGAACATAAATTCCAGCCTGAAGGGATGGGAGCAACAAAACTTTTCACCTGCTGATGACAACTGCAGCTAATTTAAAGTTGTTTGTTACCTTAATCCACGACGCGTTTCGTCCTTCTGGGACTCATCAGGGGATGGTGGCCACTAAAAATCAGCTAACTACATACAAACAAAACTCACAACACATAACCAAACCTGTGGTAGGGCCACGCAAGAATTAAATTCTGCATGCATGTTGTCATTATCAGCAAGGTTACTTCACACACCATTGATACTGAGCCACACCATCAGCACATCCAGTAAGGGGGCTTCCCTCCCAACTCTGGTGCTCGGGAGACAAAAAATCCATGATTTACCCTGGATTCGAACTAGGACCCTTGGTAACAAGAGAAAAGCTGCCCCTCCTGCTGTTCCTGGGCAAGGGTGCCTCTTCATTCATTGCAAAGAATAGGTTAGAGATAGAAAGGGTGGCAGTTAGGTTAGTAATAGTTGGGTGACAAAAGAACCATGTATTACCGTATTGGCCCGAATATAGCACGATATTTTTTTTAAATTTAATGAAGAAAGACTCTGGGAGAATAGAAAGAAATATAAAGAACTGGTAGAAATGCCTGTCATAGAAGACATCAAAGAAGATGAGGTGTTGAGCCTGGCTAGCAAGCACTGAAAGTCCACAGCCCGAGAAACTGGTGAAACGCCACCCCCCGACCTGACATATGTTGGAACCGGGTGTTTGATTTCAAAAACATCACTCACGTTATTTTTGCTGCCTTGCATTTCAAACCGTGCCTGAACATAGGCCACCCGCAATACAACTCCCGCGCATCAGCTGCTGAGTCGTTCCGTGACGTCATCATAGGCTCCGCGAGAAAAGACCGCAGGATTATCGCCGCATATCACGGGTTCTGTGGAAAATGACCACCAAAATATCTGTGCATACAATTAGAAAGTTTTTCTTGGGAATTGATTCCAAATCTATTCTTAGGTCACAATGATCGATTCCAAATTTTTGGATAGCACTGTTAAAAACATAGGCCTAGGCCAACATTGTTCAAAATGTTTTGTTGTAAGAGTGAAAGTTTAGGCTGTTCATTCTGTGTATTGTAAATAAAAATGCTTGTAAATTTTAATTTTCATAAATCATTTATTTTTCTTGAAATGATTTTGTAAAATTGAGGGTCGTGTCGTGTTGTTATATTCGAGATCGTGCTATATTCGGGACAATACGGTAACCAGGATTTGAACCAAGACCCATGGCAACGAGAGAGGCTGTCCTACTAATTGTGACTGGGATCCGAAACGAAAGGAAACTATACTACAAGTTGCCAGTTGCCAGTCGGTTGCCACTGATAATCAATTTTTAGTTAAGTGGATTAGTCTCTATATTATATGACGGCTAGAAAATCAATGATACCGTAGGCAATTTGCCATATCTTTTTGAGTTTGGTTTATCTTGTTATTGGATGAGCGAAGCGGAGACTTCAATTTCACTGACCCCTCAAAACATTTAGCTCCAATGTTTTTTTGTTTTTTTTTTGTTTGTTTTTTCTGTCTGTTTGTTCGCTCTCTACCGGGCAAATGGCATATGCGATCTTGATTAAAATTGGAGGGGACCTTCGAAATCTCTGAACTTAGATTTGCCTCGTTTTTGGGTACAATCGAAGAAATATTTCTCATGAATATCGTACTTTTACGATTTTTCTCGATTTTTTGTGCGATATTTTTGTGACATTTGGGCCGATTCTGACCAAACGGGTGTGGCTACAACGTTCATATTTTACATGGACATTACGGTAATGATGATGTTTTGCTTTCTGAAAGAAAAAGTTGAAAAAGTTAGCCAGAATCCATAGAATAAAGGTTTTAATATGAGTTTTTTTAGGTTTATAATAACAAGTAACAAGTAACAATAGAAACTTGACAACAATCACCTACAATGCATTCAAAAAGCACTTGCAAAGGAAAAGTGGTCCTAGCAAACTAAAAACTTACAAAAAAGCTCATCTATATCCTCTAGGCAAGAGTAGTGATTTTTGACCTAGCGTTTGTCGCACCCTTAATCCAAACTAAAACTAAATTGGGACGTATGGGACTAGCCTTTTTTCACAACAAAGACGGCGACAAACGGTTGAGGAACACTGAAACCAAAAAACTATAAACCACTTTCTCTGTTCGCCTAGGCCTTAATCTTTTTTTTGTTCATTTGGATTAAGGACGCGTCAACCGTTAGGTCATAATGCACCACTCTAGCCTAGGGGATGGGGAGGAGGGGCCTATGCTGGTCAGAACCAGCCATGGGAGGATTTCTCACGTCGTGTTCGTCATTCTCTTTGTCATCGTTCATTGTATCATTGTCACCGTCGTCGTTGCGGTCGTCAAGGGAAGGGGGAGGTGTCCCAGATGACGATTGCCAGAGCTCGCCTCTAGTTTTGTGGAGTATAATATACTTCCCTCTTATTAGCTGATGTTTGCGAGGTGGACTTTTTCTCTTGAATCGCCTTTTACGATTAGCAGAGCCATGCTCTGGGCCAATTCTACCCCAAGCCCAGACAGAATCGTCTTTAATTTTTCATACATTGACGCTGGAGGAGGTACCTGTTCTAGGGGTCATACACTGGCCGTTCCATTTAACCTGGGGTGTAGCCTATCTGGTCAACAAGGGTCTGTGACCACAAATGTTTGTATAAAAATTATAGGCCTACTAGGGAAACACCAAAGTCGTTGTTAGACGAGTGAATGAGCCATGTGTTGAGTACCCGCTAACATTACTTTTCTTCCCCCTACCTTAGACCTCCCTAGCCTATCATTGGCTAAAGTGGCGCATTATGGCCTTACAGTTGACGTGCCCTTATACCAACTAAACTTAAAAACCCTATTATTTATACCACAATCCCGGGTACTCAACACATGGCTCTCTCACTCGTCTAACAACAACTTTGGCGTTTGCCTAGTTTATAAGAAGATTATTGCTCAATTGTCAGAGCTCCAAACTATTAGGATTAACTACACTATTGTGATTTGCTGTTGTGAAGTGACCTTCATTATGAAATCATAACTAGTGGACAGGAGTGTACAGGACATTGGTAGCTACAATATGTAGCCTTATCTAATCTTAAAATGTATATATGTGCATAGGGCCTATGTGTAGATGTAAATGTATTCGTAATTTATTTCTTCTTGAAAGCTTAAATGTTATGAATATGTTTTTTTTTTTTTTTTTAATAGAACTTTAAAGAGAATTTGTGCTATAGCCTATAAGTATAAAGCGTAGGCCTACATTCGTATCCGTATTTCCTTGTTTTGTAACTCATTCAGATGTACTTCTTCCTTTCAGTTCCCGGTTCGGTTTAAAAGTTTCGAGATAGAAACTGGCAAGCCCGTGAGAAAAGTAGCTAGCTCAAAGTTCTGCCTGGGCAGACTCCTGAAGATTCGCAACCAGGTGAAGGACATCGCCAACTCCCGGTTTCTGTACGATGCGGCCGAGATAGTATCGCCCGATGAGGAAGACAGCGGTTTGAATGTGATGCCGTTGAAACAACGTTTGGAACTGTTGTTTCCAGGTCAGTCCTCTCATTAAAACAAATGATTGATTGATTCTCTAGATAGGTACAATTTAGAAAATATCCAGAGTTTATCTTTATTTCCTGATATAGGCATGTAGAACGCATGTTTTTATTGTGTTTTTGTCTCTCTATCATCCCCTCAACCCCACAAAAATTGCTTATCCCAAAATTAAAGTTGTGTCACTAAATATAATAATATACTAGCAAAAACCCCAAGTTGGCAACACTGGTTGTCTATTGGCTTCAAGAACAGCCACTCGCATTGCTAGTCAAACAGTAGTTTTAGTTCTAACTTTTAATTGAAGAAACTTTTATTCATGGGTGCCTCCATAATCTCCTCTCGCCCCAGCCCAAACAGTGGCAGCTAGGCCCCGGCAGATAACGACGACCTTCAAAGACATTCTGTAGATTAGCAGGACTTATTTAGGCATTCAGGATTCTGCCAGAAGGTGGGAACGTGCTACCCTATGACATCCCTATTACTTCCGTGTGTGCATTACATTCCCTGATATCAATGTGTTACTCGTGTAGGTTCAACAGTTCTCGACTTCAAGGAACTCCTGTGGTCCTCGCTAGATAGCGGAAGTAACCAGTACGCAGAGAGAAAGGCGTTCGAGGTATTTTACATTTTAAAACACTAGGATAATAATAATATTAATATATATAGTGTTAGGATAGGATCCAACAGCTTACCTTTGAAGTGTGATGGAAGCTGCCGAATTTTTAGAAGTTTAAAGTTACAAAGATATATACAAAACACATAAAAACGAGACGTTTCGACACGAGGTCTTGATCACTCAGGAGAAAGATGGCCACTGACTATACTAATCAAAATGGCGGCTAAAGACTAAAAACTGAAGGCCACTGACTGAACTAGTCAAAATGGCTGCTAAAAACTAAAAAACTATGTACAGTATATTTACAAGGTGCTGTTGGGGGAGGAATAGTGACAGATGTAGGTGAAGGTGAAGGGTGGGAGAGAGCTGGTCCTATCGAATGTTGATGTTAGGAGGCAGCCTGGATTTTGTGATCCACTGGTGTGCTAACTCCCATCTTCTCAGTTCACCTGGGTTGCAGCTGGCTGGGAGTGACTTGACCACTTTGGTTGTGTAGCACACGTTGAAAGCCAAGTTGTGGGATGCTGCATGTCGAGCCACTGGTTTGTCCATGGTGCGGTTTTTGTGTCCTGTCTGTGACCATTCATGCGCGATCTTAACGAGTTTCTGGTTAGGCCTATGTATTCGGCAGGACAATGTTTGCATTTAAGTTGGTACACCACATTGGTGGTTTTGCAAGTGTTGTGTTGTCGAATGGGGTAGGTCCTGCCAGTGGCCTGGGCACTGAAGGTCGTTGAGGGTTGATGAATGTGGCATGTCAGACATCCATTTCCCCCTTTACAAGGAAAGGAGCCGGCTGGTTCCTTCTCGGAAGCTTCCTTTTTCCGGCAGTCTCTCTTGACAATAAGGTCCGAGATGTTTGGGGGGCGTCTAAAGGCAACTCTGGGTAAGGTTTTAACAAGATTTTGCGTCTTGGTGGAGGATGTTAGTATATGAAGGCCACTCTTCATAATGCCGTTTAGTGCCTGTAGTCCGGGGTGCCACTGAGTGACCAGAGGTATGACGTCATTGGGAGTGGAGGTGATCTGCCTGACGGGCTTGTTGATGCGTTCTTGGACGTTAGCCTTACTGTAGCCTCGAGCCACAAACGCATTGGTAATGCGCTCGCAATACTTGGCTAGGTCTTTAGGGTCAGAGCAGATACGGCGACCTCTCACAGCCAAGGAGTAGGGTAGGGCTCGTTTAGTATAGGCCGGGTGACAACTGTCGTGGTGGAGGTAGAGTTGTTTGTTAGTGGGTTTGAAATGGACATCTGTCCTCAACAACCCTGATTCTAGATGGATGTCCACATCTAGGAATGCCACAAACGAAGCGGAAGATTCCCAGGTGAAGCTTAACACGCTGGCATTGTTGAGATCAGTGAGAAAGATGTCCAGAAGAGCTTGGCCATGTGGCCATATCAAGAAGAAGTCGTCGATGAATCGGAAGAAGCACAATGGTAGATGATCACGTTTGGCTAGAAACTCTTTTTCTAGCTTGCCGACAAACAGGTTGGCGTAAGATGGAGCCATTCTTGTGCCCATGGCTGTGCCTTTGATTTGTAGGTAATGGTCATCTTTAAACCGAAAGTTGTTGAAGCGGAGAACCATGTGTGCTAGTTCGGTGAGAAAGGGAGTGTCAGGTTTTGTGCCCGGTGGTCGAGATTGAGAAAATGTTCCAGCGCGGATAATCCTTGTGTTGTTGGGATGTTGGTGTAAAGAGAGGTGACATCAATGGTGACCAGTAGACAC
This sequence comes from Sweltsa coloradensis, assembly GCA_024449915.1. Classification (NCBI taxonomy): domain Eukaryota; kingdom Metazoa; phylum Arthropoda; class Insecta; order Plecoptera; family Chloroperlidae; genus Sweltsa; species Sweltsa coloradensis. The sequence continues at coordinate 572,465 of JAMZAV010000325.1, forward strand.
CCCGGGGGGAGTGGTTTGGCCAGCTGGTTGAGTTTTTCCAGGAAGTCATAAGTGTCTTTGATATGGGAGTCCAGGTTCGTGACATGCGGTCGAAGGTGGTGGTCCACAAAGGCAGATATCCTCTCTGTAGGAGATCGAAGCTGGATACAATGGTCGGCCTGGGTTTCCCTTTTTGTGTATCTTGGGAAGCAAGTAGAAGACGGGTGTCCGTGCTGTGTCTGGTATAAGGGCTTTGATGGTCTTGTCGTTGAGCCCTTGATGTTTCCCTTGGGCAGTAAGGTAGTTTGAGATGATCTTGAGGTGTGAGTTGGTAGGGTCCTCCTTGAGAGGCCGGTAGGCGGTCTTGTCAGATAGCTGTCGGTCAGCCTCGGCTATGTAGGATTCCATATCTTGCACAACTATAGTGGATCCTTTATCCGCCGGAGTTATGATGATGTCATTGTTGTTTCGTAGCGAAATGATGGCCTTTCGGTGTGCTGGCGTTAAGTTCGTGTTAACAGGTAGCCTTTCGGCAAAGTCTGGAGAAGATACTTTAGACAACAGGTGATTTGAAAAGACTTCAAGAGGGTGATCTGGAGGGATCCCTCCAGATCACCCTCTTGAAGTCTTTTCAAATCACCTGTTGTCTAAAGTATCTTCTCCAGACTTTGCCGAAAGGCTACCTGTTAACACGAACTTAACGCCAGCACACCGAAAGGCCATCATTTCGCTACGAAACAACAATGACATCATCATAACTCCGGCGGATAAAGGATCCACTATAGTTGTGCAAGATATGGAATCCTACATAGCCGAGGCTGACCGACAGCTATCTGACAAGACCGCCTACCGGCCTCTCAAGGAGGACCCTACCAACTCACACCTCAAGATCATCTCAAACTACCTTACTGCCCAAGGGAAACATCAAGGGCTCAACGACAAGACCATCAAAGCCCTTATACCAGACACAGCACGGACACCCGTCTTCTACTTGCTTCCCAAGATACACAAAAAGGGAAACCCAGGCCGACCAATTGTATCCAGCTTCGATTCTCCTACAGAGAGGATATCTGCCTTTGTGGACCACCACCTTCGACCGCATGTCACGAACCTGGACTCCCATATCAAAGACACTTATGACTTCCTGGAAAAACTCAACCAGCTGGCCAAACCACTCCCCCCGGGGTGTCTACTGGTCACCATTGATGTCACCTCTCTTTACACCAACATCCCAACAACACAAGGATTATCCGCGCTGGAACATTTCTCAAATCTCGACCACCGGGCACAAAACCTGACACTCCCTTTCTCACCGAACTAGCACACATGGTTCTCCGCTTCAACAACTTTCGGTTTAAAGATGACCATTACCTACAAATCAAAGGCACAGCCATGGGCACAAGAATGGCTCCATCTTACGCCAACCTGTTTGTCGGCAAGCTAGAAAAAGAGTTTCTAGCCAAACGTGATCATCTACCATTGTGCTTCTTCCGATTCATCGACGACTTCTTCTTGATATGGCCACATGGCCAAGCTCTTCTGGACATCTTTCTCACTGATCTCAACAATGCCAGCGTGTTAAGCTTCACCTGGGAATCTTCCGCTTCGTTTGTGGCATTCCTAGATGTGGACATCCATCTAGAATCAGGGTTGTTGAGGACAGATGTCCATTTCAAACCCACTAACAAACAACTCTACCTCCACCACGACAGTTGTCACCCGGCCTATACTAAACGAGCCCTACCCTACTCCTTGGCTGTGAGAGGTCGCCGTATCTGCTCTGACCCTAAAGACCTTGCCAAGTATTGCGAGCGCATTACCAATGCGTTTGTGGCTCGAGGCTACAGTAAGGCTAACGTCCAAGAACGCATCAACAAGCCCGTCAGGCAGATCACCTCCACTCCCAATGACGTCATACCTCTGGTCACTCAGTGGCACCCCGGACTACAGGCACTAAACGGCATTATGAAGAGTGGCCTTCATATACTAACATCCTCCACCAAGACGCAAAATCTTGTTAAAACCTTACCCAGAGTTGCCTTTAGACGCCCCCCAAACATCTCGGACCTTATTGTCAAGAGAGACTGCCGGAAAAAGGAAGCTTCCGAGAAGGAACCAGCCGGCTCCTTTCCTTGTAAAGGGGGAAATGGATGTCTGACATGCCACATTCATCAACCCTCAACGACCTTCAGTGCCCAGGCCACTGGCAGGACCTACCCCATTCGACAACACAACACTTGCAAAACCACCAATGTGGTGTACCAACTTAAATGCAAACATTGTCCTGCCGAATACATAGGCCTAACCAGAAACTCGTTAAGATCGCGCATGAATGGTCACAGACAGGACACAAAAAACCGCACCATGGACAAACCAGTGGCTCGACATGCAGCATCCCACAACTTGGCTTTCAACGTGTGCTACACAACCAAAGTGGTCAAGTCACTCCCAGCCAGCTGCAACCCAGGTGAACTGAGAAGATGGGAGTTAGCACACCAGTGGATCACAAAATCCAGGCTGCCTCCTAACATCAACATTCGATAGGACCAGCTCTCTCCCACCCTTCACCTTCACCTACATCTGTCACTATTCCTCCCCAACAGCACCTTGTAAATATACTGTACATAGTTTTTTAGTTTTTAGCAGCCATTTTGACTAGTTCAGTCAGTGGCCTTCAGTTTTTAGTCTTTAGCCGCCATTTTGATTAGTATAGTCAGTGGCCATCTTTCTCCTGAGTGATCAAGACCTCGTGTCGAAACGTCTCGTTTTTATGTGTTTTGTATATATCTTTGTAACTTTAAAACTTCTAAAAATTCGGCAGCTTCCATCACACTTCAAAGGTAAGCTGTTGGATCCTATCCTAACACTATATATCCCAGCCGATTGGCATACTTCTATCAACATAACCAATAATATTAATATGTGAATAGAAAGCCAATCAGGTGCAGTATTGAGTGTTGTGGTAGGAAAGGAACCAGCAGCTTACCATCAAGATGTGATGGAACCTGCCAAATTTGAAAGGTAATAAATGTAACATGGAGTAATGTACAGTATACATGACACAAAAACCGTAAAATGTGAATTGTTTAGACTTGTCAAAACACACTGAATGTAATGGTCACATCGAAACGGCCCAGTATTAGTTTTTACCTTTTAAGCTGGGTTCCTATCCCATATGGCCATCACTCATTTTATAACACTTTGTACTTTGTACCATCTATTTTGTAGTCATGCTAAATTAATAAACTTGTGTATAAAATAAACTGTAAAAGTTACTCCTGAAAAGTACATATATGTATGTATTCAGCAGTAACTCGTCCATCACTTTGTGAATTTGTTGTTTGTATTACTATTATTATGATTGCTCTTTATTGTACAAACAATCTCAGGTACAGTATCCCGGTACACATTAGGCGCGGTAAGGCCCAAGCCCAACAACAGTTTTCATTATACGTAACAAGTGAAAGGTATTATAATATGAAGTAAAAGAAGAAAAAGTAATAAAATAAAAATAAAAATAAATAAATTGGATTTAGAGTCTACCCACTCAGCTATATAACTGATTTTCAGTGGGGGACAGTAAATCAAAGCGACTGAGCCTACCCTGTAGGCCCCGACGCAATCGACGAGTGAGCGATAACCAACCAAAGATCGATATTTTTAATAGGAAATATAGCAATCAGTGGTATGGACAGTGCGAACACCCGCGAATCAACGCCAGAATCAACAAGGCTGATTCAGAACAACTCTGAATTTATTATGTGCTTCGTTGCTAGGACGGCTCCAAAGTCACCGTTTAGAAACTCCTAAGACAAGAACTGATGGACTTAATTCCAAATCAGAAGTTAAAAAACTTCTGACCCGAGCGGGAATCGAGTACAATTAGCAAAATGATAAAGATGAGTGTGATAACAAAATTAATAAAAGGTTCTACTGTATCAAGAAAACAATTGATGTATGACAAGATGTTAAAAAATAATGAAAAATTTATTATCATTTTGTAGGCCTATGGCACATTTTGACAAAGAATCGTACACATTACACTGTTACTCGCAAATGAAGATACTATGACATTAAACCATTTATTATTATTACTATTATTATTATTATTATTATTATTATTATTATTATTATTATTATTATTATTATACTTCCAGGACATCAAGGAAGCCATCGACGATCTGTGGCGGGAGAACACGCTGATCCTGGTTGGCTACCCGATGTTGACGCAGTTCAACGTGGGCATGGTCTACATGCTGAGCCATCTGTTTGAGGAGGTCGGCTTTGTGAAGCCGCACGAGCAAGACTTTGCAGTCGTATTCAAGAGCTTCCGCCACTGGGATGTGCACATGAGACAGTTCCTCGACACCGTAGAAAGCACAATTGAAAGCGCCACAGGGAGTGACAGAAATGTTCTTGCCCTGCTGCCAATCAACATCCTCTGCGGTGAGTTGCCCGATACCAACAGTGCTACTAGGCTAAATGGCTACTAGTACTAGGGAAACGCCACAAAGTCGTTGTTAAACGAGTGAGTGAGCCAAGTGTTGAGTACCCGGGAACATCCCCTTTCCTCCCCTATACCTAAGGCTGAATCTAGCCCAGTATGGGGAATGATACCGAGTACTCAACACATGGCTCACTTACTCGTTTAACAACGACTTTGGCGTTTCCATAGTTATTTAAATTGAACATTTAAAATGCGAATCATGTTCAAAACGTATTAGCGTTAAACATTAACAAATTTCCAAGATAAAACAAAAACACCTAATTTTTCTTTCCCATTTAACACCCCTCAAAAATAATATGTGGGTATAAAAATATAAAAAAAGTTCGAGTTAACGGGTATCGAACCCCAACCCTCCATGCGGTAAGCTAAACGCTTACCACTGGGCTATGTCAGCCAGGTAGATCTCAGCCCGCTAGCTGCTACTAAACAAATGCTATCGATATTTAAAAAATCACATTTTTATTTATTGTAGGCTTAAATTGCAATGGATCTAGCTGATTTTGTTAACAGTTCTCAGTAAACTCGTTACGGATGTCCGTTTAAAATTTCAGCCCAATCTGTTCAGCAGTTCGACTGATTTTCGACGTACAGACAGACAGACAGAATCACAGAATGAGAGCCGTTTGAGTTAAATGGAGACACTCGGTCGCTCCGCTCCCTCGTTTAACTAGACTAGGGAAACGCCAAAGTCGTTGTTAAACGAGTGAGTGAACCAAGTGTTGAGTACCCGGGAACATCCCCTTTCCTCCCTTATACCTAAGGCTGGATCTAGCCCAGTATGGGGAATTATTCCGGGTACTCAACACATGGCTCACTCACTCGTTTAACAACGACTTTAACGTTTTCCTAGTTTAAACTGAACATTCAAAATGCGAATCGTGGTCAAAACGTATTAGCGTGAAACATTATCAATTTTCAAGATAAAACAAAATTACCTAACTTTTTTTTCCCATTTAACACCCCTCAAAAATAATATGTGGGCGTAAAAATATAAAAAAACTCGAACGAACGGGCATCGAACCCCAACCCTCCGTGCGTTAGGTTAGAAGCTTACCACTATGCCATGTCAGCCACACAGAATTCCGTCCCGCTAGCTGCTACTAAACAAATGCTATCGATATTTTAAAAAATCACATTTTTATTTATTGTAGGATTAAATCGCAATGGATTTAGCTGATTTTGTTAACAGTTCTCAACAAACTCGTACCGGATGTATGTTTAAAATTTCAGCGCAATCTGTTCAGCGGTTCGGCTGATTTTCGACGTACAGACAGACAGACAGAATCACAGAATGAGAGCCGTTTGAGTTAAATGGAGACACTCGGTCGCTCCGCTCCCTCGTGTAACTAGATCAGTCAAGAATATTAAAGTAGGGTTTCTATTTATTTATGTAAATAAAAACTGTGAAATCCATTTTTAAATAAATAAAATAAATTTGTACTATATATATGGTAGTCTACGCTCTCAGTCACATAATTTATTTTCGGTGCGGGACTTTAAATCAAAGCTAGCCCTGTTGGCGCCTACGTCATCGACGAGTGGCAACATAAGAATGCCCTTTAACGATTTTGAGTTTTTAAAGTAAATATGACGTATTTTCTAAAATGTGTATGAAAGTAGTCTAGTATTTGAACCTAGGTAATTTTAAGAACTCTGATAGTTTAAATCAACCCTTGAAAATCCCACTCGCACGCTCGCATTTTGCGAGTGACAATTTGGCTCTTGCGAGTAACTTTTATGGACGTGCTTCAAAATATTGTTTTTGCGAGAATTTGAATCGAGCGCCGATTCATGCCGCCGACTTGTGGCAGTGTGCTGAGTATGCCCCCCCACCCCCTCCTGCCTAACCACTTGTGCGATCTTCCAGAGATTATACCGCGTAAATAATTACCACAACATCACTTATGTTTTCAATCTGCTAGAAGTCAAAACTTAAAAGCTATCACCCATGGTGATAAATCTTTCCTTATCTTGTTTACTCTCGTTCGGGCTCCAGTCCCCCCCTTCCCGCGCCCCGAGCCAACGCATCGTGAGTCGTGACCTTGACTTGACTGTGACAAGTTATAAAGCAGATGCAACCGAACAGTGAGTGTTATCTTAACGGCCCGCTGCTGTTCCTCTTTCGTGATTATGAAATACTACTTCATCGGCACGTCATTGTTTATAGAACAGCATTACGTCTGAGATATTACGATAATTGATGAGCGCGTTTCTTCACAGTTCATTAGACACCCCACACGATTTTTTTGTTTTACTACCCGGGTAACCCGCGGGTAATGTGGACGGGTACCCGGGTCGTAAAAAAGTCGGGTTTCGTCATCCCTAGTTAACAGCCAGACACATTATTGTAAGACGCGATCGCGAACATAAGTCATTGGGCATTTTGTTGATGCGGCGCATATGATTTGTAACATCAGTGTTCTTATCTTATCTTATCTGCAAGTGGTTTACGAGTTTTCACGGTATAAATACTGAAGTTTTTCAGTACTGAATTAAGCCCACTATGTTATCCTAAAACGCACCAAACGCTCTTTAATAAAACCTGACCTCAAAATTTTTCGCCTGCGGCGCTATTGTTGGGGGGCTCCGCCCCCCAAACCCCCCTTGCCTTCCCGCCGAAAGTACCTTCCCGCTAGGAGCGAGTACTAAAAGACGGGTGCGAGTTGATTTGTTACACAATTTTCAAGGGTTGGTTTAAATATCAAAATCTGGCATTTAGCAAATAAAATAAAAATAAAAATTGATGTATTTACATGGATTTGTTTGTCCAGAATCTATTTTCCTTTTTAAAAGTGTAGTTTAAATTAAACCAATTTTTGTTTAAATGAGCCTAATATCAGTGAGTGGCATTTTGCAGTTTTATTTCTCTAATAGGGGTGGGATAAATCGGTTAATTACTTATCGATTAATCGTTGATCTTAACCACGATTAACCAAAATCCCTAATTGAAAAATGGGGTAACAAAATTGAGGGGAGGCATTTTTGGATGAGCGTAGCGAAGATTTCATTTCACTACACTGACGAAAAAATCCAGAATGTTTCTTTTTTCTGTTTGTATTTTTGTGTGTTTGTTAACACGATTTCGGCTAAACCAATCTCCAATTGCGATGAAATTTTCTGGAGGCCTTCGAAATCTCTGAACTTAGAACTGCAACGTTTTTGCGCGTAATCGAAAAATTATTTCTCATGAAAATCGCAATTTTACGATTTTATTTTTATTTATTTTAAATTTCTTTGATTTATGTCACCTACAGGCTTTATTTGATTATAATGATTTTTTCACAGAACCTTAATTTAACGAATTAATATATTCATGTGAAATTTGAGCGTAATTGAAAAATAATTTCTTGTGAAAATTGCAATTTAACGATTTTTTTGATTTTTTAAAATTTCTTTGACTTATAATACCTACATGCTTTATCCCATTGTAATAATTTTTTTCACGGAACCTTAATTTTATGAATTAATATATTCGTGTGAAATTTGAGCGCAATCGAAAAATTATTTCTCATGAAAATTGCAGTTTTACCCTTTTTTTTTAAATTTCTTCGACTTATAACACCTACATACTTTATCCGATTGTAATGATTTTTTCACAGAATAATAGAATATCTGCATAACACATGGCAGCTCAATGCACCATTTACGCTCATCCAACAACGCGCCTGAAAATGCGTTTGCGAAGCTTCCTAGTTATTTTTATTACCGGTAAAGTAGAGAACGCTGTGCTTATAAGTTGGCCCGCTGCCAGCCGTGTCATCCACCATTCCACTTCTTTTCTTACGTAATCTAGCTGAGGGAGCTACGCTCTAACCGGCAACATGACTTTCATAGAAAATACTACCATTGACGTGGCCCAGTTTATTTCTCCATGAACAGCACGTCGCGAAATGATTGTGTTAAACTGGGACAGAAGCACGTAATCTTATCTTGACAATGACAGAATAAAATTTGGCTACAGTACAGTACCATAGATAACCACAGTGGTAATCTCTAGCTGGAATAACGTCTTGGTGATAAATGTGAATCAGAGGTCATAGCTATTATCTAGGGATGTGCGAATGTTGAAAATTCGAACTTGAACTTGAACTCAAAAAGTTTGTTCTTTATTTTGAACTTCCTGCGCGATATTTCAGTTAAACTGTTTTCCAATATGCGCGCGCACGTAAAGGTCGAAGTTTAGGTCGAAGATGCTTCGAGCAATGGTGCCAACGACAAACTAATTGGATGAGCGTAGCGAACGAAGCGAAGATTCCATTTCACTACATTGGAGAAAAAAATACGGAATGTTTTTTTTTCCTTTTTTTTTCTTTCTTTCTTTTTTTTCTTTTTTTTGTATTTTTGTCTGTTTGTTAACACGATTCCGGCTAAACCGATACTAAGATTGCGATGAAATTTTATGGAGGTCTTCAAAATCTCTGAACTTAGAACTGCCACGTTTTTGAACACAATCGGAAAATTATTTCTCATGAAAATCGCAATTTTACGATTTTTTTGGATTTTTTTTTAAATTTCTTCGAATTACAACACCTACATGCTTTGTCCGATTGTAATGATTTTTTCACAGAACCTTAATTTCATGAATTGATATATTCATGTGAAATATGAGCGTTATCAAAAAACTATTTTTTACGAAAATCGCAATTTTACGACTTTTATCGATTTAAAAAATTTCTTCGGCTTATAACACCTACATGCTTTATCCTATTGTAATGATTTTTTCACAGAACCTTAATTTTATGAATTGATATATTCGTGTAAAATTTGTGCGCAATCGAATAATTATTTCTTATGAAAATTTCAACATAACGATTTTTTCCTTTTTTAAAATTACGATTAACTAAAAAAAAAAAATTTAAGTTAATTTTTTTTTAAATATAATTTAATTAAAAAAAAAATCTTCAACTTAGGGCCGGTATTACAATCAACAAATAAGAAAGTTATTTGTAACAAATAAGCTAACTGTAGCAAATAGCGTTATTTCGGTCTTACAATCGACAAATAGCACTATTCTTAAGAATAGGAGCAGCTTATTTGTCGGATTCTTATTGGGAGGTTCAACTGGCCAATAGCGCGCTATTCGATGAATAAGGGTGTAACAAAATTCATAAAAACTGATTTAAAAATTAAAATAAGATAAAATAAATAATTTTAACAACTATTTTAATCGTTTATCTATCACAATAATTGAAAATAAATAAATAATGAACAATAATTTATTCATTATTTTTATTATTTTTTAAAATTCATTTTTATTGGGCCAATTGTTCATCTTATATTCAGCCATAATAATCGGTTTTGGTTTATTTGGATTAAGGACGCGCCAAACGTTTGGTCCTCATAATGCACCAACTCACCTAGGGGATACGGGAGGAGGGCCCCATGCTGGTCAGAACCAGCACGGTTAAGGGGATGAAGGGGGGTTTCTCACGTCGTCGGTCGTCATCGTCATTGTCATCGTCGTCGGGGAGATCGTCAAGGAAGGGGGGGTGTCCCCGACGACGATTGCCAGACTCGCCTCTAGAATTCAGGGAGTGATATACTGACTGCCCTCTTACTTGCTGATGTTTGCGAGGTAGACTCTTTCTCTTGAATCGCATTGTACGATTTGCAGAGCCCGGGCCCAATGACGGTCATTAATTAATTAATTAATAATTCGTTCTTTTGTCAGCATACATTGTTGAATTGATTTTACTGTGCATATTTTACTCGTACATAGATTAAGTTATAGAGTAAGCTTCGTGGATTTATTTTAAATAAAGTCTTATCACACCAAAGCCAAATATTTTTGAATGTGCTAGATGTAAAAAAAATTACTAAATATTTAATTTCAATAGTAATAAGAACAAACGCCCATGGTAAACATATTATGTAATCAACGATCTGTAAATATGAGCTTCAATTTGAGGGTCGCCTTGGGTGTAGGCTTACAGACGTAAAGAGCAAAATGTTGAGGGGAAAGTCTTTTTTGAGTAAATTACAAGGAAAAGTTATAAAAATTGACATTCGTCATTGATAATAAGTGAACACAATAATGATGGGATGAGTAAAAAAAAGTAAAAAAGTTTTCCCAGACGGGAATCGAACCGTCGACCTCTCGCGTGCAAAACTTGCGCGCTAACCACTCGGCTAGCAGCGTCTGCGGTGGGCGTTCGGTCTAGACCGATACTCATCCAGCCCGGTAGATATGCACGCTGACTAGAGTCGAGTGTAAAAGCTTCACGATTACAATTAGGACACTTTCAATGCTTTATAAACCTTCTGCCAATATTTCTTGAATGTAATTCACAGCTGTATGCAGCATATGTTTGCAATTCCTGCTTATTTTGGTATCAAACACTTTCGAGGTGGCAGTTCTCACGACGCGTGGACTATCCACTCGATCAGAATGTTCCAAATAGCTATTGGGAGGATTAACTTCCTTTGTAATACGCGTACTAGGTAGTTATTGGACGGATAGCTTATCCGACAGATAACTATTTGCTACAGTTAACGTTTATTATTTGTTGATTGTAATACCGGCCCTTAGTAATGATTTTTTCACAGAACAACAGAAAATCTGCACAACACATGGCAGCTCAATGCACCAATTACGCTCATCCAACAACGCGGCGGGACTTGAGCGTTTTCCTAGTTTATCCTCATCTTAGCCTGTAGCTAGTAATGTCAATATAAAACCGAATTCAACATTGTTCACATACTTAAGAACTTATTATTTTCAAGATAAGTTAATAAAAAATAGATATCCACATCCGGAGTCCGGACTTGGAGCATTAAAACATTTAATGAGTTTCCACAAAAGCAGTATAATCGGTTTTCTTGTTGGCTGTTGGTAGTGCTGACCCAACGAGTTGAACTGAGTACTGCCTGACCAAATACAATTTTAGGCCACTTTTCTTACTTTTTACGTCGTCGTACCTCGCTTTAAGTGTGTTTTCGCTTTTGGTTTTAGTTATTTCTCTCGTTATGATGGATTCAGAAGAAGATGCGGACTATCCTAGCATTATCGGCGAGAGTACCATCGCTAAAGGTTTCCTAATATGGAGATATTTCGTTAAAGATGGTGTAAAAGGAAAGTGCAAACACTGTAATAAGGCGCTCAGTATAACGACTGGGACGACTAGGCTAGCCCTAGCTCGCTGGCACTTAAAAACTCTGCACCTAGTGCAATTTGGCGCCTACACTAAAGCTCATACTGATATTAATGAAGAAAAAAAAATCTTAAGCTGGCCCTTCACAAACATCGATTATTTCGTTTGGTTCGTTTGGTAAATAAAAATAACATTATTCATAAATTTACAAGTTCGAGTTCGATACAGTTCAAAATTTTTGTAAAGTTCAAAGTTCGATTTTCAAAACTAGGAAAGTTCGAGTTCGAAGTAAAAATAGTGGGTTCGTACATCCCTACATAATCCTGTGGCACTGTCACATTACCTTGATAATAGCACTTGACAGTGACACCACTCACACTCGCCCTACGCTCGTGACACTGACATCCCATATCGTCGCTCCCCCCCCCCCCCCCCCCCCCCCCCCCCTCCAAGCTGGCTCGTAGCTAGACAGAACGGTCTTCCTTAATTTTGTGTTCTTACAAAATAAAACTTAATTTCTCATCAGTAGGCCTGCCATTAACGTCATCAATAACATACTCTGGAACCTATCTCGAATTCATTCCATTCCAGTCAAGCTCACAATCAGTTGCTCTCTCTCTCTCTCTCTCTCTCTCTCTCTCTCTCTCTATCTCCCGCACTCTTTCTCATGGTGTCACGTGACTCAAGAGTCACAACCTTGAGTGGGTGGCTACGATTATCCTTGCACCATCCAATTGCACGTGCAACCCTACCGAGATCCATTCGAGTACGGCGACCAGCTGACGGCTACACTAAATTCGAAAACATAATATTTTTGCACTTTATGTGTTGTTGACATGGGCCATTATTTTCCTCACAGTTTACCCCTTGAACACACCCATTTTAAGACCTTTTGGGGCCCCATGTACACCAAGAAATCCCTAAAATTTCCAAAAAACATTTTTCAGACTTTTTTTACCTTAAATTTGTGATTTTGTTTTTCTTACTATTTTCACTTGCTGTTAAAATATTTTTTAAAGTTGGACTTGATGTGAAGCCCTACTTTGCTACTTTTCCGCGTGTTTTGGCTAGGTCCAGGCCTAGGCCTGTCTTGTCCATAATCTGTCACACCCCCACCATCACTTTCATTCTCACTTTCTGAGTTTCTGACACATCACTACTGTCCTGCACCAATTCCTCACTATCACTTGAAAAATAATCATGCTTTGAACCACTAGATACACTCACTTCACTTTCTCTGCTGTCTAATAAAAGATTATTGATAGACACATAATTTATTCCGTAATGTTTAACTCGCCGCGTAGCCATCTTTGAATCACTTGTTGAAGGTGTTTACATTTCCAGCAATCAAAAAGATTACTGTATTGACCTTTCGAGAAACGAGAACACAACTCTAGCTAGTGCTGCTATCTGACGGCAACCTACTTGAACTACTTCAGTCAAGCTTTTAGCGGGAATATGAACGTGAAGGTGGCGGGAGACTTTGAAACGTGCATGACGCACTACGTGAGCGTCATGTGTATGGGAGGACGCGCGTCCTCATGACGCACGTGTGTTCATGTGGTTAACAGGCGCGGACGTATCCTAAACTGTTTTTCAGTCACGGGCGGTTAATCGGTTAACCGGTTAAGTGTCCCACCCCTATTCACTAATGTTGTTTAATGTTTAGGCTGCATGTCATGTCATTCATTAACAATTATTAACATTGTGACGAGTGATACTTAACAAACTAACCCTAACCGTTTCACTTCTGGGTGTAGGCAATTCATCCGCACTTGATCTAAGCAACGACGACCGCGAGGCCAGCTCCGAGGGGTCTGTGTCTTCAGATAACCTCTGCGAGGATGGACCGCGTGACTTCTACACTTGCGTCACCGAGACGAACCACTTGTGCGTGAAGGAACAAGCGCTGGACATCATAGCCACCGTCGGGAGACGCGCTGCTGGGAACCTGGACTGGGAGTGAGACACACAGCGTTGTGTAGACTAGCGGCTCTTAGGGGTACGGTAATTAAACGTTGCAATGCCCGCGGCTGTTAAAGCATTAACGATTTGCCTGGAGAAGTAAACGATTTTTTTTTAGAAGAAATACCTATTTTTTTAGTAACTTACTTCCTGCTTACAGAAAAATTGTTAATGTTATTTCAAGTGGTTAATGTGCCTTTGAAACATTTAAGAAAGTAAACAATTTGTCGTAGTCCTAGTGTATTGGGAGGGCAGACGTAATGTATGCAGTCGCCATCGTGTCACCAGAGCTCTCTGCTCTTTCTTGCTCACTTCAAGTAATACCATAAGAGCCCATCAGGAAGCACCATGGAATTGTAGGCTCCCTAGCTAGTGCTGCCTATCAGGCCAGGCATTACGGTATTTCTCTCACCTCATCTATATTGCACCGCGCACTTAATGAATACATCAATAATATTCATTTAAATAACCATTTGTAAATTTGTTTCTTTTGTTGCAGTTTTATCTCATACAATTTTTGCATAATACATTGCTTTGCATAATACATAGTCCACCTTCTACACTACACACTTTGCTTTGCCTAGTTTCTGGTTAGTACTTAAGTACGTACGTCCAATACGTAAGTAATAATAATGAAATGGACCCCGACATTGACAATATGGTTTTATTGTTAAATTTTTATTATTAATACTGAACTTTTAATTGTTTTACAATCCATGTAAAATGCATACCATTGTTAAAGGTTTACTATGCAAATTATTGCTTTGTATGTCTTATTGGTGCTTATGCTTAATTACAATCGTAATGTGGAATGTGTTGTCAATGGCTGTGAAGTAATCATAGGTACGGACAGTGTCTTCTATGAGCAGTTACTGTTCGGTTATAGATATAGGAGAAATTAAACTTATTTAATTGGTGCTCAGTGTCTATCTATAAGCTAGCTTTCATTACGTGATAAGTTTGATATGCGTTGGTTCAGATAAAAGGGCTGATGCAAAATCACAGTGAGTTTTCGTGCATTTTATAAATATTTTAAATTTTCATTAAAGTAAAAGTTATTTTAAATTTAATTGTGGTTTCTATACTTAGTTATTTTGTAATACATAGTTTGGTTAAACTAAAGCCAAATTTAAATATAATTATGTACCGGTACTGCATTGTATGTTGTCAAATCAGAAAACATAATTGTAGAATGTTCTTCTACGTAATCGCAAAAATGAGACATTCCTCAGTATTTATTAGGGATGTACGAGTACCCAAAATTTTGAGTCGAGTGTTGCGCCGAACTTTCATTGTTTTAACGCAACAATCTATAGCCAAAAATATAATCGGGTCATATGCTATTGTTCCCAATTGTACTTTTTTGAATGTACTCTAAATATAACACAACATGCCCACCAAATGTTTCCATAAAGCTACATCCTTTCTTAAAGTTATGAATGAAACTTTATCAAATTATTCTATGTTTTTCTTTTTAGTCATTTACACTTAATTTTTACATTTGATAATCATGGTACAGTATAGGCTTATTAACTAGAGCTTATCTAAATTGTTTGTTAAAATGTACATTTTAAAGAAATAGTAACTCTGATGCTATGATCTTTATTGTAATATTTTGGGAAGTTGATTTTTATAGTAGGTATAGGCTTATTAAGTAGAGCTAATCACATTGTTTGTTTTCCTAATGTACATTTTAAAGAAACTACTTATGAATTTTGATCTCTTAATATTTTGGGAAGTTGATTTTGGTTTGAAGATAGACCAGTAAGCTGACTTCCTATGCTATGACACTTACCGGTACATCATCACTGCCTAATTGTATAATAATGTATTTAGTTTACTATTTACATACTTCATTGTTGATTCACTTTTTTGAGTGTAAGAATAGGTTGAACTAAATACATTACTAAAGGTATGATTGATTGCCAAGACATTTTCACTTCAGATGCGTAGGCTATTGTTAATCGATCTAATAGCATGAAAATATTTTATTCCCTCCATTTAAAAGGCTGATTACTATTTAAGACTGGCATAGTATATTCTTTAAACTTTTAAAGAGTTAATAATATTAATATACATAAAGTATGTGTTATGTCTGTACTGTAGTACATAGTACTACATATTTTGAATCTTATGATTAAACACTTTGTTTGTTGAATGGTTACCAGCAATAATTATGCAAAAATAAATCTCATTGAGAATAAAATGTGTTTTATCTTAGTTATTGCTGCTCTTGACCTACAAACACCACGTCTACCTTGGCCAAAACTGTACCAACACTGTCATTACATAGGCCTACATCTGGACATTTAACGTACAAACGTGTGTAGATAGCTCGATCCAGCTGCTATCAGTGTTTGAACTGTCTTATTGAGCGAGCGTCTCTACTTGACTCGAATGGCTCGAATGTCTGTTTTTTTTTTGTTTTTTTTTCTGTTACTGCTTCGGTACAGGTCGCACCGTTTCTCTGATCGACCTGAAATTTTGCACACATGTACAAACTACCTATGCGGGTTGCTGTATAGTTTTTGAACAAAATCGATCGTTGGTTATAAAAAATAAAAAATAAAAATTTTCCCATTGTTATGAAATTTTGCAGGGTCAATAAGTACAACATTCTCTCCTATTTTACAAATTTTCAGCTAAATCGGTCAAGACCTTAAGTAGTGTAGATAGAAATTACATTTTAACAAAAGTAACGTTACCATGGCAACGAAAAGTCGCACGAGAATTCTGGTCACTATGCACTGCCACCTAGAAGTAATCAAAATACTATCGAGGAAGCAGTGTATTATTTGTTTCTAGGAAAACGCTTAAGTCCCGCCGCGTTGTTGGATGAGCGTAATTGGTGCATTGAGTAGCCAAGTGTTATGCGAATTTTCTGTTCTGTGAAAAAATCATTACTAAGTTGAAGATTTTTTTAAAAATTCATTTAAATTAAATTAAAAATAAATTTTAATTTTTAATTTTTTTAATTAATCGTAATTTTAAAAAAGAAAAAAATCGTAAAATATCGATTTTCATAAGAAATAATTATTCAATTGTACTCAAATTTCACACGAATATATTAATTCATAAAATTAAGGTTCTGTGAAAAAATCATTACAATCGGATAAAGCATGTAGGTGTTATAAGTCAAAGAATTGATTTAAAAAAGAAAAAACCCGTAAAATTTCGATTTTCATGAGAAATAATTTTTCGATTGCGCTTAAATTTCACACGAATACCTAAATTCATAAAATTAAGGTTCTGTGAAAAAATCATTAAAATCGGATAAAGCATGTAAGTGTTATAAGTCGATGAAATTTTTAAAAAATCAAAAAAAATCGTAAAATTGCGATTTTCATGAGAAATAATGTTTCGATTGCGCTAAAAAACGTGGCAATTCTAAGTTCAGAGATTTCGAAGACCTCCATAAAATTTTATCGCAATCGGAGTATCGGTTTAGCCGGAATCGTGTGGACAAACAGACAAAAATACAAAAAAAAAAGAAAAAAAGAAAAAAAACATTCCGGAATTTTTTCTCCAGTGTAGTAGAATGGAATCTTCGCTTCGCTCGCTACGCTCATCCAATCAAAGAGTTAAAATAGTTTTCCGAAAGAAATGATGTCAAGGTCCTCTAGATGGCGGTGGATTTTATCCATTCTCTCCTATTTTACAAATTTTCAGCTAAATCGGTCAAGACCTTAAAGACTTATTGGTATGTAACATTATGGGAATGTCGTACTCGGGTCGTGTTGCACGTACCGGTGCTCGCTCAACAACGCGACGGGACTAGTGTTTTCCTAGTCTACAATCTACTTGCTTACAGATGGTGCGTAATGCACCAAACATCCATAATTTATTGAGCGAGCGTAGCGAGCGTCTCCACTTGACTCTTATGGCTCGAATATCTGTTTTTTTGTTTTTTTTCTGTTACTGCTGCGATACAGGTCGCACCGTTTCTCTGATCGACCTGAAATTTTTCACACATGTACATATACCACCTAGGCGGGTTCCTTTATAGTTTTTGAACAAAATCCGATCGTTGGTTGTAAAAAAAAAAAAAAAAAAAAAAATGTTTCGATCGTTATGAAATTTTGCAGGGTTAATAAGTACAACATTCTCTCCAATTTTACAAATTTTTAGCTAAATCGGTCAAGACCTTAAAGACTTATTGGTGTGTAACATTATGGGAATGTCGTACTTGGGTCGTTGTTGCACGTACCGGTGCTCGCTCAACAACGCGACGGGACTTTAGCGTTTTCCTAGTTAAATGATTGATCTTGCGAGTCGTGGCTAAGATGTTCGCCATAAGAGCGGGAGACTCAGTATCAATCCCCAGTCCAGGCTGGATATTATATGTACTAGATGAATTATTGAGCAAGTGTAGAGA
The DNA here is from genome assembly GCA_024449915.1 of Sweltsa coloradensis. Classification (NCBI taxonomy): domain Eukaryota; kingdom Metazoa; phylum Arthropoda; class Insecta; order Plecoptera; family Chloroperlidae; genus Sweltsa; species Sweltsa coloradensis. Next base: position 590,382 of record JAMZAV010000325.1, read on the forward strand.
GCGTCTCCACTTGACTCTTATGGCTCGAATGTCTGTTTTTTTTCTTTTTTTCTGTTACTGCTTCGGTACAGGTCGCACCGTTTCTCTGATCGACCTGAAATTTTGCACACATGTACATACCTCCTATGCGGGTTGCTGTATAGTTTTTGAACAAAATCCAATCATTGGTTATAAAAAATTAAATTAAAAAATTAAAATATTCCGATCGTTATGAAATTTTACAGGGTCAATAAGTACAAAAAAAATTCTCTTCTATTTTACAAATTTTCAGCTAAATCGGTCAAAACCTTAAAGACTTATTGGTATGTAACATTATCGGAATGTTGTACTCGGGTCGTGTTGCACGTACTGGTGCTCGCTCAACAACGCGAACACTTTATTCGCTAATTTTTGCAATTTTTTAGATAAACAAAATTTTACAACAGATGTCGACATTTGGGGACCTTGGCATTCAAATGGTGGCCGCAAGTTTTGGCGATTTTATTAATTTTATTACTTATTCACGATTTTTCTGCAAATTTTGTGATATTTTTAAGTATGACCGCTTTTTTGATACTTTAAATTTCAAAATTAGCATTTTTTGATTTCAGTTCAAAAATACGCGATCTAACAAACATCGCTGCCTCGCGAGATGAGGCCAGAAAATTAAATGAACGAGCTTTGGGACATGGCCTTGCATGCAGGTTTCTACTCAATAGAAATAACATCCACATCCTTCATCCTCGTCAATAAACTACATAAGATAACCTCTAGACTTGAAGGCATGGACCTAGCTCTAGCTGTTTTGGAAGTGAGAATTTACAATTGCAATTTATTAGGGAATCCCTTGACAAATAACAATGGAAACGTAGATTTTTTCGTTAATTTTAAAAATATTAACGACTATTAACCGCTTTTGCCCCTTTTTAGTTTAAACCTCTTCATTTACCACCACTTATTAATTTTTTTTGCATCGACAATTGGTAATTTTATTCACCGTTCTCTAGGGTCCCTAGTGATGAGTGGTTCAAGTGGGACTGTATACATTACCAATACGATAAATTCCTAGTCGCCATACCAGCACTAATGTTACATTACTGTATTTATAAGATGAGATAACATAAGTGTTTATTCATCGGGTATACGTATTTACAATTATTGAGTTTAAAAAGTGGGTTGCATTGGGGATACACATCTGCGAGGATGTTGCACCCGCTGTCTCCCTCTTCCCTACTTTTGAGCTGCTGGAAATTGCTCTTCCTTTGTTTTTAGAAAATGGCAAATTGAAATAAATTCGCTTTCATCTAGAATGAGATGCCTGTTAAGGTGCCGCATCCAAGCCGCGGTGCGCTAACACACTTATGCGCATACATTCAAGCCTAGTTGGGGCGATATCGAGGTGTCGCCCGACAATCGTCAACCCCCAATAAAAAGTACTTTTTGACACATGAATTTAGTGTGGCTCGTTGGTCTTGTAGTTAGCCTACCTACCTGCTTCCAATGCAGAAGGTTCAGGGTTCGATTTCCACTAAAGCCAGAAGTTTTTAACTTCTGATTTGGACTCAAGTCCATCAGTTCGTGTCTTAGGAATTTGTAAACGGTGACCTTTGAACCGTCCTAGCAACGAGCCACAATAAATTCAAAGTTGTTCTGAATCGGCCTTGTTGATTCTGGCGTTGATCCGCGGGTGTTCGCACTGTCCATACCACTGATTGCTATATTTCTTATTTTAAAAAAAAAATCGATCTATGGTTGGTTTTCGCTCACTCGTCGATTGCGTCGGGGCCCTCGCTTTGGTTTACTCCCCACTGAAAATCAGTTATGTGACTGAGTGGGTAGACTCTTAACACGGATTTATATATTTATTTTATTTATCTCATAGATTGCTCACAGATTGCCAGTTACCACTGGTAGTGAAAAATTGAAATGTAATCTTGAAAATCAGCTCAAGACACATTGTCTAACCCAAAAAGGAAAAAACGGGATTTTTTTTCTTCTCGTAAATAGATGGGTTTTTGCCAGCCTTGGCTATAATACAATTGACTCATAGCTTTAATCAGTAATAGAAATATTAAAAATGTATAAAATACGTCCTAACTTTTATTCCAATGTTAAGGGTTGCAGCAACTGTAGGGGTGAAATGCTTACCTCCCGGTGGATTATTATTTTTCGTGTTATTATGTACCTCCATGCCAAATTTCATGCTGGTGCCACTCACTGGCTGGCGTAGCGGAAGGCCCCGCAAATCCCGCGAAACAGTGGCCCCGATGAAATAGATCGCATTTTATGAAAATTCCAAATAAGACAGCTAATTACTCAATATTATATTTAAATAATATGAACAATTTCGTGGGCCCAAAAGCCTGAAATAGGTAGCACAGTTGACACAAACACAAAAAAAACAACACAAAATACAAAACAAAAAATTTGACCTTCATTGACCTCTGCTGGCCACAAAATTAATTTTAAGCAATTGAAATATTTTTTATTTGAAAGACCCTTAAATAAGCGTTAATTACATACCATGGTTACTAGGCTTCAAAAATACATTGTTTTTAAATTCAATGTTATTACATTTTTATTTAGGGGATGATTAGGCCCACCCACCCTATGGGGATTTTAGGGGATTCTTTATGGGTTATTTAGTTTTTTCCCTGAATCCAATGATACCAAGTTCACTTTTGTTGCTATTTGTCCTAGGTCAACTTTGATAGACCCCGGACTATTAAGCCCTAGGCCTATCTACTTCAATGAACATTTTTGGAAATAATGTAAAAGTAAAACACAAAACACGGCAACAACACTTCACCAGTTGATGAATGCAACTCTTTTTCAATGTTTCCCTTAACTTGTCAACACTTGTCAATCTCCTCCAATTCAATAAACTGGCCAGCCAGTAGGATTTTCCACATTTCTTTATCAAATCACCAAATATTTTGGTTTTCGCGCGCTACCACAACTGTTACCACCATCGAGCTTATAACCACAGCAATTAATGTTATGTTGGTTGAAGTGTGGTTGTTGGAGACCAAAGACCACCTCCATTAGAAAAGAAGAAGAAGACACCGAAATGAGCGGGAACTTGTTACCAAAGATTAGTTTGCCAATACTAGGGTACTGTAGGCCTAAGCCTACTAGGGATTCGGTTGGCCCAAGTTCCAAGTAAGTAAATACTTTTACATTAATACATTGTCAACTTAAGTTTGCCTGAAGGCTCATCAATGATTCGAGTCCAGGGCTAGGCCTAGCTACCCTAGCCTAGTCTAAGCCTTTTCTGGGCCAGATTGACCCTCTACCTCTTGACCTTGTAGCTAGGCCTAGGTCTAGGCTAGGCCGGAACTCTACTAGTTTGACGAAATTGCCATTTTTGTTTTTTTACTTTATTTCCTTTGCCAAATCACTGATATTTCAAAGTAAATTAAAAATAAGTGTGCGGAAACCAATGAAAAATAATTTTCCGCTTCTGTTTTATAAACAAAAGTAAGTTATAAGTAGCGAGGAGCGACGCGGCTACCGTGCTGAGATGTTGTACTCACGGCAAGTAACCTTACAAGAACATAATAAAAAAAGATCCAAAATAGAATCATCACGTTTTTACTGTTATAGTAACAAACAAAACTTCAAAACCTTTAACGTCGCTTTTTTAAACGAAAATCCTATTGTGGTGAAAGTCCATTATATTTAAAATAACGACGTTAAAGGTTTTGTAGGTGGAGTATTTTAGCGAAAAAGGTTGGTAGGCCTAGTAAGTAAAATCAAGACGTTAATACCAAACATGGCAAATCAATGACAGTGAAATGAGCGAGTGTTCAATCTGTGTTATTCTAAATAATTGGTATATTTTCAGAGTGATTAGTATAAATAAATTGAGTTCCTCTTCATTTGTTTCTAAATTTGAATTTGTTTTTTATTCTTTTTCTTTGAAAAAACTGTTGAAAAGTTGGACCGCACCAACTGAACTAGGCCTACCTAGTACCAAAACGACCGATTCAAGCAAACTAAAAGTGATTAAATAAGTCCAAAAACTACTTTCCGCGCCCAAACACCAAGTAAATACATAATAATATTCAGTTAGAAAAAGGAAAATCATAAATTTATTGCAAAATAACACTTCCGTCAAATTACGATTATAGGCCTACAGCCTAGGCCTAATAGAAGGCCTAGCCCTAGGCCCCCAAGACTGTAAAATGGGTTTAGGTTGGCCATTTGGCCAAAGTGAGCCCTGCCCCTAGGGCCTACCCTAATTTAAAGCCTAGGCTAGGCCAAGGTGCAATAGACGCCCCAAGCTTAGGGGCCAAGGGTAGGTCCTGCCCAGAGTTGGGGAATAACTTAACGAAAGTAACTTTTAGGGTAACGCGTTACTTTTACAAAGTCGCCAACTTTTTAAAGTAGGCTAATTGATTGTTATTTTTGGTAACTTTCAATAAACGTTAAGTTGAAAGTTACTTTCGTTTTGCAGCCTGTACTTTGTCGAAATAAACATCGCATTCATCAGGATAGGCCTATATCTAGCCTCGTTCTTGAGAAAATCTCGTATCAGCTGTCCTGTAGGGACGGCAACCCCCACCCCCTACATATTGTGGTAGGGCTAGGCATTGACGGTCATCCTATCCTAGCAGCGAGATTGCTTATTTTGGTGACATTTTTGTTTCGCAGTCCGAGTTTGCCCAGCCTTTAGGGCGCATGTAGTGCGTTATACGCTCGTTATGCCTCAATAATAAATAATCATAATCATAAAGCGTTGTGCGTTCCATTCAGTGTTCGTAAAAGTTGAATCTAAGTATAGTAGAAGCAAGATAGGCTAGTGGAAATGGCCTGTTTACACTCAATTTATGTAAATTCACATTAAAGTCAGAATCATCAATACATTATACCGGTATACATTATTGAATTTCATTTCATAATATTGATTTTAATTTATAAGTAGGCCTATATGAGTTTCCTAAAGTTTTTTATTTTTGTTCAACTAGGAAAACGCCAAAGTTCCGCTGCGTTGATGGATGAGCGTTTTTGTAAGTTTTTAGTTTGCGTGGGACCACTTTTCTTTTGCAAGTGCTTTGTGAATGCATTGTAGGCGATTGTTGTCGAGTTTCTAATGTTACTTCTTTTTTTATAAACCTCAGAAAAACTCATATCAAAACCTTTATTCTATGGATTGAGACTAACTTTTTAAATTTTTTCTTTCAAAAGGTACTACATCACCATAACCTTAATGTCTATGTGAAATATGAACGTTGTAGCCCCACCCGTTTGGTCAGAATCGGCCCAAATGTCACGAAAATATTGCACTAAAAATAAAAAAAAAATCGTAAAAGTACGTTTATTTTATGGGTTCTGGTTACCTTTTTCAACTTTTTTTTCACAAGGTACTACATCACCATAACCTTAATGTCCATGTAAAATATGAACTTTGTAGCCCCACCCATTTCGTCAATATCGGTCTAAATGTCACGAAAATATCGCACTAAAAATCGAAAAAAATCGTAAAAGTGCGATATTCATGAGAAATATTTCTTAGATTGTACCAAAAAACGTGGCACGTCTAAGTTCAGAGATTTCGAAGGTCCCCTTCAATTTTCATCAAGATCGCTTATGCCGTTTGCCCGGAATCGTACGAACAAACAGACAAAAAAACAAACACAAAAACAAACAAACAAAAAAACATTGGAGCTAAATTTTTTGACGGGTCAGTGAAATTGATTTTTTCGCTTTGCTCGCTACGCTCATCCAATTATCATTTCTTCCCCTAACGCCGCAAAACAAACTTTTACAAGTTACTTTTCATAGTAACTTTCCAGTTACTTTATTTTTCGACTAACTTTAACTTTAACTAATTACTTTTAAAGTCCACTCTCTTAACTTTTAAAAAGTAACTATTTTTAACTAAGTTCCCCAACTCTGCTCCTGCCCTAGTTAGCCTAGGCTAGGCATTGTTAGCCTCCATGAAAGCCTTGGCTATGCCTAACAGTTTTCATGCCTCGAGGCAACATACCAGTTCTCCTGTATTTGGCTGTAGGGCTATGGCCTAGGCTAGGCCTAGTAGCTAGGCCCTACGCCTAGGTCTACGCCACAATCACATGATCAATTTTAACTTCGACTAGACTAGGTCTACTACGGTAAATTTATGCCTGCTATTTTAATTGTCGCTACGGTAACAGCAGTACCGGTAGACTTTAAACCTGTAGCTAGGCCTACAGATGCATTGTGTGTGTGCATTGTGTGGGTCAGGTTCCAGAGCGCCAAGCGCAAGCGCAAAAGTTGAACAATGTTGAAATTTTGGTTCAGAGTGCGCGTTTGTGTGAGTGAGAGAGGTATATAATTGAGGTTATGTTGCAACATAATTTGGCAAAATTGTGGTAGGGTAGGGTAGGCAAAAAGTAAGTTATGGCTAAAGTAGGTTGAGGTAAGCGCCGCGCTTAGCGCAAAACGCAGGCGCAACGTCGTGAATCCGGCTTAAGAGGGTACGCTGAGCTTGGCCCAACTCAAATGCGCGCAAACAGGTGTTGATGATTTCTGCTGAACGGTTGGTAATATCATTACCAAATTTTGAATGGATGTTAATAAAGTACTTTTATATTGATATCCGTAATTGGTAGCACAAAATAAGCATAAGGATCCATTGCGAGACATAAGTCCAAAACGTGAAAAAATGGAAAATCCAAAACATGGATTATGATTCTGGAAATTCTTACCAAACCGTTGATCTTACGATAAAACCAAATTAACCTGCGCGTTCACATTGATTTAAACGTTGATATCCATTATGCAAATTTGAGTTAAAAAAATCTGTACACTTGGAATAAATTCCCGAAGTTGACCAAAATTGAGTAAATTTTGGTGATTTCACTAAATTTTAATTCAAAATCAATGAATTAATTTAGGAATACGCATAATGGATAACATAGATTTATTCTTTATAAACGTTGGTGTGAAATTTGATAATGGTGTTATAAACCGTTTACCCAAAAAATCCAGAAAGCCGAGAGCTTAAACTCGCCTCCGTTCTAGCCTCAGCATACCCTCTTAACGTTTCCTAAGATAGATCTTCTTACGACGCTAGACTGATGATTCTATGACGTGGCCTCGGTAGGGTAACCTTAGGCTTATCTATGGCTACACCTGTTACAACTTACACGGTAAGCCCAACTTGAGTCATGATATTATAAACTTGTTCATCTGTGCAGGTGCTTGTAACTAGGCCTACTCCTTGTGAAATGCTATTATTAGGGCCTAAGTGCAATGTACAATGAAGTGGTTGGCCGGCTTGGCCCGTGGTCGATTGGGGGACGATTCAACGGCTGTTATTATTTTTTGTGGCCTAACTCGTAATGAAATGATGTGACTTCGAAGGTTTCCAAATCATCCATACCTACTTATTGCTTAAGACCATCATGAAATAATCGTGGTTCCATAAAAAGCAAAATAGTTGTTTCAAAAACGATGTTTGGCCATGTTTTTGTTCCTCAAGTCAAAAGTAAAATGGTGGACACCACATTTCATTGTGACGTGAGAGCCTGGGCTAAACTACACACAGGCGCGTAGCGTAGGAGCTATTTTTCGAATGGGGGGGGGGGGGGGTGCATTTTGTGAGCTGTTGCGCTTTTTTGCTTCTAGTTCTGTGCGTGCTTTTGCACAACTAGCCTCAAGTCAGCGATACCTGACTTACACTAATTGAGCACACACTTTTGAGGTGGGGGGGGGGGGGGGGGCTGCCCACCCATAGTGGTACTTGTTCGGATGGAGTGCCCCAACTTTTTAACATTGTTTTTCTCCAATAAAAACAACTTCAAATGAGAAATAAATCAAGAAGAACTCATTAGGCCTATTAGACCTAACGATTTATTAACACTAGGCACTCTGAAAATATATCAATTATTATATATAGAATAATTAACACAGATTGAACACAAAACACTCTCACATTTGACTCCGCCATGTTGTTCATTTAGATGTTGATTTTACTTTGTACCTGCCAACCTTTTTCACTTCAATACTCCACCTAAAAAACCTTTAAGGCCTAATTTTTAAACGTCGCTAGGCCTATTTTAAATATAGGCCTAAAGGACTTTTAATGCAAAAGGGCAATTCCACGGTAACGGAATTACATGTCAGAGAGCTAACAACACATTCAAAAGACTATATTTCAGATAAGGTAACCTTGTATAACTGTTCTACTAGGAAAACGCTTAAGTCCCGCCGCGTTGTTGGATGAGCGTATATGGTGCATTGAGCTGCCATGTGTTACGTGGATTTTCTGTTGTTCTGTGAAAAATTCATTACTTAATCGAAGATTTTTTTTTATTAAATTAAATTAAATAAAAAAATAACTTAATTTTTTTAATTAAACTAAATTAAATAAAAAATTAACTTAATTTTTTAATTAATCGTAATTTTTAAAAAAGAAAAAAATCGTAAAATTGCAATTTTCATAAGAAATAATTATTCAATTGCGCTCAAATTTAACAGGAATATATTAATTCATGAAATGAAGGTTCTGTAAAAAAATCATTACAATAGGATAAAGCATGTAGGTGTTATGAGTCAAAGAATTGTTTAAAAAAAGAAAAAACCCGTAAAATTACGATTTTCATGAGAAATAATTTTTCGATTATGCTCAAATTTCACACGAATATCTAAATTCATAAAATTAAGGTTCTGTGAAAAAATCATTACAATTGGATAAAGCATGTAGGTGTTATAAGTCGAAGAAATTTTTTAAAAATCGAAAAAAATCGTAAAATTGCGTTTTTTATGAGAAAAAATTTCCCGATTGCGCTCAAAAACGTGGCAGTTCTAAGTTCAGAGATTTCGAAGGCCTCCATAAAATTTCATCGCAATCGGAGTGTCGGTTTAGCCGGAATCGTGTTAACAAACACACAAAAATACAGAAAAAAAATAAAAAAATAAAAAAAACATTCCGGATTTTTTTCTCCAGTGTAGTGAAATGGAATCTTCGCTTCGCTCGCTACGCTGGCTACGCTCATCCAATAAACTGACTTACATAGGACTTCAATTGAACTAAATTTAGCACAAATTTATTTTATTTTAAAATTATTTTAGGGCCTAAATGAGTTTTCAGGCAGGTTTTTGACTGGTTACGGAATTACGCTGAAAGTGCCATGTGTCACTGGTTTAGTTAGTAATTGTTTAAAACCTGTGAATGGTGCAATAAAAATATCTATTATGCAGCTTCTACAACATCTAGAAGCATAGTACTAAACATAGGCCTAAATAACATACCTTCATGAAAAATAATTAAATTGTAGTTATATTCGGTAACAGAATTACGACCCCTGGTAACGGAATTACCCCAGCAAATTACACATTTAAATAATGCTTGCAAATTATTGAAAATCTTTAAGGATGTTTGGCATTTTGGTTGATATTTAAACTGTTCTAAGGTATTTATTTTCGGTAACGGAATTACAAACCTTGGTAACGGAATTACTCCAGCGAATGATAAATTTTCAAAATGCTTGCATATGGTTAAATCTAACTTTTAATTGGATGAGCGAAGCGAAGATTCCATTTCACTACACTGGAGAAAAAAATCCGGAATGTTTTTTTTTTTTTTTTTTCTGTATTTTTGTCTGTCTGTTAACACGATTCCGGCTAAACCGATACTCCGATTGCGATGAAA